>OU862903.1:15023009-15730186 GCA_917880725.1 Selenia dentaria
AAGCAAGTGGACTGTGCGAGGCAATGGCACACATCTGCGACGCTGCCATGCCCCGTGCGAGAGCCCCACAGTCCAGGTGCCTGGTCTACTGGTGGTCGGAGGAGATCGCTGGGCTTCGCCGCCGGTGCGTGGCGAGGCGCCGTCGCTACCAGCGATACCGAAGAAGAAGACGCCAGGAAACAGACGTATCCGATATCCTGTATGCAGCCCACAGAGAGGCGTCCAAGACTCTCCATGTAGCCATCAGAGAGGCAAGAGTCGCTGAAAAGAGATCCATGGGGCCGACCGTATAGGTGGGCGAGACAGAAGCTCCGCCCCTGGGCTCCCCCCATCACTAGCACACTCCAACCTCTAACCCTCCAGCGGGTGATTGAAGGTCTGTTTCCTGGAGCATCAGAGGCGGAGTTCATCACTTCTACCATGGTGGAGCTTGAACGGGTGGAAGAAGAGGAGCAAAACGTTCCGCAGATCACGCAGGGTGAGCTGGGTGCGGCTGTCCGGAAAATGAGCGCCAAAAACACGGCACCGGGACCTGATGGCATTCCCGGACGTGCGTGGGCCCTCGTTCAGGAGACTCTGGTGCCCCAAATCAGGACCCACTTTGATCGCTGTTTGAGGGAGGGCAGGTTCCCCAAGCGGTGGAAGAAAGGGAAACTCATCCTCTTGAGAAAAGAGGGGCCTCTGGCCGGATATAGCCCGATAGTGATGCTGGACGAGGCTGGCAAACTCCTGGAGCGTGTTGTCGCTGCCCGCCTCGACAAGCACCTGACAACGGTCGGCCCAGATTTGGCGGACAACCAGTTCGGGTTCCGGAGAGGTCGTTCGACGCTGGATGCCATATCCCGCGTTCACGATCTCTCCGAGGAGGCAAGTTCTAACGGCGGGGTCATGTTGGCGGTGTCATTAGATATCGCCAACGCTTTCAACAACATACCCTGGAGCACAATCTTGGGGGCACTGGAGCACCACGGCGTGCCTCAGTACCTCCAACGCATCGTTGGGGACTACCTCTCAGATAGAGAGGTGGTCTACCCAACGAGGGATGGCGGAGGCCAGAGCCCAGTGACGCGCGGCGTTCCACAGGGGTCGGTCCTGGGCCCACTCTTGTGGTACATAGGTTTTGATTGGGTTCTGCGGGGCGTTAACCTGGCTGGCGTCAGCGTCGTTTGTTACGCTGACGACACTCTGGTTACTGCCCATGCCTACGGTACGGGAAGCGTCCATTCTGGTCACTGCTGGAGTAGCGGCGGTAGTGACCCGGATACGGCGGTTGGGTCTGGAGGTGGCACTCCATAAATCTGAGGCCATATGCTTTCCTGGTCGTCGGAGAGCGCCACCTTCTGGCTGCAACATTATGGTGGGAGGGACCTCCATTGCTGTCAGGTCGACGCTGAAGTATCTCGGTGTTGTACTTGACAGCAGGTGGAGGTTCGGGGCTCATTTGCAGCGGTTGTCACCCAGGCTCGTGGTGACGGCCGCTGCCCTAAGCCGCCTCTTCCAAATCTCTTTGGATGGAAGCTGCCGCCACCTTTACATGGCGGTGGTATGGTCTATGGCCCTCTATGGTGCCCCCATATGGGCAGGGTCCCTAAACGCTCGGTAGACCACCTTTCTATGTAGGGCCCAGAGAGTCATGGCGGTGAGAGTGTGCAGGGGCTACCGTACACTGTCACACGAAGTGGCCTGCGTTCTCGCTGGTTCCCTTCCATGGGACCTGGAGGCCGAGGTTCTTTCTTCGGTCTTAGTAGATGGCTGGCCGTGGGCCCGCGGAGAGGAGCCGGAGCCACCCGTTTCTCGAGGCGGTCTGGCCAATACTGGAGGAGTGGGTTCAGCGGGGGCACGGGTCACTTACCTTCCGAATGACTCAGGTCCTCTCGGGGCATGGATGCTTTGGGAGGTACCTGTGTAACGTGGCCCGGAGAGAAGCGACCCCTGCGTGCCACCAGTGCGGCTGCGTAGAGGAAACTGCGCAGCACGTATTGGAGGCGTGCCCGGGGGCAGAGGAAGCGCGGCAGACCCTTGTCTCGGTAGTAGGGGCGGACCTCTCTTTACCGACGAGAGGTCATGGGAGGCGATGGTCTCTTTCTGTGAGGACGTGATGTCGCAGAGAGAGACCGAAGAGCGCGAGAGAGAGATAAATCCTCTCTCTCTCCCGCTCCGGAGGGCGCGGACACGGAGGCGAGCTATTCGAGACCGCACTCCGTCTCCGCTAGCAGGGCCTGGGTTGTCGGACGTGGGGACGTTCGGCACCCCTCATCCATGAGGTCCTTCTGAGGTGGCGACGCGCGGTATGTCCCAGCGCGTGGCTGGAGCAGTACGAGGGGGGGGGGCAATCTGTCCGTCCTCCGAGGTGGGTCTGCCCTGAAACATCGAGGGGCAGACGTCGGCAAGACAGGGCTGCGGAGAATGCGTAAACGGCCCCGTAACCCTGTTTGAAGTCGTTGCCGAAGGACATCGTGGGGTTTTTAGTCGGTAGTGAGAGTCCGACATAACCCGTTCGTTATCCCCGACGAGCGGGTTGTGCATTTTGCCCACGAAAAAAAAAAGGTACAACATGGGCATTAGACATAATTTTCGTCTTATCCATGTTCATCTTAAGACCTACCCATTGGGAAACTCGATGGAGGCCTTCGAGCATTGTACTGAGGTCTTCCATGGATTCTGCCATGACTACAATATCGTCAAATCGAAGGTGAGTGATGTATTCGCCGTTAATATTGATGCCAAGTCCTTGCCATTCCAGAGGCTTGAAGGCGTCTTCCAATGTACCGGTGAACAGTTTCGGAGATATAACGTCTCTCTGTCTCACGCCTCTTTGCAATGGAATTGCCTTCGAACTCTGCTCCTGTACTCGGACTGACATGTAGGCGTTTTGGTACAAACACTTCAGCACTTCAATATACCGATAGTAAATACGGCACCGCTGGAGAGACTCAAGCACTGCCCACGTCTCGATCGAAACAAAGGCTTTCTCATATTCCACAAACGCTGAACAAAGAGGCAAGTTATACTCTTCGGTCTTCTGTATAACTTGCCGTAGCGTGTGGATGTGGTCTATGGTACTATAGCCTTTTTGGAAACCGGCTTGTTCCGGAGGCTGGAATTCATCAAACCTGCGCCTGAGACGTTTCGTTATGACCTTCGAAAACAGCTTAAAACATGGCTCAAAAGAGAGATGGGTCTGTAATTTCTAAGTAAAGTGTTGTCACCTTTCTTGAAGAACAGCACCACCACGCTTTTGTTCCATGCTTCTGGCGTTGAACCTTCAAGTAAGACGGTATTAAAGAGCTTCTGAAGGACTTTAAGTACCGGTGTTCCACCCGCTTTCAGAAGCTCAGATGTGATACCGTCGTCACCAGGCGCCTTGTTGTTCTTAAGCTGTTTCAAGGCCATTCTAATCTCGTACAGGCTGATGTCCGGGATATCTTCGGTATAATGTCGGGTCAGCTTGGCTCTTGGGTCTTTGACCGAGCTGCTAACAGGTTTAGCGACCGAGGTGTATAGCTGTCCGTAGAAACTCTCTACCTCTCCTAATACTTCTGCTTTGGTCGACGCTACACTGCCGTTTTCTCTCTTCAGCTTCGTCAACTGGCTTTGCCCAATAGACATGTCTCTCGCAAACACTTTTGAGCCTTTTTTCCGCTCTATCTTCTCTTTAATACGGTTTGTATTAAAGATCCGGATGTCGTGTCGCAAGGACTTCCATATTCATCTATTGAGCAGCCTATATGCTTCAGCATCATCCGAAGACTGCAGTTTTAGTGAGCGTCGTTCAGCCATGAGGTTGAGGGTATCGTTGGAGAGTTTCTGTGGCCTATCTGTACGGTGGGGTTTAAAGTATTTGGAACCCATTGTATGGACAGTTTCTACTAACCTGTTATTGATCTCGTCCACTGAAGCGATGTTCTCAAGGCAATCGAAGCGATTGGATAGCTCGAGTTGAAAGCTCTCGGGGTCTTGAATATGGGCACGAGTGGGTCGGAGCGTCGACTTCATCAGACGAGACCTCTCCAGTTTGACATTAATATTCACCGTGCCTCTTACCATTCGGTGATCACTACCGGTTTTAACCCTGTTGATCACGGAAACATCAGTGAATATTTGCCTTTTGATGGTCATAATGAAGTCAATCTCATTTCTCGTGAAACCATCGGGACTTGGCAGGTCCATTTCCTGTGAGGTGGCTGCTGAAAGAAAGAGTTCATCATAAAGGTCCCTCTTTCTCCAGGAAGTCGGCCAACTTCTGTCCCCTACGGTTCCGTTGTCCATAGCCAAATTGCCCCACTTTCAACTCATCCTCGCTTCTCTTACCCAACTTCGCGTTGAAGTCCCCCATAACAACTAGAAAGTGCGTTTCAGAGGTATGTATGGCCCGACTAATGTCCTCATACATATCCTCCACCTCATCATCCGAGTGCGACTTCGTCGGTGCGTATACCTGAATGACCTTCAGCGAATATCGTTTGGATACTCTGAGTATTAGGTATACGACCCTATTGGAAACGCTATCGAACGTAACTATGTTGTTAGTAAGGGACTTGTGGACGAGAAAACCGACACCACCTTGGGACTGTTGGTCGCCCTCCCGGTAATAGAGTAGGTTACCTGATTTTAGGGTTATCGTGTCCTCACCTGCTCTACGAACTTGACGTGGGGATAACCCCACAATGTCCCAGTGTAACTTACTCATTTTTTCTTCCGGCTCATATATCTTCTCGTCTGTCCTCATTGTGCGTATGTTGTGTGTCACCAGGGCCAGTCGTCGTTGTTGGGGGTGATAGCCGGGCGTCTGCCGGGGATTCTTAGCACCCCTTGCCCCACCGTTACCGTGGCCGCTACCGTAGCCAGGAATAGCGGGGCTGCTGGGGACTGGGGGCCTGGTTCCTTATGTGACCGTCATTGGGGGATTTTGCCAATACTCGCCACGCTTGGCAGGCGGGTTGGCGAGCGCAGTTTTGGGGTTTTAATACTGGGAAGGTGCTGCTTTCCTTCCGATTGTTATCCCTTAGCAGATTTCTACGCACCCACGGGAAGAGTTGGGGGGGGTACTATTCTAAGCCGGTACCCCACGGCATAAGTTATGGAAATTCATTAATATTTGTAATTGTTTTTAATATTAAATTTTTATATCTAAATTCATATTCGATTTTTTGACAAATTGTAATGTAAATTAATGTGTTATTGTAAACATTTAAATAAGTATATTAATTTGATTCATTAAACAGATATCAGTAATGTTTTTAACGCATGGAACAAGTTTACATTGATAATAAAAGATTTTTGAATTTAAAAATATGGGCTGAAAATCATCATTATTAATTAATCCTAAATTTGTTAAGAAAATAGTCTTGGTGACGTTTTATGATATGATGATATATGAAGCCTTATCATCTTTTTATATGTGTAATTTGTAAAGGTTTGATTTTATGTAGGTAGGTCCGTAAATGATCAAGAAATTATATTAATGAAATTATAAATTATATATGTTAAAACAATTTTATAAATCTGATCTATATTCACATGCTAAGACTTTACGAGTATAATGTATATATGAGTATATACTTTATATATAGATATAGACATACATTTTATTCTGCCACAAAAACCAGGTTACAGAAAAAGGAAATAAAAACATAATTAAGAAAATGAGTACGTGTTAACAGTTATTTAATGCATATAAATTTATAGTTAGGTACTTACCTACAAAACAAAACGAAAATGTTTCATTAGAAATAAATCGTAATCATGCATCATGAGTAAGTATCGAATAAACACAGATTTCCCCTACTACTCACAATCGCAGCACAGGGGCGCGGACTATGACTGCTATGTTAATGAACCCCAATAAAAACATAAATGTACCTATAAAAGGGTTTTATTCATCGATAGATGGAGTCGGAGTGGGGGGTGTTAGGTTATTTATTTAGGAATTTCTGGATTCGGTCTCCACGCTCAAGGCCTGCGATAGAAGCTATGCAATAGCTTAACAAAAGCAAAGCTCGTTGTGATAGTCGTTATCGTTTAAATTAAACTAAACAAAATGGCTATTGTGTTGTGCTCGCTCGTTGGCGCGGTTTCTCTGTTCATCGAATAACCCGAACAAAACAAAACCTCACTTTATCCTATGCGTACACTATTGCGATTTGATCTTCTGTAACGAGTACGTTTATAGGTTGTATTATGCGACAACGTCATATTTACCGTACAACGTCAGATCTCTCTTTCTATCTTGAAAAGTTAGAGCGAGAGATAAAATGCGCATTTACAATTTTGAATTAGGCAGCGTTTGCGCAGCAGCAGGGTGGCGCTAGGGGTGGGAGCGGGACGGGCCGCGGGACAGGAAGCAGGTTGGGTTCACGTTCATTCAGCCTTTTGATTTTTGATTTGGTTCCTTTTTCAAACAATCTGGAATTTTATTGAAGATAGATATTATTCTAAAATTTGGGCTTTTTCCTACAAATTTTAGGTGTGTGTTTGGTAAAATGAGTTTATTTCTATTTCGTCTACTGTAGTTTTCGTCCATTTCACTGTTCGATTTGAAGTAGTTTCGGTATTTTTTTACAAACATACATACCTGTAGAATGTATAGGCATGGTAAACTTAGTATTTTTTTCTCTATGAAATGCGGTTTGCAGCTCTGAGGTTGTTTAATATTAACAAGGATACGGATGCATTTTTTTTGCAATTTGGAAAAGATTATTAAAGTCCGTGCTATCACCCCAAAGTATTATTCCATAATTAAACCATGAATAAGCATAACCATAATATGCAGATAAAGCGGTTTTGAAGTTAGTGTTATATTTTAGTACGCTCAATGCGTAGGTAAAACTGGATAGGTAGTTTAGATTTAATATTCTCGATGTGCTTTTTTCCAGTTTAAGTGGGTATCTAATGTGAGGCCAAGGAGAGTGAATTCGTTTACGTCCTGTATGTTTAAGGTACCACTTAAAAGTTTTAAATCTAATGGTTTCCGTTGGTATGTCCGGAATTGGAGAATTTTTGTTTTTGTAAGATTTATCTCTAAGTTGTTTTGCTTAAGCCAATGTTGGGTATCGTAGAATGGCTGAAACTCTGAATAGTTTATATCCGTGGTACTGCTAAAAAGCAGCGAAACGTCGTCAGCAAACAATACATTTGGCACATTAATAATTTTTGGCAATCGTTTATATAAATTAAAAATAATACGGATCCGAGAACGCTGCCTTGTGGGATCGAATTGTTTATTATTGTTACTTTGGAGTTAATTTCACGGATTTCATTTTTTGTTTTATCATAATGTTCCATCTGTACATATTGTCTTCTATCTTTTAAATATGATTCAAACCAGTTAAACGCCAAACCCCTAATTCCTGACGCGTATATTTTGTTCGATAGTAATTTATGGTACACTTTGTCATAGGCTTTCGTCATGTCTAAAAATAATCCGATAGCATACTTCTTATCATTAATATTATTGTAGATTTCATGGATATAATTGTAAACAGCTAGTGTTGTTGAACAATTTTGTCTAAATCCGTATTGGTTAGTGTCAAATATGTTAAATTTCTCTAAGAATTTATATATTCGATTTGACATTACTTTCTCAAATACCTTTGAAATTGTAGATAATAATGCAATCGGTCTGTAATTACAAGGGCTTTCAGGCTTGGTACCTTTTTTCAGTATTGGTCTTATTCTTGCAAATTTCAACTGTTCTGGAAAACGTCCTTGTTCAATAGATTGATTTATTAATATCGTCAGAGGTTGGACAATTTCTGCTGCACACTTTTTTATCAGTACTGGGGGCAATTCATCCAGCCCAAAACTAAATTTATTCTTCATACGTCTGATTATGTTGAAAATCTCGTGTTCGGTAGCCGGTTTTATATAGATGGAGTTAGTCGAGGATGCACAGGATCGGTGATCGGTTTGTGCCCTAGTGGCGCTCAGATTCTGTGTACCGACGGACGCGAAATACCTTTTGAATGCGTCAGCTACTAAACTTGGTTCGGAAAGTGTATTGTTTCCTACTTTTAAGGTAATATTTATAGCTTTTTTTAATAAGCGGTTTGAGTTTGTGACTGATCGAATTATGGTCCACATTGTTTTTGTTTTATTATTTGAATTATTCATAGTTCTTATATAACTGAGTCGCTTATGTAATTTTATGCATTGTTTTAATAGTTTTGCATATTTTTTATTATATAATTTAATTATTTTATTATTTGTCTGGTCGTACAATATTTTATTTAATCTTTTATTTTGACATGAAATTTTTAATCCTTTGGTTAAGTTTACCTTATTTCTATGGGTGTTTGTAATTTTAGTATGAATTTTAGGTATATGCTGATTTAACTTTTCCTGCATGATGTTATCAAATAATCTATAATTATTATTTATATCATTTTTATCGGTTTAGCAGGTTTTATTCACTCTACAACAAAAATCTGTTTGACTGACAGCACGTTTGAAAATCTAGTGTTCATGAAAGGAAACTCTGGTTTTGCCGATTCATTAATCTTGTTTTCCTCTACTATTCAGCCGTGCTGGTCTAGATTACTTATTTTGTAATTTTTATTTCGTATTTCAATTAGAAACAGCTGAAATACTATATTTTGTATTTTATATTTCAAATACCGTACTTGAATGTATTTTAATTACTTGCGATACAGTATTTTTTAATTTGTATTTCGACGTGACTCCTTGTCTCAGTTCATGAATCATTTCAGCCATCATCATAATTAACTTATATAGGTAGTTATTTATTTATAGTTTTGTTATCTTATTTATATATAATTTTGTAATGTATTAATGTTGTGTAAAATGTGTATAATTTGTATGTAAGGCTATAGATGGGACTGTCATAAACACGATGTTTAAAAGTCTCTAAAAAAATGTATTTCAATTAAAGCAAAGCTAAGCAAAATACATATTTTGCCCAGCCCTGACTATGGGGAGGGCGAAGGTCCTCGTGGGAGCATAGCGGCTACTGCCTGGATTATTAGGGCTCGGTATACCTGCGACAGCCCTAACAATACAAAGCGTACGGTTTGTGCTTTGCACATACTCTCCGACTCCCCGCTCTCCCTCTCCGCCTCCCCTCTCTCCTGGCGACGGGCCAAGCCGAGGTCCGTACCTTAGTGGTGCCCTTGAGCAAGTCGCCTACTCCTCTCTTTGCGGCGAAGCGTCTTCAACTCTCGCCTTACGCGGTGCGTCTTCAACGCTCGCCTTAGGCGGTGCGCCTTCTGCGCCCGCATCTGGCTGAGTGCCATCTACGCTCGCCACCCGTCCGGTGATGCTGTAAATGCCGGTCGAGGCAAACAGCATTAGTCCGTTTAAAAAAAAAAGCTTTGCACATAGAACTAAGCAATGCCTTGCGTAAGCACAAGGGCACAGTATAGGTACGTTGTGTTCAGACCTGTGCTTGTCAAGCAGAGCCAGGTTAGTTGTTGGGCAAACTTGGAATGTATATGGCACAGCCACTAATGTATAACCAACTAGTTGCACCCTGCTGTTTTACCCGCGTGGTGATGGATGATGATGATGATGAAAAGTACCCTATGTGTTAATCAGGAGCCTCGTCTACCCCCATAACGAATCACATCAAAATTAGTCCAGTTCACCCGCATGGTCATGGATGATGATGATGACGAGAGTATCCTATGTGTTAATCCAGTGCCTCATCTACCTCAATACCAAATTTCATCAAAATTGGCCCAGTTCACCCGCATGGTGATGGGTGCTGATGATGATGATGAAAAGCATCCTGTGTTAATCCAGTGCCTCATCTACCTCCATACCAAATTTCATCAAAATTATATACCAAGTATATACAAATAAAAGTAAGTCGTGTTAGTTACATCATTATAACTCAAGAACGGCTGTACCGATTTCGATGAAATTTGCCATGGAACTAGATTGTATCCTGGGGAAGGTCACACGATAATTTTCATCATTATCATCATCCATCACCACGGAGGTGAAACAGCAGTTTATATAGCGGTCTTGAGTAAATCGCCCGCAATTCTTAGGTACATGTTATTTTTAAACAACATGATAAATAGTTTCGCCTTTATCCTCGTGGGGGTAGGCAGCGGTATTTTAATAGGATACTTTTCCACGGAGGTGAAACCGCGGGGCGGTAAAATCAGTCTAGCGGTCTTGAGTGAATCGATACTTTTGCCTATATGATCCTCGAAGGGGTAAGTAGCGATGTTTTAAATACCTACGTTTCGCCAGATATGTTTTTGTCTCATGTAATAGGGGGCGAACCTATTGCCATCTTCGGGACACTGTTTCAGACTCCGGACTGTTTATGAGAATTTATTCCTCAGAAAGACCCAAAAACTGTCCAACCCGGGATCGAAACTAGGACCTCGAGGGTCCAAAACAGCACTTCCACCCCTACACCAAGACCAAGCGAGTCAGCTAGTAAAATTATAGTAGGATAGCGAAGATTATATTTCTACATCCCTTTATCTATAATTCTATATATATAATAAAACTGTAACTGATCATTCCTCTTATTCGAAAATATTAACAATTTGACTACTATCCGGCTCGGAGGACCACTATTTCACCGTTCGTAAAGCGAAAATAAAAATCGTGCTTTTAAAACTAATTATATATAAATATATATTTTATTATTTATTATATATAATATAATAAGTGTCAAATAGTTTGGTACAGTCGTGCACAGCACACCTTTGTAACTTACGGGATCGATTGTCATTCACCGTCAATTACGCTATCACCAAGATAGGCGAAACACTTTTCAGTTATAAGATTGTAAATCAAAAACCGCTTGACCGAATTTAATGAAATTAAAATGGGGCCACCTCGGAAATACCTACCAAATAAAAAAAAAGTTATCACAATCCGACTCCTCTGTAAAAAGTTGAGTTGAGAATCTCCTTCTTTTTTTGTAAATCAGTTGAAAAGCAAAACAATTAATTTTCCGACCTAACTTGATAATATTATATGATGCTGGTAGGTCTGCTATTTATGTTCTCGCCAGTACGTCCATATCTATACTAATTTTATAAAGAGGAAAGATTTGTAAGTATGTTTGTAACGAATTGGCTCAAAAAGTACCGGACCGATTTCAAAATTTCTTTCACCATTGGAAAGCTACATTCACCCTGAGTAACATAGACTATATAAGACTCATTATCATCATCATTATCCACTACCGCGCGGGTGAAACCGCGGAAAGCAGCTATTAATATATAAAAATGAACCTCTATTTCTCCTGGTCACGCTATAACTTGAAAACGGCTTTACCTATATTTGTCATCTTTTTTAAATGTTTGCTAATACCTCGTAGAAGGTTCTTACATAAAAAAAAATAAGAAAAGATCGGAGGTTATGTCCGAGCCTACTACGCGAACGAAGTCGCGAGCAATCACTTGTATACAATGAAAACAAACCACAGATTTTAATAAATTCTATTATTATTTATTTTTTACATACGATAGCACACAACTTCCTTTAAAAACCTATAATATAAAAATAAAAAAAATTACTTCAATGAAACACATTTTAAAATTATAAAGCTTAATAGTAGCTACTTAAATAAGTAGTAATAGTATTTAAACTATATGCTAATAAACCAAAGCCACACAACTACGTGTGCGCTTTTCTCTTGTTTTTTTTACAGTTTGTACTTGAGCCATGTGTCAGATTTGTATTGTAACGGTCAAAATCAAGAACTGAAGTTTTAGCACTGAGCTATGCTCGTCACCCCTAGACATATTTTTATGAGTCTCCTACACAGATACGAACTACTCGTTCCGGCCTAGAACCAAAAAGTTTGGCAGTTCCTACTTCTGTCGTGTAAGTGAATTGTGGAATGCTTTGCCGGCGTGCGTATTTCCTTGCAGCTATGACCCTGGGTCTTTCAAGCGGGGCGTGAAAAGCATCTCGCAGGTTATATATGTTATATTTTAGGGATAGCGATTAGTGCAGCTTATAAGGCTGCACTACTGCTCATCGCTTCTTGGTTCCATCTTCACTTTCCATCAGGCGAGAGGGAGTCACTTTGATGAACCATTATAAAAAAAACACAGTGCTTGCGCATTTACTTCGCGACAGAATATCCCGCACTGTAGTGTTACTATTAAACATTTAAGACCCATATAATAAAAGCGTACAAGTCTGTAGGTCTACCATGAGTCTTTTTTTTAATAATAAAACTACACTCTACAGACTCCAGGATCCGTGCCTTTTTTTAACTTTAAGATTTTTGACAAATTACTATAAATTTATAACATACAATAAAATACATACATGAGGAACACATATTTTAATTTTTATTTTTGTGAGCATGAGTTTACAACATCGACACCCATCGAGGCGAAAAAATGTATGTCCAGTGCCACCTTGCGGTCAATTGTAGAACTAAAATTGACAGCGAGTACGTCAATCGCAAGCGTAATAGGTAGGCGAGATCGAGTATCGACTATAGATGACTTTTATGTTGCCAACTCATGGTAGAGGTACTGGATATACCTTAGCAAGTATTAAAAATTGCGGATAGCGAATTACTTCGGGCGTACAGAAGTTTAAAGACATAAACATTCTAACTGTTGTCTCTCAGTTTATCTATGAAAATCTAATGTATGAAAAGAAAAACATTAGCAGTTTTGAAACAAGGAGTGATGCTCATTCCATCAACACGCGAAATAAGCACAAGCTATCCGTACATGTAACGCGTCTCCACAGAATAAGTCATTCTTTTATGGGACAATGTATACGATTCTATAATAAACTTCCCAATGTTATCCGAGATTTGCCTATTAATAAGTTTAAAATTACTATTAAAACTAAACTCTGTCAAAAAGGTTATTACAAAATTTCGGATTACTTGGAGGATAAAACAGCTTGGGACTGATCACTCCAGGATCTATCTACTCGTGTACTAAGATCTCAAAGTGTAGCGTGTCTTGCCCTACTGATACCATTATTATGTTCTCTTTTGTAAGGCAACACACTGGAGCTAAAAATAAATGAACTTAGTTAATGAAATTAAGTAAATGGCGATATAAAAAAGACAAGCCCGATGAGTTTCTTGCCGGATCTTCTCAGTCGTGGTCGCGTTCCGATCCGGTTGAAGATTTAAGAAATAATAAATGTAATATGACAATTTTTAAGTGCCGCCGTAGGCCTATACAGAATTAATGATTTGATTTTGATTTTAATAATAATGAAATACACAATAATACGGGTATTAAGGCATCTGCTGTGTGATTTGTGTCTAAAAATAATTATAAAAAAATATATCATACACACACAAAACAATTGCTCAGCATGTGTATATAAACAAGGGCGTTCGATAAATGAGTAGCCATACCGCCTATCTGCATTTTCGCGGTCTGTAACCGGGCGACCGCGTCTTTCACCTGTGCGACCAATTGTGCATTAAAGGTAACTTGTCATCTAGGTCAGTTAACGTAACCTACCTAACCTAAATTATTTTTACAAGTTTCACTTTTGTCCCAATAGTGAAAAATCACAAATTTCCAGCCAATTCGTTAAAGAGATGTTTTCGGAAACAAAACATGTTCCCACGACTTCGTTCGCTTAATAGGCTCGGCCTTCGGTCTCTCCGCAACCTCCCCTCTTATCATGATTTTCCTTTTTATAAGACCCTTCAATAATTAACCACATCAAGAGTCTTCCAAAAAATCAATCAAAATAAAAAAGGGCGAAATTGTTCCATTCATTCACGCGTGATGCGATGACCAGGGAAATAGACATTCATTTATGTCCTTCTCCTTAAGGCTCCTTAAGGATGATAAGTGCTATACACATAACCATAAGTTGGGTTCATTTCCACGTTGACCTTCTTGCGTTTCTTCTCAGGACTCGGCTGCGACAGACCAGTCCCATTTTTCTTCTGGCTGTTAGCTAAGTGCATGGTCATCGCTTCGATGCTTGATGCGTCAGATTCAGATTATGTATATAAAAATATATCATACACACACAAAACAATTGCTCAGAAAGTGTATAAAAACAAGGGTGTTCGATAAATGAGTAGCCATACCGCCTATCTGTATTTTCGCTGTCTGTAACCGGGCGACCGCGTCTTTCACCTATATCAGGTATCCTGAAACTTAACGATAACCATCAGGCCTAGACAGAAGATGTTTCTGTTATCGGTAACGCCAAACGACAACTTCAAAATGTATGGCGTTGACATTACCTGTGGAAAAGTCACGTGACGCTTTCTGTGGCGTGTGCGGAAACACGTCTGTTTGAATTTTGTCTAGGCCCTTTGGTAAAGAGACGCCCAATTGGTACGTTCAGTTGCGTCGACGTTTTACATATATGTTTGTGACATGCCCCATTAGTGCGTTGTCGCGACGTATCGCGAGTTCCGACTAGCTCCATCTTTTGGTATCAGCGCGATGCGAGGCGATTGCATGTGCTCTCGAGTGTAAGGATGCGATATGAGGACTGGTGGCGCACATGATACGATGTGCGCACTGACGAATGACGAAGGATACGGTACAGAGACCGTAGTCGGTGAGTCAACCCAATTGTTCATTATTCTCTATTGCATCTGACCTGTATGTAACATTGAGTGATCTGAGGCAGTGGTAAGATCGCGACCATTTGTAGTAATAGCCGATGACCGGCATTGTGAAGTAATATAATGAACGTTGTGGCCATCGATGGCATCTAAGCACTCGTTCCAATATGCAGCCAGGAGACGTCCTTGGCTTTGCTCTGTGGGTGGTGCGGTTCCACCAGGATCTAGGGTTAAGCTCTGAGATCAGTAGTTGGAGGTTTGCCCAGCGAGGCGCAGGGAAACCTCCAACTACTGATCTCAGGTACTGTACCGTATCCTTCGTCATTCGTCAGTGCGCACATCGTATCATGTGCGCCACCAGTCCTCATCTCGCATCCTTACACTCGAGAGCACATGCAATCGCCTCGCATCGCGCTGATACCAAAAGATCGAGCTAGTCGGAACTCGCGATACGTCGCGACATGCGTTGCGTCGTCGTACGCGACGTTTCAACGGATCGACGGACAAGAGAAAAGGCGGGAGGGAGGTTGATGCGCTGCGCTGTCGGAGTCGGACAGTGTTCCAGCTAGAGTGCTAGAGGGGCAAACTATTGCTTCTAAGTTTATTTTGACGGCGTGCATAGACGCAACGCATCGCACTAATGGGGCATCAATCGTACCGGGCGAGAGGCCAATGAAAAAGCCAAATTAAAAAAAAACATTTTTGTTTTCAACATGGTGTCAAAGTGTCAAAACTAAATGTATATTACTTATTTAACGATGTATTAACGATTAATTTTTATTTGAGATTACATTATTAAAAAAATCACTGTAAAATGTATCAACTTTTTCGAAGAATGTCTTTTTTCTTATTTTTTCATAACTGGTATACCTTGGCCCGGCTGTCGCCCGGCACCAGGTTACCGTTGAGTTTCGGGACGTCCGATTTACAAGAACTGCTCGTTTAATGGTATTAGATATATCTTCACGTGTCCCCTCCTTCATACACATATACCATCTCTTCATTTATGCTGTTTGTAACGTTCTCATCGTCCTCATACACGAGTGTCATATCTTGTTCATTTATGCTGTTTTCCTCGTCCATAAGTGCTTTTGCGTCGGTTTCTTTCATTTCACGTATACTATTGTTGTATCTTGCTATTTGAATAGCGCGCGTCGCCGCTGCAAACGTTTGAGACGCGTAACGTCCTTGAGGCGTGTGGCACGTCAAAGTCGACTCGGTAGTTGACGGATGTTCAATAAAATTGTATATTATCTTTCGTCTTTTCGCAGGTTTCTCAACACATTCTTTGCTCTTAACATATTCTTTGCGCCACTGGGCACCCAGCGCGCGTACCGTTTTCTTTCTAAAATTGAAATTGATATAACTTGTTTTACATTCTAGTGTTCTACAGTGAAAGGATAAATGGGAAAAACGATACAATTGACAACAATTATATTAAAAGGAGGTAGGCATGGTGCTCGCGTATAAATACGGCAAAAACAAATGTTGTACAGCCTAAGAACCTCAGCAAAATACGTTCTTGTATGCGCGATGTATGGTGACATTATTATAAATATAAAAACAGACTCGATCGACAGACATGCGAATAATTATCTAAACCACATATCATAACCTCCCAGCGCAAACTGTACCGACACGTAAAAATAATACTTTGTAACATGTTCTACTAAAAACAAAACATTCATCTACGACTTAAATCATTCAAAACAGTCTTACAAAACAGTTACTGATCACGACACTGTAATGGTTTTTATAAACACAAAAAGTAGTGCTATGAGAGCCCAGACCTAATGGTGCCCCCAAGAAAGTATTCTTGACCCTACTCTTTTCCTTATCTACATTAACGGAGTATGAAACTTAAATATTAAAAATGGTAAAATTGTAACTTTCGCTGACGATACTGCGCTAATATTTCGGGGAGAGAGTTGGGACAGAGTGTTTTCTTATAAACATAAAGGTTTCGATCAGGTAAACAATAGGATACACGAAAACGTGCTCAGTTTAAATACAGATAAAACCAAAATTATAACATTCACAATTAAGATTAACTCAAAACCTCCAACATCAGACCATTATAATATAAAGGCTCATTATTATAAAGACGCCAATTCATGTGCTCTAAACACTTGCGACTGTAACATCTTAGAAAGAGTGGATTCCCTGCGCTATTTAGGAATCATGTTGGACTGCTAACAAAATTTTAATCGCTATATTAAAGCCCTCACTTGTAGAATCCGCAAACTTATCGCTATTTTCAAGAAAATACGACATGCGGCGGATAATGACAATCTGAAGACTGCTTATTTTGCCTTCTGTCAGTCGCTACTTATTATGTGTGGTACTTATTGATGTTTGGGAGCATCAAAAACCTATATGTGACTGTTGGAGAGAGCTCAGCGAGCAGTTTTGAAAGTAAGTAATGTCCTCCCTAACAGGTATTCTACATCCAAGTTGTTAACTGAAACTGACGTCTTATCTGTTGGACAAACATTTATACTACGACTAATCCAACAACATCACAAACTATGTTTTCGAAGCGAGGCTTCCGAGAGGGGGCGTACCGACAGATTGTTTAATGTTCCTATTTTGAAAACAAAATTTGCAAAACGATTTCAGACAAGGGCCACACAGATACTAAAGGCATGTTCTTATGTACAAACAGGGATCTGCTAATAATTCGAAGATGAATAGAATGGCGGTTATTATGATAGTCTATGAACAATATACACACGCACAGCCTCTCTCTCTCTCTCTCTCTCTCTCTCTCTCTCTCTCTCTCTCTCTCTCTCTCTCTCTCTCTCTCTCTCTCTCTCTCTCTCTCTCTCTCTCTCTCTCTCTCTCTCTCTCTCTCTCTCTCTCTCTCTCTCTCTCTCTCTCTCTCTCTCTCTCTCTCTCACACACACACACACACACACACACACACACACACAAACACACACACACAAACACACACTAACATAACAGATTTCCGTGGTCTTGGCAGAATACTTAATCTACTGGCATTATGATTTTTACAAACGGTTTTATGTATTTTATGGTGTGTTTAGGTGTGCTAAGATAGGATGTGTGTGTTAGAGTGAGATGAAATGTGCGTGTTCTAGAGATTTGTGTATGTTAGATACAGTTGACGTCTGTGTGTTTAGGTGTGCTTAGATAGGATGTGTGTGTTAGAGTGAGATGAAATGTGCGTGTCAGAGAGGGAATGTGCGTGTGCTAGAGATTTGCTTGCGTGTGCTTTAGAGAGAGGATGTGTGTGTTAGACTGAGATGACGTGTGTGTGTGTGTGTCAGAGAGGGAATGTGCGTGTGCTAGAGATTTGCTTACGTGTGCTTTAGAGAGAGGATGTGTGTGTTAGACTGAGATGAGGTGTGTGTGTGTGTCAGAGAGGGGATGTGCGTGTCCTAGATATTTGTTAATGTTACGTACACTTGACGTCTGTGTGTTTTAGGTGTGCGTTAGAGTAACGATGTGTGTGTCAGAGGGGAGATGTGCGTGTGCTAGAGATTTGTGTATGTTAGAAACAGTTGACGTATGTGTGTTTAGGTGTGCGTTAGAGAGAGGATGTGTATGTTAGACTGAGATGAAGTGTGTGTGTAAGAGAGGGAATGTGCGTGTGTTAGACAGTTGACGTTTGTGCATGTTATAGTGAGGGTGTGTGTGTTAGAGAGATGACGTGTGTGGATGTTATAGTGAGGGTGTGTGTGTTAGAGAGTTGACGTGTGTGTACGTAAGAGAGAAGGTTTGTGTGTGCTATAGAGATATTGTAACGGTGTGTGTAAGTGTATTAAAGAGATAGCGGATGTATGTATCACTTACGTTTGCGCAGAAGCGTCGTGAACTTTCTTGTAATGCTTCAAATACACTTCGTGCGATATGTAAACGACATCACAGAGGTCGCAAAGCGTACAATCCGAGCTTTTCATCACGTCGACGTTCTGAAAAACACCCGTCATGCTGCATAAACGACTGGCAACTTCCGTTGGCGACTGCCTGTCTGTTGTCACACTTATGTCACCAATGCTTTTATTTTTTATTCGCCCGATAAACGTCACATTTACCCAAAACAATCCAATGCCATTTAGGAGTTCTATACTATAACAGTCTTAATAGGTTATTGAGAAATAGCAACGTACGTCCTAAACGTTTACCCATACCAGAAGCAAATGTTTACTCATGTACACTTCAAAGTACAAAATAATGTAAATTGGTGACTCTAAACAGTAGACAAAACAGAGTCTAAACTACAAATCAGTGCAAGTGGTAGGGTTTGGGTCCCGAGACGTCTCGTGTCTCGAACTCCCGAGACTTCGTACTCGAGACGAGAAAAGATTGTCGAATTTGTTAAGGCCCATACAGACTCACGCCGAGAAACCCCGACAACACTCGGGAATCGTGAATGTGGGAGGTTACTCTAGGTCTCGTTCTCGTGCTCGGCTGTTCTCCGATCGGACCGAAAATACGTGGGTATTTTGCCTGCTTCGAAGGGTTTGTCGGGCGAAAAAAGAGCACGCTAACACATTCCTTTCATTCTAAGTGGTTTTGAAAAAGTATTGTGGCCACCACCAGCGATGGCCCAAACGTAATGAAGAAGTTTGGTAGGGAAAGCCCCAGCAAGATGATTTTATGCATGAACCATGCAATCCATTTAGGAGGGGTAGATACAATTTATAAAAAGAAAAAGGCTTCTACAACATCCACAGTTCAGATACTGATATAATGGACTACGAAACAAACTACCTACCAATAGATGAAATAAAAAGAGTGCTTGTCGAAACAATTTTTTATTGAAATATATTTCGAAAAAGTCCACTTAAAAAGAGCCAATTAAAGAATTTTGTGAAATCTGAATTTGGGAAAGAACTCAGTTTACTACTGGATGTTAAAAAGGGTGGAATTCTATCATTGTGATGGCATTAAACAAAATTAAATGTTGCTCAAAAAAAATCATACGACTAATAATGATTTGGCGAAGCGGTTCTTTGAAAGCTCCCGTATAAGAGAGAAGACCACAACGAGTCTTATGCTCGATAAAATATTTGCGTCGTATATTAGTAAAACTGCACTAATTGGCTTTGCGGAAGAACTGTATTGTAGGCTGTTATTTCTTAAACTCTCGAAGTCCCGGCAATTCCTGGAACTTTGATTGTAGGCTGTCTCGTGTCCCGGGACTTAAAAATTGTCGGGAATTTCCAAAGCCTAGTAAGTGGTGACTCTAAAGTACACAATAATGTAAATGGTGACTAAAGTACAAAATAATGTAAATGGTGACTCTAAACTACAAAAAAGTGTAAGTGGTGACTCAATACACAATAATGTAAATGGTGACATTTGGTGACACTTACGTACAGAATAACGCAGTTGGTGACTTAGTCTTAGTTAAAGTTTAGACTACAAAATAGTGTTAGTGGTGACTTTAAAATACACAATAATGTAAATGGTGACTCTAAAGTACACAATAATGTAAATGGTGACTCTAAACCACAAAATAGTGTAAGTGGTGACTCAATACACAATAATGTAACTGGTGACTAACGTACAGAATAATGCATTTGGTGACTCAAAACTACAAAACAGTGTAAGTGGTGACTCTAAAGTACAAAATAATGTAATTGTTGACTTTAAACTACAAAATGGTGTAAGTGGTGACTCACTACACATTAAAGTAAATGGTGACTCTAGACTACAAAATATTGCAAATGGTGACTCCAAAGTACAGAATAATGTAAATGGTGACGCTTAAAGAGAACAATAATGAAAGTCGCGGTTTACCTCATGCTTGAGCCGTTTATGCGCCTTAAGCCCAATGGGGGAGCCGAAGTTGCGAGCGCACATGTTGCACTCGTGATCCCGGCTGTGCAGCATCATGTGTTGGTTATACGACGAACCGTTACTGCAACGTACACATAATTAGTTGATTGAAACAGTCGTAAGTATTGGACATTTTGAATATTAAGTACAGCTGTATCGGGTGCGAAAAAAAATGTAGTCGTATCCTTGCAATTATACCGACTTCCATTCTATTCAGTTATTGGAGTGTAACTCAAAAACTACTGGACCGAATTGAATGAAATTTAAATGGGACCACACGGGAAGCACCAGCTTTCAAAGAAACAAAAAAGAATTATGAGAATCGGTTCAGCTAATCGAAAGTTATATAAGGTGACAAACATAAAAAATACAGTCGAATTGAGTACCTCCTCTTTTTTGGAAGTCGGTATAAAATATTCAATTTTGACGCTAGTTTCTATATACATATTAGTATTATATAAATTTGTTAGAAAACAGCCTCAGTTTTTTCAAAAAAGCAACAGACCTACCGCGACCATATACTATATCTAGATTTAAACATTAACTTATTGTTCCGAGCTCTAAACTAGTAACACACAGTTCTGGGGCCTTACTCCTACCTCTAAAAGTAGTCATGTTTTAACTTAATTAAATTTCGTACCACCACGTTAACACATGTTATTAAAGCTTTAAATTATAATGGATTACGATAGACGTTTTGATGACGTAGTATCAAATATTTTACTCAATACTTTGACGTGACTTTTGACACTAAGTTGCATTGTGCCAATGTCAAATTTTTGAAGATCCGTACTCCCATGTCTTAAAGTAGCCATATTCCAACCTTACCATTAAGTTTGGTTGAACGTTTTGTTTCGGTGGGAGTACGGTAGTAAGTATGATTATTCTAAGCTTATTATAAAACGCTCCTGGTTTATGATAGTTTCGTAAAAGGTGGGAGTAGGCCCCCTGGCCTTCACGTAATTGCTACAGAAACTTTTTATCACCTACCTAGCAAAATAAAATATTAAGAAAATGTGACAAAATTTGTGGAATATCTGAAAAATCTGCTAATTACTAAATGCTAATATAATATAAATGACTTGCTTAGGCAACGTTCCGGGAAGGACCGAAATCACTCGCGGCGTTCGCACACCCATTCCCTTAAAAGCCCACGGTCATCGTGAGCGAACTCGATACGTCATCGATGATGATCGATGACGTCACCGAAAACGCTCACAACGCTCGCAGATCGTAGTTGGATTTTCGCGGTCGTTTACGAGCTGTCACTGTCAAGCATCAAATGTATAGGATTCTATTGATTTGTGACAGAAAAGTTGCCGCGCTTTTCGTGACCGCGTAATCGTTCCGCTTGGGTTGAAAACTGCAAGCATTCATTCTAACCGGAACGCTAAACCGGGGCGCGAAAGTTGTGAGCGTTGACGGCGCTTCCCGGAACGTAGCCCAAATGACAAATTTGATGATTATTGAATGGGTCGGGCGCTGTATTACCTTTCTTGCTACACCCTACCAGGGTCATATGTTAGACAAATAAGAATATGTAATAATGTCAAGAATATGTAATCATGTAATAATAGTAAAACATGTGTACAAAAACCTAAGACTGCACTGTTTAATATGAGTGTCTTTGGTATAGCTCCAAGACTTTACCCAAATATATATTAGACTCGGATTGCGTCCATATAATAAGAAAATACTTAACGAATTATTCATCAATAAGCGACATTATTCTATTAATGAATGTCAGCGATAAGTTTATGTGAAGAAAATTGTGTATTGTATTAAATTGGTTAGTTAATAATTATTTGGATTATATTTAGTATTATTTTGTTACAATTTTAGCATGCCTGAAAAGGTGAAACATAGAGTTTTACTAAGGGACTAATGAGGAGGACTAATTTTTTTTTAAACTCTTATTGTACCTGTGTTTGAGCTAATAAATTAATTTGAATATTGTATATAATGATGACTAGCAAACCCAGCGAACTCCGTTTCGCCACCAGATGGCTTCGTTTAATGTAACATTTCGTTTGGCGCTATCTACTTAAAATATTGGTTTGTAGTACATGCTATGTATCAGAGATGGCGCTGTATGTGAAAAACGATTTTCCCGCTTTTCTTTTTAAATTTTTCCTGAATTTTCTTTACTATAAACCTCACGGAGCCCGAGACCTTTCCAACAAATGCAAAACCGTGGAAACCGGTTCGTGCGTTCTGGAGTTATAGCGTCAGGAAGGAAAACCCGACTTATTTTTATATAGTAGATTAAAGTTTAGTTGACTTACCGATAACTCTGGCCGCATATCTGGCAGACTGTCCTGTGGCCCTTGTGGTGCATGGAATGACTTATCATTACCGGCCTACAACAATGGTTATAGTAAAAGTCTCGTTTAGAATGAATGTTTAACTCTCCGCTAATATAGCTCACAATAATTAAATTAATTTGAAGTTATATATACATAGAAGGTTTTAAAGTAAGTGAAAAAATGAGGGCACTTAAAATAATTTATTCTCAAAGTGGGCATTAGACAAAATAAGTTTGGGAACCCCTGTCTACACTACAAAGATATTCAATCGAAACTGAAATACAATATTATTCCAAACATAAATTGCGGGTAATCATCTCAATGCTGCAGAGTACAGAGACCTTCCACAGATAATCATATAACCCGGTCACATTATCTCGAGACCTGGCGTCGATGACGTCACGTCGCGTCGGCGCTCCGATATGGTGCGCAAAACAAGCATCCTCTAGTAGGATATTATTATAAACAATAAGATTTCCAACAAAACAAATATTGTGTTATTTAATTTAATGTAGGTAATATTATTATAATGATATGATTAATATTATGAAAAATAAATGAAACAATCTTGGTTAAGTGGGTACAAGAAGTATTTATAACACAAAACTACATATAAGATAGTTACTACAAAAACAATATTTTAACGTAACAGCAATAACAAAATAACAATAAAAGTCCAAACGTAACAATGAAATGTTTAAAGATATACCACGAAAACAAGTCGATGCGTATCGGCAACGAAAGTGCTAACCGTACTGACGCGCCGTGGCGAGCGCGGGGAGGTGAAAGGAGAACGGGGCGGGAGGTTCGCATTCCAGCTAGGTCTCGAGATAGTGTGACCGGGTTGTAGTGTCGAACACAAACTACATAGATGAACAAAGAGACGTGAAACTTGCCAAGATCGTTTGCATTCGATACATCTGTACTTACTTCCGATTAGTGATGAGGGGACACAGCTTGCACCTGTACACAACCGTGTGCAGCAGGCTGTGCATGTACAAACGAACCTTACTCTTGTATCGGGTCTGACACAAGTTGCAGACATAATCGCCGATT
This sequence comes from Selenia dentaria, assembly GCA_917880725.1. NCBI lineage: Eukaryota > Metazoa > Arthropoda > Insecta > Lepidoptera > Geometridae > Selenia > Selenia dentaria. The sequence continues at coordinate 15,046,695 of OU862903.1, forward strand.
GATGGCTGAAACACAATAATTGACAGTTCAGTTAGCGCAGTTGTCCCTGTCTCATTTATCTACATACGACATTTCATCCAAATCCGTCCGCCGTTCTGGCGAGATTGAGTCTACTTCAACACTATAGTGTGAAATAACTTGTCGAAGTCACAATGTGACTTCGACAAGTTATTTCACAGTTTTTGGTGACGCAGTCGATTCTGTTTTTTGGTAAAAAAATGATTACATAAATTTTTGTGAATCTTGCTAATTACAGAATCGATTGTAATTCACCGTCAATGATGATATCATCAAAATAGGTGAAACAATTTTCAGTTATTGGAGTGTAACTCAAAAACTGCTGGACCGAATTTAATGAAATTTAAATGGGACCACCTTGGAAGTATATTCTACCAAACAAATAATCATCAGAATCATAAACAACGAAATGATCCGCAACACACATAAAAAAATATACGGTCGAATTGAGAAACCCCTCCTCTGTTTTTTGAAGTCGGTTAAAAAATAAGATTAGTTTATTGCATAACAAACCTTGCTTTTTGCTCATTACACAAAAATTTGCCCTGGACAGGCATTGAACCTGGGACTTCGGGCCACGAAGGGTTAGACCTTCCGTTTCTGCCTTCAGATGCACAAAGTTGAATTCCGAAGAAATCTCAAAAAATAGGTGAAACGATTTCCAAAATGTTGCATTCAGAATCTTAAAATAAATAGTCTCAACAAATAGAATTTTCTATATGTTGAACAATTCCCAAAACGTTGGATTCATAATCATAAAATGTTAAGTCTCAAAATATTTAATTTTCTATAGTTGAACTATCAAATCCCAAAATTTAGGATACAGAAATCAAAATGTTTGCTATCAAATCATTATATAAAACAAAATATACTTAGAACGAACTTCAGTGCATAATTTATGCTAATTAACAAAAATATATAACATTTTTATAGTATTACTTTTTTTTAAAGTACCTACTAACGCCTGCTTTAGCGATCTCAAACATTGAAATTTATAGAGAGAAAAATTTACATCCTCGTTCCCGTAAGACGGTTAAAGTCAGATAGAGAGTTAAAATTCGATGCTCGGACCCGAACCTCGGAGGCCTTGTTGGTTAATGGCGTCTGACACGGAGAGTCAGAAGACGCGGGTTCGAATCCCGTCCGAGGCTGTGAATTTTTCTCTCTAAAAATTTCAATATATAACATGTTCTAAGAAAATGTTTCTTTTTAATTAAACTTATTAAAACTATCTACTTAAACTTAAAGGCCTTTATTAATAAACGTTGCGTAAACCTATATTAGGCGTAACATGCTTTGTCTTACTTTCACGCGTGACATTTACTGCAAGCGAAAAATTGACAGATAGATGTTTTAACTACTCCGGGTGTACGCCAAGTTTATTAATAAGGCCGATATAGTTTGGTGGCTTTATTAAAATTCTACTAACATTTTTGGCGGCACTAGCTTTAGCCGAATATAAATAACCTTTATCAGGAATTCCATTGCTGATATCAAACATATATTTAATACATATATAAAGTTTTTCATGAAATGTTTAAGTCACAATTTTATTATATCTATTCATTTTTTTTTTATTTAAAATAAAATATATTTTAATAGTTGCTGCACAACTTTTTTTATAGCCTAATGTAGGCAGACAAGCGGGCGGCCCACCTGATAGAAAGTGGTCACCGTCGCCTATAGACGTCTCCAACACCAAGGGCGTTGCCAACGCGATGAGAGAATGGAGGGGAGAAGAAGAGAGGAATAACTGAAACGCAATAGCAAGCTATCGTAAAAATGTACATAAATATAAGTTAAATAGTCATATAAATAGTTAAGTAGTAATATCACCACACTTTTGCTACTAGAAATACAAATAGGATAGCTGTACCTAGTTTTAGACTTGACTAATAAACAATTCCTAGGAAATTGTGTGCGTTTTTCAATAAAATCCCAAAATAACTGGGCTCACAGAGGGCAAATTTAAGTTGACTGTAAAAAACGTTTTAATAAAATACCTTATCATAAAACCCGACATTATATAGAAGATAAAGATGCTTGGAATACTCCACTTCTGGCAAGCTGTCACTCTGCCACCCATAAAATGTAATATTTGTAGTACCTAAGCCACGTATCCTGAATTTTCGCCCTTTCTGACGAACACCTTTGCCTCCCTGACCCACACGAATTTATAATTTAGTTGGCGGGCCGCACGGCGGGCTGCGGCGTGAAGCGATTTAGTTTCTAGCGTAAGGTGCTCGGTCACGTAGACGGAGCACTTTTTATTACCGCCTATGCCAAGATGGCTGGTGTTGAGCTTGTCCTTAGGGTTATTGCGGTTGTACTTGATTACTGATGCCAAAAAATTGTCTCGCAGACGTCTACTGCTGAACTTGACTAAGATCGACCTTGGTCGCTCTGGTTATTCAGCTTAGTGATTCGTGAGCAGTACTCAAAATCACCATCTGCCACTGGACACTTGATTGTTTTACCCAATTGCTGAATAGTCTTCTGGATGTTTTCAATCTTATTCTCAGGTACACAGCACTTCCAAATTGTTAGAGCGTGAAAGTTGTTCCAGCTGTTGTAGCCGGTGGGACACCTCAAAGGTATATATATAGGTGGTACGAAGTTTCTCGTTGTCTTTCTGTAGCTCCGTGATTAAAGCCTGTTGCGACTCGTTAGCTTGTTTAAGTATATCGTTCTCTGCGCTATAGGCGGATAGAGATTTTTCGAAGCTTGTATTAAGCTTTTTATCTAGCTCCTCTCTAAATATCTCTCGAATACTTTCAACAGAAATGCAGGTGCAGCCGCAGGAGTTGCGCGGTCGTTTGCGCAAAGTGACGTTGTCGTGTTCAAAGGCCGGGACGGCTGGCGGTGGCTCATGCACCTCCACCGAAGCCGTTATTTGAGTCAAAGCTGCTGTAGAACGAACGGGCGTGTTTGTGTTGTTCGACTTCGGTTCTTTGCTTTTACATAAAGGACACACCCAGGATTCCTTGAACTCCCTTGGGTAACTAGTGTACTAGTGCTTGTTGAGGTTCATACATGTATAGTGGAACTAATTTCTATTTATTGCTAATATACTCAAATTCAGGATATTTTGTTCGAGTTCTAGAGTGGAGACCGCGTCTCGGCAAACGTAGTGTAGGACGTCCTCAGGCACGGTGGAGTGACGATCTGCGCAAGACGGCTGGCAAAAACTGGATGCGAGAAGCCTAAGACAGACCTAAGTGGCGTGCAATTGGAGAGGATGTCCAGCAGTGGACTGTAACAGGCTGATGATGATGATGATGATGGCAGGATATTTTAAACACTTCGCTATATCTATGTCAGTGTATTCTTAAGGTTTTGCAAGATTCGCAACCGGTAAATTTTATTTTAACTAGTAAAAAACTATTAAATCTTTTGGCTACATCTCATTCTTATGGTTATCCATACGGTTTTGTTGAAGTGCTTATAGCAGCCTGAAACTTTCACGTCCTGTATGCGGGTTGTTTAAATTCAACATTATAGGAATTGAACATTTTAGGATTGAACATTATGAGAATTGAACATTTTCGGATTCAACATTTTGGGTATCATCATTTTCGGAATTCCACATTTTGTAAATTTAACATAAATACCATTCAACAATATGAGAATTCAACATTATGAGAATTGAACATTTTGGGAATTCAACATTGTCGTGAATTCAACATTGTCGTGAATTCAACATTATGATCATTCAACAATATGAGAATTCAACAATATGGGAATCCAACATTATGAGAATTCAATATTTTGGAAATTAGAATTAGAAAATAGAAATTATTTTATTGCCTATAAATATAGGTACATTAAACATGAATACATATTAATACCATAGCAATGGTAGCTAAATACTAACTTAATAATTCAAAAGCTTACTTCAAGCAATTGATTCTTCCGATTGGAAATTTAACATTATGGGAATTCAAAGTTTTGGGAAAATAGCACATTTTGGGAATTCAAGATTTTGGTATTGAACATTGTGTACATGAAGGTCGCAAATTGATAACATTGCTAGCCACTGCCCAGCCAATGTGAGAGGCAGCTGAAGTGTGTCTCCCCCTGAAGTGGGACATTAGCCCACCAAATAAATACTCACGTCGTGCCACTTGTTGTGGTAGTCCAAGCTTTTCTGATTTTCAAACGGCCTTATGCACAATTCACATTTAAACTTGGCTTGCAGGTAATTACTGTGCGTCTTCCTCTGGAGGAACTTACCACGGACCTGCAATAGAAATTACAATCGTTCAAATCTAATCAGCTGTATTTGCCAAAATATATATCGCTGGCTTAATGTTCAAACTTCGTATTTACATTTAGTCTCATTTTACAGGAGGAAGAAAAATCTGTTTAGATAGATAGATAGATAGATAGAAAACTCTTTATTTGTACACTATAATAAGATATAAAAGAGAAAAACATACGATTGAAAAAATATAACATAGTTTTACAAAAGGCGGTCTTATAGCTTAAAGCGATTTCTTCCAGACAACCTTTGTGTAGATAGAATAGTATTTTCAGGGACAGTGGTGAATAGTATCAGCGTTAGTATAGACAATAATGAATATGTACCTAAACTGAATGAATATGTACCTAAACTGAAAGAATATGTACCTAAACTGAATGAATATGTACCTAAACTGAATGAATATGTACCTAAACTGAATGAATATGTACCTTAACTGAATGAATATGTACCTTAACTGAAAGTTTAAAAAATTATCATCCACGCAGGTGAAACAACGGGTCAGAGCTAGTTATCCATAAAAGATAGTCCACGATATCATCTTCCTATCCTACTATTTTATATGTATTTTTACCGTCGGGTTTTTGAGTGTCGGCGGGGGGTACTTTTTCTAAAAAGGGGGGTTACACACATTAGACGTTAAGGAGGAATTTCAAATATATGAATAATTGGTCAAGTGGTTTCCGAGACAATAGGTTGTGAAGTACTGCGAAAAATAATGAAGTATGATTTTTTTTTAATTAATGTAAATATATTTCAATCTAATAATTTAATGTCCTTTGGCAAGCCGTTATGATTAATTGTAGATACTACAAACAATACAATACAAACCGTGTTTTAAAATAAATAGAGGCACTTTTGAGAAGAACATACGGCAAGCCATTTGGTGCCATTATAGTACGTTTCAAACCTCCAGCGAAATTCGGACATTGACGCCTAAGTACTATGTTAGCAAAAAAACAAAACGATAGAAGTTTCTAGTGTCGCTGCCCATTCATTGCCATTCATAAATAATCGTATTCCCTGTCGTTAAGATTTCGTGGTACGGGAATGCGCACGACCCGCTGCCAGCCAGGGGCGGCAAACTTGGTTCACAACAAGTTCCGCTGCGGAATTCATTCCACTGTAGAATGCGAATGTGAATGTTTGCAGTAAAAACGTTTGATTTAATTTGTTATTGAGTTGTTTTGTGGTTACGTTTCTCTATTGATATATGGATATTGATCACAGTGTCGACAAAACTGTTGACAGTGTTATTGTCTCTGTGGCAGAGTCAACTGCATCATCGGATGATGATAAAACGGACACAGAAGAAGAATCATAGTGTAGTGAACAACACGAATATAATAAATGTAGTACTTATGCATTATATAGAAGTGGTTTTATTCCTAAAGTAACATACTTACCATGACTTATAATAGGTAAACAATAATATAGGATACAAGAAATTTGTAAGTTGATTAGTACTCCATAATATTGAAATTATAATAGCAATTATTATAACGTTTGTTTATAAAATTTCGATTACAATTTAGGTACCTAACATTATTCAAAACTTTCTATAAAATGTTGGTTATACCTACATACCATGCTCTAAGGTCAATGTCCGAATTTCGCCGGAGGTTTGGAACGTACAACCCGGTCACAATATCTGTGCACCTGACCTCGTGACGTCATATCGGCGGCCTGGGTACGGTGTGAAAAAAAGTTTTTTCGAGAAATGTGGAGGTAAAAAAAATTACTAACCTTTTCAAATCAATTTATTATTGATGAAGGGTTTGTTATAAAAAAACAATAATTTTGATTACAAAAACATTTATTATTAAACTAAACTTAATAAATTATTGACTCTATGCCTGACATTGTATCTTCCTCACTCTCACTTTCTGAACTCTCCGAACTATCTTCCCCAAGTGACATTAAAAGTTGTGTGATGTTGTCATCTGCTAGATGATCCTTTTCACAGTATTCTCGCTGTAGTCCCAAGCAACTTTCAAGATTAAATTTCTTGATTCGCTGTGTATTGTTTTTCCCATGACTTCAGTTTAACAGCTACAACAATTTTAATAACAACCAAACCAGTCCAAACTTAACAGTAAACAGTCTAAACTTAACAATAAATATTAAAAAACAAAACAACAACAAAGCGAAAATATCAAGATTATCGGGACGTGTATCGGCAACGAAGATGCTAACCGTACTGTCGCACCGGGGAGTGCGCGGAGAGGTGACAGGGGAAGCGGGAGAGGCGCCGCATTCCAGCGAGGTGCACAGATATTCTGACCGGGTTTTACAATATGTTTTTACAATGTATTGTTACGCCGTAAGGAAAGTTATCGAGATCTACGACAAACATCTATCGTTGTTTACAACGGTCGTTACTTCCAAGATTGTCTTAAGCCCGATTCAAAGTCAAAGTCAAAGTCAAAATCATTTATCCAATTTAGGCATCAAAGACGCACTTATGAACGTCAACTTTTCATTATAATGTACTTTAAAGACTCTACCGCCGCGTTCCAAAATATATAGAGCCCACCGAGAAGCGGAAAGAAACTCGGGGCCATTCTTTTTATATAGATGCACAGACAAAATAAAAAAAGTCAAGACAGAATGTTGTGAACAGAGCAGTGAGGCCGGTTTTCTATGCATGTAGTGCGTGAATCGGTGCTGCCATGATAATTTAAATTGCCCCATAAAAATAACGTTATCAAATTATTAACGTTATAAATTTAATAAAGTTATAACGTTATTAGTTTTAATATAATAATAGGGTTTCTACATTAGGTGTCGGTAAAAAGTAGTGGCATTGGGTGGTGAAAGAGAAAAGACAAAGAGTTTCAGAAATAAAATTACTCGGTGTAACTGCTAGTTTTATTTAAAAACCTTTATGCTGAATTATTTTTTTGTACGCTTGTCGTTTACTTTGCACTGATTTAGAAATACTTTCTAATTTAGCAATATGGAGGAATCTAATGTTTAAGTATTTCTCAATTACACACCGTATTAAATTAAGTTTATGTTCCTGCCCAACATATTCATGTTTTGACTCTAAATTGATAAAAATCTGATTGTTTCCAATGAATTTCTTTAATATGTTTAAGACTATAGTTTGGTGTTGATTTTCTGCGGTTATTGCAATATTTTCATTCAATAATTTTCGAACAACTGCTTCACTAGTGACACAAATGTCAAAAAGATCCTTAGACGGGAAGCGAAGACCGCCTTTGTTTCTTAAACTAATGAGCTTGTGAAAATAAAGTTTCTCATCAGTCTGCAAGGCATCTTAACATATAGAGCATTTTATGGTTTTAAGAAGATAGTGCACTGTATTTCCAGATATGTAACCAATTATCATTTTTCTGTAGTCACCATAATATGAATTGTCATGTAAACAACTGGCCCAATCAAATGATTCATTAACAATTTCATTAAGAAGTTGCAACGAAGAATTTTCAATGGTTTCTTCTTCTTCGTGTCTATACGACGATGAAGTGCTATTTATAATTTTAGTTGTTGAAGTGTAATTAAGTATTGCTATGTGTTCTAAAGGAACACAATTACTTTTTGTAAGACATTTTAATTCTAAATGACATAGTATTTTTTTGTAGCTTGCTTGTAAACTGTCTTACGTTAGGGTTATCGTTGAACCCTCCATGCATCCTAATATACGTAAATAGAATCTCCAAATGATCCTGGCTTAATTTATAAGTAGATAAAAAAAACAGCCTTTTTTCATTTTCTATGTACTTCGTATAAAGCGCTTTTAAACATTCAATATTTATTAATGTACCTATGAATCCTGCTTTGCATTTTTCTTCTACGACTGGTTTATAAAATCGCGTGATGACAAAGACTGGTCGACCATCTCGTATAACTTTCCGCATACTAACTACACACAACAACATTCAATATAGTTACACCCTTAAAACAACAGACTTCAATAGAAATATGGTTTACTTTTAGAAAAATACATAACCGCCTTCAATATGTACGAAATTGAAAATCCAGTGTGAAATTAATGCGAGTCCATATTAAAGGTATCAGGTTTCCAACAAAAAAATAATTGTTCAAATCAGTTTATAAATAACGAACTTATGAGGTAACAAGTATTTAAAACAATAGAACCTAATTGCGAACCTACTCCTTTTAGATTTCGGTTAAAAATAAACTAAAAACTAAAAAAAGAATTGCCTATTTTTTAAATTTGCTTTCCAACGACGGAACCGGTTTGTATAAAGATATTGCGTCGAGTGTCATACAATATTATATTTAAAGAAAAGTCCAATTGAGAACCTACTTCTTTTTTGAAGTCGGTTAAAACACGTTGATAAACTATTATAAAAACGTACCCGTATTAACGTAACATATACTAAATATTAAGATTACCCAATAATAGGGTAAACCTTACAGGCTTTACCATGGCAATACTTTCTATGTTCCAAACAATAACCTTTATTTTTATTTTTATTTATTTAAAATATTGCTTTCCAAGTTACTTACGTGTGAAATGTGATTCCATCCTTCTTTTTATAATTTGATGTTTGTTTTAACACCGTTTCACGACACAATTCGGCATTTTGACTGGTAAATTTGTTGATTTACTTTACGTGTTGCTTCCACGCGCAGCGATAGTTCGACTGGCGAGTCAAGGCGTAGTTTCGTTGTGCGTGTGTGTGTGTAATTGTGTATGTATGTACAAGGCGAGGCGTAGTTTTACCGGCTTCACTTTTCTGTTCACAACATTCTGTCTTGACTTTTTTATTTTGTCTGAGTATAGATGTTTACAATGTTTCTACTTAGACACTACAAATATTACATTTTATGGGTGGCAGAGAGACAGCTTGCCAGAAGTGGAGTATTCCAAGCATCTTTATCTTCTATATAATGTCGAACTTTATAGTAAGCTTTTTTTATTAAAAACGTTTTTTACAGTCAACTTGAATTTGCCCTCTGTGAGCTCAGTTATGTGCTTTGGGATTTTATTGTAAAAACGCACACAATTTCCTAAGAATGACTTATTAGTCTTCGCAAGTCTAAAACTAGGTACAGCTATCCTATTTGTGTTTCTGGTATTAAAGGTGTGGTGATCACTATTTATCTTATGTCTGATGACTCGCGATTCGCCATATTTGGGCAATAACACAATAGAATAAGCAGAAATCAACCTACTTTTCTAAGATCTGCAACGTGTGTGGTTAACAGCCTACACCTTCACTAACAAACACAGGCCTAGTTAACAAGTAAACCTAGCCAATAAAACCATAGACCAAATATTTAACTAGATTGCTCCTTGACAATAAATTGTACTAGAAAAAGTTGTATACACCAAAATACAATACTGAGGAAACCGGCAACCATAGTTAGTTCAGTTTGAATTGCGATACAGTGAGGAACAAGTCCTCTGACGCGAACAGTACCTACAAGTGAAGTGATGTGTACAGTGATCACAAGTGCTAAGTGAAGTGATTAGTGCTGTGAACGTGGACATTGTGTATCAGTGGTTATGAACTAAGATACTGCAAATAATTGTCAATGTGCTGGTGTGGCGTTCACCATACGGTCGGGGGATATTAATAGAGAGGTTAGGTATTAAAGGATATGTACTCCCAGGAATGCGGGTGATCCGTCGTTCTTCCTCTGGGTCGTGCGGGCTGATGACCGTCGGAAGGATTCTGGAGTAGCTGGGGTGACGAGCACTCGCAAACACGTGTATTTGCGCCGGTGGCAAAGGGGGCGGTACCCAGGCGGTCGCGGTGACGCGTCACAGTTAAAGCGGCGAGAGTTGGCTAGCGTTCGTTCGCGGCGGCGGTAAAATGTATCTTGTAGGAATTCGGGTTTATTTGCCCCGTGGGCACAAGGGCGACGCACACACACGAACACGTATTTCGACGCCGGTAAAAAAGGGGGCGGTTCCCAGGCGTGTCGTGACGCGGTGGCGCGGAGCTGATAACGGATGCTGATTGAGCCGTGCGCACGCGTCGGCGCAGGAAATGTGACTGGCTCGAGGCGCTAGCCCGAGTAGACTCGAGGTTTGACGATGTGTCACAGAAAGGCCTGGGTCGTAATCCAATCTATTGACTCGTCGCGCGGTCTCACGCGAACACGTGCTGATTATTTATCGCGAACCCTTTAGCTCGTAACAGTGGTGTCAGAAGTGGGATAACTAATTCCCGTACTACCAAAAGACGGCACTTCGGAAGCAATCTGGAAGAGGAGCCAGCGGCAGCAGGACATGGACCAGCGGAGGTTCGGAGGAGCTACACCACCAGTGCTCGTTGCAGTAGAGTCGGCAACCGATACTACCACCGCGGCTACATAAGGTGCCCGTTCAACTATGGCTGCTCCTACTACATCTGAATTTGCAACGCAGGCAATGATTCAGGGACAGGAGGCCAATTCTGGTATTTTACAACGTTCAACAATCTATCCCGCTGCAACTGCAGTGCGACTCCGGTTGTCGTTCGATACTTTGGCAAAAAGCCATTCTACTATTTCTGTAGACAAATTGGATTGTAGCGTCACATAAACATAACATAAACGCTACTTTTTAATATATACATAATTGACACTACTATATACGAATATGAGTTAACAACGCGTTCATGATCTATCGAGTTAGCACAACATAAAGTGTTGATCGATCGCTGGCGTCAACAGAAACGTAACTGCAACTGGACTGTTATTCGATAGCGGAATAAGAAAACGCATAAAAGTCGCCGTTAAGCTACGGTTCGATTGCAATTTAATTAGTGGAATCAGCCCCCAGGTCCGCCGTGAAGAGGAACGCCACTTAGACAGAGAGGAACAGGCCCGGCGCCAAGAGGAACTGGTATACACGACAAGAAGAGCAGATTCGTCGCCAAGAAGGGCAGATCTTCCTGATAAAGGACTTGCATGCAACTTTCGAAAAGAAACTTCAAGTTATAGAAGACCAGATCCCTCGTCACGAAAACCGCATTTCTGAAGCAGCTGAAATCGCCGATGTGAAAAGTCTTTGGGCGTTCTCAAAGCTGGAGATAGCGTGGCTCCAGTGGTGACTGCACCTTCATCTCGAAGATTCAAGATTCAGTTGGAGGGGGTTGTGAAGGCCAATGGTTGGGATAAAGCACAGGCAATGAAAGCGCTTACTTTGGGCCTCCGTCACCTCCGTGACCAAGCCTTGACAGTACTGGAAGCCCTTGGCAACGACGTAGCTTACGACCAGCTTCCAGAAGCATTGGAGTCTCGATTAGGTGATGCTCATCTAGAGCATATACATGCTCGGTATACACCGCGCCCAGGCGCGCCGAGGGCGCCTATAGTTCGAGGGTGCAATTGATGCTTACACCCGAGCTAACTACTCTGCTTTACATCTCGATTGTGAGGTAAGTAGAAAAAACCGGCATTACAAAAATAAAATTGATGACTATTATACTCATACGAAGACAAGGCTGAATAGCGATGCGACCTCTTGATGATGTCTATTGCCAGTATGATGGTTAGTAGTACGCGAACTTTTTGAAAGAGTGAAGTGTTTTTTTATTACTTACCGCCCTAGGGCTTTTATAGCTACATTATTACCCTAGAGCGCTAATTGGTCACTTACAAGTCCCATTTTGGGGTAATATTTATTTATTTATTTATTTATTATATAAATTGCTTGCTGCACTTACAGTGTTCACCAACGCGTGCAGCTAGCCAGCAACAATTAGAATTTGCATATAATATGGTAATTATCAACTTGCTAAATAAATTTGCGTACTGATTATACAATTCTTTAGGCTTACAATAAAAAACGTCTATTTCGGATTCTTGAGCAAGCATGGCGTTAAACAGAACGATAGCTAAAGATGTCGGAGCGAATTTAGATGTAAGCGTGTGGACGGTTGGACGCGCGAACAGGCGGCGCACACGATTCACGCTCGCGATTCCCACGCGCGGTCCGGCACCGCCAGCGACCACCGAGCAAGCGCACTGGAGTTATCAATACGCCCGTTAAGCAGCAGATAAAAATGCATTAGTAACGCACACTCGCGTCTTAATATTAACGTGTCTATACCTAACATTCCGGAGACAAACAAAGAAGGATACAAAAAGGAATAATATCCATAAAGTTTTTTGTAAAGGTAACGGGCGAACTTCCGTTGTACCTGTTCTAGCATAATTGTGTAAGATCTCTAATGTGGATCCCAAATTATTGAATTATATCCTAGCTTACTGCGCACGTAGGCATAGAATAAAATCATTACTAGTGGCGGCGGTTGCAAATATCTATAATATGCGTATTAAAGGTCATTACCACATCCATTGTAACTCCCAGGTCGCGAATTTCTGTAACTCGCTCCAAACTGACACTAGACATGTGGTAGTCAAACGGAATGGGCCTCAGCGACTGGGTAAACGAAATTATTTTACATTTAGAACTGTTAAATTCTAAGTGATTATTCTTACCCCATTCGATCACACTATTGATGTCACTCTGTAGCAACTCACAGTCCTTCACGCACCCAATGGCCAAGTACAGCTTGAGGTCATCAGCGAACATAAGACACTCGGCAGTTCTGACGACTCTCGGCAAGTCATTAATCATAATGAGAAACTGGGTAGGTTCAAGAGTTGAGCCCTGACTTACCCCTGAGCAAGTCATATACGGTTTAGAACGACACCCATCAAGTTGTACATACTGCTTCCGATTACTAAAATAACTAGCAAATAATTGTAATAACCAAGGAGTGAAGCCTATAGCTGCAAATTTCTTTAAAAGTACATCATTGAGTACGCGGTCAAAAGCTTTTTTAAAGTCTAAGTAAGCCGCATCTACTTGTCCTTTCGTGACCATGCCCGTGACGACATAGTCAACAAAGTTGATATGGTTTTTGACCGTAGATCTATACCAGCTTTAAAACCATGTTGGCTGTCGATTATCTGACTACGTACCTGATCGGAGATGCGACGATTCATTATCGACTCAAATACCTTACCGGGAGCCGACAGAACCGCTATACGTCTATAATTCTCGACCATCGAGCATGAGCCACTCTTTGGTATCGGATTTACGATGCAATACATACATACATCGTCTTGTTACATGTAGAATTGAGTATCAGACTAGTACCTATTCTTGTGAAAGTAAAAAGTAATTGTATACTTATTTAAAGTGCAATTTGTGCAGTGCTTGTTATGCCCTATGTAGGTATTAGAACAAACTTTTCTTTTATTTATATGATTACATTTTTATAAAAGTAGATTTAGAATACGCTATCATACAAAGCTTGCGCATTGAAAGTATAATATGTTGACAGTCATAATCCCTTAAAAGTATGAAAGGAAGATATCAGTTGTACATATAGCAAATAATAGTAGTAATAAATATAAGTAGTAGGTACCTATACTCTATTTCTTCTAGTCTACTATTTTATAATTCAAAAAACCCTCATGAATCGAATCGAAGTATCGAGTCATTCTTTAAAGTATCATGTGAAGACTAATACGCTACGCAAATCGTAGGCGATACTAGGTAAGACTATGTGGAACAGGTATTTGGATCACGTATTTGCATGGACTAGGAACAGGTGCACCTAGTCTCCAATTTACCTAGTACAATCCATCTCTATTTGATACTTGATAGGCTAGTGTTTGACCACTTGATGGGCAGGGATAATGCAGTCCAAGAATAGCGACTAGCTCTCAAAGACAAGACTTATCTATGAGACTACTTATTTACTTATTTATGAGAGAAAAAACTTATCCTTAACATACCTTTTTCTCAGTGTTTAAGTATTCAATATCGAAAATGCTCGCGTATTCCTTTTCATATTTCTGCTGTAGCATCCACAGTATTTGTGCTGCTTCCGGCGGAAACCATTCCTTACGTCCTGTAAAAAAAACATCATGAACTAGCTGATCTAGCAAGCGGCTTCGCTTGCTTGGTCTTGGTGTAGTGGAGGAAGTGCCGCTTTGAAATTTCTAAGTACTGGGTTCGATACCAGGAGGCCAATTCTGTTATTTGACAACGTTCAACAATCTATACCGCTGCAACTGCAGTTCGACTCCGGTTGTCGTTCGATACTTTGGCAAAAAGCCATTCTACTATTTCTATAAACAAATTGGATTATAGCGTCACATAAACATAACGTAAACGCTACTTTTTAATAAATATATGTTTGTTACTACTATATACGAATATGAGTTAACAACGCGTTCATGATCTATCGAGTTAGCAGAAGCAGAGTTTTGATCGATCGCTGGCGTCAACAGAAACGTAACTGCAGCTGGACTGTTGTTCAATAGCAGATTAAGAAAACGCATAAAAGTCTCCGTTAAGCTACGGTTCGAGTGCGATTTAATTAGTGGAATCGGCTACCTGGGGACACTTATTGGGGTTGTCTGAAGATATTCGACTATTTACACTAATCAAACTGGTAGTGTTTTGTTGAACGAGTAGTTAGTTTTTAGCCTACCTTCATTTTGATAAATAAATATGTATGATGTAGGTTTAATTCTAAGTAATTCTTGTATAAAACTAACATGAGTACATATTTGAAATGACCAAATAAGCATACCAACTGTAGTGTGAATAGACTGGCACAAATTTTATTAAGTATCAAATTCAGTACCTATACTAACAGCAAATAATATCCGTTCAGTGCATATTAGCTAATACTTGTTTGGTAAGACTTACAGTTAATTATGTATTGCTCTATGTAAGTGAGTTTCATTCTTTTTTGAGAAATAAATGTCTATAACTAAGGAGGCGCATGGCGGGTCTTATTTACCTAATAAAGATAGCAAACGGTTCGGTCGATTGTCCCGAACTACTGGCGCGAATAAGTTTGAATGTGCCATATGGCCACTTCAGAAGACCGTGTTCTCTGTACGTTCCCCGAGTTAATACTCACTATAGGCAAAATACTTATCTGTTAAGAGCGAGCCGCAGTTTCAACGCAGTAGCTTCGCGACACGATATTGATGTCTATAACACAACTGTCGCGCAGTTCAAGCGGTTATTAAGTAAAGTTTTTTTTACCAACTAATCCTCAGTTTTATATACTATTGTTTACGAACTATTTATAATTATAATTATTTATAATGTAAATACCTAAAAGTGGAAATTTGTAAGTGGCTATATGTACATATTAAAATATTATGTTTATACCTAGCTGTAAGTTTCCCTAAAAGTAATAAAATAAAATAAAAATAAAATAACCGTATATTAGCCCCTTATTGCATGGGACCAAAACATATATGGCGAAAGTGTTTAAAACACCGCTGCTAACCCCTTCGAGGACATGCAGACGTGACGATTTGTTTTGTTGTGTTTAAGAATAACATGTAATACATTATAAACGTTATGATTTATCATCACCAAGTTTTGAGTAAATCTCACCAGAAATATTTTTTTCATATTATAAGTTTTTGAACTTTATTGCACAACCTTTAGTAGCAAAAATTAAACATACGAGTTACTTTCTTAATTATTGTATTATATTCTCGTTTAGAGGATTGCATAGCTAGTACTTTCCATGCTAAAAGAGAAAACTCTTTTCTACCTCTTAACATTGTCCGATTTCAGTGATTTTTTTTTTCATGGAATCATGACATTGTTTACTATGTCCGTACGTTTTGATTTTTTCAGATTGTTTAAGTTCTAAAAAATCTAATTTATAGTACTTTGAAATACTGAAAAAATCAAAACGTACGGGCAATGTAAACAATGTCATGATTCCATGAAAAAAAATTCACTGAAATCTGACAATGTTATGAGGTAGAAAAGAGTTTTCTCTTTTAGCATGGAAAGTACTAGCTATGCAATCCTCTTAAGTATAGGTACCTAGGCGACATGAATCGAACTCAAACTCAAACTCAAAATCATTTATTCAATTTAGGCATCAAAGAAGCACTTATGAACGTCAATTTTTCATTATAATGTACTTTAAAGCCTACCGCCGCGTTCCAAAATACATAGAGCCAACCGAGAAGAAGCGGCAAGAAACTCGGGGCCATTCTTTTTATATAGATGTTTTTACAATGTTTTTACTTAGGTACTACAAATATTAGCTCCAGTGTGTTGCCTTACAAAAGAGAACATAATAATGGTATCAGTAGGGCAAGACACGCTACACTTTGACATCTTAGTACACGAGTAGATAGATCCTGGAGTGATCAGTCCCAAGCTGTTTTATCCTCCAAGTAATCCGAAATTTTGTAATAACCTTTTTGACAGAGTTTAGTTTTAATAGTAATTTTAAACTTATTAATAGGCAAATCTCGGATAACATTGGGAACTTTATTATAGAATCGTATACATTGTCCCATAAAAGAATGACTTATTCTGTGGAGACGCGTTACATGTACGGATAGCTTGTGCTTATTTCGCATGTTGATGGAATGAGCATCACTCCTTTTATCAAAACTGTTAATGTTTTTCTTTACATACATTAGATTTTCATAGATAAACTGAGAGATAACAGTTAGAATGTTTATGTCTTTAAATTTCTGTCTAAGGGAAACTCTAGGAGCCAAACTGTAGATCGCTCGTATAGCCCTTTTTTGCAGTATAAAAATAGAGTTAATATCTGCAGAACATCCCCAGAGCAGTATGCCATAAGTCATAACGCTATGGAAATAACTAAAATAAACTATTCTAGCTGTGTCTACATCAGTTAATAGTCTAATTTTTTTAACAGCATAAGCTGCTTAACTGAGCCTACTAGACAATTTTTTAATGTGGGGACCCCATTGCAATTTAGCGTCTATAGTAATTCCTAAAAAGACTGTTGACTCCACAAGGTCCAACCCTGTTCCATTCAATTGTATATTGGATTCTACTTGTCTCACATTTGGTGTCGAGAACTTTATACAATTAGTTTTCTTCTCATTGAGGAGAAGATTATTTGTATTGAACCAATTCACAACTTTAGCTAATGCATTGTTAATATCGTCATAGTTTAAATCGCTCGCGTATTACCTATAGTTTGCGCATATATTCTAGTCACTTATTTTTCTTATTCTTATTCTGATTGGGGGCGCTAAGTCCTGCACTGACGTCCCGCTTGGGGTCACAAAACTTTTACTCATATTAGAAAACAAAAACAAACGAAAATCTTAAAAACCCAAAAAGACAAAGGACTGTGGCTGGGACTCTAGGACCATGGACCATTAGCGCACACGATGCCATGACGCCTGAGCTTCCGATACATGGAAGGCGACAGTGAAATTAGCTTATCCTTGCTATTAACTATTACATAAAGTTCGACGTTATTCTAATTATAAACCTAGTCTTCAACATGGTCTTTCGTAGCGCTCTGATACATGAAACATGACTTACAGCCGTATTTATAAACAAGTAATTACTTGTTGCTAAACAATTTTTCAATGAAGTAATTACTTCACGATAGAATACTTAAACATAAAATCTTATTCTATAGTCGAGCAATGAACGTTACTTACTATAGTAAATGCATGACATAACCCTATCTAAATTTGATGTATCTTTTTACACTTGTATTAGGTTGTTGTCATGGGATTTTAATGTTTACAGCATAATAGATCCTTCACAGTTCAGACTTGTGTGCGAATGTCATTTTTATACAACTTCACTTTTGCAATAAGAATGAAAAAAATACGTATTCTTATTGATTAGGTACGCAAAAGAAACGGCGACTATTACTCGGCTAACAATTCTAGTAGTCTAAGATCCCGATATAAAACGACCTTCACCGAGATGCTTATTTGATTTAACGTATTTTATATTTAATTTAATGTGTCAATAAACATGTTGCATATGGTTTCCTGGCAAATTTCAGTCCAGGATATGATTAATTAATTATTATAAAAAAAATATATATATATTTCACCGGTTTGATTATTAGACAAATTCTATACCTATCGAAAGTATGAAGCCCATAGAATATGCAAACGTTAGGTTGCCTATTTTTTTCCGGTCACAACCCTCAGGTTGCCAAGTATAAACAGGTAAATCGATACAAGCATTTTGCACCGGTCTGATTATTGAATGAAAATTATATGATAATAAAGATCATTTAATTCTGAACACGGTGGTATAGGGTTGCCTGCGAAAAATCAATCCCGAATTCCGGTTGTAGAGTTTAAAAAAGTTAAATATTGCTGCGAGTGAAAGTGTGCGACTGAGAGGTCCCAACCAACCAACCCATGCAATAGAAGAGGACACAGCATAGCAGCTGTTTAAGGTCCGCCCATTTCAAGAAAGAGAGTGCGCATGCTATTTGTTCGTGAAAATGACAAGGATAGTGATAGACTCGTATATGTTGTGCATCATTTTGGAGTAGTTTATTATTAAAATAGAGGAATAGTTATTTATTTTTTTATCAGTTATTTATTTATGTGTGTATATATTTTATGTGACAATAAAATATGTATACATCTTTAGTATCTAACCGGTAGTTATAATCAATAATAATAATAATAAACCCGCAGGGGCGGCCTTGTGGCGAGCCGTCGGTGAGTGGCGACACCGTGGACCCTGATTCTCCCTGGGGCTAAATGAGACCACTGACCCCCGGCTTGCCTTAATTGGCCGTCTGGGGGTGGAGACGCAAGAGCAAGTAACAAAAAGCTCCAAGGGTGGAAGTGTTAAAGGGCATAACGCCGGTAGTAGCGCTCTAGTGAAACCGCAGCACACCTCTCGACACTCTTTAGCCATCCACACCAACGTTGCCCCTTTTGTCACCACTCATGGTGGCCTTTATGGGGGGCCCGTTTAGTGGATGGCAAGTCACCACCTGCCTAAATATTTTAACATGAGACTAAAATTGGCAGGTGCCGTAGTCTCTTCCATAGCCGACTATCTTCCTTATCACTAATAAGTTCATCTCAATAGCCTGGCCATTTTACCCATTTTTGTAATAGTTATAAGTACCATGTTACCCTTCATCCAACATTCTTTCTGTTTTTGATACTCTGCATTTTTATACCAAACAGGCCTCTAAGTGTTGGCTACATCCCCACTTATGCCTTTGTAAAGGACCGGATGAAATCCGTGAAACTTTTTGAACAAATAATAATAATAATAATAATAAGGAAATAAATAATGTGAATAATAATTAAACATAAAAAAAAATACAATAATTAATTAATCATATCCTGGACTGCAATTTGCTAGGAAACCCATATACAACATGTTTATTGACACATTAAATTAAATATAAAATACGGTTAATCAAATAAGCATATCGGTGAAGGTCGTTTTATATCGGGATCCTATACTATAGCCAGTTATAACTTCAGGCAAATTCTAGTCTATAGAATCAAAATAGTTGCTTAAGCAATTACTTTTCCATAAGTAATTACTTTTGTTTGTTTATAAATACCGCTGTTAGAATTTAAGACCTTTCAGCTACTGAACAGAACAATTGCATAAAATCCGTCAAAAAGGCAATTTTACTATTTTTTAAATTTCATCCGCTATACCAGAAGCACCATTGCGTTTTATGGGATAAAAATATCCTATAAGTTACTATGATAGGTATTAGTTATAACTGTGTCAAGTTTCATCAAAATCTATCTCGAAGTTTCAGATTCAGACAGTAGGACAAACTAAAATTGTAAAATATATTTTTGACCTCTATGGAATGCTGTGCCCTGCCCTTCCGCCACGAGGGTGACGCAAGGGCGATGTGGGCAAGATGGGGCAGCGATAGCACCACTTTGCACCAGGGGTCACGGCCGATTGATCTTCTTAGGAAGCATATGTCAACAGGCTCTAAATGCAGGAAATTTTGTAATGAAACCAGAACACATTCATCATGCATACAACGCGGTCATATTAACTCGACGCATCGCTGGAATGCGGGTTCTCGCCCGCTTCCCCCCGCATTCCCTTTTCTCGCCCGGCAAGTGTCAGTACGGTCAGCGTCTTTGTTACCGATACACGCGTCGACAATTTGGCTAATTAATAACGGTAACAGGGAGACACCTTAAATTTTCACAGAATATGTAGTTGTATATTCCCTTTCAAAATAAATAAATATGTTTTATTCATTCAACAAACTTAATTTTTAAACAATTTTTACTCATCTTAATAAAGGCCACTTGGCCGGGTTTTTTTGCACACAGTACTTGAGCGCCAAAATGACGTCACATGGTCAAGCGTTAAGTTAATGTGACCGCGTTGTATTTAGCCTTGCAGTTTATAATAAAGAGCTTTATTATTGTTAATTATTTAGCACATATTCTGTGAAAAATTTTAACTCGCCAAGTTTGAAAGATACAATCATTTTAATGCAGGATAAACACCTTTAAACATACCTTATAAAAAACATACTACCTGTCCATGCAATAGCTCTGGCAATTTTCCATTTATCTTCATTCTCCATATTTCCATAAAAGTTAAGTATAGCCTCTTTACTGATCACATCGCCGTCAGCCGTCTTTATTTCACCCTGATTTTTAAACATTTTCTTAAGCTTTAGTTGCACTTTCCTCTGCTTAAGTGTACCTTCAAACTTAGATAACTCATGATTATCTTCTTGTTTTTGTTCCATTTTATCGGCTAAATCTATACTTTCTTCTGTTTCATTCACATATGTCTCATCGGCTTCGTTCACTACAACATTGGTTTCATTGGATTGCATAACGTTGCCAGTTTCTAACACCATTTCAGATTCATCATCATTTTGTAGTATTACTTCACAGTATTGGATTGCTTCTTCTTTCACAACAACGTCAGGAGCGAACTCAACTATTTCTTCTTTAACCTCTATATTATTTGTATGAACATTATTTTCCTTCAGCAAATCATATTTTTCTGTATCGAACACATACATAGTTTTAACTTCTTTATCATCAGAAAGTATGTCTGCGTTAGTCAATTCAGTTGGAGTTTTGCTTGTTTCATCATTAACTTTTTGTTCTTGTTGTTCATTTTCCGATGAATCAGTTTTAATTCTTAATTCTGCGTTGTAATCGTGAGAGTAATGGGCGACATCTGTGTCATTTTCATCAAGTTTTTGGCCCAAGCCAACGCACGCTACTTCTGCTAAATTATCCTTTTTAATTAAACTCTTTTGTGAGTCCATATCATTGCTGCATTCTTCTTCAGTGTCATTTTTCGATATTTCTGACGTTTTTGTATCTTTCATTACTACTTTTTTTGATTTAGTCTTGTCCATTTTAACGAATGACAGGTTATTAAAATATTCTTTTCGGTCTTTGGAAAGTTTAAGTATTTTATTAACATATTTTTTATTCAGTATTTTTATTTTAAATTTTCTGTCAATTTCGTTACCAGTTAGTTTTTGAAGAGATTTATAAGTTGTGCAGTAAATTTGCTTATTATTTTGATTTATATAAGTAAAACCAGAATTATTCACATTTGAATTAGCGTTGGCATTAACGTTTGCACCACCCAGAAATGTATTTCTAAGATCAATCGTTTCATTAGAATTATCATCCATTTTAATAACTTGATGTACATGTTTTGGTCCATGATGTTGACTCTTTTGTTTAAGCACTATATTTTCATTATCTTTATTATTTTGTGTTGTCACATTTGTTTTAATTTCATTACTTCGCAATTGATCGGGGTAAATCCTATTAAGTATTTTGTTAGGTTTGGTGAAAATTAAGACTTCGTTCTTATTACTAACTGTGTCTGCATTATCTATGGCGTTTGCGACGTCATTATCTCCGAGGAGGGGGACATGATCATTGTCATCTTCATCATCACTTAGCAGATCAATAGTATCTGTGACTAGATTATTGTTAAGTATGTGCACATTATCTTTCTCGCCATAAGTGTTACAACTTACTGTACCCACAATACCCTCGTTACTATCATCAAGGCAGTCAACATTAACTGCATTATGTTTATCACCGAGAGAACCAATACTATCCTCATATAATTCGTCATTTACAGATTTTGTATACTCGTTTTTAGTGAAAATGTTTATTTTATTCCTTGGTATAGCTGTACCCGTAAAAGCATTTTCAGACACAGGATTCAAGCCTCTCACTATTTTTTTCATAAGGACATCGTTACTATGTGGGCTCGAAATATGTTTTACTCTGATATTGCTATCATATTTTTTATTTGACATAGGTTTTGAAACGCTATAGCCCGTGTTTGTAGAATTTTCAGAAGTTTCAACATATACATAGTTAAAAGTTTTGCTGTTGCGCCCATTAGATCGTTCAAGAGTTGGGGGAAACAATGGCTTTTGGAAAAGGGATTTATTACTCTGTAAAATATAAATGGACAGGTAAATAATCTTTACATACTTAAAATATATCTTTACTAATATTATCATATACCATACATAAATAATAAGACAGTCAAGCCATTCAGGAGAATGATTTGCCTTGTGCTCTTATCAAAAGTACTTATTTCTCATTATAAACATCATCTCAACAATAAGATATGCCCTGCTCAACATAGTCTTCAATGACGTTGAAAGCGGCCTGCATCTAATGTTGTCATGCAAGATTTATCAGGTCCTTGTCGTTGGATGACCTACACTCAGCTTGCCAGTCCATGGTTTCCACTGCGGAATGGTTCGGCCACAGTGGTCATAAGTTCAGCATGCAATGTGCCCTGCTCATTACCGGGGTCTCTTGAACTCTACGGATCTACTCATTTCCGTTTCACTTAACCTAGCCCTATTAGCCATGGTGAATAGATCGCTTGAGTATATCCAGTTTACTCTCAACACTGCAAAAGTTGGTTTCACTAAAGAGATGCGAGTGCATTAAATATAACAATAAAAAAAATCCAAAAAATGGAACCAATCCTTCAACACCAAAAGTGTCAAATTACTTGTTGAAGTCGGTACCACGATAGCCAATAATAGCTATAAAGTAGATACCTATTATCACAACATTGTGCGCATGGTATCGACTTCGACAAGATATTTCACACTTGTTGGTGTTGAAGTAAGTTCCATTTCTTGATAAAAAATTTTTAGTGACCCTTGCAACTTACGGGATCGATTGTCATTCACCGTCAATGATGATAACATCAAGATAGGCGTAACACTTTTCAGTTATTGGACTATAACTCAAAAACTGCCAGACGGAATATGATGAATTTTAAATGGGACCACCTCGGAAGTATACTCTACCAAACAAAAAAAGAATTTTGATAATCGGTCCACAAATGGTAGAGAAATCGGCTCGGAAGTATACTCTACCAAACAAAAAAAGAATTTTGATAATCGGTCCACAAATGGTAGAGAAATCGGCTCGGAAGTATACTCTACCAAACAAAAAAAGAATTTTGATAATCGGTCCACAAATGGTAGAGAAATCGGCTCGGAAGTATACTCTACCAAACAAAAAAAGAATTTTGATAATCGGTCCACAAATGGTAGAGAAATCGGCTCGGAAGTATACTCTACCAAACAAAAAAAGAATTTTGATAATCGGTCCACAAATGGTAGAGAAATCGGCTCGGAAGTATACACTACCAAACAAAAAAAGAATATTGATAATCGGTCCACAAATGGTAGAGAAATCGGCTCGGAAGTATACTCTACCAAACAAAAAAAGAATTTTGAGAATCAATCCACAAATGGTGGAGAAATCGGCTAACAAAAAAAAATACAATCAAACATATAACCTCCTCCTTTTTTGAAGTCGGTTAAAAACTTTATTGTGTCCTCCAAAACATGGAAGCACTCAGTTAATAACTAGTCTCTCATCCTTGAAATGTCCGCAGCAAGGTTTGCTTTACCTAACTGATCAATTATTTAGATGGAGGACCAGACGAACTCTGCTATGAGCGGTGTCTACAGGGTGCTAGAGACAACGGAGCATCAATTAAAGTATAAAAAGTATCTTTGGCGTAGTGCCACGCTATAACCCCACAGCCGAATGGGACGGCATGACTGGGGAAGTACCACACTCCCACATAACACCGAGGTGAAGTAACATAGCTTGCTATTGCGGTTCAGTCGGTTTGTGGGAGGTTCTGGAGGTCCGATTCCCCCCTCTCCCGTACCCCTATCCTTCTCCCTCCACCCTCACCCCTTCTATCTTTTTCTTTCTATCTTCCTTTCTCGAGACCTCTGGTATTGCGGATGTCTGTGGGCGACGGTCTCACATACCATCAGGTGAGCCGCTTCCTCGTTTGCCATCCTATCCCATAAAAAAACAAACTTACTGGTCCAGTTTGCTGAAAAGTTAGTAGCATTTTGTCAGCCTTTATACACATCTGTTTGAATTTGCTAAACTTTCTCAACTTCCACTCGCATTCTAAACAGTACTGCGCTTGTTTGTCCATTACTAACTGAAATAGAAGAAATATATCACTAAATTACATTATTGTTTATTTTAATTTCATTGTCTTTCGCGATTCTGTTGACCTTAAACAACTTCAATTGGATCGAATCATGTATATTTTATATTATTAATTCCAATGTTGGGACGTTGATGACGTTACATGAATATATTAATTTTATACCATTCTCACTCTAAAAAGCTTATTCACTGAAAACAGTGAAAAAAAGGCCTGTTAATCACTATTTTGGTGTTTGAATTTAGAACACAGCAATATATTTGACGTCCATCTCAATGCTTATACAAACTCCTTGCACAAAAAAATACTCAATACAAACTCTTTGTGGAAATAACTCTTCGAGATTTAATTGGTCGATATTTCCGACAAGGAGTTTAGCATTAGAGTAAAAACTGTATTGAGTTCTTTGCTGCCATTACGAAAAAATATAATAATAATAAGAAAATTACTCTAATGTTTAGTAATTTATCCAATTTTAATGTGCATTTTAACCTTTTGCGTCCCAGAGATGTAAATATATGTCAGTTCCATTCATAAATATTTTGTTTTAATTATCACAGTATAGGAAAGTATAATTAATTTAACTCTCCTTTTTCTTCATTAACTGTTTAAGTTTAGATTATTTCTTTTCTCGTACATAGTCATGGTATAAAGTATAGTATGCAATTCTTGAATAAAACCGATTTATATCGAGGGCCATGAATCACTTGCATCGCTCAGGATTCTAAATAACTCGCTACGCTCGTGATTCAATCATCACGATTCACTCCCTGCAGTTGTGATTCAGTCGTTAGAATCCTTTACTTACTCGTGATTCATCTATGACCCTCGCTATAAATCTGTCTTTTATTCACTAATTGCATAATATACTATTTTTAAATGATTTTTCTATATTATATGTGAATAAAATGTACCGCATCTCATATTTTATTCATAACATTCCCCATGCATGGAGTAGTCACTAATGGTGTCTAAATAAAGCTTCTAAATTCTAATCTAAATAAAAAAAGCTTGTAAAGACCTGCATCTTGCAAGGGAATATTGTTTTAACAGGAAAGACAGTAAGTAGTTATAAGAAAATAACCAATTAAGTCATCCTTGATGTATGGTAATTGGTAAGATAGCAGGCTAATGCTAAACTGCGACAGGCTTAGGGCGGCTTCTGTCATTGGCCGGGTCCTTCGGAAGTGTGTGAGATGGCGATTTGGGTTGTTGATCTTCTTGAGTGTGGACCAAATCGCCAGATAGGAGGCGATCCCAGCCTGCTGCGCATGTGAGGCTCCAGAGGACGCAGAGCTCCATATGATGGAAGTCCATGCTTCATGGGCCCTGCAGCATGCTTCGTTGGTTTGCACGACCCCACACATCTAGGAGGAGGCTTTGATGAGCAAGGCCATCCCTTCAGCGGTTGAGATCACTTTGGATTAATCGTTGGGAAGAGATGGTGAATGCTAGCGCAACCCCATCTCGCTCCACATTGGCGGAGAACTGCTCACTGGGAGTTTAGTGGGACTGTTCACTCCCCTGGTAGTAGGGAAAAGGCACGAAGATATGTCTAGCGTTAAAAAGAAAATCTTACTCGGACAGACTGCACGCATTGCACCTCACTACACTAGAAGAAACACGTCTTCATGGTGACCTCATTGAAACATACAAGATAATCACGCACAAATACAACCTGCTATGTATTCATGAAATATATGTGGTCAAGGAAACAATAAGGCAAAAATTGGGCACAACTTCCTTAGCAACAGAGTGGTAGTCAATTGGAACAGATTACCAAATGAAATTGTGACTGCCAACACTGTTAACTGTTTTAAGAACCAGCACGATAACTGGCTATGAACTAATCACTAACTTTAATAAGTGAACATCCAAAGTTAAATTAATAACTTTCGATGCTGTGTGATCACACAGACACATCAGCAATTTGCTGCTTGTCTATAAACTAATAAATAAAATGTACCCCCTTAAAAGTAAAAAAGGGCTGCTACTGTGACTAAATGTCGCGATAAAAATCATATACGCATATTAACCAACGGATTAACATTGTATAATTTCAAAGATTAAAGTTTTCTAATTTTAAAGGATAGGCCGGTTGGCGCAGTATACACACATGCTCTTTATCCCCTCCACTGTCATTAATTATGTCTGGGTCCTTGACAGCTGAAGGCTTAATCCTTCCTATACCGTGATAATTAAAACGAGAGATTTATGAATGAAACTGACATAATTATATGTACGTCTCTGGGATGCAAAGGGTTAAGGGAGAAAATGTTACTGTAGTGGTGTAAGGATATATTAGTGTAATTAATCACTTTTAGATGGTATGACATTACACACAACTACCTACTTATATCAGTTAGGAGACATAAATCCTGCACTGATGTCAAAGAGTAGGGTAATATATTGATGTCAAAAACATTTGGAGCTGTATTAATGAATAAAACTAGAAGTGATCACCTTTCGATTCGATACTTACGGAGAAATCGCATAGTTCATCGTGTAAGTTGAACAGGTCCTGTTCTACCGTTCTCAGTATCTTATCCGTCCGTAGGCATATCAGACAAAAGGGGATATCTGACATGATGTTTGGTTTGTATATCCTAGCGAGTTGTATAATTTAGATTTTCTTCCACATTGTAATTATTTTGTAAACAAAAAAATAAACAATCAATAACTTATGTACCATAGATAAATCAGATATGTTCATAGATTAATCTGACTATTGCCGTGGTCCGTTTTGCGATAATTTTGCTCACAGTGCTATCGTCTACCAAAGCTGGTCCGAGACAAATATCGCGATTTTGACAGCTCGTGGCACTGTAAGCGTGTTGTTAATTCGGACCAGAAATGTAGCAATAACGAACCATTTGCGCGCGAAAAACAAATTCATAAAAATATCGTGCATAGTGTGAAGGTTAATTATGTGGTGTGTGGATTAAAAAGAAATAATGGAATGGATAGACCGACATTTACAACTTTTACATCAAAATATGAAGGGACACCAGTAAAGACATTGTAGAAATAAACAAACACCTGTCACTTTTGACAGAACGCTCACGACGTTTATGGTGTAGAGCATGGTTTATGTAATCGTCAATATGGCGGCAGTTAAGACGTCATCGATGACGTAGCGTGGGCCATCGTAATCACGCTCACGGTGAAAGGGACCGACTTTTATCGCGCTAATATCGATTATGGCCAATTGGGACCGCAGCCTATATCTAAAGAGATTATGTTATTTAACTTTTGTTTTCTTTTCCTCTGCCTTGGAGGATTTGGCTTTGCAAGACTAATGGATCTGCCAGTTACAAGTGGTTTTTCCTTCTGTCATCATCTTATCTTGTCCACCGATTCTTGTTTTGTTAGTTTTAGTTATTCATTTTGTACTTTATAAAACTAGGGAAACGTGGCGCGATAAATATATACAAAAAGTTTGGAATATTAATCGTAAAAATTTATAGGATCAGGAATGTCCGTTTTTTATGCAAATATTTATATAACACTATAGGTACATTATGTAGGTACACACACGATACGTTGCAATACAGTATGAATAAAAAGATAGTAACTTAAAATTAATAATTATACTTGTACCTAGTACCTATAAATCACTATCTACAGTTTAATACTATTGCTAGAGACGAAATCAGATAAAACGTTATAAATAGGAGGGTTCGCATTGAAAACCTAAGTGTTTATATAAGTGGGGAAAGGGACATGGATGGATATTAAAGTATAAAAGGAAGCACGCTCAAACGTAGGACATGAAAAGAAAATATGGTCCAGATTCCCAAAGTCACCACAGTCGCATAGCGGGCTATTGACTATCCCAAATCTTGCCAAATGGGCTGGACAAGTAGTACCTATGACTTAGGCGCATTCTAATTAATATTGAAGTAACAATTTTGCTAAGTTTTATATTAGAAAACCATGGTTTAGTGCGAATCTGTGGTTGTATACAAAAATAATGTTTTCCTTTGATACTGAGAGCGGTTACGCGCGAAATTCTAATTTGAATTAGTTGTTAATGCTGCGGTGGGTCTCATAGACCCTACCAAGCATGCCGAGGGTATGGCACACAACATGGCTGCCATTACAGAGGTAAGAAAAAAAATCTACAGCTATCGGCACACAACTTGAACTAAAGTGATGGACGTCCGCGCAGGTACAATTATGAACAAAAGTGATAGACAAATACTCCGCTGTCGTTAACAATAAAACACAAGTTGAACCTAAAACTAAATTTCATTAAATCTTGGATTTCCTTTCAAATCATCGTATTTCTCGAACAAAAGTGTTGTGGGAACTGATCGTTGTGTATTATTGAATAGAACGGTTATAGGAATACTAATAATAATTGAATGCAATAAAAGTAAATGTACCTACGTGCTTGACCAGTATCACTCATGTGCATAACACCTTCTACGTAATATATATTTTGTAGAAAATGTTTTGACTATAATTATTATCTACTGTAGGGACTGTGGCGAAGCTTAAATGGCTATGTAAGCGAATTATACGAATGCCCCCGCGCCTGGCACTAGCCTCTCCAGTCGTCTCCACACCTCCGTAAATAGTACTCGCGTATAGCACTAAATGGTTTTCTGTGACGTAATACCTATGTAACATATACGTGTATGTAACCATTATAACTGAAGTACGAATAGACTTGTATAGTGAACCGGTGTTTTATTATTTACGTCCAAACCAAGAATATAGACACTTCGATAATATATCTACAGATCTTCATCTACGATCTTACACGCAACTAATGAACTCAACAATGGTGACCCCGACGATTTTATGAAGTGCTTACAACGACGTGAATATGAAGTGCTTACAAACTGACGTGATTTTATCTTTGAATTGTAAGAAGAGTTAAGTGATATCACTCGTATAAAGGCTTGCAAACGGACTGGTGGCGACTCCTCACCGACTATTGGGCACGTACTCGGTGAGAAAATAATAAATATAAGTGAAGAAAATAATAGCATCCCAGCATGGCTACTTCGAATCATGGCGTACCACATATACCACCGGCACCTGCAAAAACGGAAGTATGCAATACAAGCCCAGTTAGCGATTTAGCAGCAATCAGCGTTTCTTCGAGAGTTCCTGAATTTTGGGTGGACATGCCTATGCATTATGGTTCGCTCAATTCGACTCAATCTTGGATCCACAAAAACAAGGAGATACGGCAAAATACAACTTGGTCGTAGCGAAGCTTACCCGTGATGCACTTCACCAGGTTGGTGATATAATTTTGGCACCTCCAAAAGAAAATAAATACGAAGCCATCAGAAATCGATTATTAACGGTTTACGAAGAAAGTGCTGAAAAACAATTTCATAAATTGGTCAGTGAAATGGACCTTGGTTCACAACGTCCGTCACACCTTTTTAGGCAGATGTCTGAACTTGCCGCAAACACCCAAGTATCAAGCGACGCACTTAAGCGGTTATGGATAGCGCGATTGCCGAACGCAGTGAAGGCAGTTTTATCAATTGCACCGGACATGGACCTGGCAAATTTGGCAAATATGACTGATAAAATTATGGAAAATCTGCACACAAATGATGTAACCGCAGTGTCAACCTCTACGTCTACAAATTCTGCATATACGGCGAAAATGATGGAACAAATGATGCAAATGACACTGGAACTACGAGGACTACGTAACGAAGTAAACGAAATACGAGGAAGAAGCATGAACCGAGGAAATGCATGGAACCGACGCAGGTCACAATCAAGAGGGCAACGAAGAACACCAGATAGTCCAAACTGGCTCTGCCGTTTTCACCATCGCTACGTGAATCGAGCAAGGTCGTGTGAGCAGCCGTGCAATTGGAAGCAGCCGCGAGCACCTGGGAACTCGGAAAACTGAATGCTGTGCAGTCAAATTCGGTGGAGGACTGCATATCAACAGCTGGCAACCACCGACTATGTATTTTCGAGCGGAAGTCTAGGATCCCATTTTTGATAGACTCTGGCGCAAACGTAAGTGTTTTACCGGTAAGCAAATTTAGAAGTGAAAATTTAGAGAGTAGTTATAAGTTATATGCCGCGAACAATTCCGAGATAAAAACTTACGGTGTTAAAATTTTAGTGCTGGATTTCGGGTTACGTAGATCATATAAATGGACTTTCATAATTTGTGATGTAAAGCAAGCTATCTTGGGAGCTGATTTTATTAAACATTATAAGTTACTTATAGATTTACCTATATAATAAAAAATTAGTAGATAGTGAAACTAACTTATATGCGATAGGGTCCATCGTAAGTTATAGAGAATCTTCTATTAAGAGTTTACAGGGTGATATCCCTTACGGTAAAATGTTAGAGGAATTTTCGGAAATTACAAAACCGATTATTTTTAAGGAAACTTGTGCTCATTCCGTTCGTCATCACATTGTTACTACTGGTCCGCCGGTATGTGCGCGACCAAGGCCACTACCTCCGGATCGCTATTTAAAAGTAAAAAAGGAATTGAAAATAATGCAAGAGTTAGGTATATGCAGACCAGGGAAAGGTGAATGGTCTTCAGCGCTTCATGTCGTTCCAAAAAAGGATGGACAGTTACGTCCTTGCGGTGAGCTATTACGAAACCAGACCGTTACCCTATTCCGAGACTACAAGATTTCACTTACGTGCTACCCAATAAGAAGGTATACTCACGGTTAGACCTAAATAGGGCCTACCATAATATTCCAGTAGCAGAAGAAGACATCGAGAAGACGGGAATCGCAACAGTTTTTGGTCTTTGGGAGTTTCCCCGTATGTCTTTTGGATTAAAAGGAGCCGCACAGACCTTGCAGAGGTTCATGGATCATCACGTTTTGAAAGGTATTGAAATTCTTAAATCTGCGGAAAACTCAGATAATGCTGAGTCAGCAGTTTCGTGTTACATAGATGATATCCTGGTGGCATCAGAAAATAGGGAAATCCACGAAAAACACCTTAGGTTAATTTTTGAAAGATTTAGTAACCTTGGCATAACCATAAATTTAAACAAATGTATTTTTGGGAAGACTGAAATTGAATTCTTAGACTATACAGTATCAGAAAACGGAATCAGCCCGTTGTTGGAAAAAGTAAAGGCAATTAAAGAATATCCAAGACCAGAAACGGTAGAACAGCTGAGACGTTTCTTGGGTATGGTAAACTTTTATAGATCTCATCTTCCAAACGCAGCGAGGTACCAGGCGGAACTCAACAAGTTCTTGCATAACTCAAAAAAGAAAGACAAGACTAAAATCGACTGGGACGAGAGTAGCATTGGAGCATTCGAGCAGTGTAAAGTAAGCCTTAAAAGCGCCGCTACATTGTCTCATCCTAGCGTAGACGCTCCACTATCTCTCATGACAGACGCATCGGACACCTGCGTAGGTGGCGTACTGCAACAGAAGTTAAAAGGTAAATGGGTACCGTTAGGTTATTTTTCCAAAAACTATCCGAATCTCAGCGCAAATATTGTACTTATGATAAAGAGTTAACCGCTATTTATATGTCTATATTACATTTTCGGAACATGATTGAACAGGACGACAGCTTATCATTTTTACAGACCATAAGCCATTGATATATGCTTTTACAAAGGTAATAGGTAAAGACAAAGAAATTCCTAGGAGAGCACGACAGCTAATGTTTATAAGCGAATTCACGAGCGAAATAAAACATAGATGGTTCTCAGAATACTGTAGCTGACGCCTTATCACGTGTTGAAACTATCACTTGCCCAACAGCCATAGATTTCAAAGAATTAGCGCAGGCACAGGAAAGCGAAGATCAAATTACGCCTGAGTCAAACAGTAAGTTGTTATTCAAGCACGTTGTGATACCTAACACGAATGAACGGATATACTGTGAGGTTTCATCTGACAATGCAAGACCATACCTACCGATAAAGTTTAGAAGGATAGCATTTGACAGTGTTCATAATATTAGCCACCCCGGTATTCGCGTTACTAGAAAACTCATTTCGCAAAAGTTTTTTTGGCCGAACATGAATAAAGAAATAAACGCATGGGCAAAAGCTTGTATAGCGTGTCAGAAATCTAAAGTTTACCGACACACAGTTTCAGGCCTATCCGCTTTTCCACCAAGTACGAGATTCAGTCATGTGCATTCTGACGTAATTGGTCCTTTGCCTACGTCACGACAAGGATATCGTTATTGCATTACGATTATCGACCGTTTCACGCGTTGGCCGGAAGCTATACCGGTTTTCAGACATATCAGCTGATACGGTTGCTAGAGCAATATACGATCATTGGATTTGTAGATTCGGAGTACCACTTAGAATATCGACCGACCAAGGAAGATAGTATGAGAGCGATCTTTTTGCTTCCTTATTGAAATTATTAGGTGTACAACGAATACGTACTACCCCGTATCACCCCCAAAGCAATGGGATAATAGAACGATTTCATCGCTCCATGAAAAGCGCTATCACAGCACGATTATCGGCTTCGGAAGACGTAGATTGGGCCGAACAGCTACCAACAGTTATGTTAGGTTTGAGAGCCGTAAGTAGAACAGATACAGGATATAGTTCAGCTGAGATGGTCTATGGCGATACTATTCGACTACCAGGTGAATTTTTTTGCGATAATGATCGACGGATAAGTGATCAGCATGCTTTTATAAGAGACTTACGTCAGACGATCAGCAGGTTGAGAGCACAATCACGGGCAGTAAGTGAATCGCATAAAATTTTTGTTAGTAAAGATTTGAAATCCTGTCCCCACGTATTCATTAGAAACGATGTAGTAAAAAAATCATTAAGTCCTACATACGATGGCCCTTACCGCGTCATAAGTAGGGATAATAAAGTATTTAGAATTAGTTTACCTAACAGAGACATAAATGTATCGATTGACAGGTTAAAACCAGCATATATTTTAAACGAGAACATTAATTTAAGAGATTTAGGTTGCGAAAGTACAGAAATGCTACGCGATAATATTAATGTAGAATATAATGAAAGCGATTCGATGAAATCGCTACCGCTTGTAACACAGACCACACGCAGTGGCAGGCAGGTAAAGCCGACAGTGCGATTTTTACTGTAGGTGTTGTACATTGTAATTGTATGCTTAGGTAGGTGATAAGTAGAATAAATCTAGGGCATAGATTATTGTGAAACGTATTTTAATAAGTTGTTTTTATTGGCACTCAAGCGAATTTTTCATACGGACTTCAACAGTCAAATTAGCATAACATACATTAGTGTTTACTTAATATTTAATAAATTTTGTTATAATTTTATGCCGATAATGGGCAAATATTATTCAAAAAACGAAGAGATCGTTATCGCCCAACAAGGAGCAAACGACGCTATGCAAGTTGGAGATATAGAAAGAAAGTTAGAACATTTCGTGATCGTCGTCATCGTACTAGCCTTTATCATCATAACTTTGTGTATATGCATTTGTGGAAGACGATGCCTCAGTAGTACTAAAACGTGGCTGAGAAATGAGCTAGCATCGTTGTGGCCAGGAGGAGCATCAACCCAAGCTGCCTCACAGCATACGACGACGGGTCAGACGCAAGCATGTTGCCAAAACCCATGTTAATAAAATCAACACGAAACAGTGAGTCTAGAATTAATTGTGTAAGCGTTGAGACATAATTATATGTAAGCATGTACTTAGATAAGAAATACATTGGAAGCATCGAGTGACCACACTGTTAATAGATCTATATGAAACTTCTAAAGTAGTATAGTAGTGCCTACCCTTAGTAGGTATGTATTATGTAGTAGAAATAAATAAATCACTATCCAGTCTTTACGAGCATAGAGTAGGTACCTGAATTTTATTTTATCTCTGTATTTAGATATAATGTTTTACAAAATCCTAGTAACCTGTTGTATTTCGAAAGTACTTACCAATATGCTATTAATCATAATAATTTGTGTATACTTACCTTAACATACTCAAGTAATTATCAGTCTAAAAAGTTTTCGATATGTTATGTTTTCATGTCATGTTTGTAAAAGTTGAGGCAATATTTTTAAAGAAATAAATAAATTTGCTAGTTTAAATGTATACATAAACTATGTATACTTCGTTATTTTAACGCTCATCAATTTCAATCGTACATTACCTTTTAATATGTAAAAACTGTTTCAAAGTAAATAATGTTCTCTGTGTAGCAGCAATGTCGTAATATAAACCTCAAACGTCATAAATATGTGTATTTAGACAGAATGTACCTACATGTTTATGCCGTTTGGGGTCGAAACTTTAGGCCCATGGGGGCCGTCCGCTCTCAACTTGTTTAGGGATCTGGCGAAACGTTTGTTTGAGGCGTCGGGTGACCGAAATGCTGGCGCCTATTTTGGGCAAAAACTTAGCATTGCCATACAGCGTGGCAATGCCGCCAGCGTTTTGGCCACTTTTTCCCCCACCATGGGGCTTATAGATTAGAATGTTATTATTATTATTATTTTATTTAATTTTTAATTACTAATAAAAATTATATTTAATAACCGATGTCACATGTACTTTGGCCCGGGCGATCATGCGCCGGCTGTTTTTGCAACCAAGCACATTCCTGTGTGCCTCAATGTAAGTAATGTTCGACTTGTACGTTTTAATTTTTATAACTTACTCGACTGTAAAAAAGGAGGTTGTTTTTTTGTTTCACGTGTACCTACTTATTTTTTTAAGAAGGGGATGATTGTAGGGACTGTGGCGAAGCTTAAATGGCTATGTAAGCGAATTATACGAATGCCCCCGCGCCTGGCACTAGCCTCTCCAGTCGTCTCCACACCTCCGTAAATTGTACTCGCGTATAGCACTAAATGGTTTTCTGTGACGTAATACCTATGTAACATATACGTGTATGTAACCATTATAACTGAAGTACGAATAGACTTGTATAGTGAACCGGTGTTTTATCATTTACGTCCAAACCAAGAATATAGACACTTCGATAATATATCTACAGATCTTCATCTACGATCTTACACGCAACTAATGAACTCAACATCTACAGTCTACACTATCTATCTACATCTACACTTCGACACTAATATTATAAAGACGAAAGATTTGTTTGTTTGATATGAATAGGCTCCGAAACTACTGGACCAATTAGGAAAATTCTTTCACCATTAGAATCCTACATTTCCCTGATAGTCCTAGGACATAGGAGATTTGCATAAATTCAAGGGAACGTATGAAAACTTCGATAACGTAACACGAGGTGTGATAGAAATCCTTAAATTGCGTACGCTACTAAAACCATTGACATAGAGCAAAGTGATGTAATCTTTTTATAGATGACGTCAATGTCTACAAAAATGTCCACAATACCATATGTCTGAATTTTAAAGTTATGTTAATACATTTTCATGTTTACATATGCAATTGTATCGCAGAAAAATCCTTAAATCGCTTACGATGCGGAAATTATTGATAATAGAGCGAAGTTATGTAGGTTTTATATATCTGGTGTTTCCAATCTTTCTTTATGGCGTGGAAACTTGGTCACTAAAACAACAGGATCGCCAGAAAATCGATGCACTAGACATGTAGTGCTGGACACGACTATTTAAAATACCGTGGATAGCGTCCCGCACCAATAATTCTATCCTCAAAGAACTTCAAATTCAATTTAGTCTATCATCGGTTGTGCAGGTGCGAATGATGAAGTCCTTCGGGTATATCTCCAGCAACAAGAACTCGATGGACAGATGAATAGTGCAAGGTCAAGGAAGGAAAGAGATCCCGAGGTCGTTCACCACCACGCTGGACTTACTCTATTAAAAAGGCCACGTTCACCATTGTACAATGTTCTCGCAATGCCAGTAACCGTCAGAAATAGAGCGACATCGCGAGGAGACCAACAGCCCTGGAAATGGAAACTGGCGAGGATCCGCCGTTTACCGTCACCATGACAACGATCACTCTGCCAAGAGTGCCAAATTAAGAAGATTAAAATAATAACAAGGAAAGATATATGATTATTTGTTTGTTCTTAATGGATTCAAACTATTCTTTCACGAGTTTAGAGCTAAGTACATTATGCCTGAGTAACATACGCTATATTTGATTCATCCTCATCATCATCCATTACCACGGAGGTGAAACATCAGTCTAGCGGTCTTGAGTGAATCGCCTGCAATACTTACATTTTATTTTTAAACACAGCATAACAAATAGTTTCGCCTATATATCCCCGAAGGATGTAGCGGAGTGTAAAAAGAAAGCAGCGGTGTCTTAAGCACCTACGTTTCGCTAGACATATTTTTAATCTTATTTCATAAGAGGCGAGTCTATTGCAATCTACGGGGCACTCTTTTAAAATTCCTTTGTTAGATAAAGCCAGTATCTGACCAACCCGGGGATCCACCCAGGACCTCAAGGTTCCAAAACGGCACTTCTACCTCTACACCAAGACCAAGCGAGTGGAGCATCTGGCGGGTCAGCTAGTATATTGTATATATAATTTGGTAAGTGACATCTATGTCACTTGAAAAAAAAAATTCAGAATCACTGCTGTCAGAATGTCTCAACTCGTATTATAAATTCTTCCATCATTTTATCGATGACGTGCCGCTTTGAAGTTTCTTTGATTTTATTGACCTTGTGGCATAGCTTTTTCCAGTCACGTGGTCCCATTGCATTTACTTTTTCATTGACTAACTCTATAACACGAGACATATTTCACCGTAGATTTGAATTCTTTTATTTTTTTTTACAGTTTATATGATCACACATATTTTGACATATTATATATCTGACGGAGATGGCACCTCCGGAGTGTTTTTAAAAAGTGTGACGTTGGCATTGCTGACTTCGCTCATTCTTGGGTCTTCGAAGTAAAACTTCACAAGTACTTTTATAAGCTTCGTATATTCAACGAGCAGCGTAACAACGTCACAAAGAGGTCCGTACTGTACGGCGACTCGAGAGCGACTGCCACGAGCGCCTTTTTTTTTTTACGGACTAGTGCTGTTTGCCTCTACCGGCATTTACAGCGTCACCGGACGGTGCACCACGAGCGCCTACAGTGCGGCCGTATTTATACGACTCGGCGCACGTGCACGAGTTTACAAGTTTGTTGGTAAAGTATTGAAATTACAATCCTAACATAAATTTTACATCGTAATCAACTCAAAAATAATCAACTGATGATTTATAAACTAATTTTAGGACAATCAAATGATTAAACTTAATTATTCTCGACGAACTGTTGTAGTTGCGCCGATACGGCCATACTGACAGGCGGTACGCGCTCTGCACCAGCCTCGTTGGTTCTCGTAGATTGTTATGGATTCTCGTACATTATTTGGATTCTCGTAGACCTGAAAGAAATGAAATAACTTTCTCTGAGTAGTGCGTCTGTAAGCGACCTGCGTTGCTATGTCTTTTTGGGGATATCAGGTCAGGAATGTCAAACCAACAACTCTTATGTATTCTGTGGCGCGCTAATGTCATACGATGTCGTCACCTAATTAGTGACAACGTGTAAACACGGGTCGATTTCGCTTGGCAATATGTTTGTTCCTGCCAAGTGGAATTTTTGCTAGAAGCTTCTAAGTGATTTGTATGACGGAAAGGTATTTAAATTAAATCAATAGAATGAATTTTAGTTTGGAAATTAAATAGGGCTGATAGGGGGTGGACTGTATTAAAGGAATTAGAATTTTAATTAAGAGCTGATTAGAGCTGAAAGTGAAGGATATTCACTGGGTCATTATCTCGGTTCGAAGGAAATATGGTGAGGCAATCTGCCACCATACGCTCGGTGAAAAGGGGTGTGAGGATAAATACCTGGTCTCCAATTGGGATGTCGGATGAATCTGGAACTGGTGGGAGCTGGTGACCGTGAGTCCTCGGTGGAGGCGTCCTGCTTTGGACGACGTGCTGAAGGGGGTGGCGAACTGTTCACTCGTAGTTAAATGTTTGTATTGTCTTATGGATGCACTGGTTCCCGCACTCGCGTACGCGTATTTCTACGTCGGTAAAGGTTGGGGGCGGGGACGGTGGGGTGCGCGCGGTGAGTAAAATGACGTCACGCTTTCGCGTGAACATATTCCCCACGCGGCAAAGGTGTGGTGTGGTGCTCAATCGATAGGCAGGCGGGCGATCTTGAGGACAGGTCGCGTCAGGATGCCCAAAGTCGTCTTGAGTTCCACCACTCGGGTGACGCCATCCCTCCCCGGGAGCGTCTTGGTGATGCGGCCCATGCGCCAGTGTAGAGGCGGCACCTGGTCGTCCACTATCAGTACCAGTTCCCCGACTTGAGGTGGGCTGGATCGGGAAGTCCATTTGAAGCGGGTTTGGAGGGTGTGCAGGTAGGACTTGGACCAGGATCGCCAAAAGTGTTGGGATAAGGATTGGACGAGCTTGAACCTTTTTAGTGCAGAAATGGCTCGGCCTTCTACCGAATATTCAGGTAAGGCTGTGAGCGGACGGCCAATAAGGAAATGACCCGCGGTGAGAACCTCAAGATCCGCAGGGTCAGAAGAGAGTGGGCTGAGAGGGCGTGAATTGAGCACGGCTTCAATGCGCGCTAATAGAGTTGAAAACTCCTCAAATGTGAGGCGTTGTTCGCCGACCACACGGTACAGTAATTGTTTAGCTGACTTTACCGCTGTTTCATGAAGTGCACCGAACCAGGGTGCCTTTGGTGGATTTAGCCACCACGTTATGTGCTGTTTAGAAAGCGTATGTGTGATACTGTCATTATTGGTTGCAAGAAAGGCCTGTATTTCCCTAAGTTCATTCCTAGCGCCTACATAATTTGTACCGCAATCAGACCTAATCAACGTCGGTACACCGCGCCTAGAAACAAAACGCTGTAATGCCGCAAGGAACGCTTCCGTGGATAACTCAGATACCGGTTCGAGATGGACCGCCTTCGTGGCGAGACATGTTATAACACAGAAGTAGCCTTTTAATAGCTTGGCGTTTCTAAGTGTACTGGATTTTATCAAAAATGGTCCAGCAAAGTCCGTCGTGACTTTGCTAAATACGGGCTGAACGTTTACGCGGGTAAGTCGGCCATGTACGGGGCCTTAGGTTTAGCGCGGAAACGAAAACAATGTATACATTTGTATACTCGATGGCGAATTACGTGGCGGGCTGATAATATCCAGAATTGCTGGCGTAAGAGTGAGTGCAGAGTGTCAGCACCTGGATGACAGTAAATTTTATGATAGTAGTCTATAATGAGATCAACTAGTGGACTTGAGCTGGGTAATATCAGTGGGTGCTGAGCGTCGTAACGCAGAGCAGACTGGGTGAGTCGACCACTCACTTTCAGTAAGTCGTTCTCTAAGAATGGTGACAGGCGTTGTACACGTATCGTACATTCTTTGTTGTGTTTTAAGCGATGTATGTCTTCAGCAAAGCAATTGTGTTGTACTGAGCGCACCCAATGTAAAAGGGCTTCCTTTCGTTCGCTGACCGTAATGGGCCCAGCGACACGCGCAGAGCGGCTCTGTCTGCAATTGTGTATGAATCGCTTTATACACGCCGTTACACCTATCAGTTTATCTAATGAGCTGAATCGTGTGAGCAGAGTCTCGTCGAGGTCAGGTACCGCTATGTGGGCGACGGCCTTCTTTGACTTGAGGCCTGGTAGGGCGTGATGGCCCAACGCGGGCGGTAGGGCTGGCCATGTTTGTGGCGGGTCCTTGAGCCAGGACGGTGACCACCACATGTCATGCTTCAAGAGATCTTGAGCTGACATGCCCCTGCTGGCGCAGTCAGCAGGATTTAGGGCGGAGGGTACATGTCTCCACGTGAGATTGCATGTATTTGCCTTGATTGAGGAGACTCTGTTGGCTTCAAATGTCTGAAGCGATTGTACAGGCGTGTTTAGCCAGGCCAGTACTATGGTACTGTCTGACCAACATATGTGCTGATGAACTGTGATGTGAGCTGATAACTGGGTCGAGATATGGGCCATGAGCTTAGCCAACAAGTGAGCGGCTGAGAGCTCCAGTTTAGGAATGGTTTGGCGGTTTTTAATAGGAGCTACCTTTGATTTGGACATGAGCATGTGCACATGTACCTGTCCATCATGTGTAGTTTCGTGGAGGTATATAACCGCGGCGTAGCCGAGTTCTGAAGCATCCGCATATCCCTGAAGGGAGTGTGTGGATGCCTTGTTTGAGCAGACGTTTCTTGGAAACCTGAGCGCTGAGAGACGTGGTAGGTCACGATAGATATTCTGACACTCAAGAGCGACGTCACTGGGTACTCGTTCGTCCCAATCGAGTTTTAAGGTCCACAACCTTTGAATCAAGGTTTTAGCGCGGAAGATGACGGGGCTGATCCAACCGCATGGGTCGTACAGACGTGCTATAGTGCTGAGTATTGACCTCTTGGTGAATCCATCTACCGTAGGTACTGAGACACTGTAGGTAAATTCGTCAGTTTGTGGTATCCATTGTATGCCAAGAACTTTGATGGAGTTATCGTCTGGGCTGACGTCAAATCTTTCGACATCTCGCACTGGTCATCTGGGAACCTTTCTAAGAGCTGGCGTGAGTTGGATGTCCACTTACGCAGTTGGAAACCCCCCAGTGCGAGTAGGCTAATCAACTCGGTTTGTAAGTTCATGGCTTCACCTACAGTATCATGTCCGGTGAGCACGTCGTCAACAAATATTGACCTAGAGAGCACCTGAGCGGCTCTGGGATAGCGTTGCCCTTCATCCGCGATCAATTGCTGGATGGTTCGGTTCGCTAAGAATGGGCTGGAGCGTAATCCGTAAGTCACGGTGGACAATGCATATGTTAATAAGGGCTGATCTGGTGATGAACGCCAGAGAATGAGCTGGAACCGTCTGTGGTCGGGCTGAATCATGATGTTTCTGAACATCTGTTGTATGTCTGTGCTGAAAACGACCTTGTGTGTTCGGAAGTTTAAAATGATATCCGTGATATCTCGCTGCAGGGCCGGTCCCGTATGTAAGATGTCGTTGAGACTAGTGCCATTTGCGCTTTTACAACTAGCGTCAAAGACTGTACGTAGCTTGTCTGAATTGGCCTTGAAAATGCCATGGTGCGGTATGTAGCAGTGGGGCTGATCGCGGAACGTGTTTGGATGGCAGGGGTTCATGTGACCTTTATCTAGGTACTCCTGCATAAACGCTACATATTTTGAGCAGAGTTCGGGGTTTCGTTGGAGTTTCTTTTCGAGGTTGAGAAACCGCCGAAGTGCTATAGCGTGCGTAGCCCCTAGTTCGGGGGCATCCGTAACAAATGGTAGCGCGACTATATATTTACCAGACTGGTCCCTCGTGGTGGTGGATTGGTATATTTTTTCGCACTCTTCGTGAGCTGATGTACCATCGGGAATCGTATTACTGACTTCTTCTACTTCCCAGAATCTCTCTAGAGCTGACTGGATGTCTTGGCTGGACTGTAGTGCCAAATCAGTATGGTCAATTTGAGCTTATTTTATATTATATTAGAATTTGATGATTTATAAACTAATTTTAGGACAATCAAATGATTAAACTTAATTATTCTCGACGAACTGTTGTAGTTGCGCCGATATATCTGTTATGTAAAAGAACTGAATCCTTTGTGCACGTCTGTATTTCAGGGCCACCCGGGGCGTGCGCGGGCAGTGAGGGGCGAGTTGTGATTGTTAAAGTGCAAGCGTCGCTGCGTTGCTACGGTTACACACGGCCCCTTGCGCCGCACCTCACACCTCGCCTCGATTGAGACCCAAACACGTGTTCTGCGCATTCAAAGTCATAGTTCAAGTTACGTGCTGCCTATAATACTTAGTATTAAATCGATATTGACAATCTCTGTGGCATCAGGAATTTATATAGGTAGTTATACGTTAATTAATTCCTAATATATAGTATTATGTCTATGATTATACGTAGGTATATAAATTCCTTAGAAATAACAGAATATTAATAATACTAGTAATATGGCGTAGTAAAATCTCCTGTTCGTTACCTTACACACGTGAAATTCAAATCAAACACTTGAATTTAGAAGTTTAAGGACCATTATTGTTATTAATTATTTTATTTTCCTTTCTCTTCTTATAGGGAGATAGGTGCTGGGGTAACAGGGGTAAGAATTAACAGCTAGATTAAGCAGCAGTTGTCAACAATATTGTTGAGAATTAATACTGAACGACACCCTCAAAGCAGCCTCTATTAGGTAAAGATACAAAAAAATAAATAAATAAATGTTT
Organism: Selenia dentaria; assembly: GCA_917880725.1. Taxonomy (NCBI): domain Eukaryota; kingdom Metazoa; phylum Arthropoda; class Insecta; order Lepidoptera; family Geometridae; genus Selenia; species Selenia dentaria. Next base: position 15,089,417 of record OU862903.1, read on the forward strand.
TAGGCACCTTCCTATAAGTATAAGTAAGTACAAAAATGTGTTTTTTCTAATTATCTTATATTGTTTAGAAGACATTTACATTTACATTTACATTTACATTTACAGACACGACCATGGTTACATTGTTATAATATATATTGTATAACGATTAACATCAAAATGACACTATTACAATTTGGTATATCAAACAGGCGCGGATCCAGACCACAAAAAAGGTTATGGTCACAGCCACCCGAAAATTGGCCAAGTGCTAGTCGGAGAACTCTCTCATGATCGATATAGTATCAAGTCGCAGGCCTGATGTTAAGCGTCACTCTTGCCCATTATAGTCCAGTACCATTCAGAATTTTGAACTAGGCACAACACTTCAAAACCTTCATGGCAAAAGCACTGCGCTTTTTACTCTGAGATAATAAGATGTTCTAAGCTTTGTTATTTCGCTGGAAACAACTACAAAGGATATCATATGTTTTCAAATGTATTTTCGTATACATTTTACATTTAATAATTTTATTTAGGTTATTACTTATATTACAAATGCAAGCTTACGTTTCTTTTTCGCGAAAACTTTAATAACTTCATCGATATCCAGGTTTAGTATATTTAATTAATGCATTGGATATATACTCGTAAAAGGCCATATCATCAGCCTGTCAAACATTAAAGTGTGACGTCTAATGTCACAAGTATTTTAGGGATGTGGGCATGCCCATCGTGCCCACAACGGTGGATCCACGCTTGATATCAAAGAACAACACATACGTTTTATGTGAGGAATCGAGGGAACAGTTTTATAAAGTACCTAATATTTAGTGCTGTATTAAAACCACTTTTGATGTCATAGATTTATACTCTGTCCACCCATAACCTTCAAAAATTAAAAAATTACTTTATTCCTTGGAAATATAAAAAACAAAAAGAGTATCTATGGCCCTCGCATTAAATCCGTCCTTTATTCACTAGTTGCATAATATACGAGTACTAATTGTAGCGCCCCTATTTTTTCACCTACAAAACCACTTTAACTTCAAATTAAATCAATAATTGTGTGCTATAATAAGTAAGAGTTAACTTGAGACCTGAGCGCAGTAGTACATAAGAGGTCTCAAGTTAACTCTTACGGGCTACTGCACCTGCCAATGAGAATGATTATTGAAACGCAACTATATAGGGTATTTGGTAGAGGGACCGACAACCCAAATGAGCGTGTTCGGGGGACCACTTGGAGAATAGAAGTTGGCCAAAAAAATCCCCGACCCCCCAATATGTTTAATTTTTTTTTTGTGATTTTTCCCTTTTTCTCCGAAATTGTACCTATTTACCACCATAACATTTGTAAATACTAAAAACATACTTTACAATTGTTATGGTAGTAAATAGGTACAATATTGGAGAAAACGATAAAATTGAAAAAAATTGGGGTGTCGGGGATTTTTTTTTGGCCAACTTGTATTCTCCAAATGGTCCCCCGAACACGCTCATTTGCTTTGTCGGTCCCTCTACCAAACATCCTGTATAGTGTTCAGACAGATCTCTTATTCAAAATAAAATAAACATAATCAATTCTAATAAAAAAACTCTATACAACGCCTCCATTTTTTTCTGGGTCGCGTACTGCCCCCATTTAGACCTGCAACGCCCACAACGGGGCGTTATCGCCAACAAGGGGCCGTTATCGCCCACTTTGGGAAAGACTGGTCTATATCATCGATTTAAAAACAATCAATTTGTATATATAATATAATACGAGACGGGCACATGGATATTATACCCGTGCACATTATTGTAAGTACGTATGTAATTACAATAATGTGTCGTTATTCTATCTTAATAGGAGGTAGGTATGTACCTCCTATTAAGATAGAACAACGACGTAAGTAAGTAACCTAACCTAAACGCTGGCAAATGCACATGACGTGCGACGCCATATTTCTCAACGGGGTTGAATTAAGGACATAAAAAAAAAGGAAAACCTAACCTAACAAACAATTTACGCTCTTGACTTCCTAGGTAGGTAGATACATGTATTAAGTAAATAGCTACTATACAGGTGGAAACTTTCAACGGGGCAGTAAGGAGAAGTACCTTATCCGTTGCAGCTACTCGAAAATGGTCTTAGGAGAGTATCCATAATTTTTATGGAATTTTGATCGTCATTCGAGATTTAAAAAAAAAATACAGTTAGCAAGAAAATAGCCATTTAACCCTAGAAAGATAATCTTATTGTAGTGTACGTAAAAGATAATCATGCGTAAAATCGACGCACGATTTTTAAGTGGCTAGAATTTTTTAATATGCTTACTCTTGTTAAAAATATAAATGTATTTTGTTTTTCTGTATGTACATAAATAATAAAAATAATAATGTATGTATTTAAAATTATTTAATAAATAAAAATAATACAAAAACTTTAAACCTCTGAAAAAATCGATAAAATATTTCTCACGTTTCCTGTTATCACAAATTGTTTTTTTTTATACCGATAATGTTATGTTAACACATAACATTATCGGTATAAAAAAAAAAGGAAAACCTAACCTAACAAACAATTAACGCTCTTGACTTCCTAGGTAGGTAGATACATGTATTAAGTAAATAGCTACTATACAGGTGGAAACTTTCAACGGGGCAGTAAGGAGAAGTACCTTATCCGTTGCAGCTACTCGAAAATGGTCTTAGGAGACTATCCATAATTTTTATGGAATTTTGATCCTCATTCGAGATTTTCAACAAAAATTACAGTTAGCAAGAAAATAGCCATTTAACACAAAAACATTGTCTATTGCCAATCGATCCTGATTCTAATACTGATCAAAAACTTCTAAGAGACCTACCATCGTTGGAGTACCTACTTAAAAAGTCACAAATCTCAAAAAACTTTTCCCGTACATTTTGTAAAGAATTTGTGTACTTAACTGAAATACAAAAAATAAAATGAAAGACAAATGATCAAGTAGAATTTTACACATATCAAAAAGAAGGCGTATTAAAAAAAAGAAAAGTTGGAAAAGGAAACTGAAAGTTTTCACTCTGTACCTATATATATACCTACGCTATATACTCAGACAAAATAAAAAAGTCTTTATTTTGTCTGAGGCTATATAATGGTTCGGGTGTAAAGATTGACAGACACACATTAACAAAAATGTTCTATTGGTTGTGTTATTTGCCAAAATATTATTTCACGATAGTTTTTACTATCAATCTAGTGGCACCAGTATTTCGTGTTATTTGCTCAGCGGTATGTAGGAACTCATATTCGATATAAAATATATATATATATAAATTGTACGAATTTACAGTTTAACCACACATATAGCAGTTCCTGGAGTTGGGCAAATATGGCGAATCGCTATTCAGCGGGTTAGCATAGTGGCAAAAATTAACACAATTTCACATGAACAAAACACTTTCTAAAAACAAATGACCTCATAGTAAGTCAAATGACTGAATTTAAAATTAAAATAGCACGGCTCTCGAATAAAATTTATTTGAATTTTGAATTGAGCGCCAATCCACAGATAATTAAATCTGAAAATTATTTTACAATTTATTGCATCTCCATTATGTAATTACCTATTTCACTCATATCATAGACTAGCTGCTCTCCGCGGTTTAACCCGCGCGGTGATGGATGATGATGATGAATCTTATATAGCCTATGTTACTCAGGGTGAATGTAGCTTTCCAATAGTGAAAGAATTTTTGAAATCGGTCCAGTAACTTTTTGTTACAAACATACTTACATACAAATCTTTCCTCTTTATATTATTATTAGTTTATACTAATACAGGTATAGAATAACTAGTTTTTTTATCTAAATGACAACGAATTACCTAATAACCTAACAAAATATTCATAATGCGGATCTATGTAAATAGCACAGATTAGGAAGTATATGTATAAATAGTAGGTAAATAGGGCGAACAAACACAAAGCTACATAGGTATTATTTTCTCCACAGAACACAGTTCTGTATTCTGAGATTTTCTCTATAAACATTTTATTCAAGTGGTACAAGCAAACAGTACGTGAAAACGATGTCTTAATTTCCTATACTCGAGTATCCTTCAACCAATTTACCATTATTAATTCATATTCATATCATTTATTGCATCATACATGTAACAGGGATCTTAAATATTACAATACTGAGTCATATATGTACCCAATTCAGGACATTGCAATATGAGTACCTAGAAGAATTTATTCATAATCGACGTTATTATTAAAAAAAAACATTCTTTCAACTTATAATTTTGTACACCCATTCGTACGGTTCCGTGGTGTAGTGGTTATCACATCTGCTTTACACGCAGAAGGCCGCCAGTTCGATCCTGGCCGGAATCACACTTTTGCATGATACAATTTTGTCATGCAAAAACACATGACTTCACTGTGTATCCCTAAGAGGTTGTCCTATTTTTTCAACTCCAAAGCAAAAATAGGGGTTAAGAAGTTTGGTGTGCATGTGTCTGCGGGCGGGATCATAGTTCCAAAACAAATGGACCGCTTACCGCTATACCATGTTCGCGCACGTCTTCCTCACTCCCATGCATGGGCTTTGCAAATTTGGAAAGGTCCGCATATGCAAAGATCATCATAGTATCATCCTTGGTATATGTAATGGACCCTTCTATTTACAACAAAAGGGGAATAAAAAGGGATAAACAAGTACAATTTGAAAAAATTTATACCGACTTACATACTATTCAGTTATTGGCGTGTAACTGGGTAACTGATGAAATTTAAATGGGACCACACGGGAAGCACTAGCTTTCAATCAAAAATAATTTTGAGAATCGGTTCACCCAGTCCAGAGTTATGAGGTAACAAACATTAAAAAAATACAGTCGAATTGAGTAAATAAATAAATAAACCATTTATTGCCTTATGAGTACACAATTATATTAAAAAACACAATTAAAATATCTTTCCAGCAGGCAAAAGGGTTATGCTCAGCATAAGCAGCGCTTGCGTCCATCAGATGTGCGCTGCGCTGTTTTTCAGCATAATCCCTGCTCGGGCAGATGTTTGCCGAGAAACAAATTAAAGAAATTAAAGCGGATCACAAAAGAATAAAATATGATAAAAAACAGCTTGCTATACAGTCAGATATAAAATGATTACTATGTCTCGGGTTACAATACATTGCTTACAACAAAACATTTAATAAAATAAGTAATTCAAATTCAAATTCAAATTCAAATTCAAATTCAATTTATTGGGCCCGTGAGCCTGGGTTACAAAGTTGGTATTATATGTGTAAGAAAATTAAAGTTCTCCAGGTCCCGCTTTGTCAGCATACAAGCAGTTACTTAAACTAATTACAATAATATCAATTAAAATAATAATAAAAAAATCAGTTTACCTTAAAATTATACAAACAAATTACAAGAACATCAATGAAAATAATATTAAAAATGTCAGTTTACGTTAAAATTATATAATTGATAATTATAATGTCCAATAATAATACAAGCAAAAATTCAAAGTTTTTTATCATTTAAGAAGTCATCTAGGGAATAGTATGCTTTAGAAAGGAGGAATAAAGTCAGCCTATATTTGAATCTGTTTATATCGCTCCAGTCACGAATTGATCGTGGTAATTTATTATAGATTTTTGATGCCGTACAAAACACACTTTTTAACATTAGAGACGTTTTTGTTCGTTTTGGAAATCGTACTTCGTTTTCTCGTCTGCTACCGAGATTAAATTTTGGAAAAAGGTCTTGGTTTTTTTTCACGAAAAGGGCGACTTCGCTTATGTAAATACATGGAAGTGTCATTAATTTCAATTCTAAAAAGAACTCCTTACAAGATTGTCTTTGCCGCAAACCACACATAGCTCTAATACATCTTTTTTGTGCTTTAAAAGCAACTAACTTATCTGTGGCGTTACCCCAAAAAATTACTCCGTACCTCAATATAGAAGCTACATAACCATGATATGCCGTAAGTAAGGTTTCTTGGTTTGCAATTTTGCTGAGTTTGTACAAGGCATATGAAAATTGGATGACGCGTTTCGATAATAAGTGTATGTGTTGATTCCACGTCAATTTATTATCTATGTGTAGTCCTAGAAATTGTGTTGTTTCAACTTCGTTAATATTTTGTCCACGATAATTAATGTCAAGATTTTGGTTTTGTAGTCGACTATGTCTTTGTCTAAAATTCATGATATTAGTTTTTTCTAAATTAATTTTTAAATTATTATTGTCTAACCAATCAATAACAGATGTCAAAGAATCATTAATATCTTTCTCTAGTTTAGTAATATTTTTCTTGTCTCCTGTAAATAAAATAGTACTGTCATCTGCAAAAAGAGTTACAGAGTGTTGTGTAGCTTTGGGTAAATCATTTATATAAACTAAAAAAAGAGGAGGACCCATAATGCTGCCTTGTGGCACACCAGAATGAACCCTTCTTAGTCCAGATGGATAGATTTTTTCAGATTTTGTTTTAGAACAAATTCTGTTAATATGAGTAACCTGTTCTCTATCACTAAGATATGATCTTATCAATTGGTTGGCAGTTCCCCTAACCCCATATGAATCCAACTTGTTAAGGAGTGTTTCGTGGTCCACATGATCAAAGGCTTTCGTCATATCCATGAAAAGCGCTACAGTTAAATCTCCCTGGTCCATGTTGTTAGTGACTTTACAGAGGAAATCGTAAATGGCCATGTTAATATCTTTACTCTTTCGAAACCCATATTGATTTGGACAAAATATATTTTGTTTCTCGAAGTAGGCATTCAGTTTTTGTTGAATGACTTTTTCAAGAATTTTAGAGAAAATAGGAATAAGTGCAACAGGCCTATAGTTACCCAAACATTCTTTATCACCTTTTTTAAATAATCGTTTTATGACCGATACTTTAAGTTTGTTTGGGAAAACTCCTTGCTCCATACATAGATTTATGATATGACTAATTACCGGTGCTATCACGACGTTCACATACTTTACCACCTTTGTTGTAACACCATCATAACCGAAGCTATCAGTTGTATTTAACGAATCAATTATTTTACTTAAGTCAATCGGAACTGTTGGCGTTAAGAATAATGAACTGGACTTATCATAGTTAATTTTATTAGGAAGACTTTGTATATGATGGGATTTAATTGTGTCTATAAAATAATCATTAAAATGTTGAGCAATTTTTTTGGGACTTTTAACGGTTTTACCATCTACCAGAATTTTTGCAACATGTTCCTTAGGGTAATTATTTTTTAATTTATTAATTACAGTCCAAGTTGCTTTAGACTTTATTTTAGAGGTCCTGATATAATGATCGTTCTGAGACTTTTGCGTAAGGTTTATAATTTTTTTGTACCTATGCGAGTATTGTTTAAATAGTGACTTATTAATCTTGTTAGGTGCAAGTCTATACTGCCAAAGCATTTCTCTTCTTTTTTTAGAACACAACAATATACCTTTTGATATCCATTTTGGACGTCTGTTTGTGAATTTTTTTACCATATTGATAGGAAAACACAAATTATATAGTAGAAGGAACCAGTCATAAAAATTATTGAAGGCTAAATTAGGCTTTTCGCATTCGTAAACATCACAAAAACTCAGCTGACTCAAATGTTCTTTGAACTTCTTGAGATTTTCTACATTGTAATCGCGTTTTTCTATGTACCAAAACTTTAGTGTACAGCTCTTTTTTACTGGCACTTGAAGAATTTGTGCTGTATGATCCGATAAGGCATGTTCTAAAATTTCACCTTTACAGCCTCTAATATGGTTGTGAATCACATTATCAATACAGGTTTTACTTTTTATGCGGGTCATTTGTCTGAAATGAAACTTCATATTATATTCCCCTACCAATGATTCAAATTCCTGTGATAACTTATTAGTTTTCAAGATATTGATATTGAAATCACCACATACTATAGTTTTAAATTTCGATTTTAGTGAAAGTTTGTATAAAATACCCTTAAGTATGCGAAGGAATGCGTCATAGTTTTCTCGTCTATAAATCGAAGGTCTATAAATGCACACAATGTTAATTTTATGTGATGTTACCTCAATTGCTGAGCATTCCGCCATATCAGTGGCCGACATTCGTTCGATAGTATTAAGTTTTTTAAATTCATGACCATTTCTAACTAATATGCAAGACCCACCGTGTCTATTGTCTCTAAAGTAATGGGAAGCTAATTTAAAGTTGTCAATCTGTAATCTATCAACGTCATCTTTAGTCATATTGTGTTCTGTAAGGCACAAAACATCAATATTTTTATTTTTACCTGCAAGTTCATCCAAGCATACCATTAACCTTTCTGATTTGTTTAAGACACCATCAATATTCTGATGTAATATAGAGATGAAGTTATACACGAAATAAATTACAATTATCATTTTCTTGGTCAGATGAAACATTAGGTTGGGCAATGACCGTGCATTCCCTGATATTACTTCCGCTCGGAGATACTCCGTTTTCACTTGGGAGAGTTACATTTGTCTCGATATTTCTATTCAGTTCATCTTCGCTTGTCTGAGTGCTATTATCAGTAAATTCTTTGAATACTTGGCTGTTCTTTGTAGCTCTAAGTTGATTCATAACATGATTTTTCATTTTGTTCTTATAGTCACAATGTAATATCTCACGGTGAAGAGAGCGACAGAGATCCAGGGTGAACAAGGTACGGTATTTTATCTGTCTGATATAGTTCATGTCTAGAAAGATGACGTGGTTATATCTATCACATACATATCTAAGTTCGTAATTTAGCTTGTGTTCCCGGAGATATTTGTTATAAGGGATTTCTGATATTATTACATTTGTGTGAGTTGTACGTGTGAGCCAAATGTTTAAATTTAGCAGAAACTCAAATGGATTATTATTGTTTGTACCACCAACAACTAGTATGTAATCATTTTTAGTGAATTTAGATATATCATAACCATTTGAGAGAATAATCTCACGAAGTGGAGCGTTGGATTTCCAATAACTTGTGACTTCAAAATTCTCGCCTATTAATTCTTGTAGCGCAGATCTGACCCCTTTTCCTTGTTGATCAGCTAATATTAGGATCTTTTTCTTGGTTTTCTGTGGACACTCTCGTCTAGTATGCGCATGTATATCAAAATTCGATAGTTTATTTGTATGTTCAGTTGTTGTTTTTGCCTTTGTTATCGAGTCTGGCTGTGCAGTCACTTTATTGAAGGTGTCAGAGTTCTGCACCGTAGTCGGATCGGTTGGTATAGTTAGTACTTCAATATGATCTAAGTCTGCTACTACATTTCTCATACATTTTGGGATACTGATCAGGCTTGATTGACTTGTGTTAGACTGTATTGGTGTTTCAGTAGGTAAGGGTGCGTGTGATATTGTGGGTGCGTGTAATATTGTGGCCACACTTGATGGTAGTTTAGTTGCAGTTTCAGACCCTTGAGTCAAAGTTGGTGTTGTAGTAGGGTGCAGTGTAATTTCTGAATTAAGTGTATTTGCAGCTGCTGTAAGTAGTAGTGTCATACCCGCCGATTCTGGGATAATTAGCTGTTCAGGTGTACTGTTAGTGGTTTGTTTCTCTTCGCAGTCTAACTTTTGTGAACTTTCTTGTGTTTGGCCTGTTTCCATGGAATTATTTATACAGAAAGAATTTTCCATGTTAATGAGTGAAACGCGCTTCCGTTTTCTCTTTTTGTAGCTACCTAAAATGGGGCTATCACAAAATCCAAGCTTTTTTAATCTATCTACTAATGTTTTTTGTTTTTCTAATTCCATTTTTAGCTGTTGTATTTCCAAACACAGTTTATCTATTTCATTTGATGAAGACAACAATTGTAATTTTAAATTTTCGATTTGTTTGTTCCGTTCTGTAGTCCGACTGTCATCAAGGTCATCATAGTCAGGAAGGCTCAGTATAGTTTCCTCAAATAAAGCCGAGCTCAATTTCGACACATCCAGAGAGTTGGCCTTTCTATACAGGCGAAAAGATAAAGTGTCATCACGTTCCATTTTAATGTGTGATTTTAAAGTTACACCGTTTCTGAACGAAAAAATAAAATACTTCAATGTTGTTACGTTGGCACTACCTCCAATCTGTCAAAATCGTCAGTTGTCATCCAGTTATGTATGTATTCAATATGCGTGTGCGTTGTGTAGATGATAATTGCCAAAAACTGAGATTGTGAATGTGTGAGTGGAAGTTCAAAAATTGACTGTTAAGTGTTATTTTATACTAGTGATTATGGAAACAATACAGCTCACCGCGTTTGATTGATATCCATAAACTGATTGGAGGTTATGTTCACTCTAAATATTCGTCGTACTGTGTTCAAAAGGTTCGTAATTGTAATTTTAAATAATATTTTCGTGGCGAAGCGTATAAATATTTTTCGTATAAATATAGTAACGTATTATTAACAATTAAACTCTTAGTCTCTTACTCTAGATATGTCTGCTCTTAATGTTTCATCCACCCACCCGCATTCTCCAGTCGTCCCGCGATCATGGCGCTTGAAACAGTGTCGAAATATCGGAAGCTCATTAAAATAATTACCACGGTTTTCATCCCGTAAGAGTAATCTGTGCCGTAAGTAGCAATATGTTTATTATTTCATACTTTTTGATTTTGAAGTCGGTTCCATCTGGCTGAGTGCCATCTGCGCTCGCCACCCGTCCGGTGACGCTGTAAATGCCGGTAGAGGCAAACAGCATTAGTCCGTTCGAAAAAAAGTCGGTTCCATTATTAGGTAAAAAATCCTTTATTTCTAATTTATTTTTCACAATTTGTTTTATATTAATTTCAATATGACATGATTCCGATTAATAATGAATTATCATAACGATGTAGGTACAATTTGTATTTTTCTTATTATAATACTTAACAATCAAAACTTACAACAGTTATTTTATTGACTTTTAACTTAGCCAATAGCCATATCAATAAACAATTGATTGATTGACCGATTATAATGTGTTTTTTTTTGTTTTAAAGCTGGTATGATCCACATGGTTTGATTAAGATGTTTCAAGGTCATCAGATCTTTTGTTAGCTGCGGTAGTTATCTTAAGGCGCGATGAAACGACGCGGGCTAGCCCGATCCTACGCGAGCCGAGCCGTCCGTGGAGATGCGGCTCGGCTAAATACGGACGCAAGCCTGATCGTTTAAACGACGCGGGGTAGCACGATCCTACGCCAGCCGAGCCGTCCGTGGCGGCTACACATCGCGCTGTTGAACCGAGCTGTCCGCTTGTTCGTTCTTCAATATGGATAAAAGAAAACGCCTTGCTGCAGCAGCAGCTACTGTAGCTCTACCATGAGTTGGCAACGTAAAACGTCATCGATAGCCGATACTCGCTAGCGTCTACACGATCGTCGATTGCGAGCTGATTTAATTGGCACCATGAGTCGTTAAAAAGGTGCTTTCGACAATTCGATACTCGTTAGCGGGTCTCGTGTCGATTTGGTTATTTCTTTATGTTGGCATTATCTAAGAACTAGCTTCACACGTATTATGTTGTCTTTTTCTATCAACGTACGTAAGAAGGAGAGCGTATGACGTCAATATAAACCAACAAAACAAAATAAGCTTAATTTACTTATTACTTACTATGAACTCCATTACCTTCGAATTTATATTCATTATACGTACGTAGCTGACAGCTCCTCTTTCGACTGGTATTTGCGGAGAAGAAGACAAAGAGAAAATTGTATGAAGAAGATATTTATTTTGTTTTGTAACAAGTACATACAATAAATAGTATATTAAAACCAGTTAAAAGTGTTTCTTTTTAAATCAAGAAATAGCGAAAATGAACCCATCCAAATGTTTTTATGCTGGTGGAGTTCATGGAACTAGTAAGTACTAGTAACTTAGCCCGAATTAGTTTATTGATCAATTTTCTTACATTATTTCTACAATGATCTCTACTGTACTGTTGCTTTCTAATCATACACGACGACTATATGAAATATGAAGTAACAGGGATTTTTTTTATTGTGATTCTCTCTCAGGCATACTAACCATACATAACCTCTATACGTACTTGTGTAAAAACATAATAATAACGTTAATTCCTACAATAACATAGGCCTTAGCCTTCGCTTCTTAATCTGGGAGATAAAGTAAACCTATTATAATAGTCATCACCTATATGAGTTACTTACATGTATTTTGTTTTAAAATTATGTTCCTTGTAAACTTAATACTTATACTTTACAGGAAATGGAGACCTTAGCAAGCCTGCTAATGGACCACTAGAGCTACTGGTACCACATCCTTTTCAAGCCGCAGGAGGACCCAGCCTCACAATCGAAACTAGCAAAGCAGGCATTTGTGAAAGCTGACAATGAACGGCAGGTTTTCCAGCAAGATGCAGAGACAGCTTGATTTGAGGGACGGAGTTAGGAGAAAAACTAACTGATGTTATTGGAAAACGATAATTGTGTTGAAGTTGGCCTTCCTCAAATGTTTCCACAACTACCTATACATATTAGTTGTAATTAGATAATTAGTAATAGATGATTAGTAAACAATAAAACAAGTAAACTCATACTCATATTGTATTAAATAGGTACATGACGAGCCACCATGTTACTCTACCTTCCTAGCTAGACCCTACTTCGAACAGAGGGTTGCCAGGTGTGATCCCCGGCAATCACAGACATATTTGACCCGGAACTTAATGACACAGGGGAATTCTAATGGGGGTATGAGTGTGAATGTTATTATGATCCTAGTTTTAAAAACAACCATAGTAAATTATCTGATATTATTGTAAATAAAAAGCAGATAAATCATTTCTATACATGTTTGTAGCTTTTTAAATATAATCATTGTACCTGAATGATGTGATAGTAAAGATTAAGTTGATATATGATTCCTATACATTTTAAGGTAGGTGAAATAAAAGACATACATACTACATAAGTAAGACTAATGTTTTTGGTGAGTAGGCCATGATGTGGGCCACTCAGTTTTTTTCTGAACTATTCTGTAAGTTGTATGTTGAAATAAAATGTTTTGAATACAAATAAAGATGTTATTTATTATCACTAAATATTATTACTTATTCTCCAAGCTAATTGATCATGCAATGTCCTATACACTATTGGTTCACTGCAATTATTGCTTTCATCACCACTTCTCCACATTCATACGAGTAGGATTCTATGAAAGAAAGAAATTTTGTTAGTGTGCACATGAATTTGTGAGTAAAAGATATTGCAGAGACCATAAGGAATATTTTTGCTAGAGAAACATGACTACATAGTACAAAGAATAAGCCCTATAAAATTACAGTAACTTCACAATCATAATTTCCACAACACATTTTACAGCTAATCCTTTTCGTTCAAATGTCAGTTAAAGAAGATATTTGAAGCATGTTTTAAAAACTTCCATACAGCTAACCTACTCAAACTGAAATGTTGAACAATAATAATTTTCCTAGCAGTAAAACTTCTGGGAAAAAAAGACTATTGTTTTATTGCTATTTAATGATTCGCTTGTGCATATACTAAACTAAATTTCTCTAAACTATGGTAGTTTTTATTATGTTAATACTAAAATCCACATTCATGTTACACTTACAATTATAATTATAAACATAACTATTTAAATATGGGTAGTTTTACATCAGTTAGAATGGTTTAGAGAGCACGAACTTACATGATGGTTAAATTTGCACTAAACATATCCACAATTAAACAGAAATGGCAAATTTAAGTATTGTCACTTGCAAACATTATATGAATTTGGACATAAACATGAATAGATTATAATTAACAGAACAGATGATAATTTACTAAAAACAGATTTTAGTTTGCTAATTTAGTTTGGTGTTCTTAACAAGCGAATTACTACCAATGACCTGGATAACTTCCTGCCATAATATTAGTGCTCATCTTTTAAGCTTGGTGTAAATATTTCAAAATGTCTTCCATCAACACATCCAATTACCCTTGGGATCATAAATTTACTATTAAATCAAAGTGTCAGAAAACAGAGTGTCTGATAAAAATAGTCAATAGAAATTTCATTATATATAAAAAATATAGGTAGTAAGCTACCGTTGTTTTATAACATTCCTATCCTCTTTTGTGTTTGGAAACTTGATGATTGTATTTAAGATGTTTAGGTAGGTACATGGTTTACTCTAAGCAACATTGATTTCTTCTATTTAGATACACTGATCTCTTATTCTTATTCGTTTTGGGAGTGATGAGGCCTGCACTGACGTCCCGCTTGGGGTGTTATGTGCATTCCACCCTGCCAACATTTGCTCAAGCCAGCCTAACTTCTTCACATAGAGGAGTAAGGCCTTGGGGCGCTGGCACAACTGTTGCAATGTAGTTTGAGATGTTGTATAAACAATCGTCGATGATGCTGATGATGCATCATGCGTTCTGGAGTAGACCTCCAGTAATCCTGTTTTTGCTCTAATATCTTCCGTAGCCCTGCAGTGCAGCAACACAGTCTGCACACTCTTGTCCTTCTGCAGACAGTCTCCAGATAGTGTGCTGTCCGTAGCTCTGATCTTGTGCAACTGGTAATTTAGATTACTGTGAGCAGTGATAATTCCCACCATTAGGCGAAGGTCCTGACGTTGTAATCATAGTAATTTGTTCGTAGTATTTTTGTTTAGGATTGGAAACATGGATTTAGCATGTTTACAGTCCTTCCTGTCATCCCAACAGTTTTGGTGTTTTCTTACTGTGTAGCTACTCAGGAGATTCTGCACACTGATCTCCTCGGAGTATTAATTATTCTGACACTGCCTCCTGGGAAAAATGATTTGCAGCTTCAAATACGTTTTGGGTGGTCCCCGTGCTGTGCATAGAACAGCAATGCAAATAAAACCTGTAATGCAAAGATAAAAAAGTAGTATACCTATCTGGGTTTATAATAAAATAATAATAAAGAGCCTGTAGTTTTATTTGTAAGTTATTAGCATAACCTCAAATATGTAAAAAATAAATATGTTTACAGCTTACCTTAGACCCTAGTGAGACTCTTTGTGATGGTATTAAATCTGTTGAATCCACAATAAATGTCTTCAAAAGCATACACGGGTAAGATGCTTTTAGAAAGTCTTTAAAGCTTTCTTCACTAAGGTTTAGTGGACATCCAACTTGTTTTCTCATTTCGGCTTGAAATTGGGAATTCTCGTTGCTGATCTCCATTTTCAGCTGCTGTCACCATATCAGGGGCCGAAACAAGTTCTATGGTCGAAAATACTGATTTTACTGACCAAAAATTCAAAAATACTGACCAAATACTGACCATTTCGAAACCGTTTTTCGGGTGAATGGTGTGAAATAAAAAGCTTATTTTCAGTTATTGGCCTCCACCATCCCCATAGCCAACCAGCACCGCCTTTTTATTGTGTTAAAAAGCTTTTTTTATTGTTAGTAATTGTTATTGTATTACAAGTGAGTCATTTTGCATTCGTGCAAAATTATACATATAGTGAACACTAAAATCAAATGACTATGAGAAAGAAAAAAAGTACAGAGAAGTTCCATTAAAATAAACATAACATTTAAAATTAAGTTTTCTTAAAGAAGTTTGTTATAAGTGTTTTTTTCTTCTTATCTACGATTTTTTGTATTTTTTCTTCCTCTTGTATTTGTTGTTCTTCTTCTTTTCTCTCCTTTACTACAGTTTCTAGCAGAGATTTTGCCATATTTACGGAAACCATGTCTTTTTCTTTGATTCCGCCCTTCAACATGGCATTTGCATTTTTAATTAATCTGGAAATAATAATTAATTACATTGCGAAATCGTGCATAGAAATAAACACAAACAAACCAATTAGAAACAATCACAAAGCGTGCTATATCTACCTGTCAATTGTCTCCCTCTTAATTTTTTCTTCTTCTCTTATTTTTTTTAGCGTTGTCTCACCTTCTTCAATAATCGTCTTAGTTTCTTCGTACTTTCTCTTAAGTTCTTTTTTTTCTCTATCAAGTTCCTCATTTCTTTTCTTTTCGAGCTTCTTTATTTCTTCTTTTTGCTTCTGTTCTTCACAATATGTTTTATATCTTATATATGCCGTTCTGGCTAATTTCATCAATTCAGGTGTTAAAGGGACTAAATGAATCTTGTTTTCGTACATGTTTTTTAGTGCCGATTTAACTGTCAAATGCGCATCAAGGGTCCTCTGACACATGTTAGCCCTTTCTGGTGTTAAAATTCTACCCGAACATGAAAAGCCCCTTTCCACATCTGCATTGCCATGCGACAGTGCTAATGCGGCCTTTACAATGTGTTCCAGGTTGGGGAACATTTTTTCTCCGTTATCAAAGGTCCTTTTAAAAATATTGCCCCAGTAAGTTTCAATCCTTTGTTCTTCTTGATTTCCTTTTTGATGTTGCATCAACAAAAGACATTCGTTTGTTAGTGCCGTTTCTTCAAACGCAACCGGCAAAGTGTTTGCAATTTTTAAAAAGTCTTTATGACACGTTTCTGAATTTTGTTTTTTAGGGTTCAATATTGCCAAGTATTTTATTAAAGAATAATCCATTGACGTTTTTGTTAGCAGATGTTTGCAAGCGGCGACGTAATGATTTTTTACTTTGTGTAAAAATGTTACTCTATCACGTTCTTGAGCGGTCTCCAATAATTCTCTGATTGAATCTTCTAGCACAATATCTTGAAGAGGAACGTAATATTTTTCATTTAGACCTTCAACTGACGTAGGCGCGCTTTTTACACAAAACCGATTAAAAATGGTTCTCACGAGTTTCTTTAATTCTTCATGAATCATGTGAACCAATGGCTCTTCACGCTGGAAGAAACCAGTGACTTTCACGAACATCTTTACACTGGACACTACAAACATTATTTCTGCTTTTGCTAGCTTTTGATTGATGAAGTTATAGATGTTTTTAAAGTTTTGGGATGTATTAGTCTGTTTTTTAGGTAGATGTTTAGTGAAATACTCAATTATTGCAGGCCATTGCTCTAAAACGCGTTCAGCAGCAGGCCCCATAGTGAGCCAACGTGAAGAAACGTGCTTAATGAAGCGATGGTTTGGCAAATTTAACTTGTCTTGAATAATTTCATATTCTTCCCAGCGAGCAGGCCAACCATCGAAAAAGTTGTGAATTTGAAATATAAAGTCAGATACGCTTTCACCAAACTCCATCAAAGCCTTAAGAAAGGCATTGTGTACAGTGTGAATGTTACATGTTCCTATATCAGCTAATTTCCGTCTGCCCAACAGAATTAAAGAATCGTTCATCAATCTTGTAACCGCTTTATTCACATTGGGCCCGTCACAGCCCAGCATCAGAAGCCTTTTGCGGGATAGTTGAGCGTTGTCCATTGCTTCATTCAGCTTAGAATAAATATCCTCGGCGGTAGCTTTACCAATGAAGAAAGTTTCTAAATGTGTCGTTATTATCATTTCTTTAATCGGAGACCAATATTTTATGGCCACCTGAAGCTCCTTTTTTGATGCTGCATTGCAGGTTTCATCGAAACATAGCGAAAAATAGGAGTCTTTGTAGTCCTTCATCATTTCTTGCCTAAAATATGGAGCTATAGCATCACAAATTAAATATCTTGCTTTGGTAGTAGACATAGAAAAATCTGATGGTAGTGAATTTGGAAACATAGCTGAAAATAGTTCCTTTATAGAATCGCATGAGGGCTCTATTGGAAAATCAGAGACCACCATTTTCATAGCCCACAAAATTTCTGCTCTTGTGGCCCCATCTTTGACACTATATAATTGTACACAACTTCTTTGGCTATTTTCAGGTTTAGAAGTACTTGGTTGTTCTTCGATGGGTTTTTCATTGGGTCGCAAACTTGTCATATGCAATTGAGATGCTGTCAACTTTACTTTACACTGTTCCTTGTGTTTTTGTGTTGATGCGTGTTGTTCGATAGCTTCAAAGCCCCAAGCAATCGAAAACTTTTTAAGACACACAAAACAAAAAAAACCTGTATCACTGTCCTCTTTTTTTCCCCACTCACACACAATATGTCCATTTTTATCTTTTTTTTTAAGCCAGTCTTCATTAAATTTGCACTGACCCATAATTACTTGTTTTGATATGTATAGAGATAGAGTCTATTATTTTGTTAGTGATAAATTAAAGCACACACACAGGCAAGGTACACACATTTAATGTGTGTACCTTGCCGTCATTAACAAATCACCAGTATGAAGCTGTAACAAACATGCATGAGTTAAATTACACAAAATTAGAACAAAGAAATACTGATTTAAAAAAAAATATTAGTAAGTATTTTTTTTTAAGTCAGCTGCAATATATAGTACGTAGATCATCCACATACACTTGGAACAAAAAATTTTGTGCCCAGTGTATATAGAGCATGCAAAGTGCAAAGCAGCCCTCAGATATCATCAGTCATCACTGGGCAAATCGAAAAATACTGACAATACTGACCGATTTTCAAAAATACTGACTTTTACTGACCAGGTCCAAAAATACTGACTTTTACTGACTTTACTGACCTGTTTCGGCCCCTGCCATATTCAAAGCCAAATAAATTATTCCTGCCAATTTTATCGTAATACAAATAAAATTATTTGATTATGTAAGTATTTTGAATTGAAACTCGATAGGTTATTTTCCCTTTCACACGATTCCACACCTCAAAATTCTCGTGAGTGGCGTAGTCGCTAACGTCTATCGAAATTTTCGAAGGCGATTGTCAAAATAATGACTTATGGTACCGTTTGAGTGAAAATCCAAGCAAATCGCGTATCGACATCGATTGTCGCTATCGACTCACGATTCGTTTTCGAAGCGACTGTTAATAAAATAAACTTGTGGTGCCGATTTTAGTTCTACAAGTGACCGCAAGGTGGCACTGTTCTTTTTTCATACAAATTTTCGTCGACAGTCGCTAGCGAGCATCGATTGGTGTCAATATTGTCAACTCATGGTAGAGCTACTGTTATTTTGCTCGGTGGTGAATATTTAAAAACAAAAGAAAGACGAAAAAGACGGTGGTGGATGGTGTCATTGTATAAGAGTCGCAAAACGTAAGTTTATATTTTTATATAAAGTCAGTATATATTTATTATATCTGATGTTCGAATCTATAATATTTACATATATGACCAGGATCCTGATAGCGGTAGAAAGTCTCACTTCCATACCTCATACCTAGTTACCTACATATAAACGTATTGTAAACAAACCTAGCCTTTTAGTCTTGAAATGAATAAAGAACATAACAATTATTTTTCAATCATTTATTCAAGAATTAGACAGATAGGAACATAAAAAACAAAATAGGTCTTCCTTCGTCGCGCGCTCTGTGTCTGTGACATCTGTTTAGACGGCGCGTATTAACACAAGCCGAGCCGCAGATGGCGCGCGCGCCTTTGATCTGTGTCGAAAAAACCGACAAGTGATGGATCGTGCGAACTTTGCCGAGCCGCGCCGAGCGCAGTTGTTTACACAGCGCGTGGCGCGGCGAACCACGAGCGGAGCCAGGCTCGGCTCGCGTGTTTGCGCGCCGTTTAAACGCCGCTTTAGGCGCTTTGAAGACGACGGAGCGGGCGGTCTTTTTGATCGCGTCTGCCCTCGCCGCTACGTAGGTACGGATATGCGGTCTTTTTGCCCTCTGTGTGCGTTGGTAGTATAGGATTCCCTTTTCGCTATCGTTCGCGGAAAAATCGACCGCCCCGTCGTCTGCAAAGCGCCTTAAGGTGCAAGTTGGTAGCCAGCTACACGTATAGTAGCTACTCGTACCTCCAAACCTCCAGCGAAATTCCGACATTGACGCCTAAGTACTATGTTAGCAAAAATACAAAACGATAGAAGTTTCTAGTGTCGCTGCCCCTTCATTGCCATTCATAAATCATCGTATTCCCTGTCGTTAAGATTTCGTGGTACGGGAATGAGCACGACCCGCTGCTAGCCAGGGGCGGCAAACTTGTTTCACAACAAGTTCCGCTGCGGAATTCATTCCACTGTAGAATGCGACTGTGAATGTTTGCAGTATGTAAAACGTTTGATTTAATTTGTTATTGAGTTGTTTTGTGGTTACGTTTCTCTATTGATATATGGATATTGATCACAGTGTCGACAAAACTGTTGACAGTTTTATTGTCTCTGTGGCAGAGTCAACTGCATCATCGGATGATGATGAAACGGACACAGAAGAAGAATCATACTGTGGTGAACAACACGAATATAATAAATATAGTACTTATGCATTATATAGAAGTGGTTTTATTCCTAAAGTAACATACTTACCATGACTTATAATAGGTAAACAATATTATAGGATACAAGAAATTTGTAAGTTGATTAGTACTCCATAATATTGAAATTATAATAGCAATTATTATAATTTCAATTGTATTATAAATTTTGTTTATAATATATCGATTACAATTTAGGTACCTAACATTTTGCAAACCTTCCTAAAAATGTTGGTTATACCTACAACATACTACTCTAAGGTCAATGTTCGAATTTCGCCAGAGGTTTGGAACGTACTATAGCAGCAGCAGACGACGTGTCGTCGCTGCCGTGACACGTCGTCGCTTCATGTCGCTGCAGTCATGATTTCGAACCCGACTGCAGACGGCATCAACCATTTGAAAAGCGATACGAAAGGTTTACTTTAAAAACTTTTCAGTTGTTTTACTAGGTAGAGGTACCCGCGAGCAGCACTACTGATTTGCGGGCGACAGTGTCGTCTGCCGCTCGAAGACGCGTCGCTAGCTTCGTGTCGTTAACTACGAATGGTTTTTCATAGAAATACAAAGAAACCAGAGGCCGTAGCACAAACAATTCGCAGAAAAGTATTCGTGTCGAAAGCGTCAACATGTCACGCTTCAGCGCACAAACTATAAGTTAACTGTATCACATTTGCCTTAGACACATGACATTTTGAACTACGAGTATTTTACGTGAACGACACGTTACGTTACACTTACGCAGTTATTCGTGCTAGGCACACTGCTCGTCTTGGTTGGTACACTTACACTGTCTGCCAGTTATGATAGCCTAGTACGTATAGACTACAGTTTCCTCGCAACATCACCGCATAGTACCAGGCTACCATAACCGCATAGCAGATCTCAGCAGCCTTGCTATCGCTCGGCATGCTGATATCCATACACAATATCACCTACTACATGGCTCGTCCCGACTATGTGTTATCTGTGCCCTAGATACATGACAGTTTGTACTGTTGCACGTGAATGATACGTTACGTTACACTTACGTAGTTATTAAGCCCACAGTAGTGTCGCTGCGACATGTCGTGCTGCGGCTTCATGTAGCCGGCTACCAACTCGCACCTTAAAGGAGCAAGTTTGACGCACATTTGTGAAAAACTTATTTTTTAAAATTTTATCACTTGCCTTTGCAGTCACTTATTTTAGCCCGTTACTGCAACAAGAGTAAGTCCTACATTAAATTAAGCTTATGTACTAAGAGTATAAATGCGAATAATATTAACACAAATCTTTATTCATTACCTTTATTACTTAGACATTACTGGACCTAATTCTAATCTACATCTCGATAGACATCTAGGTACACTATATAATGTATAATACAATATTATAAAGAGGAAAAAAATTTAATTTGTGTGAGTGTATGTTTGTAACGAATTGGCTCAAAAACTGCTGTGCCGATGTCAAAAATTCTCTCACCATTGGAAAGCTGCATTCACCCTGAGTAACGGGCTAATATTTTTTTACATCATCATCCATCACCACGTGGGAACGCAGCTAGTCTATAATATAGTGTAGTAGTTATAATATATTACATTACTAGCTACTGCCTGCGACTTCGTTCGCGTAGTAGGTCTGTCTTTTCTTGATTTTGGCGGGAGAGGTCAGTGACCTTGCCCAAGGTCATTGATCTGGATTTCAAGGACAAAAAACACTTTGTTTCTAACCAAAAAAATCTCCTGGATTACTGACCTTGCAGGAGAGGTCAATGACCTTGATTACAAGGTCAAAATTCTTTCTACCAAATTTTAATTTATTTTTTTCATTTACCTTGCGGGAGAGGTAAGTGATCTTGCCCAAGGTCAACATATTTTGTTTCTATATTCATATTATATTTTATAACATTTTTTTTTTCTATATTCTTTGTTCATACACTTTGCGGTAGAGGTCAGTGACTTTGACCACGGTCACTGACTCGGACACTAAAAGTTGAAGTCAGACGAAGGTGGTGTTCATACAAAGGTTGGTGGCCCGAGGGTTCCCCGCAATATGCCATCAAAAAACATACGGGTTAAGAGGAGATTACATTTTCCATTGAAATTTTTCCTAGTCCCGAATCAAGTTTCTATAGGAGCTGTAGCGTTGGATGCGCATTTTTTTTCGCCTATTAACCCACCCTTTTTTGATGCCATCTCAAAGAGTGCATACTGGAGACCACCTTTAGTTCCGGCGGTCGACATCTAGGTCGGCTCGTCGACCACGCGTCGTCGAAAGTATATCGAATTTCTTTGTAACTCTACAAGTTGAAATCGGTGGTTTTCGTACAAAGGTTTGTGGCCCGAGGGTTGCCCACAATATGCCTATTATATTTCCTAGTAAATGGGTGCGTCTCGTCAACCTGGACAATGTCATCACTGCCTCCAATTGTAGTCCTATCGTGTGCTTCCGCTATTTCGCAAACTTCTCGGAGTAAATGGTACATCTGTAGCATTGTATTAGAAGTGATCGTTTTTAGCGATAATAACGCTAAAAACGCTAACAAGGGGCGTTCGAATTGGGAATCTGTGGGTGAAAATATCGTTCGTCTCTTTTTGTTCATCGTTCGAAAAACTAAAAAAGAGGTATTTTCGCCACCAAAAAGTGCAACTTTTGACCCACGTCCGGAGCATGGTTGGTTGTGATCGTTATTTGACAGCGTAATCATGCGATTTTAGGTCTTATGCGTAGTTGAGCGTTCGAATAGGATGTGGGCAAAAGTGGCAAAAATAACGTTTTTGAGCCTACGAACGCTATAACAAAAGAGCCATCAATGACAACGCCACCAATGCCCTCAAATCCCAAACGAACGCACCTCTAGATGGCGGACTTTTTTGTCACCCTACTAGTTCCGCGGCCTCACTAACTTTATGCTTAAAAAACAGCATGTTCAATTGCAATGTTTTCACGACTGGCACATTTGAACGGCTAAAAAACGTTTTGTGTAGAGGTGACAAAACAGTTTTGCAACCACCGCGCCGGTATCTCCATCGTATACCTAACTTATATGTTGATTTCCGTAATTTTCGGTCAACTGTGATCGTTTTAGAACCATTAAATTTTAGATCTTTTACCCGGTTGAATTAAAAGTTAAAGATAATTTAATAACTTCGTTTCAAAATTGTTCATTTAATTACAAAATGTATGTGCCCTCACTGCTAATCGAACGCCGAAAATGAGCCAAAGTCTGCCATGTTGGATAAACTAATTATTACAATTATAAGTTTAGTACGGCCTTTTCCATAAACACAGGGGCATCATAAATAATATTAGGATTAAATAACATTTTGTAGTCTTAATATAACGTCTAAATAAATAAAAGAAAAGTATTAATTTTAATTTGATTTGTTCGTAGATTGTATACAATACCGGAAATGCAGCATGGATTCTAAAATTATTTGATTTTGGAAACAGAAACGTTTAGTGCATCAGTAACAGCTGACGCAAGTGGTAAGTTTTACTCGATTTATTGTTGCGTTTTATAATGGATCCTTTACAGCTAATATTGGCCCGAAATTGGAAGACCGTGTAAAAAAAGCGGGCCTTGCATTCTACCTCCTTGGTGGCGTGGAAAAGAATGTGTTTTTAGATCTCTGTGTAAATAGTACCTAAACAATGTTCCATCATATCATTTAAGAGTATATATTGTAAAATCAACCTGAACGACCTACAAATAAAGTACTTTTACCAGAAGCATGCTACAGTACTCTTACATTGTAATAATATATTGTTGATGAGAACCAAATAAGTTGGGCAAGTTGTGTGCCTGATGGTAAGCACCACGCCTTCCTATAACAGTTTCAGTACCCGAGATATTGGATTTTCAATAAATATCTAGGCTCGTAGCTGGTTACCGCTGTTAGTGCATCAATCTCTCACTGAGCACAACTTATCACTCGAAGTCTTGGATTTTATTTAATATGGCTTCCACTTCTAGTGGCATACCAATTCTTGAAATTATTATAAAAAAAAGTAAAATGCTTTTACGTTTTGCTACACCTGATAAAAAACGTGGTTTTTTTTGAACGTATATTTTTTGATGGCATCCTGTTAGGGACCCTCGGGCCACCAACTTTGTCCGTCAACTGTTAGAGTTACAGACATATTCCATATAGTTTTGACGACACGTGATCGACGAGCCGATTAAGATGTCGAACGCCGGAACTAAAGGTCTCCAGTAGACACTCCTGGAGATGGCATCACAAAAAGGGTGGGTAAATAGGCGAAAAAAAATGCGCCCCCTTTTCTACACCTGCTACAGTAACGTGATTTGGGACTTTAACAATTTCGATGAAAAATTTCATTCCTAATTAACCCCTATATTTTTAATGGCATGCTGTTGGGGACCCTCGAGCCACCAAACTTTGTATGAACACCACCTTTGTCCAAACTCAACTTTTAGTGTATAAACATATTCGATATCGTTTAGACGACACGGGATCGACGAGCAGACTTAGTTGTTCAAATGGCAAAAAAATATGGTCGAATTTTTTTTACTTTGATATCTAGTCAGAGAATCAAGGGCAAGGTCACTGACCCCTACCGCAAGGTGTATGAACAAAGAAAATAGAACAAAAAAATTGGTAGGAATATATGTTGACCTTGAAATCAAGGTCAACGACCTTGGGCAAGGTCACTTACCTCTCCCGCAAGGTGAATGAAAAAAAATTTAAAAAATTTGGCCGAAAAATAATTGACTTGGAGATCAAGGTCAGTGACCTTGCCCATGGTCACGGCCTCTCCTGCAAGGTCGGTAACCCAGTGGGATAAAATTTTATTTTATAGAAAAAAGGTATTTTTTGTCCTTGAAATCGAGGTCAATAACCTTGGGTAAGTTCACTGACCTCTCCCGCGAGGTCATGAAGCAAAAAAAAAACTTTTTTTCTTGTTGCCCCTAATGCTACACTCCAACCCGGGGCGCTGCTAGTTGTCTTAACATATGCAAGTCTATATACGGCGATTGTATTAAGATTATTAAGAAATTCTTGACATAGGTACTTAATTTATACATATTTTGATCTATTTTTAAATAATCAGACATGATTATAATATGAAGTCAAATTGAGAAACCTCCTCCTTTTTTTGAAGTCGGTTAAAAATAGTTGCAACTTTTTCGCGTTTATGGAGGTTTGGGGATAATCAAAGGACCGAATTCTCGAGGTTCCGAACATCATTAGTGCGAAATGTTGGGATTCCGACCGAACACATCTTAGCTGCTTAGGATATTGTCCAGTAAGTTTCCACTGTGAAGATAACATACTCATTTAATACTGCTACCTACCTACTTTTGATTGATGAAAGCTCAAGACCGTAGAGATTGGAGGAGGCTTACATCCAGGAATGGGTATTCAAAAAAATTCAAAATTCAAAAATTATTTATTCAGTTTAGGCATCATAGACACTCTTATGAACGTCAAAAATTTTTAAATGATTCTACCGCTGTCTTCGGAAAAGAACCACCGCCGAGAAGAAGCAGCAAGAAACTCGTGGGCCATTATTTTTTCAAGTTTTGAAATAGTATGAGTAGTATTAAAATAACAAATTTATTCAATAGTTGGCTATTAGGCAGAAGTGGAAAGCTTCCAGGCATCTTTGTCTTCTAAGTAGTGACTCAATTTATAATAGGCTTTTTTCATTAGTATATTTTTGACACGTAACTTGAATTTCCCTTCAGTGAGCTCAGTAATGTCTTTCGGGATTTTATTATAGAAACGTACACAATTGCCTAAGAAGGACTTATTTTTAGTTTTTGTGAGTCTAAATTTAGATACAGCTATCCTATCCTTATTTCTAGTATTAATATTATGCATATCACTATTTATTCTAAACTTCTTTATATTTTTACGAACGTACATTATATTTTCTAGGATATACAAAGATGGAAGAGTTAATATATTAATTTCTTTGAACATTTGTCTTAAGGATTCGCGGGGACCCATTTCGTAGATGGCTCGAACTGCCCGCTTTTGCAATATAAAAACTGTCTCTATGTCCGCCGCTGACCCCCACAGCAGGATACCATATGACATTATGCTGTGGAAGTAAGCAAAGTAGACCAGTCGAGCAGTAGCTATATCTGTCAATTGCCTAATTTTATGAACCGCATATGCAGCTGAGCTCAGTCTTCCAGATAGTGCATCAATATGAGGACCCCATTGTAATTTAGAGTCTATGCTAATACCTAGAAAGACTATTGCCTTGTCAATTATGAACGGTGTATGAACGGGCTGCTATAGATTCCAAAGACTATCACCATATTAATGTCCCTTTGGTTATTTCTTCTTCTTCTAAGAAAGCCTTTAGTTTCACAGACTTTAAAAAAAAGGCCACTGTCACAATCCGTCTTTACTGTCATCGTCAAAGCAGGTCTGAGTTTCCGCTGAATTGCAATTTAGCAGCACATCCGTAATGTTCGTCCTAAACTCATTTGTTTGAGTCTCGGTGGATGTCAGGTTACCACTTCCAGGACTTGAGGCAACGCTGTCAAACAACCTGAACGAAGGCTTCGGAGAATCGTGACATACACAAGTCTGCGTTTCTTTTATACTTATATCTGGGTCTGTCAAAGTCTCTTTATGAGAACGGCCCAGTTCAAACTCCACGGGAAAAGTCTGAGTTTGAATATCGGACAACGAAACGGTTTCCGAAAAAAATATAGAGTCATCTTCGCTTTGGGACTTTAAAGATAACAAGTCTTCGAAGACCGTCTGCGTCGAGATTTCATCGGTTTTTGTGAATTCGTTCTTGCTCGGTGTGTTCTGCCATGAGGGTAGAGTAACATCGTTTTTAATACTGTTCTCTAGAGTTTGAGTTGCGAAGGAGCGTTTCGGACTGTCACAGATATAATCAAAACGTTCCTCCGTTTTGGATTTCTTCAATTCGGGCTCATCTTTCACTTTACGCTTCTCGGCTTTTCTTGCGTTCGTGTACTGTTTATGCAAATCAGGATGGTGTCTCAGCAAATGTACAAGCAACCGCTCATTTGTTTTATAGGTTATATCGCATAGCTCGCATTTGAATGCAACATTGCACGTTTTCAAATGTCTATTGAAATCTGTGATCATAGAAAATTTAGAATTACATTTATCGCACTGGAATATTTTGCTTTTATGCACTTTATTGTAATGTTGGTTGAGCGCTTTCCGTTTGGAGAACCATTTTTTGTTTTCAGGCGCCTCACTGTACGGACATTCAGGGTAATAGCAAAAATATTTGAGGTCTATTTGGTAGTCTTTTTTTAAGCCGTGCCGTTTGGCAAGATGGATGAGTAGATCTTTCTTTTTGATGTAATTATTTTTACAATTGTATGGGCATGGCAACATGATTTTAGCTTCAGGATCTGGAGCCCGGATCGTGAACATGAGCTGGGTTTCGTTAAATGTGTAGCATATTGTGTTTTTGGTTGGATCTTTAGAAGACTCTTCGGCGATTCTCTGAAAAATTTATAAGTTATCGAAATTAATTTGTTTTTAAGGGATGTTGTTGGCTATTTAAGAAACTAGAAGCAATAGACAAAAATTATCAAAGGAGAGTGCAGTAAAGTCTTGAAATGTACCGCGAAATGTTTTTTTACACATAAAGCGCCAAAACGTCACTAATATATTCATATTCATCTATATTTGAATTCTGTTTCGTTTAAATACATATATTATGTATATTTATTATAACAGTTCAACATGGACCATGTTGAGCGCTACCGAATAATATTATAATTACATACTTCTTTCTTTAAACTTTGCGAGATACCGAATGAGATTTGTTTATATGTTTGTCGTTGAAATAATCTTGATCCCACGATCAAGAGTTTTTGAACGAATTCTTTTTTTTGAATACGGGCATTTTTTTGTAAATAGGAAATTCACAGCACAGATTTTCAAAAAATTGTGTTTTGTGACTAAATTTATCAACATCAAATCAATACGAGTGCCCCTTCCTACTAGATTTGTAATCAGATGGCAACAAATTGCATTGCTTATGTATTGGCAATTCAACGCACAGCTTCTTTCAAATTATATTTTACCTAATGGAACATTGGCGTTAGGAGTTTACATACATTTACCATATTTATTAGTTAAGTTTTAAGTTTAGCATGCGTATTTTGATGGTTATGATATTTGGCACAACTCACTGGACACTGACAATATTCAGCATTTTACAATCGTTTTAATAAATATAGAACTATCTTGTTGGTTCTTGCTCCTAAAATGTTATTTGTAATGTTTTTTATACCTTTGGTTTTGTGCACACTCTGTATGTTTCTTTATAATTTGCTGTAGTTTCTACTCATTGTTACACTGGCGTTCGTGAAGTCGGTCGGTTCCGACTGAAAACCAGCGCTAAGGTTTTCAACCCTAGCATATGCTGAGGCGGGTCTCATTCCCGACATCACACAACATTACAAAAGTGTTTTGTTTTAAGGTTTAGTTAATAACTTTGTTACCTTTACCATGTAATTTATTGTTATGTTGTGTGATGATCTGGAATAAATCTATATTCTATTCTATTCTATTCTAAATAGCTTGTGCGAGTCTTTTAAAGTAGGTACATATTTGATGTGCATACGGGAGTCTTTAATGCCTAAATTGATTTTGACTAATTAAGCTAATTATGAATAGTCAATCTTCGCCAATAGCACTCACAGCTATCAAAAACCACACGTACTTTATATTCACAAGTATTAAGTATCATGTATTTTAGGGTTCCATACCCAAAGAGTAAAACAGGGCCCTTTTACTAGGACTCCGCTGTCTGTCTGTCACCAGGCTGTATCTCATGTACCAAGATAAACAGTTGAGATTTTCACAGGTGATGTACTTCTGCTGCCGCTATAACAACAAATACTAAAAACCGGGCAAGTGCAAGCTTGTTGGATGCGAGCAAGTTGGACTATAAATAAAACTAAATCTATAAAAACGGCAATAAAACATATCTACGTGCGCGAGTCCGACTCCCATTTGGCCGGTTTTATTTATCTGATATTATAATAAACATTTAATCATATTACCTTAGCAATATTTCTGAGTACAACATCAGACTGTTGGCATTGGGCTCGAAACCTCTTGCATGTCATGAGGGCATCTTCACATGTCGTGCACAGCAACTCTGATATACCCTCAGTGTTTTGCAACTGGAATCAGACAGAGTAAACTGGAATCAGACAGAATAAACTGGAATCAGACAGAGTAAACTGGAATCAGACAGAGTAAACTGGAATCAGACAGAGTAAACTGGAATCAGACAGAGTAAACTGGAATCAGACAGAGTAAACTGAAATCAGACAGAGTAAACTGGAATCAGACAGAGTAAACTAAAATCAGAGAGAGTAAACTGATTTGAATAACTAGTGAACAGTGAACATGAAAAGTCAATCAATACCAAGCTGGCTTGACTTACTGACTTGAAGGCATCGAGGGCCTATAGGAGTTTAACTTGCAGCAAAATCCCTAAAATAGATTATGGTCCTTGGGTGGTGCTAAAACATAGTAAAAAATAATGTACCGAATGAATGAAGCGGACGAATTCTCTACAACAACTCGCCGAATTTGCTTTCATCCGTCCGGATGTACCGTACAGATCGTAGTTTTCAACTAATCTTGAAGAAATTTGGTATACAGGTTTAATATTCCGTAGTTTTTTCGGTTATTGGCGTTTTTTGATTGAAGTGAACGTGAAAAACGAGATGGTTCCGTTGTCTCTTCCATAGCCCACTATCTTCCTTATCACTAATAAGTTCATATCAATAGCCTTTCCATTTCACCCATTTTTATAATAAATATACCATGTCACCATCCATCCAAAAGTTTCTGTTTTTTATACTACATTGTATTTGTTATACAGGCCTCTAAGTGTTGGCTACAGCCCCACTTATGCCTTTGTAAAGGACTGGATGAAATCCGTGAACATAAATGAAATAAAATATGAAATAATAAATCTTTATTCAAACAATTGTACAATGTTATTTCATACATTGCTAGAAAACATGAGCAAATTTTTGCAAGAGTATCTGCTGCTGAACTAGGTTCATCACCCGTGTTTTAGCATACAGCGCTCTTTCCCCAGCGTTGGACTACTGCTAGCAATCTCGGTACAATACTAATCTAATTTTAATTTATTTAGAATTAATATTGGGCCCGAATATTACACATAAAGATGATGATAGTGTTTGTGTGTGTTTATGTGTGTGTGTGAGTGAGTGTATGTGTTTTATATACGAAGTAAACTAGTTAGGTGATTAATTTAAGACGTTCTTCAGTATCATCATAAGATAAGGTTTTTAGCCATTTGGTCACTACAATTTTGACTTCTAATTTAACCAACAAATAAATGTTCACAATTTTATTAAACTTATTGTATAAATAAGGCCCTAAAAACAATAATACCTCTTTGCATAACGGGTACTAAAATGATTAGGTTGATTGCACACCAAGTCTTCTTATTTTTGTTAAATGTGTAGGCTCATAATCCTAAAAAACTGTGTTGTTTCAAAATTATACTATATATAAAAAGTTGACGCACGGTAAGCACGTCACAAGACTGATAAAGTGATATAGTGGGGAATAAAATAGGTTTCACAGAAGCAACTTTCAAAACTGATATTTGGGCTACCTCTAGCATTTTTAAATTTGTTTTAAGAGCACCTCCCCACGACGAAATACAGAAGTTAGCAGTGATTGGCACATGCTCAAATATATTAATTGTTTTACCAATTGTAAACTTCCGATATGTCTAAGTTTTAATAAAATTAACATAGGTAATCTTTCGAATCCTCCCACTGAAGGCTTCTATATGATTTTTAAAATTAATGTTTTTGTCAACAAGTATTCCTAAATATTTGATACTTTTCATTCTTTCCAATTTATCCCAGTTGCAGTCATTATTTTTTAATGCGATACACTGTCTACCTACTGTGGGCAGAAATTGAAAGTTCGGGGTATGGTGAAAACTCTCGTATAATCGTACAATATATATTTTGTTTTGACCTTATTAAGGGACAATTGTCATGAAGCCAATTGGTGACTGCATTAAAACCCTTTTGGGCAGCATCAAATACCCCGCTCCACGTATCTGACGCAAACAAAAGAGCTGTGTCATCAGCGTATGATATACCATAAGCTGATGACATAGCTCTTTTGTTTGCGTCTCAAGTCTGCCACTCAAAGAGTTTGCAATTGACACACCTCGTTTATATAAACTAAAAAGAGGGTAGGTCCTAGAATACTACCTTGTGGTATACCGTAACTAATTAGTAAATCGGTACTAATGTGAGAACTCACCCTTGCACTTTGAAATCTGCCAGTTAGGTAATATGAACTATTGGATTTTAATGTTTGGTGATTTGACTTTTTATGCAGTTTGTCTCTATATCGTCATCCAGGGTTTGATCATCCTTTTACGTCTCGGTAAACTATTAACTTTCGTTTTTTTTTCTATTGTTGTTTTATGAGATTGTATCAAGTATGTCATGGCAAAATTTGGGTCAGAGGAATCATAATAGGTTTCAGTTTTAGAAGATGTTGCATAAGTATGTTTCATCCTGATTTCAAACAAAACAAAACAATGCGCCCTTCTATCATTTGGAGATTTCTACGAGCATTTCGCTCTTCTACGATCAAAAAAATGCCGAAGTCTATTTTTTTATTGAATTTTAGCTGCCCCCCGCGGTTTCTCCCCGCATGGTGATGGATGATGACGATGTTGATGAAAATTATCCTATGTGATAATTCAGCGCCCCATCTACCTCCATGCCAAATTTCATCAAAATTGGGCCCGCCGTTTGAGCGTAAGAGAATAACAAACATCCATTCATCCATAAATACAAACTTTCGCGTTTATAATATTATTAAGATCAAACGCAACTTAACAATATCACCATCCCGTCGCCTGTCGATAAGCTATATCGAGGTCATTTTCAAAGCTGACAAAACAATCGGTAAAATCGATTAAATAGACGATCTCAAACTTAGTTTCACAGTTCCATGCTAGGGTTATCGTTATAATCGTAAAAACTTATCGAATTTGTCTTCCGATCGCTTAATTTTGTTACTTACTTGCAACAATTGACAAAAGATCGATATAGCCAGTTTTACCAAGTATGACGAATTCAAAATTCATCTTAATGAAGGCGACTGTACCTAAAGTTTGTACCAAACTTTATCAATATCGGTCGGTACATAGCGCCGCAGCAAACTACCCCTCTTTTAAGGAAAAGTATCCCTTCCCTCCACTCACACCGACGACAAAAAATATAATAAATAGTAGAACAAGCATACCAAGTTTCGTCAAACTTGGCTGAAAAATGCGATCTGTACAGGAGCTCCAACATACAGCCTAACTGGCCTAACTAAATACGGACAAATGAAACTCAATTTGTCAGTCAGTTAAAGCAGAGACGCTTTGCTTGCTCGGTCAATAATTTGACAAATGAGCTTGTTTGTCTACTGGCTATAGGATGTTATAGGTTATGTGACTTGATGATTAAATTTAATATGGCACCCGTCTGTGGACACAAACAAAGTCAAGAACAATTATTTCCCAACTGAATTATCCGAAATTAAGAACTAGGTATACTATTGAGTTTCAAGTATATTCAGTAGTTCAAAGTTAAAAATTAACTTGTATCTATAGGTTATATCCAGCATGCCCAACAGGTTTTTTTTGAAACTAGGCAGGCCCGTAGCTGAAGCTGTTGCAAACATTTTTTTTTAATTATTACGATCCTAGTTATTAAGGTTAGTAAGGTTAAACACTGACAACCCCCAAGATACTAATTATATAAATGGTTAATAATATTGAGGTAGAAGACAAGAGAATACAACTAACATTATTAGTAGAGCATATTCCTCAATTAACCATGATTAAAATATTATATATCTTATATATAACGTGACCATATGTCCGGCTTTGTCCAGTTTTCAGGCTGTCTGCCCCGCTGTCCTCTTTGAGAACAAAAATGTCCAGCTTTTACGAGTAAACCTTTATACCTACTTAATTACTTGCCTACATATATCATTGAAATTTATAGAGAGAAAAATTCCATCCTCGGACGGGCTTCGAACCCGCCTCTTCTGACTCTCCGTGTCAGACGCCATTGATCAACTAGGCCACCGAGAATCTGGTCCGAGCATCGAATTTTAATTCTCTATTTGACTAACCATCTTGCGGGGACGGAGGGACATCTATTGGACAGTTTAACAGTACCATCCAACCGAAAGAAGCATTATTTAGAAATACTTGAAACTTTCGTGTTGACATCGCAGCCCTTGTAATTTTTATAGTATTACTTTTTAAAGCACTAATGCCTGCTTAAGCGATCTCAAACATTGAAATTTATAGAGAGAAAAATTCAATCCTCGGGCGAGATTCGAACCCGCGTCTTCTGACTCTCCGTGTCAGACGCCATTGACCAACTAGGCCACCGAGAATCTGAGAAATGTTTGAGATCGCTTAAGCAGGTGTTAGTGCTTTAAAAAGTAATACTATACATATATAATATATATCGCAAAAGACAGCAGCGCAATGTAGACATGGGTTGACAGTCAGGATCAAGCGCAAGCAAGCGACTGACATGCAAGAACGGGATAGACGATAAATGAAGCTATATTGTACTACAAAATACATACTAAAGTAACTCTAATCTGGCTGTTATGTTTCATGCCTAAACCGTTGAACCGATTTTGCTGTAGCAAAGTAGATTTTTGTTGCGAAATTAGTTATAAATATTATTTTTAGGGTAAGTTGGTTTAAGAATTAAGATGCCAGTGAGGGTAAGATACCACAATAAAAAAATTTTAGTCATTTAGGCCATAATTTTTATTTTGCACTTAAATATGACATGTTACACCGACATACCCTATATTATTATATGTATTTATTTATATACAAAATACCATGGGCGTCCCGCTTTGAAAAAAAATGGTCATGTTACTTATATATCCAAATAGCAAATATATTAAACCTATTTAATTATACTCAAACCTTAGCATAACTACCTATAGAAACCAAGTGCTCAATATAAGGCATTTCTATGGCTTACTTTGTTTGAACCGTTTGGTACAGCAGTTAATAAATTTTTAATAAGATTTTATAAATACCGCTAGTTCTTTGAACTTTAAATGATTTTTCTTTTTTATCTACTTCGAAACATAAAAAATTCATCAATCTATTGTTTTTTTAAGAAACCATTTACCACAGAATATTATGTTTGAATATGTGAGCATGATGAGGCAAGTAAACACAGCACACATACATAAGCCAATCAATCTTCCCTCCACCAACCAATCCTCATTTGTTTTCTACACTATCCATGCAAGACTGGCGGAATTGCGGCAATGTCACAGAGGCATAACCTAAGAAATAGAATAGAATAGAGAAATTTGAAGTGTTTGTTTTTAGAAGATGTTTAGAAACATACCTGCTATACAGAGTTATTCTAGGATTTTAACTGCAAAACTTATATTATACCTCATTAGAAATTGAGAAAGGAGGGAATGAGAGGAAAATACTCCGGCAATAAATATTCATGGGCTGTTTTACTCCCTTTTCCTAATTTTCAACAATTTCATTGTGAAGGGTGAGATTTATACATTCTTACTGAACAGCTTGTAGGTATTTCGGGTTGGTCTCTTGGGTATATGGATATCTACAGTGTGAGTAAATTTTACTATATTATATGAAATGGAATGATAGTTTATACTTTGTCAAAATTATGGATGCACATGAGATGTTATAAAGTGCTTTTAAAGTTTCCAGTCTGTTCTGCCTTGCGTCGTACAAATTACGAAATATGTATATTGAAGATATGGAATTGTTTTATAAATAAAAAAATACCAGTATATCGGTCAGTTTAGAAAAGTCGTCGGTCAAGCCCCACTCTCGTATGTTTTTCATCTCTCCCCTGTCGGCGAGGCATCCGCGGCACACCAGCGAGTATTCATTTAACTGTGTCTGGAGTTCAACAAACATTGAAGTCATTTTTACACTGTTTTTTGGTAAATCATTGAAGAGAAGTTTTTTGATTTGATTTGTTTTGCACTGGTCACTGCCGTCACTGGAGGTGCGTTCGTTTAGCTTATGATGGTGGCGTTGTCATTGATGGCTCTTTTGTTAGAGCGTTCGTAAAGCTCAAAAACGTTATTATTGCCACTTTTGCCCACACCCTATTCGAACGCTCAACTGAGCATAAGAGCTAAAATCGCATGATTATGCTGTCAAATACATAGCTGCCAAATAACGATCAAAAACAACCATGCTCCGGACGTGGGTCATAAATTGCACTTTTTGGTGGCAATAATTCCTCTTTTTTTAACTTTCCGAACGCTGAACAAAAGAGGCATGAACGACATTTTCACCCACAGATTCCCAATTCGAACGCCTCTTGTGAGCGTTTTTAGTGTTATTTTCGCTAAAAACGATCAGAAGTGATCTATTCGAACGCACTATGGATACATATTCCCAAAAAAGGTACGTTCGTTTAGCTCATGAGGGCATCGGTGGCGTTGTCATTGATGCCTTTTTTTGTTAAAGCGTTCGGAGAGCTCAAAAAACGTTATTTTTGCCACTTTTGGCATTTTTACCCATACCCTATTCGAATGCTCAACTGAGCATAAGACCTAAAATCGCATGATTATGCTGTCAAATACATAGCTGTCAAATAACGATCACAAACAACAATGCTCCGGACGTGGGTCAATGAATTGCACTTTTTGGTGGCAAAAATTCCTCTTTTTTAGCATTCCAAACGCTGAACAAAAAGAGGCATGAACGACATTTTCACCCACAGATTCCCAATTCGAACGCCCCATGTGAGCGTTTTTAGCGTTATGTTCGCCAAAAACGATCAGAAGTGATCTATTCGAACGCACTATTAGATATAGTCTGATTAATCTATGAATACAATAGGGATGCATAATGCATTATAGAAGGTGCGTTCGTTTAGCTTATGAGGGCATTGGTGGCATTTTCATTGATGGCTCTTTTGTTAAAGCGTTCGTAAAGCTCATAAACGTTATTTTTGCCACTTTTGCCCACACCCTATTCGAACGCTCAACTGAGCATAAGACCTAAAATCGCAAGATTATGCTGTCAAATACATAGCTGTCAAATAACGATCACAAACAACCATGCTCCGGACGTGGGTCAAAAATTGCACTTTTTGGTGGCCAAAATACCTCTTTTTCAGCTTTCCGAACGCTAAACAAAATGAGACATGAACTACATTTTCACCCACAGATTCCCAAATCGAACGCCGCTTGTGAGCGTTTTTAGCGTTATATTCGCTAAAAACGCTCACAAATGGCCTATTCGAACGCACTAACAGAATACAATGCATATTCCCATATTCCCCATAATAGTATTTTATTTTTATTTTTTTTATTTTATTTTATTTTACACTATTAGGAAAACTACAGCTTTATAACAGGTGTTCCATAACATTCAGCAGTATACAGTTAAAAGCTATTAAAAGTTTCCGAATTAAAATTTCCGATTATCTATGATTATTTCCACAGACTATAAGATACTACGTACAAAGACCTTACACTTACTGTCTTTGACTCTCTGAAAAAGGAAACCTATGGAAATGTTACTAAAACATAGATACTTAGTTATGACAACAGACGTTTGCCTTGTCCGCCATATTTTGACGCTGAAAAAAGCAATGAGATTAACTACAGAGACGTTTTACTCCTCGCATATGAAGTTTAACATGGCAAATTTTATGCTATACCTACCTACTAGCTAGTACACAATTCGCACAACGACATTAACTAGTGCGAGTTGTGTACTAGCTAGTACACAACTCGCACAACGACATTACCTACACTGACAAGATTAAAAGAACACGAAGATATATTAATCCCAGTTGTCAGAAAGAGATCAACATATTATTATCGACGTACGCCTATGGCCGACCATTTGACCGCCAATGACAGCCTAGTTCTCTATGTCGCTCGCTACTTGTCTCCTTCGCGTAGGTGGCGAACGTCGCCGAAGTTAATTTAGACTAAAATATAATGTTTGATTTTCCATTTTTAATAGATAAAATAGAAAAACAATACGAGTACTACTAACATTTTTTCCTAAGGCCGTTTTTAGCGCTCGACCGATAGTCGGTCCGTACGTCGGTCGCGCTTGTAATTTGTATGAAAACTCACAAGTGGTTACAGTGCTCGACCGACCGTACGCACGCGTAGGTGTATTGCTGTTGTACGCAATGCGTACGAGGACCGTCGGTCAAGCCCGTCCGCATGCGTACCGTCAGTCGACAGACGCGCTATAGAAACATATTAACGCTTCCAGTGCTACACCGATCGGTGGACCGACCGTACGGATGCGTGTATCATCGTCAATAAAAATCGAATCCTGCTAGTACAAAACTTCAATAAATTTATTTGATTTTATATGTATCAAACATGGCATACGTATAAGTTTAGATGTTCGAAGTTGTCTAGTAATTTTACTGATAATTCATCAAAACTTTTAATCGATATTCTTATGTAATTCAATAAATTTCTTCATTTTCGCGCAATGATGAGTATTCTGTAGTAAATTCCCCTTGAAGTGCTATTTGGGCGACAATTGGGTACGTGATATCTACGTATTCTGTTCCTAATACGTTTACGAAGATAGTAAACAGCAATTAATCAATTTGTAAATGCGTCGATTTCGTGTACTTGTTTGTGACTGTACCAGTCTGGCCAGTTTGTTTGATCAGGAGAGCACTAAACGGTACAAACTGACGATCAATTATGCGTACCTATCGTCAGGACCGATGGTACGCGCGGACGGTCGGGCGAGTACTAAAACCAGCCTAAGTGTTGAGCACGCGCTTTATCGTTGCCAGACAGGATGGAACTAAGTTGGCTCAAGACAACTAGCTTGTGTTTATGCCGCCAAGCCGAGCGCAGTAAGACGTATCTACCTCCGTTTATATATAACATCATTGGTTTTGATATAATTTGAATTTGATTTTTTTAGACAATAGTGATGTTCTTGTCATATTTATTTATCGATATGTTCTGCGTCAAACCCCAACATTGTAGGTTTCAAATCTCTTGGTTCTATATCGGAAATTCACGGAACTGCTTCTTTACTTTGATATATTAAGATTTAATTTACACACTCTGCTAATCAATGATCGCTTAGAGTCACAAGTGCACTTGCAGGGGATGCATATTAAAGTTTTAAATATGGAACCAACATCTTAGAAAAATAAAACTGATCATATATGTTAAAAATATATGTTAAAAATAAAGTTTTTTTTTTATTTTAAGACGTCCACAAAGTTACCATAGCAAAAAAAATTGGTTAGAGAGGGAAAAGAAAATTTAAGTTCATATTTTAAGAACATTTACATACAAAATTATGTTCATTGCATTTTGATGAAGATTCCTTCAGCCGTCGTTGAACCAGACACAATAGATAGACCATTGTTTTCCTGGTCAACGACAGCTTAGGGGCAGAACATCCAGTGTTCTGCACCTAAGCTGTCCTAACTTATCATCTGATAACTTATGGAAAGTTATCAGATGATAAGTTATTAGATGATCAGATTAAAGTTCACTGATACTTTAATGGCTTTAATTTTTTGGAGTTGTACATATAAACATGAAAAGCAGGGGTGCAGTTATTCGTGTTAAAAGGAAATAGTAGATTAAACGAAACTGCGCATGACGTCATTGGGGTCATCATCGCCCTTACACTGTATACGCATTTCAATTTTAACATTGGCCATGCCCATATTGCCTATAAAAAGGTAGATAGGTGAAAGGTAGGTCGAAAGGTGGAACTGTTAACAAAAAATATTAAAATAGTTCTTTTCAGAAATAAATAGTGCAAAAGACAATTAACATAAATAAACAAATACGAATATGTACGAATATTGTTTTATGTTAGCAGTTCCCCAAATGATCATGGTTAATCATTTTAGGACTAACATAACAAATCATCATATCATCATCAGCATTTTGAATCAGGCGTGGATCCAGACTTCAAATAAGGTTATGGGCACGACCACGTTTAATTGGGCCAGATGCGAGATGAACTAAACCGTAGCAATAATTTGTATTATAATAGTTAGATATTAGTAGAGTTAGACAGGATAAGATAGTAGATTAACCGTTACACTGAACCCTCCAACAAAAATCGACCTGTTCTAAATGTCCTCGTTGCATTGGTGCGCGTAGTAGGGTACTATAAGGGAGTATCCCCGCTGTGACGCAATGCATGTTGAAGACATAAGTACTCTTTGATCGATGATATCAATTAAGTAGTAGCAATTTATTCATGTGTTAGCGGCGAAAGGAGTAGGGATTGGCACAGCGAGTGCTTTGTGCAGGTTATAAACTTCAAAGACGCTATTAAATTTGACTCGGCCTATATTGGTTTCGTGTCGATAGTTTTATAGATAGGTACGGTGCAATCGATAAGTGTGCTGTGGTAGTAACAACACTTAGCTGCGTAGGTATGCACGTTTTTTTCGTAGCTATGGCCGTTCCATTGGTTTCCTTTTTCAGAGCTTTGACTACGTATATTATTACGTATATATATGGTAATAAATATATTGAACTTACACAGACAATAGACTAATCAGACTATATCTAAAGCACAGACGTAGTCTGAGGTACAGACCAAAGAAAATATTCTACGTTAAACTACGTAAATATACATTGCGGTCCGTATGTGCTATCGTCTACCAAAGCTGGTCCGAGACAAATATCGCGATTTTGACAGCTCGAGTTTTACCAATAACGAACAACCATTTGCGCGCCAAAAACAAATAGTTACATAAAAATAACTACGCTTTAAAACCGGCTAGGACTCGCGTAATATTTACCGGAAATATTCTCCGACCAGTTTCGAACTTATTTGAAGTTCTTCTTCTGGGAGTCACTCTTGTGCACAGCGGCGAGCGCGGGCCACAGCACGTAACGTAAATAAAAATAACGTGCATATTGTGAAGGTTTACTGTGTGTTGTGTGTAGATTAAAAAGAAATAATGGATGGACCGACTTTTACAACCTTTACATCAAAAACAAGGGACAACACAGTTAAGATCTTGTAATAAACAAACACCTGTCACTTTTGACAGAACGCTCACGACGATTTGGATGTAGAGCATGGTTCATGACATGTAATCGTCAATATGGCGGCAGTTAAGACGTCATCGATGACGTAGCGTGGGCCATCGTAATCACGCTCACGGTGAAAGGGACCGACTGTTATCGCGCTAATATCGATTATGGCTTGATTTGGACCATACTGTATATATACATGGCACAGACTATTCAGAGATAAATAAGGTTTTGCACAGACCATTAATTACAGTATGTATACTGGAGATAGATAGGCATCTTAGACTTCAAAATTGGCTGCGGGGCGTTAGCGGCAGCTTCTGCGACGGATAATTTTACAACTTTGCTGCTCCGTATATACCTATAAGTACCTATTTCTATTTTTATTCAACTTGTAGGAGTGGGTGATACGAAACGTATATAGATATTGAATCTATATATCGTTGCAATATCTTAAATCGGATATCGGCCTGCCCCGAAACTATATACCTATCGGGGAAACACTATTGGTATATATCGCGCATCGAGCACCGATGCCGATGTCCAATAGAAATATCGTATCGAATCGAACCGATTAAACGAGCGCGTAGTAGTATTATTGTAATTTATTTTCTGGCTAATACGATACGAGAGCGAGTCGTGAACTAGCTATATAGCCGTTTATTCCAGATTGGTATATAATTCGGCTGGTGCATGAAACAACTTTCATTTTAAATGTAAATTTTTACAAAAAATATTTGATTTAAGTAAGTAAGTATATTAAATCTTTTGAACTTTATATAACCAGTAAAAAACGAAATCACAGAATATATCATGAACGATTTATTATATCTATATATATATTTTCATATCGCATGCATACGATATAATGACGCGTATTCGTCAGTATATAGTTTCAGAAAATATGTAGTTTTGATATCCGATATCACATATCGATACATAGTTTCGATTTGATATACTATGAAAACACTATATTACCTACTCCTATTAACTTGTATTTAATATTACTTTATGATACTTTAGGTATAGCGTATAGGTATTGGATACAACTTCGTATGAAAAAAAATTGACAACAAAAGTTTCAAAACACGCCGCTGGATGCGCTGGCTGTAGGATTTCTGTAATACACTAAGATGCCATAGAATGGCACAGACTAGGTATATGATAAGTTTTGTTGAATGAAATTTTAAGATAATTAAAGATTTTGAAGATTAATAAGCATAGATATTTCAAACTGCCAGATTATATTTTTTATTTGTTATTATTGCAAACGTTTATATAACATTATTGCTAGTGTCGCATATGCGACGGCTCGAAATCCTGTAGAATCTCTAAATTTTTTATGTCGCTAACTCAGTTTTTTTTTCCGCTAACCACTCATGCATTCCACTAGATCTAGTGACAAAATCTCTAGAACGGCAACACTACAACTGATATACCATATCTTTTATTCTTTCGTAACTAAATATTATTCATGGAAAGCCACCAGACACGAGACAAATATTAGTTCTAATAACAATTGTTCCGGGCGGGATTTGAACCCACTACCTCTTGATTAGCAGTCATGCTATAATCAATCACTACACCTAGGAGGTCATCAATACATGGTAGAAAATATAAATTAATGTGAATAAAATTAAATAATAAACAGTTTTTAAAATTTTTGCTATAATTATGTTCTGTGTGGACTATATTGAGGAGCTGCTTACTATTAAAATCTTCATCGTCACATAGCTCTCTTCACTTTCAGAGCATAATTTTATGATGAAAAGCTCATTCAAATATCCATCTTTTCAATATTCTTCTTCTAACTTCGTGAGCACAATGATTTCGGCATTCATCGACAGAAATTAAATCGAAAGCATTCGTTACCATATCAGGCATTTGATTGGGTGGTTTCCCAATATTTACATGAGCTACTTTTTGTTTCATGGATGCCCAGTCCATTTCAATTAGATTAAGGTCACAATGATATGGAAGTAATCGCAGTATCTGAGAAAATATATTCAAGATTAAATAGGTACCCTAAAAAATGTTTAAAAAAAATTATATATTTATATGAAGTAAATAAAAAGTAAGGAGCAGAACAAACTGTAAATGTTATTAGAACATTTAAGCTGTAATTACCTTGTGACCTAGACCTTTTAAAATGGCATCGACAGCAAATGCTGGTTTAGGTTATTTTTGTTTATAATTTCTAATAGTTGTGGCTTTGTATATTCTTCTGAAAATTCAATATTACTTTTTCTTAACCACTCAATTATGTCATATTTTCTGCTGTTTGTGTTCGGAGGTTTTTTAACACTTTTGTTATGATATGGAGCATTGTCCATTATGATAAGACCGGGCTCCTTCAAATTGGGAGCTAACTTTTCTAAGACCCATTTTTGTAAATTTGCGTGATTCATGTCATCATGGTAATCTCCGCTCTTTGTTTGAGATTTAAAAACCAAACAAGCATTCTCTAAGAAGCCTCGATCACCTCCAGCATAAACGATAATAAATCTTTTTCCTTTAGAAGTGAGCTCTAAAACTCCATCTGTAACGAAAAATGTTATGCATTTGTGCATCTCAAATTGCGTTATACATATATTGAATCTAATAATATTAGTATATAACACAATAAATATATTTAATATATTGAAGTTTTTTTTAAATATTTAATCATATTAAGAGATAATTAATTAACCAATACCTTTATCAGCATTCTGCCAACATTTTCCAGCTGTGTGCCCGGAGTGAATGTAAGTCTCATCTAAATAGACAGGTGGTAGTTTTTCTGCCTTGTCATTATGCTTTACAGCTTGAAATAAAATAATTTTATAGTATGTGAATTGGTGCGGCAGTGTCATCATTATTTCATAGGATCTTATTACTTTTTAGATAGAATAAAATTACATGTTTCAAAACCTTGAGGTAACGAGCACGCTATGCAGTAATATCATTACGTTCCATTAGTACCTTTCTGTTGCTCTTAGTTTTTCTGAACCGAAATCTCATAATTTTTATATGCTGTCTGAGAATTTCTCGAATGCCTTTGAAACCAATCTCTTATTTAAGATGACAGAGCGACTTATTCACTGTTGGTATCTCTTTTCTCTAAGCATAAAATTCGTGAATCCTTCGTCCAAGAACACCGATATCAAAATTATCCATTACAATTCTATCCGTTCTAGTTTTTTAAATTTTTTCCTGGTGTAACAATTTTACTATTTGATGCCTGAGCCAAATTTCCTTCATTTATTAATCTTATAACTGTACGTAATGATATACCTGAAATCATATTTTATTTTAACAATTTAAAGCAGAAAATATGTTTCATTGGCCAACATAATATTAATTTTATTAATATATTGGGTAATATAATTTGCGAGACATGGTATTGTTTACCTTTAGCAGCTGCGACGCGTTCGTTTACTTATTCAAATGGAATAATCGGGGTGATAGATTGCTTTTCTTTTTTAAAGAAATCTTTCAATTTTAGCACCATCTCTCTAACACCACTTCTAATGACTTTTGACATATTACAAGATCTTAATATTATATAAAATCACGAAACCTTTACGAATCTATCATAACAAACATCAACTACGTCTATCTTTCAAAAGTGACGCTTTACAAGATGGCGCCGTTAGTTCCAATTTTGGCCAGGTGCCAAAAGATCCTTGTAGCACTATATCAACCGTACAGACTACCATTTTTTTTATAATAAGTTACGTACAAAAACGAAAATTGCCCTTTTTATATTTACTCTATGGAAACTCAAAAGTTTCCTCTTGTGCGTAAAA
This sequence comes from Selenia dentaria, assembly GCA_917880725.1. Taxonomy (NCBI): domain Eukaryota; kingdom Metazoa; phylum Arthropoda; class Insecta; order Lepidoptera; family Geometridae; genus Selenia; species Selenia dentaria. The sequence goes on from OU862903.1 coordinate 15,133,458, forward strand.
TGAAACGTAAAGTAGATCTGATATGTACGGTTCTTATTACGCAGATATGATTCGTGTAATAAACTAAAATACATGGACATGATATTATATAAACAAAACATTACTTTTATTTCTAAACTTGTGATTTACAACAATTGGAATTTATAACACAATAAACTTGATCATAAAACACCGCATTGAAATACAAATACATATTTTTAACATTGGGACATATGTAGAGCAAAGAGGTTCTGACAAATAAATTAACTGTCCGGTAACCAACTAGTTTCAAAAAAAGAATTTATCAGTTTGGCATTTTATTTGGCTTTGCTAAATTTACAAGAGTATGATTGTCTCGTAAAAAGGTAATTTATTTAGATATTATTAATAATTTCATAGAACTGCAGAAATGTTATTGCATAGCCGGCACCGAGTGATACGAAGTTGTGAAATCCGCGTTCCATTTTGCACGAAGTTCGCATCGGTCGCCATTTGCGCCACGATTGCTGGCTGACGATCTTGTGTGTAAAATTAGAGACAATTATAGGTTAGAGTGTTCAAACGCAAGTTATTAGTGCTTATATCAACCTAAGGCCTTCAATAATTCTTTTGAAGATTGTCAAAAATTCTAAAAGCACTAAAAGTGCGAATATTGAGTGAGTAACAATGTCAATTTACTTTACGACGTAGCATGGGTACCTACACGTGTTGTAAGAGTTTCAATTTTTCTCAATTTACGCATGTACCGAATACATTTTACTGTCGACTTTGTACTCCAACTCGTTACGAGTCACTTTTACACTCGCAGCGATTGTAAGAAAAGTCGGTCAATTTATTATTTTGGTTTCTAGGTTGATTCTATTTTTGGCTTGGCCGTATGAATGCACTGTTCCTAGTTCTAAATTCGAAAATACCTAATCTGAATTGAAACTTATTTGCCGCGTAAACACTCGGCTCAGCGTTTGGCTTACGTGGAAAGTTTTATGAGTTTTTCTAACGTGAAATAGAAAGTCGCATATTTTATAAGCTAATTGGGGCACCTTTCATTTGTTGACATACAATTTCATAATATTTCAAGTGTTTACGTTGCCAATCTCCTTTGATATAGTTTATATTGTGATTTCCTTCTTACTCACACTGTTCACTTGTGGAAGGTAGGTAAGTTAGGTATTTAAGTAGGTACCAAGATTACAAATTATCTTGGAATGTAAAGTTCAACTTGTTGTCTTGGTTACAAAGTTGGAATAAAATTGATAAAACAAATGCTGGTCAACTCCTTCAACCTTTGTTATGTTTAAATGTATACTTACTACTTTAAAATCAACTTTTTCTGATGTAATCATATTGAATTACATGAATTTAATTTAGGCACTGCTGTTCTTATGAAAATAAATAAACTTCCTTTTCATAATACTACTTAGGGTACCAAAAATAACAGAACCAAGTAGAAGCTGTAAGGAATAAAATATGAGGCTATTATTTTTAAATAGTTTTGTTATGTCCTACTGTCACTAGGTGCAATATCTATAGTTTTTTTAAGGTCCCAAACTAGACAGCCTGTGCTATGGTAACCTGATCTGATACACATTCTTATATACACACACAGTTGATGGATAACATGGCAGAAGTGGAAATTTCTCATTTTCCCTACACCAAAAAAAAAGAGTTGTGCTAGGTTTACTGTGTGTACACATACATAAGGTGCATTTGTTTAGCATTGGCATTGCCATTGTTGGCTCTTTTATTTAAGCTCGAAAATGTTATTACCACTTTTGCCATTTTTGCCCACACCCACTTGAACGCTAAACCAAGCATAAGACCTAAAACCGCTTGATTATGCTGTCAAGTAGATAGTTCTCAAAAAAATATCACTAACAACCAAGCTCAAATTACAAAAATTATAAAATCTTGACCATGACATCTATATATATATATATATATTAGAAGTAGCCACCTTTGGTAGAAAATACCCACAATACTTTATTAATCTGTCCGACTCAGCAAGACTCGTTCGAGTTAAGTTTCATTCATAAATCTATTGTTATTTTTTGCGCTGATGCGGACGGGTTAAACAAACTGACCTACCTTGGCAGTATCCAACAAGATCTAAATATATGTTAGTACTACCTGTATCTAAATTAAAAATGCACAGGTCTGGTCTAAATGTTATGTCAATAAAGATATTCAATAAAATACCAAAAGAATTAAAGGGATTATATTTTTACAAAGCATTTAAAAGATCTATAACTTGGAAGAATTCATGAATGATTCATGCATTTTAATGTTTTCTTTATTAATAATAATTATTTTGACTATCTTGAATGAATCAGCCTGCTCATAAATCATATTGCTACACCCAAATAGGGTCATATGTTTCCTACCATAACTGTAATTATCAATACAATGTACATATGATTGCAATAAATAATTGAGTATGAGCATGAAAGAGTTGAGTTGGCTTGGATTAATTACAGTCGAGGACAGGTTAAAGTGCAAAACACCCGTATCTGTGCAGGGCTTATGGCTCCCAGATAGAATAAATAGAAACAGAAAGAATAGTGAATATTATACTAAAACAAAACATCACATAATAAAAACCACCCTCGTGTGAGGCGGGTGCTAATGATCCTGGAAAATATATTTTTTTGGGTTCAATTTCCTTTGGCTTAATCCTTCCTATACCGTGGTAATTAAAACTAAATATTTATGAATGAAACTTAAGGTCTCTGGGATGGAAAGGGTTCAGATTGATCTCGCCATCCATAAGTCTAATGATGAAACTTTTGAACATTGTGACGTGTTTATGATATGATATCTCTAGTATGAAAATATGTAACTGAATAATAATAAATTTTCAGTCCAAAAATATATATATATCTTAACCCGTTGACTCGCGATTCGCTAATTGGTCCAATAATACAATAAATTTCGCAGAAATCAACCTACTTTTCCAGGAACTGCAACATATGTGGTTAAGTATTAATATGACCATTAGTGTGTTACATGACCGCATCATCTCTAAACATCTGTAGAGAGACAGATTTAGTTATTTAAATTTTAAAAGCAATAATATTTGTTAAGTAGGTACATAATAATTCACCAAGACGTAAACATCCAAAGTGTGAAGAAGGTAATTAGAAGGCCAACGTCCAACCTGCTGAAGGTTAATAATCATCCCAATACCCTGGCTGCACAACTAATTGATTAAAGTTATGCACCACACCTGTGAAGATAACGAGTGCTTCCCTGACGAGGGAGTTGATAGATCCAAGTAAGGAGATGTCTTCGATGGGAGGCTCATTCCACACATCATTACCCACAAAAAAATCTTCTGAAAGTGACTGCCACTGATTGGAAGATAGACACAGAAAAAATTAGAAAAAATTCCTGTCTGAGTTAGCTCTTGATCATTGATGTTTTAGAATATTTTTTCACAAAATTACAAATTAGGCTTTTATTAATTCTTATACATTGCAGTGTGTGTACGCTGTGGCGGGTTCTTACTATGTAAGAGTGCTCCGATGTATGATAAATTAAACAATTTAAATAGATTAAATTGCATATAATTTAATATTATATTATCCAGGCATATAGAACACTTTTCAGTGAACATATTCAAAGTAGACTGGATAGTATCTGTTATAAATTTATTGAAATTATTTGTATGTCCCTCCTATCCAATTTTAATATATATTATAATTAAAATGTTACAAGACACTTAAAAAAAACATGATTCCTTCCCGATGCATGCAGTAGATTTTTAACAAATTTTCTTTCTTTTGTATTTCAGCTGCAGTGCAACTCAGAAATGAAGATAGTCACAACTACACCCACAAATTTGTTTGAAAATTTTAAGAAACCAGTGCCTGAAACCAAACAAACCTACAAATATCAGCATTCCCGCTAAAACAAAAATTTCGAATTAGAATTGTCACATAGAACATTTTCTAAACGTTTGACACTTGTCAGTAATATTTGTCAGCCAGGTGCAGTAATATTGTGTACCTTAATTTTTTTAAATAAAAGTTTATGGATTGTGCGTGTTGCCAGTTAAAAAGTGTTTGTCAATAATGAAAATACCCGAGACGTCGGCCAACGTTGGAGCTTATTACGGGAACGAAGAAAATGGCCAGTGGCAGGTTGGTTACAATTTTATTTGCATTCCTAATTTGCTGCTTTTGTAACATTATAGGATAATAAAGATTATAAGATAATAAGATTTATATATATATAAGGTAATTGTTAATGGGCACATAATCGTAATGGGGTGGTTTGGAATCGATAACTGGTCATGAATGTAAAAGAAAATAATGACATTTTTTTTATTTTTTACCCATATTCGCCGCTTCATGTCTGAGAGCCATAGTGTGACTGAACGCACAACCAGCCGCCTTATTGTCTAACTTGAATGAGAATGAAATGTCACTTCATTCTCATTCCCATTGGTGGTTCCAGCCAATAGGATTGCAGAGTTACGCCCAGAATGGGATTCAAATGTCAAAATAAAGCCCATTCCCATTTTCCGTAAAGATAGACAAGAAGGCAGCCGACGCACAGCTACATCGCAAAATAGATAGCAGTAACTACGCGAGACATACCTACCTGCTTAATATAGGCACAGCGTGCGGTCGATGACCCGCTCAGGCCAGCCGTAGTTTAGGCATAGACATCAGCTGCGTAAACATTCGCGTGTAGGTAGGTTCGTACGTTGTACCTATTCTAAGTGGGGAGGGATGTCTCGCGTAGTCACTGTTGTGTATACTGTGATGTAGTGTGTTCAGTCGCACAATGGTTATTAGCTGCGGAATGATTATGGGTTCATAATAATAAAAGTATGTTTTTTTGATGACCTTATATATCTTCCCCGGGAAGTATGAATCTGTCTATTGAAGATAAAAATATCACATGTCCTTTTAATTATGTCAAACTGCTTGCAGCGGAGCATGCTTTGCCATTCTAAAACAATTACTCTTCAAGCATTGCAGTACTATTTGGACAGGTGACCATGTCACAAATTTCACAGTCTACTAAGTTCATAGCATTCTGAAGCTGGCAACAAAATAATAGAAAATCTTTTAATTCTCCTTTCGTACTCTGTAGAATCAACTTTTTTTAGTTTAGTTATGTTTAGTGTACACCACTTTACTAGGGTATGATTTAACTATGTATGACTATAACATATGGCTCTATCAACTTCACTTGACAGTCCATTAATCCTTCCTATACTGTGATAATTAATACAAAAGATTTATGAATGAAACTGATGTATATGTACGTCTCTGGGTCGCAAAGGGTTAAGCTAATTGTCAGTGACCCTGCATGCGAAGTTACAAACAAGTCGTAGTCAAAGTATGTGAAAGTTACATATAAAAAAACCATTTTAGACACCCATATCCTCCATTAGGATATCCTGTGTCGCGAGAGGCATGGACTTATAGAATAACACATCTTACGCAATGTTATTGTTTTGTTCACTCTTATCTTGTGAAGATATGAATTTAAATGCATTCTTAAACAATAAGTTCATTATTCATATCATCAAGCTTATCAGGACTACGTAACTCACGTAGAAAGACGCTGAGACATTGTTATCGCGTTCTTACGTAACTCGCGTACCTTGACGCTGACCAGTGTCGCGTACGTAAGTAACTCGCGTACCATGAAGCTGAGACAGCGTTATCGCATTCTTAGGTAATTCGCGTAACTTGACGCTGAAACAGTGTTATCGCGTACCTACGTAACTCGCGTACCATGACGCTGAGACAGTGTTATCGCGTACCGACATCTCGTGCCTTGACGCTGAGACAGTGTTATATCGTACGTACGTAACTCACGTATTCTGACGCTGAGACAGTGTTATCGCGTTCTTACGTAACTCGCATACCTTGACCAAAGTAATGTAAAGTCTATAAGTAGAATGTCTTCCGCACCAGCGTTGACTGACGACGATTTGGAGCGAGTTGCGTGTAGGTATGTCAACATCGCAATTTACGAACAAATCTTTGATCGATCTTATTTGTTGGTAGCTTAGATACACATCAGAAAACAATGACATTTAAAATTTGACATTTGCTTTGAAGCGCGTGAATTGCACGACGTGCCAACCCCGATCACTGCCGGCGTCGCCCGGCATTCAGGTATTGATCGCCGGCAAGTGTCCTCCGCCCCCACCGCACCGCCTTTTTCCACTTTTATCGCCTATTTATTGCAGTGACGGTCTACTAACTCGGGGCCTCGCTATCCAACTACTTGCCTTGACGCTGAGACATTGTTATCGCGTACTTACTTGCGTACCATGATGCTGAGACAGTGTTATTTTGTACCTACGTAACTCGCATACTATGGCGCTGAGATAGTTGAGTGTTATCGCGTACCTACGTAACTAGGTACCATACCATGAAGCTGAAACTGTTATCGCGTATCTATTTAACTTGCGTACCATGACGCTGAGCTGAGACAGTGTCATCACGTACTTACTTGCGTACCATGATGCTGAGACAGTGTTATTGTGTACCTACGTAACTCGCATACTATGGCGCTGAGATAGTCGAGTGTTATCGCGTACCTACGTAACTAGGTACCATACCATGACGCTGAGACTCTGTTATCGCGTATCTATTTAACTTGCGTACCATGACGCTGAGCTGAGAGAGCGTCATCGCGTACTTACTTGCGTACCATGATGCTGAGACTGTGTTATCGCGTATCTATTTAACTTGCGTACCATGACGCTGAGCTGAGAGAGCGTCATCGCGTACTTACTTGCGTACCATGATGCTGAGACAGTGTTATTGTGTATCTATTTAACTTGCGTACCATGACGCTGAGCTGAGAGAGCGTCATCGCGTACTTACTTGCGTACCATGATGCTGAGACAGTGTTATCGCGTATCTATTTAACTTGCGTACCATGACGCTGAGCTGAGAGAGCGTCATCGCGTACTTACTTGCGTACCATGATGCTGAGACAGTGTTATTGTGTATCTATTTAACTTGCGTACCATGACGCTGAGCTGAGAGAGCGTCATCGCGTACTTACTTGCGTACCATGATGCTGAGACTGTGTTATCGCGTATCTATTTAACTTGCGTACCATGACGCTGAGCTGAGAGAGCGTCATCGCGTACTTACTTGCGTACCATGATGCTGAGACAGTGTTATTGTGTATCTATGTAACTTGCGTACCATGACGCTGAGCTGACAGAGCGTCATCGCGTACTTACTTGCGTACCATGATGCTGAGACTGTGTTATCGCGTATCTATGTAACTTGCGTACCATGACGCTGAGCTGAGAGAGCGTCATCGCGTACTTACTTGCGTACCATGATGCTGAGACAGTGTTATTGTGTATCTATGTAACTTGCGTACCATGACGCTGAGCTGAGAGAGCGTCATCGCGTACTTACTTGCGTACCATGATGCTGAGACTGTGTTATCGCGTATCTATGTAACTCGCGTACCATGACGCTGAGCTGAGACAGTGTCATCGCGTACTTACTTGCGTACCATGATGCTGAGACAGTGTTATTGTGTATCTATTTAACTTGCGTACCATGACGCTGAGCTGAGACTGTGTTATCGCGTATCTATGTAACTTGCGTACCATGACGCTGAGCTGAGAGAGCGTCATCGCGTACTTACTTGCGTACCATGATGCTGAGACTGTGTTATCGCGTATCTATGTAACTTGCGTACCATGACGCTGAGCTGAGAGAGCGTCATCGCGTACTTACTTGCGTACCATGATGCTGAGACTGTGTTATCGCGTATCTATTTAACTTGCGTACCATGACGCTGAGCTGAGAGAGCGTCATCGCGTACTTACTTGCGTACCATGATGCTGAGACTGTGTTATCGCGTATCTATGTAACTTGCGTACCATGACGCTAAGTTGAGAGAGCGTCATCGCGTATTTACTTGCGTACCATGATGCTGAGACTGTGTTATCGCGTATCTATTTAACTTGCGTACCATGACGCTGAGCTGAGACAGTGTCATCGCGTACCTACGTAACTAGGTACCATACCATGACGCTGAGACTGTGTTATCGCGTATCTATGTAACTTGCGTACCATGACGCTGAGCTGAGAGAGCGTCATCGCGTACTTACTTGCGTACCATGATGCTGAGACTGTGTTATCGCGTATCTATTTAACTTGCGTACCATGACGCTGAGCTGAGAGAGCGTCATCGCGTAATTACTTGCGTACCATGATGCTGAGACAGTGTTATTGTGTATCTATTTAACTTGTGTACCATGACGCTGAGCTGAGAGAGCGTCATCGCGTACTTACTTGCGTACCATGATGCTGAGACTGTGTTATCGCGTATCTATTTAACTTGCGTACCATGACGCTGAGCTGAGACAGTGTCATCGCGTACCTACGTAACTAGGTACCATACCATGACGCTGAGACTGTGTTATCGCGTATCTATGTAACTTGCGTACCATGACGCTGAGCTGAGAGAGCGTCATCGCGTACTTACTTGCGTACCATGATGCTGAGACTGTGTTATCGCATATCTATGTAACTTGCGTACCATGACGCTGAGCTGAGAGAGCGTCATCGCGTACTTACTTGCGTACCATGATGCTGAGACAGTGTTATCGCGTATCTATGTAACTTGCGTACCATGACGCTGAGCTGAGAGAGCGTCATCGCGTACTTACTTGCGTACCATGATGCTGAGACAGTGTTATCGCGTATCTATGTAACTTGCGTACCATGACGCTGAGCTGAGAGAGCGTCATCGCGTACTTACTTGCGTACCATGATGCTGAGACAGTGTTATCGCGTAACTATGTAACTTGCGTACCATAACGCTGAGCTGAGAGAGCGTCATCGCGTACTTACTTGCGTACCATGATGCTGAGACAGTGTTATCGCGTATCTATGTAACTTGCGTACCATGACGTTGAGCTGAGAGAGCGTCATCGCGTACTTACTTGCGTACCATGATGCTGAGACAGTGTTATCGCGTATCTATGTAACTTGCGTACCATGACGCTGAGCTGAGAGAGCGTCATCGCGTACTTACTTGCGTACCATGATGCTGAGACAGTGTTATTGTGTATCTATGTAACTTGCGTACCATGACGCTGAGCTGAGAGAGCGTCATCGCGTACTTACTTGCGTACCATGGTGCTGAGACTGTGTTATCGCGTATCTATGTAACTTGCGTACCATGACGCTGAGCTGAGAGAGCGTCATCGCGTACTTACTTGCGTACTATGATGCTGAGACAGTGTTATTGTGTATCTATGTAACTTGCGTACCATGACGCTGAGCTGAGAGAGCGTCATCGCGTACTTACTTGCGTACCATGATGCTGAGACTGTGTTATCGCGTATCTATGTAACTCGCGTTCCATGACGCTGAGCTGAGAGAGCGTCATCGCGTACTTACTTGCGTACCATGATGCTGAGACAGTGTTATCGCGTATCTATTTAACTTGCGTACCATGACGCTGAGCTGAGAGAGCGTCATCGCGTACTTACTTGCGTACCATGATGCTGAGACTGTGTTATCGCGTATCTATTTAACTTGCGTACCATGACGCTGAGCTGAGAGAGCGTCATCGCGTACTTACTTGCGTACCATGATGCTGAGACTGTGTTATCGCGTATCTATTTAACTTGCGTACCATGACGCTGAGCTGAGAGAGCGTCATCGCGTACTTACTTGCGTACCATGATGCTAAGACTGTGTTATCGCGTATCTATGTAACTTGCGTACCATGACGCTGAGCTGAGAGAGCGTCATCGCGTATTTTCTTGCGTACCATGATGCTGAGACTGTGTTATCGCGTATCTATGTAACTTGCGTACCATGACGCTGAGCTGAGAGAGCGTCATCGCGTACTTACTTGCGTACCATGATGCTGAGACAGTGTTATCGCGTATCTATTTAACTTGCGTACCATGATGCTGAGACTGTGTTATCGCGTATCTATGTAACTTGCGTACCATGACGCTGAGCTGAGAGAGCGTCATCGCGTACTTACTTGCGTACCATGATGCTGAGACTGTGTTATTGCGTATCTATTTAACTTGCGTACCATGACGCTGAGCTGAGAGAGCGTCATCGCGTACTTACTTGCGTACCATGATGCTGAGACAGTGTTATTGTGTATCTATTTAACTTGCGTACCATGACGCTGAGCTGAGAGAGCGTCATCGCGTACTTACTTGCGTACCATGATGCTGAGACAGTGTTATCGCGTATCTATTTAACTTGCGTACCATGACGCTGAGTTGAGAGAGCGTCATCGCGTACTTACTTGCGTACCATGATGCTGAGACTGTGTTATCGCGTATCTATTTAACTTGCGTACCATGACGCTGAGCTGAGACAGTGTCATCGCGTACCTACGTAACTAGGTACCATACCATGACGCTGAAACTGTGTTATCGCGTATCTATGTAACTTGCGTACCATGACGCTGAGCTGAGAGAGCGTCATCGCGTACTTACTTGCGTACCATGATGCTGAGACAGTGTTATTGTGTATCTATTTAACTTGCGTACCATGACGCTGAGCTGAGAGAGCGTCATCGCGTACTTACTTGCGTACCATGATGCTGAGACTGTGTTATCGCGTATCTATGTAACTTGCGTACCATGACGCTGAGCTGAGAGAGCGTCATCGCGTACTTACTTGCGTACCATGATGCTGAGACTGTGTTATCGCGTATCTATTTAACTTGCGTACCATGACGCTGAGCTGAGAGAGCGTCATCGCGTACTTACTTGCGTACCATGATGCTGAGACTGTGTTATCGCATATCTATGTAACTTGCGTACCATGACGCTGAGCTGAGAGAGCGTCATCGCGTACTTACTTGCGTACCATGATGCTGAGACAGTGTTATTGTGTATCTATGTAACTTGCGTACCATGACGCTGAGCTGAGAGAGCGTCATCGCTTACTTACTTGCGTACCATGATGCTGAGACAGTGTTATTGTGTATCTATTTAACTTGCGTACCATGATGCTGAGACAGTGTTATCGCGTATCTATGTAACTTGCGTACCATGACGCTGAGCTGAGAGAGCGTCATCGCGTACTTACTTGCGTACCATGATGCTGAGACAGTGTTATTGTGTATCTATGTAACTTGCGTACCATGACGCTGAGCTGAGAGAGCGTCATCGCGTACTTACTTGCGTACCATGATGCTGAGACAGTGTTATCGCGTATCTATGTAACTTGCGTACCATGACGCTGAGCTGAGAGAGCGTCATCGCGTACTTACTTGCGTACCATGATGCTGAGACAGTGTTATTGTGTATCTATGTAACTTGCGTACCATGACGCTGAGCTGAGAGAGCGTCATCGCGTACTTACTTGCGTACCATGATGCTGAGACAGTGTTATTGTGTATCTATTTAACTTGCGTACCATGACGCTGAGCTGAGAGAGCGTCATCGCGTACTTACTTGCGTACCATGATGCTGAGACAGTGTTATTGTGTATCTATGTAACTTGCGTACCATGACGCTGAGCTGAGAGAGTGTCATCGCGTACTTACTTGCGTACCATGAAGCTGAGACAGTGTTATTGTGTATCTATTTAACTTGCGTACCATGACGCTGAGCTGAGAGAGTGTCATCGCGTACTTACTTGCGTACCATGATGCTGAGACAGTGTTATTGTGTATCTATTTAACTTGCGTACCATGACGCTGAGCTGAGAGAGTGTCATCGCGTACTTACTTGCGTACCATGATGCTGAGACAGTGTTATTGTGTATCTATGTAACTTGCGTACCATGACGCTGAGCTGAGAGAGCGTCATCGCGTACTTACTTGCGTACCATGATGCTGAGACAGTGTTATTGTGTATCTATGTAACTTGCGTACCATGACGCTGAGCTGAGATAGCGTCATCGCGTACTTACTTGCGTACCATGATGCTGAGACAGTGTTATTGTGTATCTATTTAACTTGCGTACCATGACGCTGAGCTGAGAGAGTGTCATCGCGTACTTACTTGCGTACCATGATGCTGAGACAGTGTTATTGTGTATCTATTTAACTTGCGTACCATGACGCTGAGCTGAGAGAGTGTCATCGCGTACTTACTTGCGTACCATGATGCTGAGACAGTGTTATTGTGTATCTATGTAACTTGCGTACCATGATGCTGAGACAGTGTTATTGTGTATCTATGTAACTTGCGTACCATGACGCTGAGCTGAGAGAGCGTCATCGCGTACTTACTTGCGTACCATGATGCTGAGACAGTGTTATTGTGTATCTATTTAACTTGCGTACCATGACGCTGAGCTGAGAGAGCGTCATCGCGTACTTACTTGCGTACCATGATGCTGAGACAGTGTTATTGTGTATGTACGGTGCTGTCCGTACACAGGAAATGATATAACCGAGTTATAGAAGTAAAAGTGTCCTTTTATTCACAAACTAAGTCTAAATGGTTAAAATGGTATGATAGATGAGCACACGCGGATGGTACGGTTTCCGATCGTGAACTGATGAAGCGATTTATGAAATGTGACATGAATACGTAAATCGCTGACCGCGCGCGATGTGCGATGCTTGCATCGTACATACTCCCGAGGGAGGAATGGGAGAACTCATGAGGATGTTGGATGTTGGTGAATGATAATGGTACAAGGTGATAAACAATATAGTGGTGATATTACAAGGTGATAAGACAATTTCATGTAAATAAATATTAGTGATTAAATTGATTGCCTCGATTGAAAATGGGAGAAATAGACCTATTCACACGCGCACTAGTTTTGATTACACGAGCGTATTGGTTAACAATTTTATCACTATTTTGCTCTGCTTTTACACTAATGCACTGATCACTGACACGATACGCGACACTGGTACTTGGCACCGGCTCCGTGTCGGCGCGGACAGCTCCAGCCGCGGCAGGGGCGGGGGCAGCGCGCTGGACGCACGCAAAGCCTCTTTTACGTGCGCGTCGAACTGCGTAGCCCACGCCTCCAGCTGCCACGATGCCCATCATGATATATATCACGACATAATGGTGAACATCGTGTGTCGATATCTGGTCGGTAATGACGGTCTCCCTTTTCATGTGTTCTATCTGTTTACCTAGTTCTTCAATTTCCTTTTCGTGGTGACTAGTTGCGGAATCCATATCACTTATGGGAATCGACAAATTAATGATGTTATTTATAGGCGGAATTTCAAAACTTAAAATATCCGCTTGCATGTTCACACTGTTCGAGTTGTGTCTATGCGATACAACAGTGACGTAATCCCCTTTGATAATGCAGTCTTCCCCGAGCGATGCGATCCCGACCTTGCTGAGTCGGTCGGTTGTAACTAGATGCCCGCATATTATTCTTATCGGACAATACTCACAACAAAAGAATAAGTAGGTATTAACGTTGGTTAGCTGCGTCCACGTGTCTCTGCACGGGACAGAGTTTGTTTTGCATTTTTGTAATCTTTCGTCTCTAAGGCATAGATCTTCATCAGATTTCATATGATAGATTGGCCTTTGTAAGAGACACAGTTGCGTGTCTGCATCAAACTGTGTGCATTGTTGGATGTCTATCTCGGATAATGGTACATAGGCATCTTTTGGTAGATTCATAGCAATATGACTAGCGATGGGCGCAAGGGTGACCATGTTGTTGCCGACCTTCTGAGGTATTGGTATCATTTTGTAAACTTCATAGGTGTCTCGGCTTACAAGCGGAATTCTTATCTCGAAAATGAAAAACTCTTTGGTCATTCGCGCTTTTACTTTTAGCAAATTATATATTTTTGGTAAATCTGTCTGTAAATTACTTATAGGCAAACAAATATCTTTTGAGAGTTGGCCTGATATAATGTTTAATTCGTCTAGTAGCTGCTCTGGTTTCAATAAATGTATGTTGAATTTGCCATAGTAGATGTTTGTGACTGTATCCAGTAGAGTATCTTGAATGTTTTGCAAGCTCGTCAGGATGCTGTTAGCGGTGATTGCAGACAGGGTAAACTCGTCAGTCATTCTTATGTTTCGAAGACCTTCGTTGAAACCATTCACAGTGTTTTGCAAATTGTTGAGATGTTGGTTAAATATTTTGTGCTGCTTGTCCATAGCACTCTCCATTCTTTTCAATAAATTATATTCGGACTCCACTACAGAAGTCTGGTTTTTCCATAGCAAGGCGAGATGATTTTGGTTGTTTCTTATTAAGCTGATATCCTTTGCATATTGTTCGGCGAATTGGTCATCCAGTAAACCAAATAAAGTAAATGCTCTGATTGTTCTTTAGTTTTGATGTGTTATAGGCACAATGAACTGGTGACATTATCAACATAAGCAATGTTAGCGCCATGGTAATGACATAACATGACCCCTTTCGGGTTGTTCGTGTGGTCTGAGGCGTTATGACATTATCAGCTGTGGTGTTACTTGATGCGCTTTGATTATCTGGTTGCTGTAAAGGTATACTATAATGGTCTGCTTGTTTATCTGTTGGTAAAATAGATAATTTAACGATGGGCCTCTTGAAGGTTCCACTCTTTGTCTTTAGGGTTACCACTCTCACGTACCCATCTTTACCTGGATGGAGCTCTATTACTCTTCCTAGGGCCCATTTCCCGGCTGGTAGGTTTGCATCATGAATCAACACGATGTCATCTATTTGAATATTTCTTTGTGGTATTTGCCATTTGGATCGTGCTGTTATTTGAGCTAGGTACTCGCTGCGCCACCTTTTCCAAATATCCTGGTAGATCCTTTGAGTAAGCTGCCATCTGGTACGTTCGTCCTTTTCTGTTTCTATAATGGTTAGTATTGGTCCGCTGGACAGAAAGTGGGATGGTGTAAGATATTCAATGTCGTCAGGGTCTTCACTGAGCGCGCACAACGGTCTTGAATTGAGGCAAGCCTCTAGTTGTGCTAATAACGTCGAAAACTCTTCGTATGTAAGTTTTTGCTCTCCTATTACCCTTCGGAGGTGGTGTTTGAGACTTTTTACCGCAGCTTCCCATAGGCCTCCCGCCGTAGGCCAGGACGGCGCATTGAAAACGAATTCTGATTCCATTTTGCTAAGCTCTGAGTAGAATTCATCATCCAGTGTTGCTTTTAGGTCTATAAATTCTTCCTGCAATCTCCGATTTGCTTTGACAAAATTCGTTCCGTTATCACTGTAGATATAACGAGGTGTACCTCGTCTGGCAGCTAATCTTCTTAAAGCTGCCAGGAACGCGGATGCAGTAAGATCCGAAACCAGCTCCAGGTGCACAGCTTTGGTTGCCATGCACACAAACACCGCGACGTATCCTTTGGTAGTTTTAATTCCTCGGCCTTTGGTAGATTTGACGTCAACAAACCCTGTGAAATCAACCCCCACATGGAAGAAAGGTCGTGTAGTGTTTGTTCTTGCGGCTGGTAAATCTCCCATTAATTGGTTTTGTTTGACTGGATTATGCTTCCTGCAGGTGACACAATTTCGTAGCCTCTTTTTGACGGCATTGTTTCCACTTATGATCCAAAACTCTTGTCTTAGCCATGCCAAAGTCAAGCGTGTACCCCCGTGGAAGGTCATTTGGTGAGCTCGATCTATAAGCAGGTCTGTAAGGTGGTGATTGTGAGGGAGAATAAGAGGATGCTTCATTTTTTGATTAATTTCTGCTGTTCTTATTCTTCCGGAGACCTTCAACAGACCATCACTGTCGATGAAAGGTCTCAAATTCAATAATTTACTTTTATTACTAACTTGTTTATGGTTTGTAATGCTATGTATATCGCTCGAGAAAACTGAGTGTTGCACATATTTGATCAAAATGTGTTTAGCTTTTCTCAACTCCGCAATGGTTAAGTAGAATGGTTTGTTTTGGTAATGTGACCCCAAACGTAAAATCCACGCTAATATGCGAGACGCTCGTTCAAAGCTGCTGTGGTTATGTATTAAACTGTGTAGGGTGTCATTTTCTTGGTTGTTTGTTACTATGCTTACATGTTTTGGGTTTTTAACATCTTCGTCAGTGACGTAAGCAGGTGTTTCTTTGGTCTCTTTATGGTCGTAAGATGATAGCCACTCAGGTCCATTCCACCATATCGGATGTTTTGATAGTTGTTCTGCGGTGATTCCACGACTGGCACAATCTGCAGGGTTTTCATTTGTTTTGACATAATTCCAACATTCCGGTGGCATGATCTCTGTGACCTGTTTAACCCTATTTGCGACGAATGTTTTCCATCGGTTTGGGTCCCCGTTGAGCCATCCTAAGACAGCTGTTGAGTCTGACCAACCAAAGGTTTTGATATTATAATTGGACAGACATTCTCGAACGGTTTTCATCAATTTTGATAGTAAATGTGCAGCGCATAGTTCCAATCTTGGTAGAGAGATGGTTGTCTTAGTTGGAACTAGTCGCGATTTGGCAGCCACGATGACTACGGACGAGCTCTTTTCTCCTAACTGATTTGTATTGCTGACTTTGCAATATATCACACAAGACATGGCTTTGGTAGATGCATCGCTGAACCCATGTAACTCCAAATCGTCGTATTTAAGACTTGTCAGCCATCTTGGCACGCGAATTTGCTTGATGTTATCAAGATCTTCTCTGGTTTTCTGCCACCTATTGGCAATATCTTCTGGTAAAACGTCATTCCATTGGAGACTGAGTTGCCAACTCTCTTGGAACAGAAGTTTGAGGCGAACTGTTACTGGTGAGAGCCAGCCGAGAGGGTCAAAAATTTTGGAGATGTCTGATAGGAGTGATCTCTTTGTTTGTTTGCACGTAGAGTTGGTGGGAACTTTGAGCTGGAAACTGAACTGGTCATCATGAGGGTTCCAGCGCAGTCCCAAAGTTTTGGTGGTTTCTTGGTGTCTAAAATCAAATGATATTTCATTGAAGTCTTGTGGTTTGTTGTCATCTAGTAACTCGGGTACATTAGAAGTCCATTTGCGTAAGTTGAAGCCTCCTGATTTCAGTAATGTCACTAGATCTGTTTTGATTTGTTTGGCAGACTCAATGTCGTGATGCCCGTGAAGAAGGTCATCCATGTAAAAGCTATTTTCTACAATTTTTGCCGCTTCAGGCAATCGGCTCTGCTCATCTTGGGCCAACTGTTTCAGCGTCATCATCGCCAAGAAAGGAGCGGCCTTGAATCCGAAAACGACACTGGTAATTTGATATTCCCGTAATGGTTTGTTTGGGAAATCTCTCCAGATTATCTTTTGGTAGCGCTGGTCATCTTCGTGAACAAGAATTTGGCGAAACATTTTTTCTATATCGGCAGTGAAAGCTATTTTATATTGCCTCCATTTTATGATAAGTGATAGCAAATCTTGTTGTAGATTAGGTCCACGGTACATGAGGTCGTTTAAGCTATTTCCCGTTGAAGTTATAGCTGACGCATTAAAAACGATTCTAATGGAAGTAGTCGTCGAGTCGTCGCGTAAAACACAATGGTGCGGTAAATAGCATTCCGTCGGTGTCTGGTTACCTTTACATTCATGCATGTGACCTAATTGTATATACTCGTCAATTACTTCTTTATAACGTTTAGCAATTGCTTCGTTTTTGATAAATTTTCTTTCTTGTTGTCGAAATTGGGCCACAGCCTTAGACTTAGAAGATCCCAGCTTCTCATCTACATCTGGTTTCAGTGGCAATCGTACGACGTAGCGTCCGTCTGGTAGGCGCTTGGTTTCTGTTTGGTACTGCAGAATGCATTGATGGTCTTCATTGGACATGTTACCGGAACTGTCTCCGATGTCGTCGATGTCCCAAAATCGTTGAATGTCCTCTTTTGTGATCTTAACGACATTACAGTGATATGGTTGTTTATTTGAGCATTTACCGCTTATTATCCAACCGAGTTGGGTTTGCTGTGCTATCTGTTGTGAGGTTTTGTCACGAAGGAAGCCTAGTAAAATGATAAGTGCATAAACATCTACGCTCAATATAAGATCAACTGGTCGACTTATATAAAATTCTGGATCAGCGAGCTTAATATGCTTTTTATATGGCAGTAGTGGTTTTTCAAAAGTGTGGTGTGGTAAGTTATCATTTTGAATCATATTTTTCATGACGAAAGCTTCTGTGTTGAAGGTAAAATTGTTGTAGATGGAAGATGCTGTGATCTCGATGATCCCCTTGCTATGGTTTGCTTTAGCGCCTACTCCATACACAATCCATTTGCACCCTTTTCTCGGTAGGCCTAATCGTTGCGCGGCGTTTTCCGTAATAAGAGATGATTGTGCGCACGGATCGATTAGAGCACGCATGGTGAGAAGAGATCCATCTGCTGCTCGAATATTGACCTTGGCGGTCGCTAAGACAGATTCAGTATTTTCAGTTCCATTATACTCTGTTGGTTGAGAAATACAAGCATTAAATTTTCGCTGGGTTTCGGTTGAGCTAGTACTTTGCTCACTTGCAGTCATTGAACTCACATAGGCATCATGTAGCAACGTGTTATGTGAGTCATCGCAATATCGACATGTTTTCACCGATGAACATTGTTTACCATTGTGGTTATATAGACAGTTTTTACACAGCTCTAATTTGGATATAGTT
The DNA here is from genome assembly GCA_917880725.1 of Selenia dentaria. Classification (NCBI taxonomy): domain Eukaryota; kingdom Metazoa; phylum Arthropoda; class Insecta; order Lepidoptera; family Geometridae; genus Selenia; species Selenia dentaria. The sequence goes on from OU862903.1 coordinate 15,151,965, forward strand.
TTAAGTTTGGAGTCTGGTTTTAATTCCAAAAAGGTCTTACATTGGTATAGTTTATGGTTATTACTGCATAGTAGGCATTTTTGTAGCGACACAGTTTTAGCAGCTGAATGGTTGACGAAGGATTTATTTTTATTCTGGTTGTTACTAACAAGAAACTTGTTCGGCATTTTTCTAAAATTATTTTCATGCTGTTGCTGTGGTAATTTTGCCGAGTCTTGCTTTCTTTTTGAAGATTCTAGTGAAGTAAACTTGCATTCAAGATAATTAAGGAAGTCTTTTAGGGTCGGCAAGTTTCTAGGATATTTCAATGATTCGATGTAGTCATTATGAGTTTCATTGTCTAATTTTTGCGATAGTATGTGAACTACAAGCGGATCCCAGTTTGAAATGTCTACCCCAAGACCTTTGACCGCATTTAAACATTCATTAGTGGTGTCGTGCAACCTTTTAATCTGGGCGGCACTTTGGTTTTGCATGGTTGGCAAGGATAACAAGATGTTGATGTGAGATGTAAATATTAACTTCGTGTTATTGTATCTCTGGTTTAATATGTCCCAGCATACCTGATAGTTATCTGAGATTATTCTTAAATGTTGTACTAGTTTATCAGCTTCACCCCTCAGTTTACTTTTCAAGAACTGCATTTTTTGAGCTTGCGATAATGATTTATTTGTATGGATGGATTCACAGAACAAATCTTTGAATGATAACCACTGATGATAATTTCCGCTAAAGGTGGGGATATCCATTTTTGGTGTTGATTTTTCTCTATGTGAGACATCCCACATTTTACTATTAAGCGACTTTTTAATGTCAACATATTGCTGTTCATACTGGTTGAAAGTCACCTCATAATCTTCATTGTCTTCAAGAAGATTGCTATCGATTTCCCAATGCAAAGAGTCGATAGTAGACCACCTAGATTGAACTGTTTTCAATATATCCTCAAACTCCCATATTTCGGATAAATATTCTACATCTATGGCCGGTATAGTGCGAGAAAATGCTTTAAAATTACTTTTTTGCTTTCTTAGCATTTCTTCTAATTTGCTGGGATTGCCTTGAGTGGCAAATCTTGATACTGGTAATGATCCTGACCTACTGGGGCCCGGAGTGGGAAGAGCCTTTTCTCCTTTCATGGTACCGATAGGAGTAGTAGGTCTAGGAAGACATTGTGAAATATGCATTTTCACGTTGTTATAAAAATCTATTGCTTGTTGGTAATGCTGATCTTTAAAATACGAAATAGTTTCGTCGTGGAATTCGCGCAGATTTACATGGTTTGATTCGAAATCTTTCCAATATGTTTCTAATAGTTCCAGCTGTCTCTTCACATAGTCAGGCGTTTTGCGCTCACGTCCCGCCTTCTTAAAGTTAGAGAAAAGCTGTTCCATCGCTGTGATAAGCGTTTCTTGATTTAATAAAAGATCTTCCATTTTAATTACAAATTAGTTAATAGTAAATCGGAAAGATCTTACTTGATATAACTCGATACAGGTATCGAGTATGACGTGGATGTTTGGTTTACCACCACGTCACGCTGTAATGCTGATGTAAGCGTTTGCTAGTGCCGCTTCTTGGTTTACGGCTAGGAATCGTGGCAATGTAGACACTGGTAAATGGTCTAGTCACTGATTCACTCACTTATGGTTCACTTATAATAATAATGGTATGTTCAATGGTATGTAGTTCGATAGTCACTGGTTTCACCTTACACGCGTATGATCCCACATGTGTCCGACACGCGCGCAAGGACACGATGCTCGAAGGACCACTATGTACGGTGCTGTCCGTACACAGGAAATGATATAACCGAGTTATAGAAGTAAAAGTGTCCTTTTATTCACAAACTAAGTCTAAATGGTTAAAATGGTATGATAGATGAGCACACGCGGATGGTACGGTTTCCGATCGTGAACTGATGAAGCGATTTATGAAATGTGACATGAATACGTAAATCGCTGACCGCGCGCGATGTGCGATGCTTGCATCGTACAGTGTATCTATGTAACTTGCGTACCATGACGCTGAGCTGAGAGAGTGTCATCGCGTACTTACTTGCGTACCATGATGCTGAGACAGTGTTATTGTGTATCTATTTAACTTGCGTACCATGACGCTGAGCTGAGAGAGTGTCATCGCGTACTTACTTGCGTACCATGATGCTGAGACAGTGTTATTGTGTATCTATTTAACTTGCGTACCATGACGCTGAGCTGAGAGAGTGTCATCGCGTACTTACTTGCGTACCATGATGCTGAGACAGTGTTATTGTGTATCTATGTAACTTGCGTACCATGACGCTGAGCTGAGAGAGCGTCATCGCGTACTTACTTGCGTACCATGATGCTGAGACAGTGTTATTGTGTATCTATGTAACTTGCGTACCATGACGCTGAGCTGAGATAGCGTCATCGCGTACTTACTTGCGTACCATGATGCTGAGACAGTGTTATTGTGTATCTATTTAACTTGCGTACCATGACGCTGAGCTGAGAGAGTGTCATCGCGTACTTACTTGCGTACCATGATGCTGAGACTGTGTTATCGCGTATCTATTTAACTTGCGTACCATGACGCTGAGCTGAGAGAGTGTCATCGCGTACTTACTTGCGTACCATGATGCTGAGACAGTGTTATTGTGTATCTATTTAACTTGCGTACCATGACGCTGAGCTGAGAGAGTGTCATCGCGTACTTACTTGCGTACCATGATGCTGAGACAGTGTTATTGTGTATCTATTTAACTTGCGTACCATGACGCTGAGCTGAGAGAGCGTCATCGCGTACTTACTTGCGTACCATGATGCTGAGACTGTGTTATCGCGTATCTATTTAACTTGCGTACCATGACGCTGAGCTGAGAGAGCGTCATCGCGTACTTACTTGCGTACCATGATGCTGAGACAGTGTTATTGTGTATCTATTTAACTTGCGTACCATGACGCTGAGCTGAGAGAGCGTCATCGCGTACTTACTTGCGTACCATGATGCTGAGACAGTGTTATCGCGTATCTATTTAACTTGCGTTTCATGACGCTGAGCTGAGAGAGCGTCATCGCGTACTTACTTGCGTACCATGATGCTGAGACAGTGTTATTGTGTATCTATGTAACTTGCGTACCATGACGCTGAGCTGACAGAGCGTCATCGCGTACTTACTTGCGTACCATGATGCTGAGACTGTGTTATCGCGTATCTATGTAACTTGCGTAACATGACGCTGAGCTGAGAGAGCGTCATCGCGTACTTACTTGCGTACCATGATGCTGAGACTGTGTTATCGCGTATCTATTTAACTTGCGTACCATGACGCTGAGCTGAGAGAGCGTCATCGCGTACTTACTTGCGTACCATGATGCTGAGACAGTGTTATTGTGTATCTATTTAACTTGCGTACCATGACGCTGAGCTGAGAGAGTGTCATCGCGTACTTACTTGCGTACCATGATGCTGAGACTGTGTTATCGCGTATCTATTTAACTTGCGTACCATGACGCTGAGCTGAGAGAGTGTCATCGCGTACTTACTTGCGTACCATGATGCTGAGACAGTGTTATTGTGTATCTATTTAACTTGCGTACCATGACGCTGAGCTGAGAGAGTGTCATCGCGTACTTACTTGCGTACCATGATGCTGAGACAGTGTTATTGTGTATCTATTTAACTTGCGTACCATGACGCTGAGCTGAGAGAGCGTCATCGCGTACTTACTTGCGTACCATGATGCTGAGACTGTGTTATCGCGTATCTATTTAACTTGCGTACCATGACGCTGAGCTGAGAGAGCGTCATCGCGTACTTACTTGCGTACCATGATGCTGAGACAGTGTTATTGTGTATCTATTTAACTTGCGTACCATGACGCTGAGCTGAGAGAGCGTCATCGCGTACTTACTTGCGTACCATGATGCTGAGACAGTGTTATCGCGTATCTATTTAACTTGCGTACCATGACGCTGAGCTGAGAGAGCGTCATCGCGTACTTACTTGCGTACCATGATGCTGAGACAGTGTTATTGTGTATCTATTTAACTTGCGTACCATGACGCTGAGCTGAGAGAGTGTCATCGCGTACTTACTTGCGTACCATGATGCTGAGACAGTGTTATTGTGTATCTATTTAACTTGCGTACCATGACGCTGAGCTGAGAGAGCGTCATCGCGTACTTACTTGCGTACCATGATGCTGAGACTGTGTTATCGCGTATCTATTTAACTTGCGTACCATGACGCTGAGCTGAGAGAGCGTCATCGCGTACTTACTTGCGTACCATGATGCTGAGACTGTGTTATCGCGTATCTATTTAACTTGCGTACCATGACGCTGAGCTGAGAGAGCGTCATCGCGTACTTACTTGCGTACCATGATGCTGAGACTGTGTTATCGCGTATCTATTTAACTTGCGTACCATGACGCTGAGCTGAGAGAGCGTCATCGCGTACTTACTTGCGTACCATGATGCTGAGACAGTGTTATTGTGTATCTATGTAACTTGCGTACCATGACGCTGAGCTGAGAGAGCGTCATCGCGTACTTACTTGCGTACCATGATGCTGAGACTGTGTTATCGCGTATCTATGTAACTCGCGTACCATGACGCTGAGCTGAGACAGTGTCATCGCGTACTTACTTGCGTACCATGATGCTGAGTCAGTGTTATCGCGTATCTATGTAACTCGCGTACCATGACGCTGAGCTGAGACAGTGTCATCGCGTACTTACTTGCGTACCATGATGCTGAGACTGTGTTATCGCGTATCTATGTAACTCGCGTACCATGACGCTGAGCTGAGACAGTGTCATCGCGTACTTACTTGCGTACCATGATGCTGAGACTGTGTTATCGCGTATCTATGTAACTCGCGTACCATGACGCTGAGCTGAGACAGTGTCATCGCGTACTTACTTGCGTACCATGAAGCTGAGACTGTGTTATCGCGTATCTATTTAATTTGCGTACCATGACGCTGAGCTGAGAGAGCGTCATCGCGTACTTACTTGCGTACCATGATGCTGAGACAGTGTTATTGTGTATCTATGTAACTTGCGTACCATGACGCTGAGCTGAGAGAGCGTCATCGCGTACTTACTTGCGTACCATGATGCTGAGACAGTGTTATTGTGTATCTATTTAACTTGCGTACCATGACGCTGAGCTGAGAGAGCGTCATCGCGTACTTACTTGCGTACCATGATGCTGAGACAGTGTTATCGCGTATCTATTTAACTTGCGTACCATGACGCTGAGCTGAGAGAGCGTCATCGCGTACTTACTTGCGTACCATGATGCTGAGACAGTGTTATTGTGTATCTATTTAACTTGCGTACCATGACGCTGAGCTGAGAGAGTGTCATCGCGTACTTACTTGCGTACCATGATGCTGAGACAGTGTTATTGTGTATCTATTTAACTTGCGTACCATGACGCTGAGCTGAGAGAGCGTCATCGCGTACTTACTTGCGTACCATGATGCTGAGACTGTGTTATCGCGTATCTATTTAACTTGCGTACCATGACGCTGAGCTGAGAGAGCGTCATCGCGTACTTACTTGCGTACCATGATGCTGAGACTGTGTTATCGCGTATCTATTTAACTTGCGTACCATGACGCTGAGCTGAGAGAGCGTCATCGCGTACTTACTTGCGTACCATGATGCTGAGACTGTGTTATCGCGTATCTATTTAACTTGCGTACCATGACGCTGAGCTGAGAGAGCGTCATCGCGTACTTACTTGCGTACCATGATGCTGAGACAGTGTTATTGTGTATCTATGTAACTTGCGTACCATGACGCTGAGCTGAGACAGTGTCATCGCGTACTTACTTGCGTACCATGATGCTGAGACAGTGTTATCGCGTATCTATGTAACTCGCGTACCATGACGCTGAGCTGAGACAGTGTCATCGCGTACTTACTTGCGTACCATGATGCTGAGACTGTGTTATCGCGTATCTATGTAACTCGCGTACCATGACGCTGAGCTGAGACAGTGTCATCGCGTACTTACTTGCGTACCATGATGCTGAGACTGTGTTATCGCGTATCTATGTAACTCGCGTACCATGACGCTGAGCTGAGACAGTGTCATCGCGTACTTACTTGCGTACCATGATGCTGAGACTGTGTTATCGCGTATCTATGTAACTCGCGTACCATGACGCTGAGCTGAGACAGTGTCATCGCGTACTTACTTGCGTACCATGAAGCTGAGACTGTGTTTTCGCGTATCTATGTAACTTGCGTACCATGACGCTGAGCTGAGAGAGCGTCATCGCGTACTTACTTGCGTACCATGATGCTGAGACTGTGTTATCGCGTATCTATGTAACTCGCGTACCATGACGCTGAGCTGAGAGAGTGTCATCGCGTACTTACTTGCGTACCATGATGCTGAGACTGTGTTATCGCGTACTTACTTGCGTACCATGAAGCTGAGACTGTGTTATCGCGTATCTATGTAACTTGCGTACCATGACGCTGAGCTGAGACAGTGTCATCGCGTACTTACTTGCGTACCATGAAGCTGAGACTGTGTTATCGCGTATCTATGTAACTTGCGTACCATGACGCTGAGCTGAGACAGTGTCATCGCGTACTTACTTGCGTACCATGAAGCTGAGACTGTGTTATCGCGTATCTATGTAACTTGCGTACCTCGACGCTGAGCTGAGACAGTGTCATCGCGTAGTTACTTGCGTACCATGAAGCTGAGACTGTGTTATCGCGTATCTATGTAACTTGCGTACCTCGACGCTGAGCTGAGACAGTGTCATCGCGTACTTACTTGCGTACCATGAAGCTGAGACTGTGTTATCGCGTATCTATGTAACTTGCGTACCTCGACGCTGAGCTGAGACAGTGTCATCGCGTACTTACTTGCGTACCATGAAGCTGAGACTGTGTTATCGCGTATCTATGTAACTTGCGTACCTCGACGCTGAGCTGAGACAGTGTCATCGCGTACTTACTTGCGTACCATGAAGCTGAGACTGTGTTATCGCGTATCTATGTAACTTGCGTACCTCGACGCTGAGCTGAGACAGTGTCATCGCGTACCTACGTAACTAGGTACCATACCGCTGAGACTGTGTTATCGCGTATCTATTTAACTTGCGTACCATGACGCTGAGCTGAGACAGTGTCATCGCGTACCTACGTAACTAGGTACCATACCGCTGAGACTGTGTTATCGCGTATCTATTTAACTTGCGTACCATGACGCTGAGCTGAGACAGTGTCATCGCGTACCTACGTAACTAGGTACCATACCGCTGAGACTGTGTTATCGCGTATCTATTTAACTTGCGTACCATGACGCTGAGCTGAGACAGTGTCATCGCGTACCTACGTAACTAGGTACCATACCGCTGAGACTGTGTTATCGCGTATCTATTTAACTTGCGTACCATGACGCTGAGCTGAGACAGTGTCATCGCGTACCTACGTAACTAGGTACCATACCGCTGAGACTGTGTTATCGCGTATCTATTTAACTTGCGTACCATGACGCTGAGCTGAGACAGTGTCATCGCGTACCTACGTAACTAGGTACCATACCGCTGAGACTGTGTTATCGCGTATCTATTTAACTTGCGTACCATGACGCTGAGCTGAGACAGTGTCATCGCGTACCTACGTAACTAGGTACCATACCGCTGAGACTGTGTTATCGCGTATCTATTTAACTTGCGTACCATGACGCTGAGCTGAGACAGTGTCATCGCGTACCTACGTAACTAGGTACCATACCGCTGAGACTGTGTTATCGCGTATCTATTTAACTTGCGTACCATGACGCTGAGCTGAGACAGTGTCATCGCGTACCTACGTAACTAGGTACCATACCGCTGAGACTGTGTTATCGCGTATCTATTTAACTTGCGTACCATGACGCTGAGCTGAGACAGTGTCATCGCGTACCTACGTAACTAGGTACCATACCGCTGAGACTGTGTTATCGCGTATCTATTTAACTTGCGTACCATGACGCTGAGCTGAGACAGTGTCATCGCGTACCTACGTAACTAGGTACCATACCGCTGAGACTGTGTTATCGCGTATCTATTTAACTTGCGTACCATGACGCTGAGCTGAGACAGTGTCATCGCGTACCTACGTAACTAGGTACCATACCGCTGAGACTGTGTTATCGCGTATCTATTTAACTTGCGTACCATGACGCTGAGCTGAGACAGTGTCATCGCGTACCTACGTAACTAGGTACCATACCGCTGAGACTGTGTTATCGCGTATCTATTTAACTTGCGTACCATGACGCTGAGCTGAGACAGTGTCATCGCGTACCTACGTAACTAGGTACCATACCGCTGAGACTGTGTTATCGCGTATCTATTTAACTTGCGTACCATGACGCTGAGCTGAGACAGTGTCATCGCGTACCTACGTAACTAGGTACCATACCGCTGAGACTGTGTTATCGCGTATCTATTTAACTTGCGTACCATGACGCTGAGCTGAGACAGTGTCATCGCGTACCTACATCATTGTATACACTAATAATACTTTTTATCAAATTCAAATACATTTATTAATTAAAATAATATGGCACAACATTCACACAGTCTTCAGGTTCAAAACTAGGCAGAGCCACCACCAGAATAATTCAATGGATCGATCAAATCACCAGCTATTCAATAATAATATAATAATATGGGACAACATCCACACGCAGTGTTCAGGTCCCAAACTAGGCAGAGCCTGTACTATGGTAATCTAATGACTGATATATATACTTATATACATATACACACCCAGACACAGATCAAACAGACATGTTCATGCACACAAATGTTTGACCTGTCCAGGGATCGAACCCGGGACCAGCGGCTCGGAAGGTGGGGTGCTATTAACTGCGCCAACCGGCCTGTCTCAATAATTATGTTGCTCGTCTCCATCGACGGTTATAATCAACTAGAAAGTTAAATTCGATGCTCGGATTGATCGCTTCAGTGGTCTAGTGGTCATCATGGCACCCGACACGGATTGTCTGAAGACGCGGGTTCGAATCCCGTCCGTATTCTTTATACAGTTGCAAAATTACAGTTTGCATTCATGTGTTGTAGTCATTAAGTTAAAGTACAATATACTAGTTGCGCTCCGCGGTTTCACCCGCGTGGTGATGGATGAAGATGAATAAAAATACATAAGCCTATGTTCGTCAGGTATGATGTAGGATTCTATTGGTACAAGAATTTCTTAAATCGGTCCAGTAGTTTCGGAGCCTATTCAATTCAGACAAAGAAACAAACAAATCCATCCTCTTTATAATATTAGTATAGATTAAAATAACCCAAACCCCGCCTAGTTTGAGGCTTACCAGTAACCTTAAAATGCTTGATGTTGCAATTTCAATGTATGTTGTAGTGTACTGTGTTTGTTAATTAACTTTCCGGTAATAAACAATTTATTATTATTATTATTCCTTTTATTCAAAATAAATCACGGATTTCATCCGGTCCTTTACAAAGGCATAAGTGGGGCTGTAGCCAACACTTAGAGGCCTGTTTGGTATAAAAATACAAAGTAGTATAAAAAAACAGAAACTTATGGGTGGATGGTGACATGGTATATCTATTATAAAAATGGGTAAAATGACAAGGCTATTGAAATGATTTTATTAGTGATAAAAAGATAGTGGGCTATGGAAGAGACTACGGCACCTGCCAAATTCAGTCTCATTTTAAATATTTTGGGCAGGTGGTGACTTGCCACCCACTAAACGGGCCCCCCATAAAGGCCACCATGAATGGTGACAGAAAGGGCAACGTTGGTGTGGCTGGCTAAAGGGTGTCGAGAGGTGTGCTGCGGTTTCACTGAAGCGCTACTACCGGCGTTATGCCCTTTAACACTTCCACCCTTGGAGCTTTTTGTTACTTGCTCTTGCGTCTCCACCCCCAGACGGCCAATTAAGGCAAGCCGGGGGTCAGGGGTCTCATTTAGCCCCAGGGAGAATCAGAGTCCACGGTGTCGCCACTCACCGACGGCTCGCCACAAAGCCGCCCCTGCGGTTTTATTATTATTATTATTATTATTATTATTAATTGTGCTTTTAACAAGTACAATTTGAAAAATTTAATATCGAATTACATTCTATTCAGTTATTGGAGTGTAACTCAAAAACTGAATAGACCGCATATGATGAAATTTAAATATGACCACACGGGAAGCACCAGCTTTCAAACAAAAAAGAATTTAGAGAATCGGTTCACCCAGTCTAAAGTTATGAGGTACAGTCGAATTGAGTACCTCCTCCTTTTTGGAAGTCTGTAGAAAAATCCGTCAGATATACACGGCAGTGCAAGTACGGTAATTTGTCGATCGATAAATTCGACAATTCGACATCGACAGAATCGGTTTTATAAATTACTAGCTGCTGCCCGTGACTTCGTTCGCGTAGTAGGCTCAACCTTCTAACACGCCATAACCTTCTTTTCTTGCTTTTTCTTTCATAAGAACCTTCTATAATTAACACGACAAAAAAAGAATTAGCGAGATTGTTCCATCCGTTCTCAAGTTATAGCGTGACCAGGAGAAATACAGGTTAATTTTTATATATTTATATATATAGACTAGCTACTCTCCGCGGTTTCACCCGCGCGGTGATGGATGATGATGATGAAATCTTATATAGCCTATGTTACTCGGGGTGAATGTAGCTTTTCAGTAGTGAAAGAATTTTGAAATCGGTCCAGTACTTTTTGAGCCAATTCGTTACAAACATACATACAAATCTTTCCTCTTTATAATATTATTAGTAGGTATAAATGTCATATTTGACGATATTGATCGGTAAATCGTATTTATCGATCGACAAAGCAACGTACTTGCACTGCCGATTCTCATGCTTCCAATCGCGTTGATATTAATTCATCAACTCGTTCGCGTCAAATATGGCTCGAGTGTTGGCGATCCACGGCAATCAATAAATCAAGAACCGACCGAAGCGAGGTTGGTGGCAGAAGTCGCGATAAGGGTGACGAATCGCCGTTTGTATGTTGTTATACGCTTGACAATAACTTGCAAACGATTGATAAGGATTTTTAACTGACTTCACAAAAAAGAGGAGGTTTTTCAATTCAATTCAAACTATATTAACCCTTGAATCTCTAAAGGGAACTATAATTTGCGACCCAGCGTTGGCAAAAAACTCGCGAAAATCCGCCACTTAAAAAAATGCGCGCGGTCGCGGTAATTTCATTGTAGTAAAACTAACTTACTTCGATATATATATTGTTCTTCTTCTTCTTCGTTGCGCTCTTGACAGAGCGGTCGTGATCGTCATGTAGTGTGGGTGGGGCCAGAAGTTATACGCCTCACGATATATATATAATATTATATTTTATGTGTGTTCGAGGATAACTTCGTCGTTGATGAACCAATTTTCATGTTTTTTTTTGGTTGGCAATGTATACTTCCGAGGTCCCCATTAAATTGCATCAAATTCAGTCAAGCAGTTTTTGAGCTACACTCCAATAACTGAAAAGAGGGTCACTAAAAAGAGTGAAAAAAATGTTTTTCTCAAATAAAGGAATTGACTATAACACTAAAAAGTGTGCATTAACTTATCAAAGTCGGTACCATGCACACAATATGATAATATAATAATAATAATAATAATCTTTATTTCAGGCAATAGCACAGTTACACATTGTAAAAATACCAGCGGCCCATATCGAAAACATACCTTACAGACTAACATATATATTTTAAAGGGTTGAATAATATTACAAAACTGTATTGTACAGTTACGGATTCATGTTCAGTCTCGGCTCCCTATACCGACGGAAAACAATCCCTTCAGGCCAAAAGTCTGGTGCCAGGAATGTTTCTCTCAACTTGGCTGGAAATCTGAACATTATGACTCGAAGTACGTCTCGCGTTATGATTCCAACCGCGTTATCTTTACCTCCGGTAGGGCCTGAACCGGGATTCTTCCTTCGTCACATTTGTCGCGTATATACCGCACGATCTCGTCTCCTGACGTGCTCTTCTCAAATCGGGAGAGGTATATAGCTGATAAGGAATAATAAGTACTTTGAACTATGGTATCGACTTCAACAAGTTATTTCACACTTTTGAGTGTTGAAGTCGATTCCATTTTTTACATAATTTACTCAGTATTTCCCCGCTGCACGCTACTGATAGTGCAGAAGGCTTCTTTCGGTTGGATAATGTTGTCAAAGTTGTTTAATAGATGTCGCTCCATCCCCATAAAACGCTTAAAACTTCAAGTCATATAGAGCGTTCAAATTCGATGCTCGGACGTCGTGCCTCGGTGGCCTAGTGGTCATGGGCGTCTGACACGGATGGCGGAAGACGCGGGTTTGAATCCAGTACAAGGATGGGAATTATTCTCTCTAAAAACATTGCCATTAGACTTCAAAAACAGAGATTTTCAAATACAATGCAAAAACCAGTTTAATACAGACAGCATATTGGATTATTGTTTTCGAACAGATCGCCAAGTAGCAGGATATAATATAAGAAAAGAAAATCTCATCTTTATTATCTCTCTATTTCTCTTATCACTTATAAGTTCATGTCAATAATCTTACCATTTTCCCCATTTAGACAAACATTTCAATAAAAATAATAATTATAAGTTCACTAACGACTGCCCGCGACTTCATTCGCGTAGTAGGCTCAGCCTTCGGTCTCGCCATAAACTCCTATCTTTTCTTGTTTTATTATGTACGAACCTTCTACGTATCACGAGAATATATAAAAAAATATGAATGAAGTATGTCAAGCCGTTCTCAAGTTATAGCGTGACCAGCAGGGCTATTATGTATCTCAGTTGCTAACAAATGTTGATTGAAATCTTGAAAAATGGCGACTGTATGTCACTTTAGACAACTACAGTAAGCAAAAATGTTAGGAAGTTGATGACTGGAGCTGACAAAAGTGACATAGAGGCGCCATTTTTTTCGATTTCAATCAACTTTTGTTAGCAACTGAGATACATAATAGTCCTACAGGAGAAATAGGGGTTCATTTTTATATATGTAATATAGACTAGCTGGTGCCCGGGATTACGTCTGCGCAGGATTAGTACGTCGAGTAGCTTATTATTTCTCCAAGGACATAATGTATCTTTATACCATAATGTCAAAAAAATATGTACATGGTCAAACGCAATTGCTATAATAGTATTATTTGAGTACATTTAAATACTAAGTATATCAATCAGTAAACAATAATAATATAATAAAATTAATCACTATGGAAAAAACCTCTGTCATTACATTTCATCACCCTTGACGGGCGCCAAACACGTCTAGTGTATCGAGCTGTCAAATTGACTTGGCTTTTAGGCTGAGCGCACATTGGAGTCACGACAGTTTTAAGACAGACTTTCCTCACATAGACAAGTCTGTCTTAAAACTAAAACCAAATTGTTTTGCCTATGACACGTCGCACATCTAAAACGAAACTGTTTTGTCTATGCGACGTTTTGTTTGAAGCGTGCGCGTCTTCATAATTTTTGTAAAGCAATAGTCTTCTAACTCTTAAAACTATCGTGACTCAAGTCTGCATTCAGCCCTCAGCAACTAAGCTATCAGAAACTGACAATAACTTTGACAGAACTGTCATCATTACGATCTTGACGTAGGCGGAGATCTTATTATTTTAACTACGCTGTGCCCAAGCATATTACGCTTTTTCACCCGCGTGGTGATGGATGACTATGTTGATGAAAGTATTCTATGTGTTAATCCAGCTCCTCATCTGCCTCCATACCAAATTTCATCAAAATTTCTGGTAGTGAACGGAAACAATTTGGAAGGCTACCTGGTTCAGCTCGCCCCGCGTGCTTGGTGTTATACGACGCGCCGTGTTGCTTCTTTTCCTTTCCACATAGACGTTGTTTTTCTCGGGAGTTATTCGAGGATGATTTGTAATGCGCGAAGACCGCGGCTGATGTTGCCTTTCCGGCCGTTTAGCAATATTATCGAGGATAACTATGTAGCTCTGGACTCGTTCGCGTGCCGGTCAGACGTCGACTACTTCTCCAGGTTAGCCAAGAATGTTGTAAGGTGAAATATAGAAAATGAGGGTAGTTTGGAGAAAGGTGTTGACAGGTTGCATTCAGTGGCCCGACCACGAACGTTTGCTAAAGTGTAACGTTAACGTATCGTTGACGTATACAGTAGAAACTATGAGCTATCTGTGCCACAGTTGTACTAAATACATGATAGTTTGTACTGAATACATCAACGATACGATAACGTTACAATTTAGCAAATGTTCGTGATCGGGCCACAGATAAAATAGATATAGGAAATTTTGCGTTCAAAGATCACCTTTTCTGATACCTGATTCTCACCAATATTGCGAATATTAGCAAACAATTGCCCCAGCCGTTTGTGCGTTAATGAGTACACACACACATCCATACTCACAAACTTTCGCGTTTATAATATTATATAAGTAGTGTAGTATCTTCATGGGTATGGGTATCAACCATACATTTACACCCCCCCACCACCCCGCCACAAATGGTGCGGCGGAAAGATTTGTGGAGACATTCAAATCAAATATTACCAAAATAGTTGAGAGTGGCAAGTCACTTAAATATGCTACTCGCATATTTCTTGCTGATTATAGAGTAACTCCACATAAATCCACAGGGGTATCACCAGCCCGACTTATGCTGGGGAGAGAAATTAGAAACCGCTTTTCCTTATTCAGACCAACCCCTATTTTTCAAGATATTTTATTAAAACAAAACAAGGTAGTAGAATCTCATGGGGGCTCCAGGAATGTTCACTTTAAGGTAGGGCAAAAGGTCATGACCCGGGATTACAGAAAGGGTCAGAAACCATGGACTGAAGGTATTGTAATTGAAGAATCCATACCTGGAGCTACATATTATATTGATGTCAATGGTATGAAGTGGAAAAGGCATGTCAATCAAATAATAATCACTTAAGTAGAAATAAATCATTGTATTGTACATGATAGATATAATAATAATATAGTTAAACTTAGTTATAAAATATAATATACAAACTTATTAAATGTATAACCTCCTCTCTTATAAAAATCTCAGTTATAAGAGATAACTATGACTTGTGCGGGTTTTTCACATAATTAAAAACTCTTTTTAGTGGTGGGAAGAGTGTAGTATCTTCATATATTCTGATCTGTGTATGTAGTATATATATTTATTGTCTGTGTCAGGTTCGCTCTCTTTCTTGTAATGGCGTTTGCCGCTAACATGGTTCTCTCAGTTTTCTGTATATATTAAATAAATAAGTGAGTTCTTAAGTTCCGAGTGTTAATTAATCCTACGGATACAGAAGGCCGACTTCAATATATAACAAGTAGGATAAGTAAATGTCAAAATTTCATGATAATAATATAATATTGATACATGATATGTTTGTAACTTGTTACAGCCGAACGGAGTGATGATAGATAACGGAGTGGGAGGCGGAGTGGTCGGTAGCGGTGACGCCGGCATGCATCGTCCCCCCGTCTACCCAGTGCACATACCGCGTGGTCACGTGCCTGGTAAGATATTTTACAGCAGACTTCAATAAACCGACCAAGAACGAGTTTTTTTCTACCAAAAAAAGGAGGAGGTACTCAATTCGACTGTATTTTTTCTACCGATTTCTTAAAAAGGAGAAAGTACTCAATTCGACTGTATTTTTACTATCGACTTCCAAAAAGGAGCATGTACTCAATTCGACTGTATTTTTTCTACCGACTTCCAAAAAGGAGAAGGTACTCAATTAGACTGTATTTTTTTCAACCGACTTCCAAAAAGGAGGAGGTACTCAATTAGACTGTATTTTTCTACCGACTTCCAAAGGGAGAAAGTACTCAATTCGACTGTATTTTTTCTATCGACTTCCAAAAAGGAGGAGGTACTCAATTCGACTGTACTTTTTCTACCGACTTCCAAAGGGAGAAAGTACTCAATTCGACTGTATTTTTTCTATCGACTTCCAAAAAGGAGAAAGTACTCAATTCGACTGTATTTTTTCTATCGACTTCCAAAAAGGAGGAGGTACTCAATTCGACTGTATTTTTTCTACTGACTTTCAAAAAGGAGCATGTACTCAATTCGACTGTATTTTTTCTATCGACTTCCAAAAAAGAGGAGGTACTCAATTCGACTGTATTTTTTCTATCGACTTCCAAAAAAGAGGAGGTACTCAATTAGACTGTATTTTTTCTATCGACTTCCAAAAAGGAGGAGGTACTCAATTCGACTGTATTTTTCTACCGACTTCCAAAAAGGAGAAGGTACTCAATTAGACTGTATTTTTTCTACCGACTTAGATAAAGGAGAAGGTACTCAATTAGACTGTATTTTTTCTACCGACTTAGATAAAGGAGAAGGTACTCAATTAGACTGTATTTTTTCTACCGACTTAGATAAAGGAGGAGGTACTCAATTCGACTGTATTTTTTCTACCGACTTACATAAAGGAGGAGGTACTCAATTAGACTGTATTTTTTCTACCGACTTAGATAAAGGAGGAGGTACTCAATTAGACTGTATTTTTTCTACCGACTTCCAAAAAGGAGAAGGTACTCAATTAGACTGTATTTTTTCTACCGACTTAGATAAAGGAGGAGGTACTCAATTAGACTGTATTTTTTCTACCGACTTCCAAAAAGGAGAAGGTACTCAATTAGACTGTATTTTTTCTACCGACTTAGATAAAGGAGGAGGTACTCAATTAGACTGTATTTTTTCTACCGACTTACATAAAGGAGGAGGTACTCAATTAGACTGTATTTTTTCTACCGACCTCCAAAAAGGAGAAGGTACTCAATTCGACTGTATTTTTTTCAACCGACTTCCTAAAAGGAGGAGGTACTCAATTAGACTGTATTTTTTCAACCGACTTCCTAAAAGGAGGAGGTACTCAATTCGACTGTATTTTTTCTACCGACTTACATAAAGGAGGAGGTACTCAATTAGACTGTATTTTTTCTACCGACCTCCAAAAAGGAGAAGGTACTCAATTCGACTGTATTTTTTCTACCGACTTACATAAAGGAGGAGGTACTCAATTAGACTGTATTTTTTCTACCGACTTACATAAAGGAGGAGGTACTCAATTAGACTGTATTTTTTCTACCGACCTCCAAAAAGGAGAAGGTACTCAATTCGACTGTATTTTTTTCAACCGACTTCCTAAAAGGAGGAGGTACTCAATTAGACTGTATTTTTTCTACCGACCTCCAAAAAGGAGAAGGTACTCAATTCGACTGTATTTTTTTCAACCGACTTCCTAAAAGGAGGAGGTACTCAATTAGACTGTATTTTTTCTACCGACTTACATAAAGGAGGAGGTACTCAATTAGACTGTATTTTTTCTACCGACCTCCAAAAAGGAGAAGGTACTCAATTCGACTGTATTTTTTTCAACCGACTTCCTAAAAGGAGGAGGTACTCAATTAGACTGTATTTTTTCAACCGACTTCCTAAAAGGAGGAGGTACTCAATTCGACTGTATTTTTTCTACCGACTTACATAAAGGAGGAGGTACTCAATTCGACTGTATTTTTTCTACCGACTTACATAAAGGAGGAGGTACTCAATTAGACTGTATTTTTTCTACCGACCTCCAAAAAGGAGAAGGTACTCAATTCGACTGTATTTTTTTCAACCGACTTCCTAAAAGGAGGAGGTACTCAATTCGACTGTATTTTTTCTACCGACTTACATAAAGGAGGAGGTACTCAATTAGACTGTATTTTTTCTACCGACTTACATAAAGGAGGAGGTACTCAATTAGACTGTATTTTTTCTACCGACCTCCAAAAAGGAGAAGGTACTCAATTAGACTGTATTTTTTCTACCGACCTCCAAAAAGGAGAAGGTACTCAATTCGACTGTATTTTTTCTACCGACTTACATAAAGGAGGAGGTACTCAATTAGACTGTATTTTTTTCAACCGACTTACATAAAGGAGGAGGTACTCAATTAGCCTGTATTTTTTCTACCGACCTCCAAAAAGGAGAAGGTACTCAATTAGACTGTATTTTTTCTACCGACCTCCAAAAAGGAGAAGGTACTCAATTAGACTGTATTTTTTCTACCGACCTCCAAAAAGGAGAAGGTACTCAATTCGACTGTATTTTTTTCAACCGACTTCCTAAAAGGAGGAGGTACTCAATTAGACTGTATTTTTTCAACCGACTTCCTAAAAGGAGGAGGTACTCAATTCGACTGTATTTTTTCTACCGACTTACATAAAGGAGGAGGTACTCAATTAGACTGTATTTTTTCTACCGACTTACATAAAGGAGGAGGTACTCAATTCGACTGTATTTTTTTCAACCGACTTCCTAAAAGGAGGAGGTACTCAATTAGACTGTATTTTTTCTACCGACTTACATAAAGAAGGAGGTACTCAATTAGACTGTATTTTTTCTACCGACTTACATAAAGGAGGAGGTACTCAATTAGACTGTATTTTTTCTACCGACTTACATAAAGGAGGAGGTACTCAATTAGACTGTATTTTTTCTACCGACCTCCAAAAAGGAGAAGGTACTCAATTAGACTGTATTTTTTCTACCGACTTCCTAAAAGGAGGAGGTACTCAATTAGACTGTATTTTTTCAACCGACTTCCTAAAAGGAGGAGGTACTCAATTCGACTGTATTTTTTCTACCGACTTACATAAAGGAGGAGGTACTCAATTAGACTGTATTTTTTCTACCGACTTACATAAAGGAGGAGGTACTCAATTAGACTGTATTTTTTTCAACCGACTTCCTAAAAGGAGGAGGTACTCAATTAGACTGTATTTTTTCTACCGACTTCCAAAAAGGAGAAGGTACTCAATTCGACTGTATTTTTTCTACCGACTTACATAAAGGAGGAGGTACTCAATTAGACTGTATTTTTTCTACCGACCTCCAAAAAGGAGAAGGTACTCAATTCGACTGTATTTTTTTCAACCGACTTCCTAAAAGGAGGAGGTACTCAATTAGACTGTATTTTTTCTACCGACTTACATAAAGGAGGAGGTACTCAATTAGACTGTATTTTTTCTACCGACCTCCAAAAAGGAGGAGGTACTCAATTAGACTGTATTTTTTCTACCGACTTACATAAAGGAGGAGGTACTCAATTAGACTGTATTTTTTCTACCGACCTCCAAAAAGGAGAAGGTACTCAATTCGACTGTATTTTTTTCAACCGACTTCCTAAAAGGAGAAGGTACTCAATTAGACTGTATTTTTTCTACCGACTTACATAAAGGAGGAGGTACTCAATTAGACTGTATTTTTTTCAACCGACTTCCTAAAAGGAGGAGGTACTCAATTAGACTGTATTTTTTCTACCGACTTACATAAAGAAGGAGGTACTCAATTAGACTGTATTTTTTCTACCGACTTACATAAAGGAGGAGGTACTCAATTAGACTGTATTTTTTCTACCGACTTACATAAAGGAGGAGGTACTCAATTAGACTGTATTTTTTCTACCGACCTCCAAAAAGGAGGAGGTACTCAATTAGACTGTATTTTTTCTACCGACTTACATAAAGGAGGAGGTACTCAATTAGACTGTATTTTTTCTACCGACCTCCAAAAAGGAGAAGGTACTCAATTCGACTGTATTTTTTTCAACCGACTTCCTAAAAGGAGAAGGTACTCAATTAGACTGTATTTTTTCTACCGACTTACATAAAGGAGGAGGTACTCAATTAGACTGTATTTTTTCTACCGACCTCCAAAAAGGAGAAGGTACTCAATTCGACTGTATTTTTTTCAACCGACTTCCTAAAAGGAGGAGGTACTCAATTAGACTGTATTTTTTCTACCGACTTCCTAAAAGGAGGAGGTACTCAATTAGACTGTATTTTTTCTACCGACTTACATAAAGAAGGAGGTACTCAATTAGACTGTATTTTTTCTACCGACTTACATAAAGGAGGAGGTACTCAATTAGACTGTATTTTTTCTACCGACTTACATAAAGGAGGAGGTACTCAATTAGACTGTATTTTTTCTACCGACCTCCAAAAAGGAGGAGGTACTCAATTAGACTGTATTTTTTCTACCGACTTACATAAAGGAGGAGGTACTCAATTAGACTGTATTTTTTCTACCGACCTCCAAAAAGGAGAAGGTACTCAATTCGACTGTATTTTTTTCAACCGACTTCCTAAAAGGAGAAGGTACTCAATTAGACTGTATTTTTTCTACCGACTTACATAAAGGAGGAGGTACTCAATTAGACTGTATTTTTTCTACCGACCTCCAAAAAGGAGAAGGTACTCAATTCGACTGTATTTTTTTCAACCGACTTCCTAAAAGGAGGAGGTACTCAATTAGACTGTATTTTTTCTACCGACTTCCTAAAAGGAGGAGGTACTCAATTAGACTGTATTTTTTCTACCGACCTCCAAAAAGGAGAAGGTACTCAATTCGACTGTATTTTTTTCAACCGACTTCCTAAAAGGAGGAGGTACTCAATTATACTGTATTTTTTCTACCGACTTCCTAAAAGGAGGAGGTACTCAATTAGACTGTATTTTTTCTACCGACCTCCAAAAAGGAGAAGGTACTCAATTAGACTGTATTTTTTCTACCGACCTCCAAAAAGGAGAAGGTACTCAATTCGACTGTATTTTTTTCAACCGACTTCCTAAAAGGAGGAGGTACTCAATTAGACTGTATTTTTTCAACCGACTTCCTAAAAGGAGGAGGTACTCAATTAGACTGTATTTTTTCAACCGACCTCCAAAAAGGAGAAGGTACTCAATTCGACTGTATTTTTTTCAACCGACTTCCTAAAAGGAGGAGGTACTCAATTAGACTGTATTTTTTCTACCGACCTCCAAAAAGGAGAAGGTACTCAATTCGACTGTATTTTTTTCAACCGACTTCCTAAAAGGAGGAGGTACTCAATTAGACTGTATTTTTTCTACCGACCTCCAAAAAGGAGAAGGTACTCAATTAGACTGTATTTTTTCTACCGACTTCCAAAAAGGAGAAGGTACTCAATTAGACTGTATTTTTTCTACCGACTTCCAAAAAGGAGAAGGTACTCAATTAGACTGTATTTTTTCTACCGACTTCCAAAGAGGAGGGGTACTCAATTCGACTGTATTTTTTTCTACCGACTTCCAAAAAGGAGGAGGTACTCAATCAACTGTTTTTTTTAATGTTACCATGAGGTACTTACGATAGGGTGAACCGATTCTCAAAATTATTTTTGTTTGAAAGCTGGTGATGCCCGTGTGGTCCCATTTAAATTTCATCAAATTCGGTCCAGTAGTTTTTGAGATACACTCCAATAACTCAATAGAATTGAAGTCGGTATTCATTTTTTCAAATTGTACTTGTTTCTACCGACTTCAAAAAAGAAAGAGGTTTATAACGCGGATAACTTCATCGTTTATGAACTTGTTTTGTTTCTTTTTGATGATGATGATGGAAGTGTACTCTACACTTCCGAGGTGGTCCCATTTGTAATAATTGTGAACCTTTTTTTTACCCAAAGGGTAAAACAGCACCCTATTACTAAGACTCCGCTGTCTGTCTGTCCGTCTGTCACCAGGCTGTATCTCATGAACCGTGATAGTTAGTTAAATGTACACAGATGATGTATTCCTGTTGCCGCTATAACAACGAATACTTAAAAACCGGCCAAGTGCGAGTCGGATTCGTGCACGAAGGGTTCCGTACCATTATCTACAAAAACGAAAAAAATCTGTTGTATGGGTGATTTATTGATAACGGTACGGGACCCTTCATGCACGAGTCCGACTCGCACTTGGCCGGTTTTTCTTCTTGTGGTATGGAGCCCTAAAACGGTTTGCTGTTTCAGCTGGGTACGTAGTGGCCGGTGCGTACTACGGGCCCCCCTACGCGGCTGTCCCCCCTCCACAGCCCGATGACTTCTCGGACTACATGTGGATGGAAAACGAAGAGGAATTCGATAAACAAGTGAGTGTCGATTACATTTTTTTTTTGTTTTTATATGTGGACTCGGTATGTTTGTGCATTTGCAGTTCCTTGCTTGTGTTGTTTGTTTTCCTTTTTTTCCAATTTGTTTGTGGTTTTTTTTTGCGTTTTTGTGTATTCCGTTTTTATAATTCCGTGCTTACCTTGAAACAACACTTACTTGTATATCAAATAAGTAAGTGTTGTTAACATTATATTTCTTTTTGTTTTTGATAAAAACTTTTTATATGTGGACTCGGTATGTTTGTGCATTTGCCGTTCCTCATTTGTGTTTCTTTTTGTTTTTTATCTTTTCTATTTTTATAATACCGTGCTTCCTTTGTCTTGTACATGTTGATTAAGGCTGAGTGCAGACTTGAGTCATGATAGTTTTAAGACATACTATTGCTTTACAAAAAATATGAAGACGCGCAAACTTCAAACAAAACGTCTCAAAAAAAAAAAAAAATTCAAAAATTATTTATTCAGTTTAGGCATCATAGACACTCTTATGAACGTCAAAAATTTTTAAATGATTCTACCGCTGTCTTCGGAAAAGAACCACCGCCGAGAAGAAGCAGCAAGAAACTCGTGGGCCATTATAAAAATCGTCTCATAATAAAAACAGTTTTGTTTTAGATGTGCGACGTATCATAGGCAAAACAATTTGTTTTAGTTTTAAGACACACTCGTCTATGTGAGGAAAGTCTGTCTTAAAACTGTCGTGACTCCAATGTGCACTCAGCCTTAGTGTCACTTGGTCTTATACAAATTCATTTAATTTCAAATTAAGAAGTACATAAAATAATAAAAAAAAGTTATACTAAATTAATTACTGGTACTATTAAATACTACTATTACCACGTAATTTATTACTTACTATTTAATTTAATTCAAATATATTATATTTCATTCTATCGATAAATACTACTTATATTATAAACGCGAAAGTTTGTATGGATGTTGGTTACTCTTCCACGCAAAAGTACTGAATGGATTTTAATGAAATTCGGTATGTAGCTAGATGAGGCGCATTACTTCAAAAACAAATTCATCATTATTAAGAATTATTTATTTCAATCACCAATAATGACTACAACATTCTTAAAACTAGTAAATTTACATAATATGTAACAGTTTCAGGTAATTAATTTTTGTAAACCCTGGTCTCCACACTAGGATTCCCTGTGTTGTGGAGATCTAGTTGCGTTACAAGTATGTGCTTTAATTGTTTGTTAAGGTTACAAATAGAAATTACTTAAGTTATTTTGTAAAAGTCCGACAGTCTAAACAGTGTAGTCGCAACTTTATATTATTTTATTTCATATCAAAGATTAATCTGTACAAATAAATAACATTTAAGTGTCTGTTTGTAATTGCAACAGTTAACAGCTTTTCACTATAATTACATTTTATTTAGAACTAGCTGCTCTCCGCGGTTTCACCCGCGCGGTGATGGATGATGATGATGAATTTTATATAGCCTATGTTACTCAGGGTGAATGTAGCTTTCCAATGGTGAAAGAATTTTCGAAATCGGTCCAGTACTTTTTGAGCCAATTCGTTTAAAATATACATACAGATCTTTCCTCTTTAGAATATGAGTTTAAATAGGTAGTTTGTTTTACTATAATTATAATTTTGATTGTGAATAGGTTTGTGTAATAATAATATTGATGATGCTGATGATGACGGTATATGATGGATCACGGCTGCCTTGAAGATATTTATTCACGTGTAACTTTAATTTCTAATTCTTTTTGTTAGATATAAAGTAAAATGCTTCGCATTACGTAGAACGTATATTTAACCGGCTCCAAAAATAAGTAGGGTTTTTTAACCGTATGTATGTTGTTTTTGTATGTTTGTTAAGCAATTATGAATTGAACTTGAATTTTATTCTTTTAGTAGCTCATACTTCACAGTTATAATAATAATAGGGCCTTTTATTCCGAATTTTTACATCTTGCCTTGACTTATAAATTACTTTGCTACAATATGTCTCTTTGTTCGGTGTGCCTTACGGCATAGGCCTTTTTTTTTTTATTTTTTTTTTTTTTGTCCCGGGGAAATCCTTTATGGATACCACCCACCACGGGGAGGGAGGTGGTTATGTGGGAGTCCGTATACCCACCAAAACCCCGGGGTGTTCCGTCACTGCCGCCCTCGGCGGGAACGCGGGACAGATTTTCCACACGACCGCGAACCCGCCGTGGCTGTCCGTTGCCGGACCCTTCTCTTCGCGGCACGCCAGAACACATGGCGCGCCGCAACTGCCTCGGAGACCAAACTCGCCAACAATGGGCGCCAGACTTCCCCGTGTCTGGTCGCCCGTGGTCTCCCTGCGGTGGGTCGGATACGTAGCCCCACCGCCTGCTACGTCAGCCACAAGGGATAGCCCCCCCGCGACCCCACCTCCTCAAATCTGCATACTTATTTACGGCATAGGCCTCCTCCAACATCTTCCACTGTTGTCTATATGCCGCAACTCTTAGCCAAAGTGGACCTAGAGTCATTTTCAGTTCATCCTCCCATCTTCTCACTTTGCGGCTTCTGCTCCTATGCCCATCTCTTGGATACCAGACTGTCACCTGTTTACTCCATTTTTCTAGTTTACAGCGAAGCATATGTCCTGTCCATCTCCATTTCAATTGGTCAATACGTAGCAGGATGTCTGTTAGTTTTGTTTTCCGCCTGATATATATATCCCTAAACTTGTCTTTTAGCCTTAGTTCTAGTATGCTTCTTTCCATAGCCCTCTGGCATTTTGCAAGTTTGTCTCTGTGACTGTCTGTCAAGGCCCAAGACCCAGGCTTCACAGTTACCGTATACATTTTATAGAAATTAATTCAGTGTTTCTTGGACAAGAGATCAAATATTACAAAAATGTACTCGGACTATACAAATACAGATTGTACTCGTATAAATAGGGCGAATTTTACAACACAGATGAACATGTGTTGTTTGATAAGGATCAAAGAGAATACAATACTACTTAATACGTAAGAAGAGTTATATTTTCTACCGACTTCCAAAAAAGGAGGAGGTGGTACTCAATTCGACTTTTTTTTTTTTTTTACGTTTTTGTTACTTCATAACTTTCGACTGGGTGAACCGTTTCTCAATTTTTTTTTGTTTGAAATCAGATCCTTCCCGTGTGGTCCCATTTAAATATTTATCAAATTCGGTCCGGTATTTTTGAGATATACTCCAATAACTGAATAGAATGGAAGTCGGTATAAAACTTTTCAAATTGTACATGTTTAGTCTAAGTTTGTACAAATATGTATATAGGCTAGTCAATAAGAACATCAAGCAGTAAACGCGCATGTAACTATGTTTTTTTATATGTTAGGATGTGAGAGTTGTTTATACCCAAGTTTGCAATGCTTTGGAATGTTTGGGATCCAATATTTTACTGTTTTTTTATTTCTAAATAAACTATGAGGCCTAGGTGCACCGATAAAGATACATTTATTGCATAAAACATGGTTATATGATACATAATAAAATGATATGCACATAGTTGCGGAGTTAAAAATTCTGTTCCACCGTGTTTTGCCTTTGCAGGCGTACAATTTTCTGAGATGGAGCAACCAGTCATTACATTTGTGAATACTAAAATTATAATTATTAAAACATTTGGACTAAAAACAAAATTTATTTATCTATTAATATGAACGCACTTGCAATTATACATATTATTCGTTCTTAAATGAAACAATACAAAGTCTTAGCTAATGAAGTAATTTAAAAATAAAATTATTTATATAATGTCAAACTTAAATAATAATACTTAATAAAATGTCAAATTAAATATTATTCACAAAATGTCAGCATTAAATTTACAATATTAGACCAACTATCGTTAAATAAGTCACAGTCGGGAAACGTACTGAGGAACGCGTTAAGGTCGCCCATGGCGCAAAAATAAAAAAAATAAAACTTATGTCATGATATTAAATCAAAATTTATCATTAAAAAGCCTATATATTAGAACATTTATCAACCAACATTTTTTATTAATTAATTTTAAATGCATTAGCAATTAATTGCCTAAGGATTTTCCTATAAATGCGTGGTGCCATACCGACTACATTTTTTTCAGAAGAGGGGTTTTGCCTGTCGGATTACAAACAATATTATAGGCAATCCGATCCGAATCTTATTTAAACATATGTTAAAGCTAATTCAATTAACTACATAATTTGTTTTATGACTTTTCCCTTGGACCATTTGTTCAGCCCGCGTTTGCCCTGGACTAATGATAATTTTTAACTTAAAAAAATTGCTTTAGTTTGACTAGCTGTATCTGGGCAACCAATGGACCTGGAGTGCTCAGGTTGGGATTTAATTGTAGCAAATTTTGTTTGCTTTACAAAAGTATACCACTAAGATATCTAACTATTTGTTAGGTTAGTCGCTTGTTTATCGGTTTTTTATCGGATACATTTCGGTGAGTGTGCAATGGAACTTCACAATTCCGCCATCCCCATTCTATAATTGGACATCCAGAGATACTCAGAAGCGCCACCGCTTTATGGTGGATATTCCATTTACCCGGACGAAGCGATTTACTTCTTCGTTTATCATACGAACCGCTAGGGAATGGAACACCCTCCCTGAGTCGGTGTTTCCGGTTAAGTACGATATGGGGGTCTTCAAAACACGAGTGCATAGGTATCTTCTGGGTAAGCGCGCTCCATCATCGATCGCATCATCACTTAGCATCAGGTGAGATAGTGGTCAAGTGCTACCCAGTTCGGTATAAAAAAAAGGTAGTTTTAAATAACCCTGAAACAAGTATCAGTATTTCGCGGTTTTTCCTGCATCCTGTATGTAGCACAGGGTTTTCAGCATATTTTTTATATATAATGAAATTTCTATTGACCAGTTTTATCAGACACTCTGTTTTCAGATTTAATAGCAAATTTATAATCCCAAGGGTAATTGGATGTGTTGATGAAAGACATTTTGAAATATTTACACCAAGCTTAAAAGATGAGCACTAATATTATTGCAGGAAGTTATCCACGTCATTGGTAGTAAGTCGCTTGTTAGGAACACCAAACTAAATTAGTGAACTAAAATCTGTTTTTAGTAAATTATGGTACCTAGTTCTATTCAAACTTGCAAACTTGGGTATTGTGTCGATATTCACTGGCTTAACCCTAGAATATTCGTATGGGGAGCATTTTGCCACCCATACTTATTTCAATTATTTTTTAAAGAATAGAATGTATGTTAATTTATAATTATGTATAAAGGATAGAATATAACATAAACTATCAGAATAAGATACATTTATTAAAGTTTTATACTTAGAATTTAGAAAGCAATGCTTTGGGAAAGATTAAAATTTTTTTGTTTGGTTTCTGCAAACTCTTTATTATTATTCTTTATATAAAAAAGGCAAAATTTGAACTAGCTAGATTCAATTATTCGTTTTCATCATATACAACATGTATTTCAGCAGAACATGCGCTACCGGGACGCTTGACCTTGAGAAATGCATAGTGTACATAATAACACGAATATGGTGCCGGGACGGCAAAATTGCGCGAGCACTCTAGGGTTAATAATCTAGAAGTCGGTTTTAGTTTATTTATTTTAAACACTAACGTTTTTTACCTATAAGCAATTATAAAAGTCCTGTTTATTTCACTTGCTGAATATGTACATTGGTTAAAGTTCAACCCAATGACAATATAATTTCCACTATATTTTTTAATTTGTACAGTTTTTTACAGGAAATTGAGCCTTATTTCCAGGTGTTACAGCAGTTAGAAGAGGAAGCGCTTATGGAGCAGTGTATCGAAGCCATGCTAGAGGATGAACAGAGGGAGAGGCGAGCCAATAGAGGGAACCGACATGATTATCCCACGTAAGTATTAACTTATTTTTTATGGGATAGGTTGGATAGCAGGTGGCTCACCTGATTGGTATGTGATACCGTCGCCCACGGACATTCGCAATACCAGAGGTCTCGAGGATGCGTTGCCGACCTTTAAGGAAGGAAGAGATAGAAGGGCTGAGGGTGGTGAGAGTGGGGGGAGGATAAAGGGACGGGTGGAGGGGGACCGACTGAAACGAAATAGCAAGCTACAACCCGGTCACAATATCTGTGCACCTGACCTCGTGACGTCATATCGGCGGTCTGGGTACGGTGTGAAAAAAAGTTTTTTCGAGAAATGTGGAGGTAAAAAAATTTACTAACCTTTTCAAATCAATTTATTATTGATGAAGGGTTTGTTATTAAAAAAAAACAATCATCTACATCAAAATCATCTACTTCGATGCGTTTTTTGTACTGTTTACGCTTCTTACCCGGTGTCGATAATTTTGGTTCCGGGTGGGTTTCTAAATTATTACTAGTACTTGGAGTCGGACTAGCGCCCGGCGAAGTAGGTGGTTGTACTTTGGCTTCATTTTTAATTTTCATTAGAGTCCTCTTTGATATCCCAGTTGCAGCACAGGTTCGTTTCACCATTTGGTCTACAGGTATGGTGTACTGTTTATTTGCTTTCTCCGATTCAAAAAACTTGAGCTCTTTCAAGATTATAAATTTCTGGATTCGCTGTGTACTGTTTCTCCCATTACTTCAGTTTAACAACTACAACAATTTTAATAACAACCAAACCAGTCCAAACTTAACAGTAAACAGTCTAAACTTAACAATTAATATTAAAAAACAAAACAACAACAAAGCGAAAATATCAAAATTATCGGGACGTGTATCGGCAACGAAGATGCTAACCGTACTGTCGCACCGGGGAGTGCGCGGAGAGGTGACAGGGGAAGCGGGAGAGGCGCTGCATTCCAGCGAGGTGCACAGATATTCTGACCGGGTTGTATGTTATTTCACGTCAGTGTTATGTGGGAGTGTGGTACTTCCCCGGTCGTGCTGGCCCATTCGGCTGTGGGATTACAGCGTGGCACTACCACACAAATAATTATGCTGTATGTATGTAGGATCGCAGGCTTGATGGAAAGTCGTAAGTACTTTGTAGCAGAGTAGCAATTTATTAATACTTTTTAAACATGTCTTATACTTACCGCTAATGAACAAGAGCTCTAATGCGCCCTTTTCGTTCTTCACGTACACTCCCTCATTCACTCAGTTCTGACATTCCACGGTGGCTCGTTCATTCCATTCATCCATCCATACGCACAGATAATCACTCCTACATGTATATATACACAGCAGTAATACTCAAAGGCGTGCATATGTATCTAGTCAGGAAGCACATGGAAGTATCAACATTCAAAGCGCGCTTGTATCCTGACAATAGTAAGAAGCAGAATCTTTAAACATCTAGGGCCTTTATTAATAAACGTTGCGTAAACCTATATTAGGCGTAACATGCTTTGTCTTGCTTTCACGCGTGACATTTACTGCAAGCGAAAAATTGACAGATAGATGTTTTAACTACTCCGAGTTTACCACAAGTTTATTAATAAGGCCGCTAGTGTAACGAAACAGATTGATGATATTCTATGAAATAAATACTTAGATTAGAACAAGAACAGGAAAAGAATAGTAACCGAATATAATTCACAAACATTACTCGCTTTGTGCAGTAAAAAAATCATAAAAAACTCAAAAATAAACTTTCACGTCCAAACTCTTACAATTTTCAGTCATAACATTTTTTTTAGGTAATACATAGCTATCGTAGTAAAATAAAATAAAAAAACAAGTTTTTTAATTGCGTTAGTTTGAAAAATAACAAGTATAATTTGAATAATTTAATACCGACTTCCATTCTATTCAGTTATTGGAGTGTTATTCAAAAACTCCTGAACGAATGAACCTTTTACAAAACTATCATAAATCAGGAGAGTTTTGTAATAAGCTTAGAATAATTATACTTACTAATTGTAAGCTATATAATAAGTCATTTCTAGGAAATTGTGTGCGTTTTTACAATAAAATCCCAAAACACATAACTGAGCTCACAGAGGGCAAATTCAAGTTGACTGTAAAAAACGTTTTAATAAAAATAGCATATTATAAAGTCCGAAATTATATAGAAGAATGCTTGGAATACTCCACTTCTGGCAAGCTGTCATTCTGCCACCCATAAAATGTAATATTTGTAGTACCTAAGTAGAAACATTGTAAACATCTATATGAAAAGAATGAGCCCCGAGTTTCTTGCCGCTTCTGTATTCCATTGATGACTTTAATTATAAAACTGCTTTGTATGCGAAAAGTGTCCTTGCTATGGCGCCTAAAATATACAATAAAGTTCCAAAATATATAAAAGATTCCAAACATATAAACGAATTTAAACAAAAAAATTTCCTATACATACTTGGTTGACCATACATTTTATTCTTTGAAAGATTATCTGCAATTACAATGACTAATTTATTTATTTTGACCGTCAATGTCGGGTACTGTGCCACAAAAAAAAAAATTAGAACAGCGAGATATTTTTTTTGCTGTGATGTAATTATTGAAAAACTAGTCATATATTATTGACATCGTTTAATTTAATGACAATTTACCAATTAAAATTAATCTTTACAAATCTCTACAATGTTTTAATTTTACTAATCCATATAGTGATTTAATCCAAGGTTTTTTTACTTAACATTTGTATGCTTAAAGCAGATCACAGCATGTACCTACAATAATCTATTTTAAGATCCTGTCTTACCTGTGCATCACAAATAAATAATTTAAATTTGAATTTCTTCTCGGTAGGCTCTATATATTTTGTAACGTGGCGGTAGAGTATGTAATTCAAAGTCAAAGTTAAAATCATTTATTCAATTTAGGCATCAAAGACGCACTTATGAACGTCAATTTTTCATTATAATGTACTTTAAAGCTTACCGCCGCGTTCCAAAATACATAGAGCCAACCGAGAAGAAGCGGCAAGAAATTCGGGGCCATTCTTTTTATATAGATGTTTTTACAATGTTTTTACTTAGGTACTACAAATATTAGCTCCAGTGTGTTGCCTTACAAAAGAGACCATAATAATGGTATCAGTAGGGAAAGACACGCTTTGTGAATAATTGACGTTCATAAGTACGCCTTTGATGCTTAAATTGAATAAATGATTTTGACTTTTGTACTTCCACCGACACAAAACGGTCAACCAAATTAAATGGTAAGCAATGTAAGTGGTATGCGATATGACTACTTTAAGAGATGAGAGTACGGATCTTTAAAACTTTGACATTGGCACAATGCAACTTAGTTTCAAAAGTCAAAAGTCACGTGAATTGAGTAAAATATTTGAAACTACGTCATCAAAACGTCTATCGTAATCTATTATTAAATTAAGCTTGCTATATTGACTTGGTGGTACCAAATTTAAAAAGGTTGAAACAAGATTACTTTAAGAGGTGAGAGTAGGGCCCCAGTTCGTCACTTGTGACGGAATGCATCTGTTATATGCAGAGGTTACCACTTAACATCAAGTGGACATCGTGCTTGTTCCGTCTCTTAAAGACATGTAAAAACTTTTTTTACCAAAAATCGGAACTGACATCAACACCAAAAGTTCAAAAGTAGGTACCTATCTATTATCACAATATTGTGCGCATGGTACTAACTTTTAGTGACCCTGCTACTTATAGGATCGATTGTAAATGATGATATCAAGATAAATCAACACTTTTCAGTTACTGGAGTGTAACTCAAAAACTGCTTGACCGAATATGATGAAATTTAATTGGGGCCACCTCGGAAGTATGCTCTACCAAACAAAAAAATAATTTTGAGAATCTGTCCACAAATGTGGGGGGAAATCAGTGAACGTACACATAAAAAAAAAATATACACACGATCATATAACCTCCTCCTTTTTTGAAGTCAGTTAAACAAGCGAAATCGCTGGCGGGTACTTTATAACTGCACTTGTACTTTATAATATGAATTTTATAATTCACTTTTTTACTATGTATTCTATTTCAGAACCAGTAATGGCAATCTACGGGTGTCATTAGAAGAAGCAGTGTCACGCTCCACACTGAATCCCCTAGCAGCAGAGTTCGTCCCCACACGGGGGAGGCAGCCGTCCGCACCACCGACCGCATCACCAACCACAGCGCCAACCACATCGACCGCATCGCCAACCGTAGCACAAATCACAACACAAATATCAACACAAATAGTACCACCTACATCTACAACCAGTACAGGTAAGTCTGTTCTCATCAGAAAATACAATCTCAAGCATGTTTATAATCAAAGTCAAAGTCAAAATTATTTATTTGCTAGGAACATGGTAAGTATACAACATACAGAGAAACATACAAGATCTTATAAAGGCTTAATGAATAGATCACATATCCTTACCTGTTAGGCGTGCAAATTCAATTTCAAAATAGGTAATTTGAAATTGAATGTTATTTATTGGTTTTTGTTAAGAGTTTGTCATTTTTAAAAAATATTTACACATGCATAATTTAGTATTTATTAATATTACAATTTTACTGAATGATCAAAAAAAAAATAAGGAAAAAAACCAACGTTATAGATGCTTAACAACATATGAAAAAGCTCAAGTGGAAGTGGGCTGGCCACATTGCACGGCTGTCAGATGAAAGATGGACGCATTTGGCTACAGTTTGGGCAGGACCAAGCGGCAAGAGAGCTAGAGGCCGTCCTAAGGAGCGCTGGGTAGACGACATTAAAAAACATGCTGGAAACATAAAAGGTATTCAAATTATCAACGGGATAATTACCATGTAAATTTTCTATGAGTTAGTGTTGTGTGTCGAGATAATACAAAAACTAACAGTGCGAACAATAGTAGTGGTGCCTCGCATAGCAAACGAGTACGGAAGAGGGTAGACCGTTTCGTCTGCTCGTAAAACATTCATCCGCCCGCAATTCCTCAGTTCATCCGTGATCATGGCGCTTGCAACAGTGCCGAAATATCGGAAACTCATAGAAAATGTACATGGTAATTATCCCGTTGATAATTTGAATACCTCTTATGTTTGTGACCATGATAGTTTTAAAAAATAAAAAAATATATGGATAATACGGCTACGTTAAGTGAGGTGCCATTTGTTTAGCTCCGTATATTTTTAATTCAAATAACTAGCAATGTCATCTGAAAGTGTCGATAGTGTGGTCCGTGAATTGGCCAAAACTGTGTTGGATCTGCAGGATGAAGTGAGGTCACTGAAGAAGCTCATAATCGGTCAGAATGATCTAATAAAGAAGCTTACAGTGAATACAAAACCAGCAACAACAAAAACAGTGGAGGGTAAGCAGGCGCCGATCTCAGCGTCGTCGGCACAACGGCCGGTTCGCGAGGCGAGCGTTCGTGCAAAGTCGGCGATTATCGGACTAACGGGATCAGCCAAAGCAAGAAAGGCTATATCGCCGCTTATTCTCCCAACCAGCCCATGCATCCCCGCCATCGCTACTGCGTGTGCGTCATCGAGCCTCGCAGTAGCTCCGACACCGAGCATACCTACTACGCCTACTTCACCGCAACAGGTGAACGATTGCACTGTTGATGATGAAAGTTATTCAAACAACGCAGTAATAAATGATAATGCATTCGGATGGACTCAGGTGAGGGCTCGGAAGGCTCGCCGTCCGATAAAGAACGCGACCTGTGGTACTGCAGCCCCTGGTACGACTGCGCTTCAGGCTGCTGATCGGAAATCATATCTCCATCTTTATTATGTTAAGGTAGGAACGACAGTTGAGCAAGTTTCTGAGCATATGAGTACTATCTGCTCTGAAGATACGTGTGTAGTCGTAGCCTTGAAATCCAGAGGCGATTACGCATCCTTCAAACTATCTGTGCCTACCAAAAATGTAGACAAGTATCTGTCGCCGCACTACTGGCCTACTGATGTGTGTATAAAACCTTGGCGTAGTGGGTTTCGTAACTCATCACAGCAACAGGGAGGAGAAAACTAAATACAAATCATTTAGGCTGGCTTATCAGAATGTTCGAGGATTACGTACAAAAATAGATAAATATAAATTGGCAATTTTGAATGAGTCACCTGACATGATCGCGTTCACCGAAACTTTTTTGAAGAGCAGTGTTAGCGATGCCGAGTTTATGCCTGCGGGATATAAAGTGGTGCGCCGCGACCGGTGCGGCGACGCAGGATGGGGAGGCGTGTTGCTAGCGGTTCGGGACCGCTACAGAGTTCGGCAGGTGTTAGATGTGGACGGCTACACTCCGGATATCGAAATAGTAATGGCTATTGTGACTTTAAAATATCGAGATATTTTGTGTTGCGTAGTGTATATTCCCCCGAATTCAGACGATTTGACATACATGAAAGCATTTTTAGTGTTGGAAAATGTCGTAGAAAAGTATTCAAAATTCGATGTTTTATTATTAGGAGATTTCAATCTCAATTCCTGTAGCTTAAATATTAGTTTACAGTTTAATTATTTACTAGCGTATTGTAAACTGAAACAATATAATACTATAGCTAATAAGTTCGACTCGATTCTGGATTTGGTGATGAGTAGTCTTGGTGAGGAGTGTGTGAGGGTGCACGGTGACATAAAAATCGTTGAGCCTGAGGACGCGTACCATCCCGCGCTCGAGGTACGCTTGCGCATCCAACGTCCGCGCCCGCGCCTGCGCCCGCGCTTGTCGCCTCAAATCGAGAATGCGGTTCCAAAGTGGAATTTCCGTAAGGCTGATTTACATTCTTTGTATGCCTCATTTGAATGTATCGATTGGGAAGAAATCATCTCTGCAAATAATGTTAATATAGCCGTAGACTTATTTTATGATAAAATTAGAGCATCCATGAGTAACTGGGTCCCACAAAAAATAAATAATACTGGTAGCTCACATCATAGGTACCCAACATGGTTCACTGCATATATAATAAAAACATTAAAATACAAGTATTTTCATATGAAAAAGTACAGGGAATTTGGGCTAGAATTTAACTTTGAAATGTTTAAGTATTATAGACAACATTCGAAACAGCTCATTAGTGAAGCGTATGATTTGTACATCAAAAAAACTGAATGTGGGATTCGCAAGGATCCGAAGAATTTTTGGCAATTTGTAAAAGAACAAAAGGCCGACAGGAACACTTGTGATGAATTCGAGTACGAAGGTCAGCTGGTCACTGGTGAGGATGCAGCCAATTCATTTGCAAAATATTTCGAGTCCGTATTTTTGTGCGACGCTCCCACCTTGTCTGTGGAGGCCGCCGAGCGGGCCGCCGCCGCCGCTGGCACGCTGTGCTCGGCGCGCATATCAATAGACCACATAAGCTCAGCTGATCTCTGTTATGCAGTTCGGCGACTAAAGGCGCTCTCTTCTGCTGGCCCGGACGGTATACCACCCTTCATTATAAAAGATTGCGTATCCGCTTTTAAAATACCGCTTCTTCACATATTTAACTTAGCGTTGGGCACCTCCGTTTATCCTGCAGTGTGGAAAATTTCTCGAGTCACCCCTGTACCTAAGAGTGACGTCAGATCGAAAATTGAGAACTATAGACCTATAGCGGTGCTGTCAGCGTTCGGCAAGGTATTTGAGTCTATCTTGAATCGTAGCATTTCCTTGCAAATTCGGCCCTTGCTAAATGAGAACCAACATGGTTTTCGCGCTGGAAAGTCCACAACCACCAATCTCATCAACTTTGTGGACTATACGACAACCAGCATGGATCAGAATGAGCAAGTAGATGCTGCGTACTTTGATTTTAAAAAAGCCTTCGATCGTGTGCATAACGATATTCTTTTGGAGAAATTTGCAAAAATTGGGTTCTGTCCGAGCTTGCTAACACTTTTTAGTGATTACTTTGCCAACCGTATCCAATTTGTACAATGTCTGGGATACCGTTCTGATCCATATCATACTCTATCTGGTGTAAGTCAGGGAAGTACATTAGGACCGACTCAGTTCTCGATCATGATAAATGATCTTCCGAATGTTGTCAGAGCAGCTAGATGTCTCTTGTTTGCTGACGATCTGAAGTTATTCTTAGGTATAGATGAACTCGCTGACTGCGAGGCGCTCCAACGTGATATTGACAGTGTTGTTGAGTGGAGTGAGAGGAACAAGTTAGAGTTTAACGTGTCCAAATGTAAAATAATAACTTTTACAAGATCCCGCTCCCCGCACGTTCACAACTATACTATGTCTGAAGTACCGTTGGAGCGTGTCACACAAATAAAGGATTTAGGTCTCACACTTGATTCACAACTCACGTTTAACAAACATATCACAGAGTTATGTAAGCGAGCTTCTAAGTCCTTAGGATTCGTGATGAGACAGTCAGCTAGGTTTGATGATGTGCAAGCTTTACTGTCTCTATTTTATGCTTTAGTCCGCAGTATGTTAGAATACAATGCATTGATTTGGGACCCTCACGAAAAAAAGTATACGCTGTTAATTGAGCGGCTTCAAAGAAAGTTTGCTAGGTTTATTTATAAGAAACTGTACGGATACTACCCCAGTTGGACATATCCTTCTTTATTTGTTAGTGGTATGGTTGGTGTGAACACGCTGGAGCTGAGGCGAAAGTGTGCACTGTGTTGTCATTATTATCTACTACTAAACAACAAAATAGATAATCCTAGTGCATTAGCTCAGTGTGCACTATACATCCCAGAGCGAGAGTCGCGAGCGCGTGCACAGAGGCGCGGCCGTAGCGTGCCCCTGTTCAGGCCGCTTTTTACACCGCGCTCGGACACTGCACGATATGCGCCGACACACCATGCACTCACACTACTCAACTTCTTAATTATTTGTGAATCTGATATGGATGTATTTAACACCAATCTTAATGCATTATTGATAAATTATTGTATACGTTATTTACCCCAATTGTGTCACTATAGTTAATATATAACCATTAATTGTTATTACATTATTCACGTCTGACTCAAAAACGTTTTGGTTCTTAAACTGTAAGTTTTTGATGTAATTATTATTATAAATAAATAAATAAATAAATAAAACTTATAACATGCTGGAAACGACTGGATAACAAAAGCTATAGTAGATCCAACCGTTTATCCTCTTTTTGACAGCACCAATAGAACGTAACATGACGATGTTACGCAAAAGTTAACTTATAAATGCGAGGTTTTAAAAATATGACAACTGCTTAAATTTGCTCCTTGATCCCGTATAATAATCATCTTTCACAAAATGAGTCCATAAGTGCAGTAGTTTTTTTATAAATTCCATAAAATAACAAACGTTTTTAAAAAATTACGTTCTATGGCTATCAACATAGTGATGTTACGAAGTTACGATTGAGATATCGATATTGTTTATGAACTATTTTTACACGGGTGTTTTCCGTTCTCGGCACATAATATCGGATTTATTTTTATGTAAAACCGTTATATTGATGCGCCTCAGGAAAACATACAGCATTATTTGAAGACGTGTTTATCTCCTGGTGTATATCCAAAAAAGAACAAGGTTATGATGACTATGATGATTACAAGTACAAGTCATACTTGACGAAGCTGTTACCGGTTAAATCTGGGATGGCCAGCGAGCAACACGGAAGGGAGTAGGCATACACAGCGTTTCCCCTCTGTCAAAGTACAAGTCCGCATGGACCATGGAGTTTGATAATATACTGTGGGGTGAGGGCGGGGCTAGATTTGTGAATGGTGCTTTATTTTTTATGTGTTAGTGATTTGGTTGTGTGAGTATGATCGGCAATGGATCGGTACAGGTATGTTTTGTATGTAATAGTGCGGCTTTGCGCTAGTGTGCAACTTCCCCTCCCGCAAGAAATGACAGAAAGATTTGAACAATATTTTTTAGCTAAGGCTACTCCCTTCCGTGTTGCTCGCTGGGGATGGCAGACATTAAAGTCTGCCGTTTGGTACCAGAAAATAGTAAAGTTTGAGCAACCCCAATTCCAATTTAAGCAAACGAAATCTAATCTTTTATTTTTATTTATTTATTAATCAAAATCAGATTCATCGTTGCTGTCACTCGAGCTATTGCCGACATTTATAATTAATTGTTGACTCATATAATCTATCGCCACGTGTTTATCCCAATCTGCCATTATAGTTTCTTGTGTTTTTTGAATTACATTTTGCCAGCTTTCCGCAGTTACTTTCACACATGCATTTTTTAATAAATTTACCATTTTGTTTGCCGTGAATGGGGGTTTTGTGTTATTTCTAGCAGCGTGTCCTTTAACTTGAGCCCATATTAATTCAATGGCATTGTATTGACAATGATAGGGTGGAAGTCTAAGAACCCAATGACCATGTTCTGCAGCTATTTCGTCGATCACATATCGTTTTGGGAAGTGTTTTTTTGTTCGTAATATATTTAGTAATTGTACTTTTAGTAAGGAGTTATCAACATTTTCACCATGTCGTTGAAGCCAGTCAATGATTACTTGTTTTTTGTCGGCCTGGGTCGGCATTTTATCAATTTGGCGTGAGTGATAGGATGCGTTATCCATAATAATAACTGACGGTTCTTCCAATGATTGTACCATTTCCTTAAACCAACTTTCGTAAACCTCAGAATTCATTTCTTCGTGGTACTCAACTGTTTTTTTGGATTTAAAGGCCAACAAAGCATCTGGCATGAATCCTTTCACAGACCCTGCATGGCAAATGATTAGACGTTCTCCTTTTCCCATCGGTACTGAGGTAGTGGAAGCAGCGGTGTCATCAGTCCAGCTCTTAGACACTGTGTGGTTCGCATTCAGCCAAGTTTCGTCAGTGAAAACAACATTTGACCAATCTGTAATTTTTTTGGCTTCGCTCAAAAATTCGCAACGAGCAAAAGCTACGTCGCGACGCTCCATCAATATTTTGCGTTTGTCCGATTTTTTATAAGTAAATCCAATTTCATTCAAGACCTTTACCAATGACGATTTTTGACCTCGGAACAAATCACATTCACGCAAAGAAGCAACAAGTTTTTTAAGTGTTGGAACTTCTTTACGTAAGTAATAGTTATATATATGACGGCGTATAGCGTCTGCGTCAAAGTTGTCAACCGAAGTCACACGACGTGGTTGGCGTTTTTTCTTCGGCGTACGAAGCTTATTCTCCTGCATGCCGCTTGTTCCGTAGGCTTCGGTAGTAATTTTTGTAATCGTAGATGCACTAATACCTAACGCGGCCGCAACGCGCTCTCTCACTTGCGACAATGGTAAAAGCGGGCCGCCATTTTGATACTCTGCTTCAAAGTAATTACGAAGCTTGATCACCATTTCTCTCGTCTGTCCTTTCAGCACTGATCCTTTCGGCATTTTATAGTTCCAATATAAAACTCAGCAAATAATTACTAGCACGGGCGTCTTGTTGCGAGTGACAGTGACAAATACAAAACGGCGGTGGACCATTGAGTTTTACTACCTTGATAAAATACTACTGCTTACCCATAGACAAAAAAATTGGCAGTCATAGGAATTGCCGATAGAAGTGAAAACTTATAACTCAGAATTTGATAGCTTACCTTGGAAACTACACGGGTGTAACCGGACGGCGTGGCCTCGCCATCTGGGCATGGCCATCTAGAAATGCGTCAGCATTTCCCATTGGCTGATGCGTTTCTAGATGGCCATGCCATGACGGCCTGTCCACGCCCTTTCAACATTCCCCATTGGCTGACGTATTTCTAGATGGCCAATAGCCATGGTCATGGCGCCATTCCTAGGACTATTCTCTTTCCGCACAGACTCGATAGAAAAATGAATCGAAATCGTGTCCACTATAATCACTTGGTCACAACACTTTAACTGACAAATTAGATCTGTCAAAAAGAGGATAAACGGTTGGATCTACTATAAGACAAGAAAAAGCTGGAAACTTTTGGAGGAGGCCTATACCCGCCAGGCGCCTTAACTATATAAACATTCGTAATATATTACTATGTACAATCTTAGTACGAGTAAATATTATCTCATAAATTTAATTTTGTTTAAAACTCTGTAAGTTAAGGAAATAAAAAAAGACTTTATTATTATTATTCAAAATAAATCACGGATTTCATCCGGGCCTTTACAAAGGCATAAGTGGGGCTGTAGCCAACACTTAGAGGCCTGTTTGGTGTAAAAAATACAAAGTAGTATAAAAAAAACCAGAAACTTTTGGATGGATGGTGACATGGTATATCTATTACAAATAGGGGTAAAATGGCCAGGCTATTGAGATGAACTTATTAGTGATAAGGAAGATAGTGGGCTATGGAAGAGACTACGGCACCTGCCAATTTTAGTCTCATGTTAAAATATTTAGGCAGGTGGTGACTTGCCTTCCACTAAACGGGCCCCCCATAAAGGGCACCATGAGTGGTGACAAAAGGGGCAACGTTGGTGTGGATGGCTAAAGAGTGTCGAGAGGTGTGCTGCGGTTTCACTAGAGCGCTACTACCGGCGTTATGCCCTTTAACACTTCCACCCTTGGAGCTTTTTGTTACTTGCTCTTGCGTCTCCACCCCTGGACGGCCAATTAAGGCAATCCGGGGGTCAGGGGTCTCATTTAGCCCCAGGGAGAATCAGGGTCCACGGTGTCGCCACTCACCGACGGCTCGCCACAAGGCCGCCCCTGCGGGTTTATTTATTATTATAAAAAAATTATTATTATTATTATGTTTATTCAACCAATTTCACGGGTTTCACCCGGTCCTTTACAAAGGCATAAGTGGGGCTGTAGCCAACACTTAGAGGCCTGTTTGATATAAAAATACAATGTAGTATAAAAACAGAAACATTTTGGATGGAAGGTTACAGGTTATCTATTACAAAAATGGGTAAAATGGCCAGGCTATTGATATGAACTTATTAGTGATAAGGAAGATAGTGGGCTATGGAAGAGACTACGGCACCTGCCAATTTTAGTCTCATGTTAAAATATTTAGGCAGGTGGTGACTTGCCATCCACTAAACGGGCCCCCCATAAAGGCCACCATGAGTGGTGACAAAAGGGGCAACGTTGGTGTGGATGGCTAAAGGGTGTCGAGAGGTGTGCTGCGGTTTCACTAGAGCGCTACTACCGGCGTTATGCCCTTTAACACTTCCACCCTTGGAGCTTTTTGTTACTTGCTCTTGCGTCTCCACCCCCGGACGGCCAATTAAGGCAAGCCGAGGGTCAGGGGTCTCATTTAGCCCCAGGGAGAATCAGGGTCCACGGTGTCGCCACTCACCGACGGCTCGCCACAAGGCCGCCCCTGCGGGTTTATTATTATTATTATTATTATTCACATTATTTATTTCTTTTTCTTAAAATTACATTTTTTACAATATTTCTATATAAAATAAAAACATTATAAAAAACCTAATCCTAGATTGCCATCGGCAGTGGAGCATGACCCAAACTACCGGTGGTTAGGGCTGCAGACTGAGGAACCTCCTGACAATACGTGCCGTGTCAAGGAGTACTGCCTTCTGTATCTGGCTCTTGATCCAACCGTCTAGCGAAAGCCTCTTAAGATGTTGGTCGAGGCTTTTTGCTATAAGGCCGTTTGCTGAAACTACTATCGGAACAATGATCGTCTCGTCAACATCCCACATGGCGGTCACCTCGTGAGCTAAGTCAAGGTACT
The DNA here is from genome assembly GCA_917880725.1 of Selenia dentaria. Classification (NCBI taxonomy): domain Eukaryota; kingdom Metazoa; phylum Arthropoda; class Insecta; order Lepidoptera; family Geometridae; genus Selenia; species Selenia dentaria. The sequence continues at coordinate 15,193,438 of OU862903.1, forward strand.
TCCTGAGCTTGTCCTTCTCGGCCTTCACGAGATTCTCATCATGAGGAATGGTGACGTCAACAAGCATTACCCGGCGCTGAGATCGATCGATCACCACGATGTCAGGCTTATTAGCAACAACAGTCCTGTCCGTGATTATAGATCGATCCCAATAGAGCGTAGCACGACCGTTTTCAAGAACAGGCGTAGGTGCGTACTTATAGTACGGCACCTCAGACTCAATAAGGCCGTATTGAAGTGCAAGTTGCTGGTGAATAATCCTGGCTACTTGGTTATGTCTGTGCAAGTACTCTCCATTAGCAAGATGTGAACAACCGGAAATAATATGTCTGAGTGACTCTCCAGGACGGCGGCATGCCCGACAAATGTCGACCGTACCGTCTTTCAGAATATATTTCCGGTAGTTATTCGTCTTGATAACTTCGTCAGCAATTGCACAGACAAAACCCTCGGTTTCACCAAACAGATCACCGAAACGTAGCCAGTTCACTGACGCGAGCTGGTCTACATCAGGTCCTGTTAGGGCCTTGTAGAATCGTCCGTGCAGCTCTTTGCCCTTCCATACGTCTCTTCGGTCTTCGATGCTTAGCACAACTGGTTTACGCCAGTTCTCGTTTGCCAAGGAGAGAGGCGTGAGGCTCCTATCAACTGCTATGACATCGCGATGTATCCCACACTCGGTGTTACGGAAATACTCTCTGAGACTGGACACCTCACAGTTATGGAGGTTCTTGGCATTGAGGAAGCCACGACCTCCCCCTTTCCGTGGGATGTACAGCCTCATAACAGACGAGCGTGGATGTAGCATGCGATGTTTTGTAAGCATTTGACGGACCCTCCTATCCAGGGTGTCAAGTTCGGTCTGAGTCCATCTTAGTATGCCAAAGGAGTATATGAGTAGGGGCATCACCCAACCATTGAAGGCGCGCGTCTTGTTTCCGCCCGACAAAAGACTATTAAGAACTTTTGTTAAGCGGTAGAAGAAACGCTCCTTCACTGTCTGCTTAATGTCTCTATCCATGATACCCAATGACTGTGACATACCAAGATACTTATAGGTTTCAACTTCAGATAGACATCTGAGAGTAATTGTCTCAGAAAGTTGTAAATTTGAAGAATTTACAACCTTCCCCCGTTGCACATGCATGACCGCACACTTATCTACTCCGAACTCCATCCTGATGGCACTACTGAAAGTTTCAGTAATTTTCAGAAGGTTCATCAGGTCTTGGTGCTTCGGTGCAAACAGCTTGAGATCATCCATATACAGCAGATGAGAAATTATATATTATATAATATATAAATTATTATTATTATTATTATGATTACTGAATCAATGGATTTGTCTTTTAACCCGTCCGCATCAGCGCAAAAAATAACAATAGATTTATGAATGAAACTTAACTCGAATGAGTTGCTGATTCGGACAGATTAAGAGATCGGTAATACTATAATAACATTTTACTGCAAGCAATTTCCTTAATTTACATTTACACATACTATTGTTTAATCCTCTATTAGTTTTAGGTATCTTATTAAAAACAATGGGAGCCATACCCGAAACACTATTTTGCATTAAATATAATTATAAATATAATATAAAAATTACTAGCCCCGGGATCCCGGGATTGATATTTTATGTATAGACAATCCCGTAATCCCGGTATCCCGGGGCTATCTTGGGATTGGGCTATGTGGTTCCTATCCTAGTTGGCTCAAATGCAAAAAAAACCTAGGTAATGGCACAGTATACATATAAAGAAACAGTACAGAAACTACCGACAAACGTTCGAATCGGCTCACACACACACATGCGCAACGACGACAGCCCTAAGCGGTTGTCGCGGTGCTGTCAGTAGTGAGGCCGCGTCAAGACGAGTGGGCACGTATAAGTTTATTTCCACTTTACTAGGTTTAGTTACCATACCGTTGCATCTTTATACTATGGTAATGGTGTCGATTCTGTAAGCATCCTCTAAATTATGGCAGTACTTAATATTAATACTAGAAATAAGGATAGGATAGCTGTATCTAAATTTAGACTCACGAAAACTAAAAATAAGTCCTTCTTAGGCAATTGTGTACGTTTCTATAATAAAATCCCGAAAGACATTACTGAGCTCACTGAAGGGAAATTCAAGTTACGTGTCAAAAATATACTAATGAAAAAAGCCTATTATAAATTGAGTCACTACTTAGAAGACAAAGATGCCTGGAAGCTTTCCACTTCTGCCTAGTTTTCTACTACTAACTATTGAATAAATTTGTTATTTTAATACTATTCATATGTAACCTCAATGTACAAAGACTTGAAAAAATAATGGCCCACGAGTTTCTTGCTGCTTCTTCTCGGCGGTGGTTCTTTTCCGAAGACAGCGGTAGAATCATTTAAAAATTTTGACGTTCATAAGAGTGTCTATGATGCCTAAACTGAATAAATAATTTTTGAATTTTGAATTTTGAATTTTGTTTAGGCAAAAATCCAAATTAGTATAACACTTTCGAATGCCAGCACTAAAATTAGAATTTCTCTTCAATTGTGGGCATATTTTAGACAGTTTAGTCGTCACGTAACCTGGTGCTCGCTAAACTAACGTAAAATAACCCAAAATTGAATAGAATAATCCTGTTTTTAGAAGTGTCATTCTAAGTATTAAAAGATTTAGGATTTTATTGTTAACAGAATAAGGACCACCATAATAAATTTTGGATAATATTTTTGTGTTCACCAAAAATCTAAAGGTACATCTATGTATGCATTTCTAAAATATTGATCTTAAACCCATTTAATTGTTTTACTATAATTAAACTACTCGGCCAACAAAATATGTTACATCAAACAAATTCCAAATTAACACCAAGATATAACACTTTTTTATTGTAGTGCGCTGCAAATATTCTATTGTAACAATAACTATTTTATTCTTCCCCGAAAAATACTGATCGTGCACCAAATATTCCTGAATGTTACACAAAATATTATATTATAGGTTAGGTTAGGTTGGGTTTAGTATTAAAAAATCATTTTTAGTAAGCATTACATTTTATAATGTGTTCATTTTTTATTAATAAAGGTACATTGGACATGAATTGGTGTTTGATTCAAATACATTTTGCAGTGCATTATTTGAAGTAAAACTAAAAAAATAAGTACTTGTTTTTAAAATTAGGCGTATTACTATTTTTACAAATTTGCAATAGTTGTTAAATAGATGCTCGTTATGACATATTTTAATGAACATATTTTGGTGCACATTCAGTATATTTGGTGGAACACAGGCAAAATTAGGTAAATGAAATGGGAATAAATTTAAGTACTTTTAAATACCATCCATAAATTTTTAGTTCCGTAGTTTACCGATTGAAGAGAAATATCTAATGTTAGTGCTGTCATTCGAAAGTGTTATACTAATTTGGGTTTTAGCCTAAACAAAATAAGTACTGCCATAATTTAGAGAATGCTTACAGAATCGACACCATTACTCAGGTTTTTTTTTGTATTTGAGCGTAACTAAAACTAAACTAAACTAGTTTCGTTTTTTTTAACAAGAGAATCACTGCCAATATCTTGAAAAACGATTTGCATAACACAAAATAGACAGTAAAAAAACGATAATTTTGCAAGAAATCAAATATGTAATTAGTATTTAAATATTTTTTTATATTATTTTTTTATTTATTTAATAAGGCTTATCAATAACAATTACACTTATGCATACACCAAATACTTAGTCTAAATAGTTATAGCAAAATGCATTGTTTTTTAAGTTAAATACAGCATGCATTAATTCTTATGTCCGATAAGGAAGATAATATGAAATATAATGAATATGAAATAGAAGCAACAATTAAATTAGAAGAGTTAGAGGCTACGTTCCAAGAAGCGCCGAAATCACTCGCGGCGTTCGCACACCCATTCCATTAGAAGCCCGCGATCATCGTGAGCGAGCTCGAAACGTCATCGATGACGTCACCGAAAACGCTCACAACGCTTGCAGATCGTAGGTCGGTTTTCGTGGTCGTTTCCGAGCTGTCACTGTCAAACATCAAATGTATAGGATTCTATCGATTTTTGACAGAAAAGTTGGCGCGCTTTTCGCGACCGCGTATCTGTTCCACTTGGGTTGAACAATGCAAGCATTCATTCCAACCGGAACGCTAAACCGGGGCGCGACAGTTGTGAGCGTTGACGGTGCTTCCCGTAATGTAGCCAGAGAGTAGGATTGGAGAATTTGACATTGACTGCCAATGTCAAATTCTTTCTATATTTGGCCACAGAGTCACCAAATATGTCTAGTAAATCACTTTGATAATTTTTAAAATAATTTATTAAATTACTTAATCTGGGAACAGGCGAAATTGCTATTATAGAATATTGCAAATACAATCGCAGAAATATCAAAGCATCCAATGTTTTGACTTCCAAGTCTGATTCCTGATTTATTGCCAACATAAGCAGCAGCTAAAACACTTGCTCAGATTGGAGGAATAGACAATACATACTTAATACTTCATCAGTTGAACGACCCAGACACAATAGAAATTTCATTGTTATATTGACAATCGACTGGTGAGGGGTTATATGCTGTTTCTATGTGATATCCACTAACTACTCCATATTCGAACAGGCTTATTTCACGTCTAATTATAGTAATAATAATAATCATTATCATCATCATCATCTCAGCCGTAGGACGTCCACTGCTGAACACAGGCCTCCTCCATAATTATCCAAAAGGATAACAATAATAGAGCCTTTTATTCCGAATTTTTTACATCTTGCCTTGACTGCATAGATTACTTTGCTTCAATATGTCTCTTTGTTCGGTATGCCTTACGGCCTCCGTCTAAATAATATTTGCCAATATACCTACAGAAATACTGATATTCGGAAAAGTCATTAAAATATAAAGAAAATGTATTAATAGTAGATTAGTAGCCAAGGGCTGTAAGGCATCAATTGCAGCACGAGATATTTAGGCGCACGAACGCAGCGAGCCTATAGTTCGAAGGTGCAATTGATGCTTACACCCGAGCTAACTACTCTGCTTTACATCTCGATTGTGAGATAAGTAGAAAAAAACTGGCATTACAAAAATAAAATTGATGACTATTATACTCATACGAAGACAAGGCTGAATAGCGAAGCGACCTCTTTTGTCATTGGGCTGAATGCATGATGTCTATTGCCAGTATGATGGTTAGAAGTACGCGAACTTTTTGAAAGAGTGGAGTGTTTTTTTTTTTTGGCCAACTTGTATTCTCCAAGTGGGCCCCCGAACACGCTCATATGGTTTGTCGAACTCTCTACCAAACACCCTATATATTTATGTTACCTAAACACAGGTAGCGCCACCAGTGTCGTAGATGTCTTCGAGCTAGTAATACGTAAGTCGCCTAGATGGCGACACGTGTCATAATTTGGCTAGAAATATTTTATGATCAATATTTTATACTTTTTAAATACTGAACCGGACTAACAGGTTCCACGGGACTTTACCGGTGGGGAATTACCTATGAGCTATGTATTCTATTATATGAATAGGGGAAACCCCAATATTTATATTTAAATGAGGGGAACAACCACAAGTCCCTTGAATCATTTACTATTTATTTTTGAACAGTTGACTTTTTTAATATTGAAATTTATAGAGAGAAAAATTCACATCCTCGGACGGGATTCGAACCCGCGTCTTCTGACTCTCCGTGTCAGACGCCATTAACCAACTAGGCCTCCGAGGTTCGGGTCCGAGCATCGAATTTTAACTCTCTACTCATCTGACTTTAACCGTCTTACGGGGACGGAGCGACATCTATTGAACAGCTTTGACCGTACTATCCAACCGAAAGAATTATTTAGAAATACTTAAACTTTTTTAATACATGTGATAATAATTGTTTAAATTCAAACCGTTTTAAACACTGTTTTAAAATTACTTGTTTTAACCATGCCAACCCTACCCAAATCAGTTAAGCCATTCCAGCAGACCAACACAATAGATGTTTCTCATCATCATTTACTCGCTAACTTTGACATTTATAATATTTGGCAATTGTATGCAATCTCTAGAAGAAAGAGCAGAATCAACCCCACCCGCGACACAAACAGAAGCGCCCAGTCCAAAAGAAGAACAGAGCAGAACAGAAGCAGACAGTACAGAAGATAAGGAGAGCAGAACAGAAGCAGACAGTACAGAAGATAAGGAGAGCAGAACAGAAGTAAAGGAGGAGACGAGAACAGAAGGTAACTTACTTATATAACTTGTGGTTTGTCCTGAGTTAAGAACTCGCAAAATGTACCTATTTTAGTTAGCATTTGAGGCTCCACACGAAGTACTATGAAACCAGTTTCTCATCTATATACCTACCAAATTTCATCAAAATTTGTTCAGCTTGTTGTTTTTGTATAATTCAGTAATCTACATCCATATGAAATTTCAAAAAAAATATGAATATTCAATTGTAGTGGGTATATGACCTAGCAAATAATTTGAATGAAAAAATAATATGGAACAATCCCAAACCGTGTTGATTTTTAAAATCAAATATTATAAAAATAAAATATAAATATAATAAATTACAAGTACAATTTGAAAAATTTAATACCCACTTCCATTCTATTCAGTTATTGGAGTGTCACTTAAAAACTACTGAACCGAATTTGATGAAATTTAAATGGGACCACACGGGAAGCACCAGCTTTCAAACATAAAAAGAATTTTGAGAATCGGTTCACCCAGTCCAGAGTTATGAGGTAACAAACATTAAAATTGGAGAGGCCTATGTCCAGCAGTGGACTGCTACAGGCTGATGATGATGATGAAACATTAAAAAAAATACAGACGAATTAAGTACCTCCTCCTTTTTGGAAGACGGTAGATAAAAAAATCCAATGTAGTGCGGTTATAGGTAGGTGCGGTAACTAAAGTAAAACCACAAAATAAATAAATGTACTACGGTAAAATATTAGGCAGTTGTCCCAAGGCCGACGATGAACGAGAAGGGAGTAGAGTTAGGAAGTAGAAACGTGGTAACAAAGGAGCGGAGAGTGAGTGTGTAGTTTCGATAGTTTTGTCGCTGGGGTATTAGCGAGTGCGACGGGTGATTACTAGCGCCACTCCGTCGCGGCGGCCGAGCGTACAGTCCTGTCACAATCCTCTCTCGGTGCTAGTTCTGACCACTAAGCGAGCATCGCTGAGCGACTATTACCTTTGATAGCTGTTGTCGCTCAAACTAGTGGAGCGAGTCCTCGCCGGCAGTGTGAACAGCCAGTGATCAACTATCAATATATGCATCTGTTTTGTTTACTCTTAATGTGTATCTATTGTATATCCACCAAGCCGCACTGGGCCCGCGTGATGGATCATGGCCCAACTCCTAGAGAGACCAAAGTGGAAGGCTCGAGTCCCAGTAGTCCAGTATGTATATCTATTGTATGTTTCTTGAGCGAGAAAATAGACGATAGTTAGTCGCTTCCTCGCCGGGAGACAACTGCCGTAACTTCATTATTATAACATGTGAACTTTGACTACAAAGAGAATTTCATATACAAAATTTGCTTAAATCATGGCTTAAACTGGGGATATTCTTAAGGGGGCAAATAATGAGCTATTTAAATGCGTCTCGAGCTTGGACTAATCCTGTTTGATTCTTCTACAATGTTAATAGTAATGACATGGTTCTTTCCCCTGAGCCATCATACTTGCCCTTGTCTGTCGCATTAGCTCATAACTTTATAGGACTGTATACCTAATTTTTTGTCCACAGAACCATTAACACCTCCAAAAGACCCTCCGGAGGTATCAGCGCTAGATGTCCACACAAAAATACCCCCAAAAAAGGATCCCAGAAAACAACCCGAACCAAAAAAACAAACAAAAGTCGAACCTAAGAAGAAACCCTTACCAATAGTCGTCAAATCTGAAACAAAAGTGCAACCTAAGAAGCGGGACGTGAAAGAAGTGAAAGCTGTGAAGAGTGAAGTGAAAGCTGTGAAGAGTGAAGTGAAAACAGTGAAGAGTGAAGTTAAAGTCGAAGAGAAGAGTGAAGAAATAGCTATTGATCTACCTAAGGTATTGTATTGTTTATATTATTTTAATTTATTTTCTTACCTGGTAGATTTCTTGGTTGGATAGTCTACCTTATTTACTTGGCATCTTGTATACGTTTTTTTTCTTTAAAACCTTGCTAGGTGGCGTTCCTCTGTCTTCCACCAGGTATTTTTAAAGATAAAGATAAAGATACATTTATTTGCCCGAAACATGGTTGAAATACATTCTTAAGATGTAATGGTTTTTGGTTTTGTATCACATGTTTTGCCTGGGAAGGCGTGCAATCTTGATTTGCAGATTGAGATGGTTTGCATATTTTTATTAGTAAATTAATTAAATAGGACATCATTCATGCATATACAATCATTATGTTATTAAAAAATAAATGAATGTCAATAATAATCAAAATCAATAAAAGTCAATATGAAACATGTCAAGTACCAAGAACAATATAAAACAGTTTATGTATAACAAAAGTCGCATCAAGAAAAATAATAGAAATGGGTACAATGGAAGATGGTACAAATAAAGTCAAGTGAATTTGTCATTTAAGAAATAGTTTACATTATAATAGCATTTATCTATTAACATTTTTTTAAATTTTAACTATTTATATGCTCAAAACTTCCGTTTCTTCCTAACTAATTTGAACTTAACTCAAGTGTCCGACGAAATATTGCGAGGAAATCCCTCAACCAACATCAAAAAGTGGATTTAACACATAAGAAAATAATCGACCAAATCGCGATCTTTTTGATATTTCGTTAAAACAAAACTTTTTTTTTTAATAATCAAAAGCAACTCAAAATTCAATGTTTCGAAATGTCTGCCTATGCGGGGGGGGGGGGGGGGCACAATATTTAAACACTCTGGGTAGCCATAAAGACATGGTTATTCAATATTATGTTTTAATTCTGTGAGTGAAAAAGTCCCGATCTTCTATTAAATCATTAATTACATGCAAATATGGCCAGACTTTGTGTTTCCCATCAGGTGTGCAAGTTGTCATCTCGTCACATTAATATAGATTAAACTTATCTTTGTAACTCTTTTTTTTCAGCCCCAAATCCCAATCACAGAAGAAGTCCCATCAACGCCAAGTTTCAAACCAATCAACTATGCAGCCGCAGCAAAAGCGAGCAAACCCAAACCAAAATCGACAACCCCACCGATCGAGAAACCAACTCAACCAATACAACCTATCAGAACAGAAAAGAAAATAGATGCTGTCAAAGAAAAACCTAAAACTGAGAAGATTGAGAAGAAAATCCTGCCCAAAGAGAAATCTTTGCCGAAGGATAAAGTCAACATGCAACGAAAGAACTCTACTAAATAATATGTAAGTGGAAGTATTTGGATTGTGATGTGTTTAAAAGTCGCTCAAAGCTTCTTGGCCTCTGAAGTTTTATGGAAAACCCGTAATACAAAAACATGTCATTTTGCATAAACGAAAAACAACAATGTCAGTAGTCAATTTGCATTCCTGACGTTATACAGATAGGCGTTTTGCGTTTTTGACATTACGTGCCTAAAATACATAATAAAATAAACGAAAACCTATAAAACTACATTAGTATTACGTTTTTCTTTGTTACATGTCAGTTTATTTACATATTTGAGTTATATTTGTAAATTATTAAGTAAGTCGAGTTTATAAATATTTAACAACAGTTTTGATAGAAACACTTAATATACAAAATTATGTCGTTTTGCGAAAAATTTATGTACATAAATTATGTCAGAAGTTACTTGATCTTTTGCAAGAAACACATATTTAACAAAATGTGTTAAAACAATAAAAAATATAATTTGAAACAAAATATATACATGCATATAGCACTGGTTTATTCTTATTCTTCATACTATTTTATATTTGTTAGTTATATTTGTAATTTTAAAATTATTGGTTCATCAGTTAATAGTTTTTTAATAAAGTCGCTCAACAATTCTTGGGCTCCGAAGTTTCTCTGATTAAGTAGTAGTATGCGCTCCTGACGTTTTACGAATGCGGACAATATGTGCCTAAAACAACATAAAATATAAATGTAACAAATGTTTAATGTTAATATCCTTATTCCCTTATGCCGGGTTCCTATATCCATTTTGCTTACAACTGGTAAGTTTTGGCACTTTTTGTCTGAGAAAACCGTCAAACAGTAATAAGTCATAAGCAAAACGATCTGTTTCTGGATATAAGAACCCCCGGTTACTCATAATCATTCTAAAACTTAATAAAACCTCTTGAACAATAAATGTCTTATATTATGTAGAAATGACATAATATTGAAAAAAAAAATAACAAAATTTTATTTTTAATGCATAACATACGTCCACATTTTGGCAATCAGTGGGAATTGAACTTGGTAAAGAAAGCCTAAAGTGTAGCTTTACCGAGTTAGCTATAGTAGCAGCTTCTGTAATTCTGAAATTATATAGGATTGTTATTTTTTTTAATTTTTATATATAAGGAAGGATTATGAATAAGGGGATTGCTGTTTATGCCACACCAGCTTAATTTGTATATACCTTTTTTTAAATTAGTTTTTAATTAATCATATTTTTTTAAATTAATGGGTATATCAAGTTTTTCGTCATCATACAGTTACATGAAACTTGTTGCTTTGAAATTTGATGCAAGCCCATAAAATATTCTTCTCTTTCTTTTGTTTACGGTCCTCAGTATGTGCTTAGGCTAAATAGATCATTCTTGATTGCTTAATTAAAAGGGATACATTGTTTAGAAATAATTCTGTGGTACTGTAATCACTTAGTTCAGAGCAGTTCGTAACTTTAACCAAAATGTGTTACTGCAGTTAGCAACTTTAACGAAATTTTGTTACTGTAGTTAGCAACTCTAACTGAATGGTGTTACCGCAGTTAGCAAGTTTGGAAATTTAACTGGACCATGTTACTACAATTAGCAATTTTAACTGAACGGTGTTACCGGTGTAGTTTCCCCAAGATAATCAACGAAATTAGAAGATGTGTACAAAAAAAAATTATATGAATATTATACATTTCTCGTAAAGTAATGTTTTTTTAGTTTGATAGCAAGTTTTTTCATAGACAAAATTTTGCTTGTAAAAAATTATAATTTAGTGTCTGATAAGATGGTATGTTAAGGGTGTTCGGGATAAAATGAAATAGAAATCAAAATTGCATGTGTGAATAATAAACTGTCTAAAATGACAATCACTCTGTATAGGTATACAACATTTACAAAAAGTTGTTTTATAAAAAAATTACAGCACCAAAATTGATCAATTCTAACAAGCCGGAAGTGTGCAATGTACGACTTCCAAAATTGATAATGTTTATTGAGATGTTTATGAAGTACCTTCAGAAGTGAAGGGGAGATAATTTTAGTAATGAAAATTAATAACATACATAACGCAACTGATTTAAAAATTATTAACTAGCCGGTTTGGACAGTTCGTACCAACTGGGTCTGGGTGTGTATGTGTATATAAGTATGTATATCAGACATCAGGTTACATAGTACAGGCTCTGCCTAGTTCGGGACCTGAACACCGCGTGTGTTTGAACATGTCTGTTTGAGCTGTGTCTGGGTGTGTATATGTATATAAGTATGTATATCAGACATCAGGTTACATAGTACAGGCTCTGCCTAGTTTGGGGCCTGAACACCGCGTGTGTATGAACATGTCTGTTTGAGCTCTGTCTGGGTGTGTATATGTATATAAGTATGTATATCAGACATCAGGTTACATAGTACAGGCTCTGCCTAGTTTGGGGCCTGAACACCGCGTGTGTATGAACATGTCTGTTTGAGCTGTGTCTGTGTGTATAAGTATATAAGTATGTATATCAGACATCAGGTTACATAGTACAGGCTCTGCCTAGTTTGGGGCCTGAACACCGCGTGTGTATGAACATGTCTGTTTGAGCTGTGTCAGGGTGTGTATATGTATATCAGTCATCAGGTTACATAGTACAGGCTCTGCCTAGTTCGGGACCTGAACACCGCGTGTGTATGAACATGTTTGTTTGAGCTCTGTCTGGGTGTGTATATGTATATAAGTATGTATATCAGACATCAGGTTACATAGTACAGGCTCTGTCTAGTTCGGGACCTGAACACCGCGTGTGTATGAACATGTCTGTTTGAGCTCTGTCTGGGTGTGTATATGTATATAAGTATGTATATCAGACATCAGGTTACATAGTACAGGCTCTGTCTAGTTCGGGACCTGAACACCGCGTGTGTATGAACATGTCTGTTTGAGCTCTGTCTGGGTGTGTATATGTATATAAGTATGTATATCAGACATCAGGTTACATAGTACAGGCTCTGCCTAGTTTGGGACCTGAACACCGCGTGTGGATGAACATATCTGTATGAGCTGTGTCAGGGTGTGTATATGTATATCAGTCATCAGGTTACATAGTACAGGCTCTGTCTAGTTTGGGGCCTGAACACCGCGTGTGTATGAACATGTCTGTTTGAGCTGTGTCAGGGTGTGTATATGTATATCAGTCATCAGGTTACATAGTACAGGCTCTGCCTAGTTTGGGGCCTGAACACGGCGTGTGTATGAACATGTCTGTTTGAGCTGTGTCAGGGTGTGTATATGTATATCAGTCATCAGGTTACATAGTACAGGCTCTGCCTAGTTTGGGGCCTGAACACCGCGTGTGTATGAACATGTCTGTTTGAGCTGTGTCAGGGTGTGTATATGTATATCAGTCATCAGGTTACATAGTACAGGCTCTGCCTAGTTTGGGGCCTGAACACCGCGTGTGTATGAACATGTCTGTTTGAGCTGTGTCAGGGTGTGTATATGTATATAAGTATGTATATCAGACATCAGGTTACATAGTACAGGCTCTGTCTAGTTTGGGACCTGAACACCGCGTGTGGATGAACATGTCTGTTTGAGCTGTGTCAGGGTGTGTATATGTATATCAGTCATCAGGTTACATAGTACAGGCTCTGCCTAGTTTGGGGCCTGAACACCGCGTGTGGATGAACATATCTGTATGAGCTGTGTCTGGGTGTGTATATGTATATAAGTATGTATATCAGACATCAGGTTACATAGTACAGGCTCTGTCTAGTTTGGGACCTGAACACCGCTTGTGGATGAACATGTCTGTTTGAGCTCTGTCGGGTGTGTATATGTATATAAGTATGTATATAAAGCATCTGGTTACCACGGTAGGTTTAATGTACAGCAAAAGATCTCTTAAGAAGGGAAGGGATGGGATGGGAAGAAATGTTTGCTGTACATTGAATTATAAACATCTATACTAGGGTGCGTTTTAATTTATCGCCCGTTGACGGACGATCGCTCCATCCAGAGCGAGGCTTCTCATCCGCCTTTGTACCATATCCGTCTCTCTTTACAATTGATAATACAATAAACAACTTTCTAAATTAATGAACAATCTTTGTTTGAAATGAAACAGTTTATACAGACCGACTGGTTGAACACTACAAAAACAAGGACATGATAATTCATGGTCACATGAAACGTTTAAAAAAATAAAATTAAAAAAATACCGTTAAACTACAGAGGAAACCTTCATTCTATGAATGTGCTATAACTCGAAAATTATGGACACCGTCCGAACGGGGTTAATGACCCAAAGCGCCGCGCCGCGTTCAAAGGAATCAAGCTGCGTCCGAACGGGGTTAATGACCCAAAGGGCCGCGCCGCCCGCGCCGCGTTCACAGGAATCAAAGGATGCCGCGATCGTCGGCCGCCCGCCCGGCCGCGCCGCGCCGGTGTAAACAAACAAGTACTTACCTTGCCGCGCTAAGGCAAATTTTATTATTACACGCGCGCCGCGAGTGACCATGTTTATTGTTTTGAGTAGACAATTAAAGTTAAATTAGGTAAATATTAGGCACCTATTTTTTTTTCTTAATTAGAACGAGAATCGAGTACTGAGCACTATATATCAATATGTAAAGTGTTCAACCAGTCAGCCTGTATAACGTAAACCGCGCTTTTTTCACTTAAGAGTGATTGATCAAGTCCGATTAAAGTTTTCCGCGGCACAACAAAATACAAAAATCTAAAATGTATCCAGAAAACACAAACATCGAGTCCTAACTGTCAAATACATCAGGGCGACTTTCAACCGCCTATTTCGTGGGGCGACCGGTGCGTTGTCGAGCGATCGCCCCACGCATATAAAAACGCATACGACGTCATGTGCGCCGTCGGGCGACGAATAAAAATGCTTAGGACGTCCTAAGCTGTATACGCTTAGATAGGATGTAATCTCGGGCGTCAACAGGTGGTATAATAAAACGCTAAATACGTCTTTGGGCTATATAAGACGCTTAGGAAGTAATCGGGTATCGTTAAGCGATGTATAAAAATGCTTAGGCCGTTATAGGGCGTCGTCAGACGATAAATAAAAATGGTTAGGACGTCATCAGCTCAAGTCGGGTTTTATATAAAAACGCTTTTGGCGTTATTCGGCGTCGTTAGACGATATATAAAAACGCTTGACGTTATTCAGCGGCATCTAGACTATATATAAAAACGCTTGACGTTATTCGGCGTCGTCGGACGATATATAAAAATGCTTGACGTTATTCAGCGGCGTCTAGACGATATATAAAAACGCTTGACGTTCAGTGACGTCGTCAGACGATATATAAAAACGCTTATGACGTTATTCGGCGTCGTCAGACGATATATAAAAACGCTTATGACGTTATTCGGCGTCGTCAGACGATATATAAAAACGCTTATGACGTTATTCGGCGTCGTCAGACGATATATAAAAACGCTTATGACGTTATTCGGGTGTTGTCGGGCGATAGATAAAAACGCTTATGACGTTATTCGGCGTCATCAGACGATATATAAAAACGCTTATGATGTTATTCGGGTGTTGTCGGGCGATAGATAAAAACGCTTATGACGTTATTCGGCGTCGTCAGACAATATATAAAAACGCTTATGACGTTATTCGGGTGTTGTCGGGCGATAGATAAAAACGTTTAGGGCGTCTTTAGGTAATATATAAAAACACTTAGCATCTTACCGAGCGTCGTCGGGCGGTATATAAATACTTAGGACGTAAACAGGTGTTGCCATGCGATTTTAAAAAAAAAACATTTACGACGTCGTCGGGCGATAAATAAAATCACCAGAACGGCTTAACATATTTTAATGAAAGGTCTGTAGATACTTAGGTTATGCAATAACACAGGATAATTTTCAACATCATTATCCATCACGACACGGGTAAAACCGTGGGACACAGCTAATCGTATATATATATATATATATATATATATATATATATATATATATATATATATATATATATATATAAATCAAGTTGAATTCAGTTCGTTAATGAGCGCATATGATCATTAATATATAAAATGTTATAGTCTGAATAACGCTAGGCTAATAAGGCTAAATAGTGTAGTGGCTTTTTTACCTTTTAGTACAGTAATAATGCTAATAATAAATAAAAAATGCCTAATTGCTTTCTATTTCATTTTATCCCGTACAAAGATATAATTATAAAAGTTGGGTTTAAAAAATTAAATAATTTTAGTATGTGATATTTTCCATTATAATAAATGCATTTTTTTTCTTTAATTAAAAAAAATATAAAATAAAAAAATATAGTGTATAGAAAAAGGTATCCTTAATAATAATAAAAAATGTGAATATATAATAGTGATTAAAATTATATAAATTAATGAATACGATTTATTTTATTGTTTTAAATGTTTTTATTTTAATAATTAAAAGGAGGTAAAGCTATATTAGAATAACAAATAGTGTTAGGCAGGTCTTACGATTATATTATAAAATTTAAATCAAAACCTTGTGCTAAATGTCAATCCAATCATAACACAGGATAAAATTAAAATATAGATCTAACTAATTTAAACAAAAGACATACATGACGAAGACATTTGATGCGATGATAGGCGATCGCCAGGTTTTAATCCTATATCGGGTTTATAATTAATAATTACTTACCCTTAAAATATAATTCACCTAAACCAAACTTTAAATATTAAATTAATTATATTTTTAAAGTAGTTTCCTTGCTGTAGGTACTAATATTATTTATATTCAAAATAACTCTAGGATTTATAAAATCTACACTATTATTGTAAATGCGGGAGGTGAACCTCTTTTGTATGTTTGTCTGACTGTTTACCGGTCTCCTTTTCACGCCTGGGATATTCATGAAATTATGTTTTACCTGCCTGAAATAAGACATTAGGCTCTTTTCATTATTACGCAGAAGATACGTGTATATCAAAATGTACGTTTTAAGGATGCGGTCACTAGGAAAATAGTTAGCGACTCACTGTCGCCTGGCTGACTGGCTGTTGGTTGACCGACTGACTGTCGCCTGGCTGACTGACTGTTGGTTGACCGACTGACTGTCGCCTGGCTGACTGACTGTTGGTTGACCGACTGACTGTCGCCTGGCTGACTGGCTGTTGGTTGACCGACTGACTGTCGCCTGGCTGACTGACTGTTGGTTGACCGACTGACTGTCGCCTGGCTGACTGGCTGTTGGTTGACCGACTGACTGTCGCCTGGCTGACTGACTGTTGGTTGACCGACTGACTGTCGCCTGGCTGACTGGCTGTTGGTTGACCGACTGACTGTCGCCTGGCTGACTGACTGTTGGTTGACCGACTGACTGTCGCCTGGCTGACTGACTGTTGGTTGACCGACTGACTGTCGCCTGGCTGACTGACTGGCTGTTGGTTGACCGGCTGACTGTCGCCTGGCCTACTGACGGTTGGTTGATCGACTGACTGTCGCCTGGCGATTTGACTGTCGCCTGGCCGACTGACTACAAATTGAAAGCAAACTGATCAGCCGATGCACAGTATGTATTTATTGTGCAGTAAAGTAAATAAGGTTCAAAATTAAATGTACCGTATAAAATACTACAAGTTTTCAGAAGAATGTCTTAACCTTATACATTGCGGCGTGTAAATGCTTCTTTTTGATAAGACTATTCATCAAATCGAAATTATCATTTTTTTTAAATGCAACATATCGTGCTTTGACTGACAATAGCGTGTTTTGTTTTTGTTAGGTTTTCTATCTTCGCGATACGTTTGTCTTGGCTCTAAATTAATGAGTTTATCTTTAAGGCGTCTATAATTTAAATAGAATACAATTTGAAATTAATTATACAAATAGTAAATTTAAATATACAATTGAATTTAGTAGCCTACAATTACGGCAGTCCATATATTAAATGCGTAGTTAGATTATTAATAAAACAAATGTAATGTCAAGTGAAGAGAATAGTTTAATGTGCTTCATTGTTTCTCAATAATAATAAAAATAATAATTAACAAATTGTTATTTAAATTTATTTTAATAATAATTTATATATGACTATTTTTAAATATATTTATTTCTAAATTTAAATCGTAATCGTATCCACTCTCTAGCAGTCTTCTGATTGATTGACTACTTTTCTTTTTGACTTTTGTTATTTTTTGTTTACCCAAGGTGTCAAAATTATAGTTTTAAATAAAAAAATGTGTCTGCGATAGGATTCACCTTTATATTCTTTTAAGTTAGCTACAATCCACCACGGAGTTAGGTCTTTTTGAACTTGATTTTACATTTGATGAAAAAAAATTATAGTAATTATTTAAATGTTTGTTTATTCGCGTCATTTGAACTTATTATAATTATTTTTCATAAGATATAGTTGAAATTAGTAGGGCATGAGTATTGTTCTAGAAATGGTAGATTTTTGACTGAGATTTTGGTTAAACCGCGAAATTTGAAAATTATTTGGGATCTGTACAGCAAACAACGTAATAAGATCTAAATTTATAGTTGTACCATAATATGGTGTCAGGGTTGCAATTGTCAGTTATTAGAGTTTAAAATTTAAATAAGCGTTTGGTAGAAACTCTGTATTTAGGCTTTACTGGGATTTTTAATTAACAATTTTTTGTTACTGTTATTTAGTTTAAGATGTCAACTGGGTTTATTACGATATGTTTATGTTGAGTATCTAATTATACGTGTTTTGAAAATAAAATTATTAAAAATCATAACCCACCTCTTTCAACAATAGAATGGATAAAGTTTTTAATGTAATGTGTATATAAACTTATCGCATTTTGCTTTAGACATTTTGCAGAACGAGGAGTATTTTTTGAATCGTACATGAATAATAATATAATAATATACTATATTAGTACTACTATTTAACTAGTACTATATAATTACGGTAATATTAGTAGCATTAGGAAGGCTGTCTTCATAATAATGTATATATTTCAAAATCATCCATATCGTAACTGGTCTAATCGTCTAACAGATGTATAAAATACATATATTAGGGCTTTCAGTCCAAGATATTAATTTCGAATTCACTATTAATTTTGTTTTTAATCAAATTTGTAAGTTCTGTTATTGTTTAAATACACCAATTGAGTTTAGATATGTAGAGTGTTTAGTTTAAATAAACTTTTATATTAAAATAAGTTATTTTTAATATATTTAACTTATCCTTGTTTCATTTACACGAATATTTTTAGAAACTATTATGAAATATTACTATAATTATAATGTTTATTACTGGTTATTTGTCACAATGGTGGTCGGTTTGCATTTGCATAAGTTTGAGTATTGGCTATATCGAGGCAAAACTATACCGAACTGATCTGCATAAGGCTGCTTTTGTATTGATAATGTAAAGAGAAATTCAAATGGATACAATTGATTATACGGTTGATATTGGCTTTTGAAATCAAGCCAAAAGCACTTTTACGCAAGTTCTCTAAGCTGATTTTGGTTTGTCCCAAGTTTGGTTACTATTCCTATTATGCCTATTACACTTATGCGTATGTAATTCCGTTCATAATGTTTATGTATAATTGTTAAAATACAATACAATACAATATATAATATAATTATAATTGTTTGTGGTTGATAGTTATAAGTGATAATACAAAAAACAAATTTTGGTGGCATTCACGCCGTGATCGTAACAGCCTATGTCCATTTATAGTACGCGCGCGACTTAGATTGCAAGTTTGACAGTTGTGTTTGAGCGACTTTGACAATGCTTTCACTGTCAAAGTAACGCTGGTCCGCGCGCGTTTCTTTAATTTCATATACTTTTCTTTGTTTGATTTTAAATCTAAATTATGATAGTGTTTTGTTTTCTTTTCTTTGTTTTATTTAATTAAATTAAAAAAAAATACGACTCAAGGATTTGAAAATAAAAATTTTGATTTTATTCGTGGTCTAATTGTGAATTACAGTAAATAAAAACACTTCGTCATTCGCACATGCCCTAATGCCAAAATTAATCTTAAATATACTTACAATTATGTGGTAATAAGTACAAAAATGTCAATATTGAGTGTAGTGTTCATTTTGTTTTGAAATTTATTTTTTCACTTGTCATACTTTTTACAAATCGCCTACGGTATCTCGTATCTATATTTTAGTACCCTGGATTGCCAATATACCTCAAGGCATTCATTTGAGATCTTTATCAGAATAAGATGATAAATTGGATGATGTATAAAATATAGTGATGTTTCTTTTATACTAGTGAATCGTAGATGTAATTATATGCACCAATTACAATCCCTAAATACATAAAAAATCAACAGAAGACAGTCTTTTTTAACAATTTTAAAGCTCTCAACCTTTTTTCCGTTTGTATTATAAATTAATATGATTAAATGTTCATAGACAGGGTGGTCTTACAAAGGATGGTATTTTGTAAATCTTGTTTTTGGTCTTTGTTTGGTCTTGGTAATTGTGTTTGGAAATTCTGGAATAATGTTAAAAGTCAAAATGAATACAAATATGTGTTGTATACAAGTTTCTAAGTAAGTTATTCAGTTCCATTCTCCCAGTCATCTGACATGCTAAACTGCCCTTCAAGTTTAACACAGTAGTCGATGTAATGCGGAGTTTTGTACTGTGTTTCTTTCGGTATTTTTTTATTTACTGTTTTATGTACCTACTAAATAAATTTTTCAGACTATCCTGTTGCATATGTACATATAAATTCAATATCTAGCAAATATTCACTCAACTAATTGAACCAAAATAACAAATAAAAGAAGACTTAAAAATCGTAAAATTTTAATGTATTAAAAAATAATTAAATAAACCTAAGGCGGGAGGGAAACGCAACGGCGAGCGAAAGAGTACTTCATTTTAAGAAGAGCATGTTTTGGACGAAGCCGAAACAGGCGTTGATTGTGGTATCGATATTATCGATGACGCGTATCTCTCACGCTAATCCCGTTTTATTAAAAAAAATATGAGCGTGAGTTTTAATATAAAATAAAAATATTATGTATGAGTAATATAAAAATGTATGTCAATTGTGACCGGTATTCCTTTAGCAATATTGTATAAACTACCATCACTGCCAATCTTGTGTGGTTCGAGTGATTTGTAACAAAGTTAAAATCTTTAAACGTGTGCAATTAAAATTTAGCTCGAAATGGTTCAGGGGTAGGGCCTGCAGTCTACACAAAAGGTAATACGTTGCGACGGTATTACAAATAGTAATAGCAAATGTAAGCTACTGATCGTTAATCTCCATAATAGTAAAGGCGTCGCAAGCTACCGATCGTTAATCTACATAAATAGTAATAGCATCGCAAGCTACCGATCGTTAATCTACACAAGTAGTAATGGCGTCGCAAGCTACTGAACCTTAATCAACACAAATAGTAATAGCGTTGCAAGCTACTGATCGTAAATCTACACAAATAGTAATAGCGTTGCAAGCTACTGATCGTAAATCTACATAAATAGTAATAGCATCGCAAGCTACCGATCGTTAATCTACACAAGTAGTAATGGCGTCGCAAGCTACTGAACCTTAATCAACACAAATAGTTATACCGTTGCAAGCTACTGATCGTAAATCTACATAAATAGTAATAGCGTCGCAAGCTACCGATCGTTAATCAACACAAATAGTAATAGCGTTGCAAGCTACTGATCGTAAATCTACATAAATAGTAATAGCGTCGCAAGCTACTGATCGTTAATCAACACAAATAGTAATAGCGTTGCAAGCTACTGATCGTAAATCTACATAAATAGTAATAGCGTCGCAAGCTACCGATCGTTAATCAACACAAATAGTAATAGCGTTGCAAGCTACTGATCGTAAATCTACATAAATAGTAATAGCGTCGCAAGCTACCGATCGTTAATCTACATAAATAGTAATAGCGTCGCAAGCTACCGATCGTTAATCTACATAAATAGTAATAGCATCGCAAGCTACCGATCGTTAATCTACACAAGTAGTAATGGCGTCGCAAGCTACTGAACCTTAATCTACATAAATAGTAATAGCGTCGCAAGCTACCGATCGTTAATCTACATAAATAGTAATAGCGTCGCAAGCTACCGATCGTTAATCTACATAAATAGTAATAACGTCGCAAGCTACCGATCGTTAATCAACACAAATAGTAATAGCGTCGCAAGCTACCGATCGTTGATTAATAAGTTGCTTGCAAATACAACTGCAATACTAAATAATAATAAAATTAAATTCATAGTCCGCGTTCCAATACATGTAATGATTTCACGCTAACGACCTTGCAAAGTACATCGACTAACTGTCAAAAATCAGTTTGATAGTTACTGTTGGGCGTTTGTGGTACGCAATAACAATGATGTGCCAATCTTGGTAGACATCAACGTTCGGCTGACAACCATACATAGTTAGACTGGTATTCTACTCGTCAAATATTTTATTATATAATAAATTGTTTGCGGACGCAGTGCCAGACAGAAATAATGATAAGTATTTTTACTATGCAAATAACTAAAAAATCTTGGACAAATATCTTTGACGATGCAATCACTTCAAATGCCGAAGTTAGCCAATAGTCATACTGGTGGCGTGTTGAAACAATAAAAAGGGTGATACTTGATTGGACGTCAAAGCTCTGCAGGTTATGTGAAGAGAACAGTTGGTAACAACTATTGTTTGTGGATTGAGAGGTTTCCAAGGGTTGTTTAAAGTTGTTTCGAACCGTGTTTTTACGGTTGAATTTTAATTGCACACTGGAAAGTGATCTTTTAATATTTGTCCCCCAAGTGCCTAGTAGTAATTGTGTTCTGTTTCGTGTGTGTTGTCCCACTCTATTAATAGTATAAATAATAATATTTGACATGTTATAATTAGTGTATGGATATTTTAATTAGTGTTTAATGAATAATCGATCTTATGGCTTGTGACATGACTTGAAACGAGGACCAAAATTTGTCTGTCACTATAAAATGATGAGCACATGCGACAGTTTGGTTTTCAATGATAAAAATGTTTCGAAAAAGAACAGTTGTTTTGTTGGTGTTTTTATTTGACGTTTTGTTATATCTCTTAACTCTTTTTTTGGCTGGACCATGGCGTCATGATTATTTGCCATAAAATCGATATTGTGTATATTATGTGTAAATTTTGATATAATTAGAGATACGCATGTTGTATGCTATAGATTTATCTTATCACAAAAAAATATTGAAAAAAAACTTACATAAAATGTTTAGAGAATTGAATAATAATTATGGTATTGAGAAACTGAATTTTTGTTTGCATTATTTTTCATCCTTTATCTTTTTTAATGAATGCGCAGGTAAGACAAGTTAAAGTGCCCAGTTATAACGTATGTAGTTATCGTTTTTTACTTATATGTGTAAGGTTGCAACCCAGATATTATCGATGGCTCGAGTTGGAGACTGAATTGACTCTCCTGTAGTTTTAAAGTCTAGCAACACTGAAGTCATAGACAAAATAATGCAGAGTCTGTGGTAAGTTTGCTGTTGGCGGGAAAGCGAGCGTATCGAGCCATTGTGGGAACAAACGCTCGGTGGAGAGGGTCATTCGATCGCCGGCGCCTGAGCTGGATGAACGTGTACAAGTCCTAGCGTAGCGTTTATGTTCTCTTTGCAAAAGTCAGTGAATACAGTGTATGTAAACCCAAGTGGAGTTTTATTGGTGATAAGTCTACATATGCTAACGGGCTTACAAACTTTTGCTTAAATTTAACTGTCGGTATTTAGTACAGAGCACAGGAATGTCCCTGTGCGCTGTACTAATGCCCGATTTTTGATACAAACAGTCTAGCCTGTCGGTCTAGCGCTCGACGAGTCAACATCTCCTGAGGATGCCTCGTGTAGAGGCGAAACACGTGTCGAATCGGTGTTGGTTTATTTGGGGTTTCTTGTGTTTTTATTTGGGTGGTGCACGCCCCCAAATAGTCCAAAATCATTGTTTTCTTTTCAGCTGAAGTCACAAAATATTTTTTAATATCGTTTTTTGATAATGGATTTCCGCAAAGTAACGCCTGAATCAATAAATTATCACAAGTACTTTTATCTGTTTATCTATTTCTAATTATATATTATTTTTTATTCAAGACAGAAATAATAAGATAAGACGTCTAATAACTTTTAACGATTAGCTGCCTTTTATGCGCTGCCGTTTAGGGCCTAGGCTCAACTGCGAAGTTCAACCAGTTGAGTCGTTCGTATTAATTTTTCCCGTAGGCTCAACTGGTTGTGTCGATTAGAAAAAAATGTGTCGAAGGCTCAACCGGGACCTAGATTAAAACACTACACCTACATCGGTGTTATTTTCAAGCCAAATGTAGTCTAGTGCGAGACCAAATTAATATTTTCCGATTCAACTGTCACTTTGACAAAACTGTCATGGGAATCTGCTAGTAATAAAACTTGAGCCTTTGAGATATAATATCATTATATTGTATAACATTATTATGTAAGGTATTTAAATTTAATAACTATCTATATTCCTACCACTTTTCACAATATTTTATAATATAATAGTAGCGCTAAATCCCCTGTTTGCTCGCAAATTTGTTGCATGTTCTCTTCCCCTTTAATTGTAATGGCATTTAGTATTTATTTGTTAAGTTAGCATAGAACCTATTGTAAGAAACAGTGTACATTATGTTGGGGTTCAAATAAATAAAATAAAAAATAAAAAAATATCTACACAACCAGTTGCGCCTACGGGAAAAAAAAGTTCAAAAGGCTCAACTAGTTAAGCCTCGTGTTTTAATCTAGGTCCCGGTTGAGCCTTCGACACAACCAGTTGAGCCTACGGGAAAAAAGCCCGAACGGCTCAACTAGCTGAGCTTCGCAGTTGAGCCCAGGGCCTTAAACGGATTTCTCCAAGCTTATTACAAAACGCTCCTCATTTATGATAGTTTCGTGAAAGGTGGGAGTATGGCGCCAGAGCTTTAAACATTATTAGGTAACGCTAATTATTATGTAGATACATACTTAAGGCATATTCAGACCTGAGCGTTATTCGCTACCGCTGTGGGTAGCGAAAAATACCACGCGAAACTCGATGGGTAAATAGTATGAAGTTCCATAACTGCAGCGAAACTTATAACCGCCTAGTGAGGTGGTATTTTCTCTTGTTTGGCGAAACTAGTTCCGCCGCCCCGCTAACCGTTGCCAACGAATATCTCTACCGCGCGCGGCAGAGATATCCGCTTTGGTGTGAACAGTAAAATTAACGCATACCCTTTCAGATTTATCTATCGCTCGCGGTAGCGAATAACGCCCAGGTTTGAATAGGCCTTAACTCTATTAGGCAGACTTCTATATAATCAAACTCATATAGGTACATAGTAAAGGCAAAAGCTTGTGTGTTTATGTTGGTTACTTCTTCGCACTCAAACGGCTGGTCTAATTTTGATGAAATTTGGTATGATAGGTAGATGAGGCGCTGGATTAACACATAGGATCTTTTCATTATCCATCACCACGCGAGGCGCAGCTAGCCATTAAATATAATGGTCTTTGCTGTTATGAAGCGGGTTTATAACTATTACTTAGGTATTTAATATATGGCAGTGTCATTTCATGGTATTCAAATTACTTTTATATAAACCGGAGTTTGTCTATAAATATTAGGTATTATCCATTCATAATACCTTACGGCCTTACATATTATATATGGTACTTAAATATAAACGTAATTTAGTACTACGTACTACAAAACTACTCTGCGCCGTACTAAATGACCTAATGTAAAACATCAACTGTCATTTTGACAGCTGTCACAGGTAAGATATAATATATCTACACAACAAGTTGCGGCTACGGGAAAAAAAAGTTCAAAAGGCTCAACTAGTTAAGCCTCGTGTTTTAATCTAGGTCCCGGTTGAGCCTTCGACACATTTTTTTCTAATCGACACAACCAGTTGAGCCTACGGGAAAAAAGGTCCGAACGGCTCAACTGGTTGAGCTTCGCAGTTGAGCCTAGGGCCCGAAACGGTATCAACCAAGAATGCCATCTTGCCTGTACAAGAGGTCTGCCACCTAGTAACCCGGGTTTCCTCGACTCTTACGATTCTCATTCCTACGGCGGCTTGCTCCGTCCCTACACGGCGCATAACTTGTTAAATAGACACACGAATGAGAAGAACTGAAAAAAAATCAACTCTCAAGTATAAAAAAAATCTTGAAGAATTGCAAAAAAAAATTGATAGACAAGCTCGTTATTAAAGGTTTTGCCACACTGGATGCGGTCTGCGGTCAGGTCATATACAACGCAGCCCGCATTATGTATGAACAACATTGTCGGTCAGGCAATCGGTCAGTGGTCCGAGCAGGGGAACCGGTCAGGAATTCGGGCAGGGCAAACAGCGGAATTTTGTTAATTGATTGCGTGAATCAGTAGGATCAGTTCTTTTGTTGTGTTTTGATCGAAGAGTATAATCACCGAGGAAGAAGCAAATATTGTGTTATTATGGTTGCCGTTGCGCTGCCCGCCGCCGCTCGGCCGCCCGCATGCCCGTACGTATCCTTGCGTTCCTTTCGCGTGTTCCACGGGCAGAACGCATAGCTATATAAAATATATCGAGACCGACAATGTTGTTCAAACATAGGACACAAAACAACAGAGACTTGTCAATTGCTCCAGCCCACTCCCGCACGATAGCGGTCGTCCACACAACGCGCAGCGGACTGTCTCAAAAGAACAGAGGCCGTAGCACAAATAATTTGCGTAAAAGTATTCGTATAGTAAGCGTCAACGAGTCAAGCTTCAGCGTCCAAACTATGAGTTATCTGTGTCACAATTATTCTAGATAGACGACAGTTTGTACTGTTGCACGTGAACGACACGTTACGTAACGCAGATATTCGTGCTAGGCATACTGCTCGTCTTGGTTGGTACACTTACACTGTCTGCCAGTTTTGATAGTCTAGTAAGTATAGACTACAGTTTCCTCGCAACATCACCGCATAGTACCAGGCTACCATAACCGCATAGCAGATCTCAGCAGCCTTGCTATCGCTCGGTATGCTGATATCCATACATAATATCACCTACTACATGGCTCGTCCTGACTATGTGTTATCTGTGCCCTAGATACATGACAGTTTGTACTGTTGCTCGTGAACGACACGTTACGTAACACTTACGCAGATATTCGTGCTCGGCCCACTCTGGGCCGAGCAATGTCTCTTAGAACCAATTCCATACGACGAAATAAGGGATAATTTTTCAACAAGATGACCTGCACATAATACAAATGTAATGAATTTCTTACGAAACAATTATAACCAATAAGCCTAATAGCCAATTATATTGCAACCCTTGGCCTTTTTTTGAAAAATTGAAAATCTTTTATAGATACCACCCCCGGGGGAGCACGGTGGTTATGTGGGAGTCCGTATACCCACTAAAAACCCGGGGTGTTCCTCCAAGCGCCTTTATGTCGAGACTACAGGAACGTTTTGGCAATCGTCTGCGGTCCCGACGACGCTAATCCCCCAGCAGAGGATCCCAACGCGATGGGATTAGAGTAGACTAAGCTCTAGCCCCGTCTTCTTAAGGGGCGCACGGAAACACCGCGCGCGCCGCCTCGGGGACACTGATGTTTGGACGACGGACGCCCCCGCGTACGCCGTCTCAGTCCCCAATCATGGAGGTCGGAGAAGGGCGTGAAAGATTAACCTCCGACCCCTGGTCTCTTTCTGCGGATCGGGAGCTCGGATAGTAATTCCCGCTCCCTTTCCGCCACCTCCTTCTGCCCCATCACCTCCTCGCAGAAGGAGAGTGCCTCCTCCCATTACCTCTCAGATCTCAGCATTGATGATATTAATGCTGGGAGAGAGAGGTCGTTTCCCACTGCAGCGATGAGGGCCCGTAGCTCCCCGGATCTCAGGCCTTGTGATTTTTTCCTATGGGGATTTGTCAAAGACCACGTATACGCTGAGAGAGTTCACAGCCTAGAAGAGTTACAGAATCGTGTACGTCGTACAATTGCTTTAATTACTCCGCAAATTTTAAGGAAAGTTCATTTAGAAACTGTAAATAGAGCTCGTCATTATATTGCAAAACAAGGACGTAACTTCGAACATCTGCTTTGAATACAAAATTTTGTACTTACTAAGAAATAAAATGTATGGGAGTGTTTAATGTAAAATTTTTGGATATTTCTCGTTTTATTTTTAAAAAGTTATTATTGTCTTTTTACTCCTTAGATAAAGTACTTTCGATATCAGTTTAAAGTTTTTTGATATCTGCAATAGTTATAGAATAATCGCCTGTGCACACTTAATGATTACAACTATTATAGGGTGAATTCTGTGTGTGACACAGACTCATAGTACCTATGTACGCCGAAGCGTGACGTTTGACGCTTGCGATACGAATACTTTTTCGCTATATACTTATACTATGATTTATAATAAACTTCCTTCGTGAGCTCGTGACCACGGCCATTGTAACATGGTCGAAACGTCGAGCGAAAGGTACATATTTTTACCTATATTAAATAAGACGTGATAAGTCCCGATAAACATTTAAAACAAAAAAACTTCCCAAAGACATTGAATGAAGCTTCCAAATGCATTTACAGAACTTCCACTTCACGTTTTTGAACCACAATTTGAAAGTAACCTACTAGGTGCTATTACAACATACGAAAACATTAATGATAATAGATAAGTTTGGCTTTTTGAACTACTAGATATTGACGTACTTCCTTTTATAATTTTATTTTTATTAGGTGAACTTGTTTCACTTTTTTATATGAATCAATATTAATATGTTGTAGTAAAATGTATACTTAAGCGTAAAATGTTCATTATCTGTCTTCACTACAGTGCGAAGAAAGAGTCTCTTCTAATGTCTTCTAGACAAAAACTTATTAAATTAATCATATTTCGCGGGACACACGAGTTTCAAAACATTGATTTATTATTGAGTTGGTCCAGTCCACTTGTTGCATAACATCGTTCACGCCGCTATGACTCAGCTGTCATAGTAGACGTTACAGCACGCGCGTGAACCAATCCATGCTTTCCTTCTGAATTTAAACCAATCACCGAACATGTCTATTTGTAACCTCGGAAGTAATTCGTATTTGGAATCATACGTACGTCGTTTTGGTTTGAAGGACCATTTTTGTGTGGAATTTGTTCTGAGTTTTGCTTCCTGACATTATTTTTTCGTAGATTTTGACATGTATGGCAGGGCGGTTATTTAGCGGTATTGTTTGTAACAATGTTTTCCAAACAAATATGTCTTTATCTTTCGCAAATTGTTTGTGCTCGAGTTGGGCGCCATTGGAAAATATTCGAAACCAACATAGGTAGGGAACCTACTAATAGTAGGTACTAGAATGAAATAATCTACTACTTCGCACTCAGACAAAATAAAAAAGTCAAGACAGAATGTTGTGAACAGAGAAGTCAGGCCGGGTAAAACTACGCCTCGGCGTGTCTCTAGCGTAGCGTTATATTCTCATTGGGCGTGTCCATACATAATTACATATTATACAACACGTACAACGAAACTACGCCTTGACTCGTCAGTCGAACTATCGCGCTGCGTGCAAGCAGCACGTAAATTTTTAATTATGATTTAATGTAAATTTAATTATTTTTTAATAATTTAAATTTAATTTGAATTATCATGGCAGTACCGATGCACGCACATGTAGTTTAGAAAACCGGCCTCACTTCTTTGCTCACAACATTCTGTCTATACTTTTTTATTTTATCTGAGACTGCACTGAACTTTAGGATTGCTATCTATTCAACCCAACTTAATCAACAACTTAGATACCTACTACTCAACTCGCGTTTCCCGTTCAAACGACAAAACAACTTAACTCGCTGATGTCGCAAGTTAACTCGTTATTGTACTTAGGCCCACTTGCACGTTCCATAGTTAGCTTCAATAACTAATAGTCAAGTGCTGAAACGGGGTTTTATAATTAATTTATCTTGCACCATTAAAAGGTTAGGAGTATATCTAAGGTTGTTTATTGATATTTAACCCAGCAATGTGGGAGGGTTAAGTCTTTAACTAGGGTTAGTGAAGTTTTCTGTCCAAAGAGGTTACATTCTACTGTATAATTTACTCTTTGGACGAAATGGCACGAGACAATACGTATAGAATAAAAAGTCATCAAATTTCATACAAAAAAGGATAAACAAGAAAGTCTATATACATTGTACAAAAGAGATAGATATAAGTTTCACTTTTTTTTCGATTCATTCATTTTTTGTCAGGCTACAATATAAGCGCATAGACAATTCAATGTTCCCATCTAAAGATTAGAAATGTCACTTTACCAAAACCGGTGATCTTTTTTAGTCGTGCAAGGCAAAATGAGAGTTAAAAATCGATATGACTAACGCAAATTTACAAACTCGTAGACTTATTTATTCAACCCGAGCAAACGTGCAAGTGGGCCTTATTGACGTGTAAATCGGGCAACAGATCAACAGATGCTGGTTGCGCCATATTACAATTTTCGCTGTTAAATCGATGTAGTAGTATATTGACGTAATAGTGTGTCCGCATTCCTGAATTCAACCCCTACCCCCTCCCACCTTTTGTTCGAATTGTGTCGCCGTGAAGTGGAGCACACACGCCAGTGAGTTCCGGCTTGGACAACGCTCAGATGCGACGCTCGCTAATCGTCACTGCGCTAATTGAAACGCTTCCGCACGCACCGAGCGCAAATACGCTGCGCCCGCGCATACCTTTGTTTTTGGTGATAATACCGCAGTTTAAGTGTTATCATTCGTGTACAGACTGTGAAATAGCAAACGAACACTGATGACATTCATTTTGGACGTTGGAAGTGTTGGAACTGCTGAAAGTGACACTAATTGCGATCAATCCTGTAAGTACCTATCCATATTTCTATTCCTTAGTCCCCATTATTACGTCAATTATTCTCTAAATTCAAATACAGTCCACAACTTCGAAGATTTTTATAAAGTCAAACGCAACCGCACCAGATGCATTAAGGCCTATTCAAACCTGGGCGTTATTGCTACCGCGAGCGATAGAGAAATCCGAAAGGGTATGCGGTAATTTCACTGTTCACACCAAAGCGGATATATCTACCGCGCGCGGTAGAGATATTCGTTGGCAACGGTTAGCGGGGCGGCGGAACTAGTTTCGCCAAACAAAAGAAAATACCGCCTCACTAGGCGGTACAAGTTTCGCTGCAGTTAAGGAACTTCATACTATTTACCGATCGAGTGTCGCGTGGTATTTTTCGCTACCCATAGCACAGATTACTGAATGCCCATAGCGGTAGCGAATATCGCTCAGGGGCCCTACTCCCACCTCTTAAAGTAATCATGTTTTAACCTTACCATTAAATTTGGTACCACCACGTCAATATAGCAAGCTTAAAATAATAATGGATTGCGATAGACGTTTTGTTGACGTAGTATCAAATAGTTCACTCAATTCGCGTACTTTGACTTGACTTTTGACACTAAGTTTTATTGTTCCAATGTCAAAGTCTTGAAGATACGTACTCTCATCTCTTAAAGTAGTCATATTGCATACCACTTATATTGCTTACCATTAAATTTAGTTGATCGTTTTGTGTCGGTGGGAGTACGGTAGTAAGTATGATTATTCTAAGCTTATTACAAAACGCTCCTGATTTATGATAGTTTCGTAAAAGGTGGGAGTAGGCTCCCAGGTCTGAATAGGCATTTACATGTACCTATTGCGCTATGAATAAGTTTTTGTTACCAACACCGTATTGTCAAGTTCATTGTATTAACGACTTTTCTCGTTATTTCAGCTGCAGAGAGTTGCTTTTAAAGCAAGTTATTAATTCGCGGTCGTTAGCTTACGACGCTATTGATATTTATGTAGACTTCCACCCAGACTATTCTAAAATCTGAAAAATATTTCCATCTAATGATTTCTTTGGATTTCACGATTCGTATATCTATGTACATTGAATTTAAACAACTAACGATTAAACCGGGTTTCTACAGGGTGTTTGGTAGAGGGACCGACAAACCAAATGAGCGTGTTGGGGGGCCACTTGGAGAATACAAGTTGGCCAAAAAAAATCCCCGGCACCCCAATTTTTTTAAACTAAATCAGTTAGTTAGCTCTGTTTTGTATCCAATTTTGCTTTGCGTGGCCTGAAGGTGTATTAGAGACCAAATTCAACTAAAACATCCGGTCTAAAACTGATTTTACAAATGTTATGGTGGTAAATAGGTACAATTTCGGAGAAAAAGGGAAAAATCACAAAAAAAAGTTAAACATAGTATTGGGGGTCGGGGATTTTTTTGGCCAACTTGTATTCTCCAAGTGGTCCCCCGAACACGCTCATTTGGTATGTCGGTACCTCTACCAAACACCCTGTATATTATTTTATCCCGACACGTTTCGAACCATTTTCAGTGAACATGGTCACGGGTAGACTGGATGACAGAACGTTATGTCAATATCTTTTATATACCGCCTATCATTTTTAATTTGCAATAATATAGGCTACATAAAAAATGATATCCATTTCAAGTGAAAATTTTCAATTAATATTACTTAGGCGGTGAAAAAGATTTCTTTAAAATTCATACTCGTAGATTCACTTCATCCCCGTGATTTTTAAAGAAGAGGCATCAATGAAATTCTATGTATATACCTACACCTAATAGCAAATCTGCATGGACAATTGATAGGCCGGTTAGCGCAGTTGGTAGCACCCCTGCCTTCTGAGCCGCTGGTCCCGGGTATCCCCGGACAGGTCAAACATTTGTGTACATGAACCTGTCTGTTTGATCTGTGTCTGGGTGTGTATTTATTTATTTATTTATTTATTTATTTGGTTCACCAACGATTGTTACATTGTTTCTTATAACTAATCTATAACATAATTATAGTAGGTACATATTGCTAAATGCACAACCAATTAAAGGTAAACACAGCATGCTAAATTAAATTTACAAAAAAGGAGTAACATTTGACATACCTGTTGTTTAATAAGATCAAATTACAAGATACTTAGTTTGGAATTTCCTTGAGCAAATGCTCGCGAAAATGATTTAAGTTAATAGAGAAAATATCCATTGGTCCGGTACCGAACCATTCATTTAACATTCTGCACAATCTAGGAATCGGAGAGTTACTGCCATAAACTGTGGAGCGAGAAGGTGGGACTAGCAGTGAAACTGGGCGACGTGGTATTCTACGGGGTATTCTAAAGTTGAACAGGTTTAATAATTGTGGACAATCTATATGGTTGTTGAGAACTTTGTATAAGAATATTAGGTACAGAAGTTTCCTTCGCTTCTCTAGAGAAGATATCCGAAAGTGATCTATATATATAATATATAAGTATAAGTGTAGGTATATGTATATAAGTATGTAATATCAGTCATCAGGTTAGTACAGGCTCTGTCTAGTGCCTTTGTGTGGATGTTGTCCCTTAAAATAAAAAAATAAAATGTAGGTTGGTACCTACTTTAATTCTTAGGTACCTTTACATATTATATATTTTTGTGATAAGTAAACCTTTGAGAAAACATAAACATACACAGCAAGTAACGTCTGTTTAGTAAAACACTGTTTTAAACTATCACGGTTGTTCTCTAAAGTTATATGATTATTAACGGGATATTTACCGTGGTAAGGTTGTGGAATGAGCTCCCGATATTTCGGCGCAGTCCTGTTTTGAGTCCGCGTTCAAAATGTGTTCAAAATACTATACGCAGTGATACAGTAAGTGTGTTTTGTCGGGACTTAGGATCGAGTTCGAGTTCCAGTGATAAAAGTAGCAAAAGACTAAGAAAGAGGGTAGATCGTTATGTCTGCACCTAACTTTTAAACTTTTTGACCAACCACCCGCATTCTTCAGTCTTCCCGTGAACATGGTGCATGTAACTGCGCCGAAATATCGGGAGCTCATTCCACAACCTTACCACGGTAAATATCCCGTTAATAATCATATAACTTTAACGTCTGTTTAGTTATAGAAAGGCATCGTCGCCTTTTCGCACACGATCTTACATAGAATCAATTTAAGGACCGGCCTTACTAATAAACTTTTTATACCCGGAATTAGAAGTTACTCGTATCCATCTGTCAATTTTTCGCTTACAGTAATAGTCACGCGTGAGAGCAAGACAACGGAAGTTATGCCCAGTATAAAGTTTACGCAACGTTTATTAGTAAAGTCTCTAATCTAAGTACATAACACGAGTACATATGTACCTTTTCCTGGTTTTTCTTTCTTACTTAACTTTGTTTATGTCAAACGACACGGGTAACTTGCCTTCCAATTTGAACTGTCTGCAAAATTAGAAGAAAACAGAGAATAGCCTACCTAGTAATATTATGTAACAATAGGTTCTGTTTTTAGGTGATTTTTATTTGCGACTTGCTATATTGACTGAATAAAATATTTAATCAATTCAAGTGCATCTTCCCTTACTCATTAAGTTCTTTAGGTACATAAATAGGTAGGATGGGTAGGTACATACGTACGTAGGTTTAGTATAATAATATGGAAGATGTCTGGGGTTACTAACCTTTCCTATTGCCCTGTCTGCAAAAATAATATAAACTGGCAACTCATGAATTTCACAACTTGCCAGCGCTGAAATTCCTTTTACGTCGAGGATTTTATTGATTGCAGCCACGGCGCATGTGCAAAGGGAGTCTTCATATTCAGTCTGATCCAAAGAGGTCTCATATCAGTTGGTACTCGTGGGCGCATATTCGCAACCATATATAAAAAAAGTGCCAAAGAACATTTAATATTACTAAAACTTGTGCTTTTAAAATGGTTGCAAACCTACCGTGATTTTGTACGTGTTTTTTTGACACCTAATCGTAACTTTTCTATTGTTAAAGTTAAATAAAAACAGTTACAACGGCGTCAATAAAGAGTTACGTTTATAATAAACCAATGCCTTTAACGGCTTTTGCCGTATTTTCGAAAAAGAGTGAAAGACTTCAATCGACGGAGTCTGAGGACGAGCTATTTCTGTCCCTTCCTCCTGATATTCCAGATCCGGAGACGCCATGTCTCTGCCTAGAGAATTCACCTTCAACCAGGTGAGTGAATATTATCTAATCAGTTGGACTGTGCTCATCACAATCATAAATAAGTACCTACATAATCATTTCATAATGCTACAACAATATATATAAAAGTACGAAGCGGGCCGGAAGGGGCCCAAAATGGATGTCATGTTATTTTGTTTATTTTCCTGGATTTTTATATTAACGTGTTCTGACTCGACTATTTTATTGTTTTATTTTACACGCAGGTAAATAGGTACTAAGCTGGCCGGAAAAGGCCGAAAAATGGCTGTCAAGTATTTTGTTTACTTTCCTAGAGTTTTATTTTATCGAGTTCTGACTTGTAACAACTTTTTTTTTAACTTTACACGCAGTTAAATACGAAGAGGGCCTGAAAGCTGCAAAAATGACTGTCATGTATTTTGTTTATATTTCTACATTTGCACTTATTACTTATTTCCTCGAATTTTGACATATACGAGTACTTATATGACATACTTATAAATATTTAATCATCATCATCACAGCCGTAATACGTCCTGCTGAACATATGCCTCCCCATAATTTTCCTAAAGGACCGGTCGGAAGCTGCCTGCATCCAACGTCGTCCTGCGACCTTTATCAGGTGGTCTGTCCACCGTGTTGGTGGACGACCTACGCTGCGCTTGCCTGTCTGTGGTCTCCACTCCAGAACCTTTCGGCCCCATCGGCCATCTGTTCTGCGTGCTATGTGCCCTGCCCACTGCCACTTTAACTGGCTAATCTTCTGTGCTATGTCGGTGACTTTCGTTCTTCTACGGAATCCCTCATTTCTGATTTGATCACGTAGATAAACCCCGAGCATAGCCCTCTCCATAGCTCGTTGTGCGACTTTGAGCTTACTTATGAGGCCCATAGTAAGAGACCACGTTTCAGTGCCATAAGTCATCACTGGTCAACACACATTGGTCGAAGACTCTTGTCTTGAGGCACTGAGGTATTTTTGACGAGAATACTTCGCGAAGTTTCCGGAACGCTGCCCAGCCGAGTTGGATTCGGTGATTGACCTCTTTCTCGGGGTCATTTAGAAATATTTAATACTAGGAAAAATCAGTTTATTACCTATATATTCAATTATTAATAGTTTAGAGAGAAATTCACATCCTCGAACGAGATTCGAACCCGCGTCTTCCGACAATTGTCGGAATTATTCACGGATTAATCCGTGTCAGACGCCACGACCACTAGGACACCGAGGTTCGCTGACCGAGCATCGAATTTATACGATTTTTTATCTATTGAACAGCTTGACACCATTATCCAACCGAAAGAAGAGTTTCACAAATACTTTCGTATTGATGTCGCAACACTTCATAATTGTTATAATGTTTAATTTCTAACGCCAGCGTAGCGATACCAAACATTGCAATTTAAGAGAGAAAATTTTACATTGCTAGACTACAAGTAATGGCGTGTACAGACACCATGATCATTGATTACCTTTAAATTTTATGACATGATAATGATCAAACTGGAAAAGCAATGCAATCTGTTTTACTTCGCGCTGTAATCGCTTAATTAATTTGTATGAAATTTAGAACGGAGAGAGCCACATACCAAGTTAAAAACATTCCTAAGCAACTTTTTTATTCCCGATTCAACAGCCTTAGGTCGCGAGCAGACAAGTGACGCATATTTTTGGAATAACGTTTAAGGCGCTGTCAGTTCAGCCGTGCGATTCTCTAATGATTCATTGCGCTCCTCGACGAGCTCACCGATGTCAAATACTTTATGAGATATCACTCTTGTACATTAGGTTGTTTTTCCAACGTTTCTTGCCATCTCGTCGTTTGTTTCACGGATGTTGTCAAAAATGCAACGTTGTTTACTCTTAGAGAATCGCACCATAGACTAAAATATATACTGAATCGCACGGCAGAGCTTGAATTCTTTCAATTTCTTTCACTTGAAACCAAGCAATCGCATCTCGTGAAAACGTACAAAAATGCATAAAAAAATAATGTTCACTATTCAATAAAAACAGTATTCGTTAGTGTGTGTGTATTGAACATTTCTATTTTATGATATGCGTTTCATGACAAATACAATTGTGAATAAAGAATAAAACTCTTTTAAAGGTAAATTTAAGAGCTGTGTAATCTTTTTAATGGACTCTAGTATGTTATAATATATTTTTAAGTCCGTCAATTTGTACTTAGACGTCTTAGAAATGTCATATAATTTTTAGTATTTTTTTGTAAATCGCTGCTTATGACATAAACTGCTTCAATTAGGTACCCTCATTTTTATCGACGTCGTGAATTGACAGCACCTTTAATACATATTACGGTTTAAAATGTACGGCCTTTATTGGCAGAGCAGACAGGCAATCTGTTATTATTATTGATTATTATTATTATTCTCTGTATTTCAATTATATCACGGGTTTAACCCGGCCCTTTACATAGGCATAAGTGGGGCTGTAGCCAACACTTAGAGGCCCGTTTGATATAACAAATACAATGTAGTATAAAAAACAGAAACGTTTGGATGGATGTGACATGGTATATCTATTAAAAAAATGGGTAAAATGGCAAGGCTATTATTATTTATTATTTATTTATTTACGGCACCTGCCAATTTCAGTCTCATTTTACAAGATTTAGGCAGGTGGTGACTTGCCACCCACTAAACGGGCCCCTCATAAGGGCCACCATCAATGGTGACAAAAGGGGCAACGTTGGTGTGGATGGCTAAAGGGTGTCGAGATGTGTACTGCGGTTTCACTAGAGCGCTACTACCGGCGTTACCTCTTTAACACTTCCACCCTTGGAGCTTTTTGTTACATGCTCTTGCGTCTCCACCCCCAGACGGCCAATTAAGGCCAGGGGGAGGGTCAGGAGTCTCATTTAGCCCTAGGGAGAATCAGGGTCTGCGGTGTCGCCACTCACCGCCGGCTCGCCGCAAAGCCCCTGCGGTATTATTTATTATTATTAGTACCTGATTTACTGACAGACGAATGGTGTTAGTAACTTAGCTACGATTGGAACCCTATAAACAGTAGTAATAAAACAGTAGTACCTACATAATGAATATCAATACCTACATAATCAATAGTAGTATCTAGCTGTCCCTTCGGTTACTACCGCGTGGTGATGGATGATGATGATGATGATGAAATAAATGTAGCCTAAGTTACTCTCCTTATAACATCAGCTATCTGCCCGTGAAAGTTCCGTTAAAATCGGTCCAGCCGTCTCAGAGATTAACCGGAACAAACAGACTGCCAATTTTTTTTTATGTGAGTACTTAGATACTTTCATATGCATGTTAAAAACTGTAGATTGGGAATTACCAACAGACAGTTCAATTTTATTTAAATGTATACATGAAACAGAGAAAACATTCGACATCCGTGAAACAAATGCCGAGATTACATGAAACGTTGGAACGACAACCTTATGTACAAGGGCGATATCTCATGAAGTATTTGACATCGGTGAGACCGTCGACGAACGCAACGACGAATCATTGCAGAATCGCACGGCTGCTGTCTAGATATTTGATTATCTTTTACTTCTTCTATTATTATTTCTATGATTATCTTTTCAAAGACAAAGTCAAAATCATTTATTCAATTTAGGCATCAAAGATGCACTTATGAACGTCAATTTTTCATTATAATGTACTCTAAAGACTACCGCCGTGTTCCAAAATATATAGAGCCTACCGAGAAGAAGCGGCTAGAAACTCGGGGCCATTCTTTTTATATAGATGATTTTACAATGTTTTACTTAGGTACTACAAATATTAGCTCCAGTGTGTTGCCTTACAAAAGAGAACATAATAATGGTATCAGTAGGGCAAGACACGCTAAACTTTGACATCTTAGTACACGAGTAGATAGATCCTGGAGTGATCAGTCCCAATCTGTTTTATCCTCCAAGCAATCCGAAATTTTGTAATAACCTTTTTGACAGAGTTTAGTTTTAATAGTAGGTAATTTTAAACTCATTAATAGGCAAATCTCGGATAACATTGGGAACTTTATTATAGAATCGTATACATTGTCCCATAAAAGAATGACTTATTCTGTGGAGACGCGTTACATGTACGGATAGCTTGTGCTTATTTCGCGTGTTGATGGAATGAGCATCACTCCTTTTATCAAAACTGCTAATTTTTTCTTTACATACAATAGATTTTCATAGATAAATTGAGAGACAACAGTTAGAATGTTTATGTCTTTAAACTTCTGTCTAAGGGAAACTCTGGGAGCTAAACTGTAGATCGCTCGATTTTACTTCTTCTATTATTATTTCTATGTTTATCTTTTACTTCAAAAATGCTTTCGTATGTCTGGACGAACGGCTGTTCTCCTCTAGTGTCATTTCTCAACGGATTCTCGTGAACTTTTTGTGAGCAGCGGTACGAGCTTGGATTGCCAATGCGATAAACTTATCGATAAAGGACAGCCCGCGATATAGCTGTCGCAGCTAGATCCATACTACAGATACGGTAAAGGCCTATTCATACCTGAGCGTTATTCGCTACCGCTGTGGGTAGCGAAAAATACCACGCGGAACTCGATGGGTAAATAGTATGAAGTTCCATAACTGCAGCGAAACTTGTACCGCCTAGTGAGGCGGTATTATCTCTTGTTTGGCGAAACTAGTTCCGCCGCTTCGCTAACCGTTGCCAACGAATATCTCTACCGCGCGCGGCAGAGATATCCGCTTTGGTGTGAACAGTGAAATTAACGCATACCCTTTCGGATTTCTCTAACGCTCGCGGTAGCGAATAAAGCCCAGGTTTGAATAGGCCTTCAGATAGATGATAAAAGTCCGTTTATCGACTTGTCAAATGTATTGTGTATGTAATATAATAATTTGTGTGTCTAATCCTGCGTAGACGTAGTCGCGGGCACCAGCTAGTATTATGTATAGGGTAGATTATCTAATAACTGGTGTGTGAAATGACGTAAGAGTTTCCGTTTTAACTCCGTATCTAAAAAGCCAGCTTATTCGGGTTGGGCCTGACCTTCGCTGCGTATCTTTTTAATAAGGGTAAGTGGACCCTTTATTCAGGGTCGCTGTTAATAGCGTATTATTGTACAAGTATTATAGGCACATATACAGGGTTTAATTGTTATGAGTGCCCAGGCGAGTTAAGCGTAAAACACAAGTGCAAATTGAAAAATTTAATACCGACTTCCATTCTATTACTTTGGTAAAAATCAGTTATTGGAGTTTAACTCAAAAACTACTGGACCGAATTTGATGAAATTTAAATGGGACCACACGGAAAGCACCAGCGTTCAAACAAAAAAAAGAATTTTGAGAATCGGTTCTCCCAGTCGAAAGTTATGAGGTAACAAACATAAAAAAAATTAAAAAAAATACAGTCGAATTGAGTACCTGCTCCTTTTTGGAGGTCGGTAGAAAATATATAAAAAGGTATAAAAAAATGGTTGTCTGTAAAGTCGGTTTACGGACGATAGTTTTACGTGATAACGTCATAAGACAAGCCGAACGCTTAGGCCGATCGTGCCTCTCTATCGCTTGTTCCGCGCTCTCGCTTGCACGCTCGGCTCAGGCGGAACGTGACAATTAGTCATACTTTTTCGTGCGTGCAGCCGGCGTTCATCATGACTACATATAATAGAACTGTAGAGGTCTAATTTCTGCACAATGAAAAAAAATGTTAAAACCCGAGTCAGAGGGATGTAAGAAGTGAAATCG
Organism: Selenia dentaria; assembly: GCA_917880725.1. Lineage (NCBI taxonomy): Eukaryota > Metazoa > Arthropoda > Insecta > Lepidoptera > Geometridae > Selenia > Selenia dentaria. The sequence continues at coordinate 15,233,555 of OU862903.1, forward strand.
AATATTTTTTTATTTTAATGTTTGTTTCTCTGTTTGTTTGTTTGTACGCGCTAATCTCCGTAACGACTTGACCGATTTAAATTAAATTTTGTATGGTGGTAGCTTATATCCCTGGTCATCATATAGGATACTTTTGATCCCGGTAAATTAATGAGTTCCCGTGGGATAGTAAAAAAACTGTAATTAACCGTATCCCGCGAGGCCATGCGAGCGAAGCCGCTGGCGGGTCTACTTGTCGATTTATCTACGACGTGCCGTGCGACTCTCTATAATGATGAGCTCACCGATGTTAAATGCTTTATCACGTCAAAATAATTAACTGATGTCCAACAAGTACGTTACCGAAGAAGTTAAAAGACGTAACTAACTTGTAAACTTTTAAAAATAAATTATTTGACTTCTTATTGAAAAAATTTTATTACTCTATAAAGGACTTCTAAGATGATAAAAATCTAACATAGGTAATTATATATTAAGGTTTGACATTTAATTGTATTAATTGACAGAAGTAACTCTTCAAACAATTATATCAATTGACATTTTTAATTATTATATCTAAAATCAGTTCGTATTATTTATAATTTACTGTCTGTTTAATTTTTTATTACTTTTGTGTAGATTCTAAAAAACTCATAAGAACAAATCTTGTATAAAACATTTGCACGCCGTTTAGGTAGAGTTTTGTTGGACCTGTATTATGTGCTTTAACAACTATGCAATATTGTACCCAAAACTAAAGCAAATAAATATTCATTCATTCATTCATTGTATATCCCATCAGCAGTCGATTGTCCATATAGCAATGAAATTTCTATTGTCTCTGGGTCGTTTGACTGATGAAGTATTATAGTACATTAATATAAAATACTAGCAAACCCTGCGAACTCCGTTTCGCCACCAGATGGCTTCGTTTTATGTAACATTTTGTTTGGCGCCATCTACTTAAAATATTGGTTTGTAGTACATTTTCTTTTTAAATTTTTCCTGAATTTTCTTTACTATAAACCTCACGGAGCCCGAGACCTTTCCAACGAATGCAAAACCGTGGAAATTTCGTGCGTTCTGGAGTTATAGCGTCAGGAAGGAAAACCCGACTTATTTTTATATAGTAGATTAACATATGAACGATTGTGTACACTTTAGTGCAGCAGAACTCTTATGGAGGATCCCAATAATCTACCTATCCACGGTTTTCCTTACTACCGATAGAAATTTGACATAACGTCCATACAAATAGTGTCAAATATCTATCTCTAGTAAGGTAAACCGACGAGAGATACGAGTAAATTATTGGGACCGGCCGTTAGTGAATGAGTATGGGGTAGTATTGCCGCCACACCCTATTTCTACGGTGAAGCAGTAATGTTCGCAATACTGTGCTCTGGTTGGAAGGGTGCGGGTGCCGGTGAAGTTACAGGCACTTGAGATTTAACAACTTAATGTATCAGGGTTACAGGCGCAGTGCAGTTCGTCACTTGTGACGGAATGCATCTGTTATAGGCAGGAGTTACCACTTAACATCACATGGGCCTCGTGCTTCTACCGTAACTTAATCATATAGAATAGTAGATTTTTGCTAAGGGAGCAAACAACTATATTTTTAAGGCGAGAGTGTTTCTTTATATGTTTTTATTTAGTGTTTTGTTTTTAGATTAATTATAGTAGATCCAACCGTTTATCCTCTTTTTGACAGCACCAATAGAACGTAACATGACGATGTTACGCAAAAGTTAACTTATAAATGCGAGGTTTTAAAAATATGACAACTGCTTAAATTTGCTCCTTGATCCCGTATAATAATCATCTTTCACAAAATGAGTCCATAAGTGCAGTAGTTTTTTTATAAATTCCATAAAATAACAAACGTTTTTAAAAAATTACGTTCTATGGCTATCAACATAGTGATGTTACGAAGTTACGATTGAGATATCGATATTGTTTATGAACTATTTTTACACGGGTGTTTTCCGTTCTCGGCACATAATATCGGATTTATTTTTATGTAAAACCGTTATATTGATGCGCCTCAGGAAAACATACAGCATTATTTGAAGACGTGTTTATCTCCTGGTGTATATCCAAAAAAGAACAAGGTTATGATGACTATGATGATTACAAGTACAAGTCATACTTGACGAAGCTGTTACCGGTTAAATCTGGGATGGCCAGCGAGCAACACGGAAGGGAGTAGGCATACACAGCGTTTCCCCTCTGTCAAAGTACAAGTCCGCATGGACCATGGAGTTTGATAATATACTGTGGGGTGAGGGCGGGGCTAGATTTGTGAATGGTGCTTTATTTTTTATGTGTTAGTGATTTGGTTGTGTGAGTATGATCGGCAATGGATCGGTACAGGTATGTTTTGTATGTAATAGTGCGGCTTTGCGCTAGTGTGCAACTTCCCCTCCCGCAAGAAATGACAGAAAGATTTGAACAATATTTTTTAGCTAAGGCTACTCCCTTCCGTGTTGCTCGCTGGGGATGGCAGACATTAAAGTCTGCCGTTTGGTACCAGAAAATAGTAAAGTTTGAGCAACCCCAATTCCAATTTAAGCAAACGAAATCTAATCTTTTATTTTTATTTATTTATTAATCAAAATCAGATTCATCGTTGCTGTCACTCGAGCTATTGCCGACATTTATAATTAATTGTTGACTCATATAATCTATCGCCACGTGTTTATCCCAATCTGCCATTATAGTTTCTTGTGTTTTTTGAATTACATTTTGCCAGCTTTCCGCAGTTACTTTCACACATGCATTTTTTAATAAATTTACCATTTTGTTTGCCGTGAATGGGGGTTTTGTGTTATTTCTAGCAGCGTGTCCTTTAACTTGAGCCCATATTAATTCAATGGCATTGTATTGACAATGATAGGGTGGAAGTCTAAGAACCCAATGACCATGTTCTGCAGCTATTTCGTCGATCACATATCGTTTTGGGAAGTGTTTTTTTGTTCGTAATATATTTAGTAATTGTACTTTTAGTAAGGAGTTATCAACATTTTCACCATGTCGTTGAAGCCAGTCAATGATTACTTGTTTTTTGTCGGCCTGGGTCGGCATTTTATCAATTTGGCGTGAGTGATAGGATGCGTTATCCATAATAATAACTGACGGTTCTTCCAATGATTGTACCATTTCCTTAAACCAACTTTCGTAAACCTCAGAATTCATTTCTTCGTGGTACTCAACTGTTTTTTTGGATTTAAAGGCCAACAAAGCATCTGGCATGAATCCTTTCACAGACCCTGCATGGCAAATGATTAGACGTTCTCCTTTTCCCATCGGTACTGAGGTAGTGGAAGCAGCGGTGTCATCAGTCCAGCTCTTAGACACTGTGTGGTTCGCATTCAGCCAAGTTTCGTCAGTGAAAACAACATTTGACCAATCTGTAATTTTTTTGGCTTCGCTCAAAAATTCGCAACGAGCAAAAGCTACGTCGCGACGCTCCATCAATATTTTGCGTTTGTCCGATTTTTTATAAGTAAATCCAATTTCATTCAAGACCTTTACCAATGACGATTTTTGACCTCGGAACAAATCACATTCACGCAAAGAAGCAACAAGTTTTTTAAGTGTTGGAACTTCTTTACGTAAGTAATAGTTATATATATGACGGCGTATAGCGTCTGCGTCAAAGTTGTCAACCGAAGTCACACGACGTGGTTGGCGTTTTTTCTTCGGCGTACGAAGCTTATTCTCCTGCATGCCGCTTGTTCCGTAGGCTTCGGTAGTAATTTTTGTAATCGTAGATGCACTAATACCTAACGCGGCCGCAACGCGCTCTCTCACTTGCGACAATGGTAAAAGCGGGCCGCCATTTTGATACTCTGCTTCAAAGTAATTACGAAGCTTGATCACCATTTCTCTCGTATGTCCTTTCAGCACTGATCCTTTCGGCATTTTATAGTTCCAATATAAAACTCAGCAAATAATTAGTTTTACTACCTTGATAAAATACTACTGCTTACCCATAGACAAAAAAATTGGCAGTCATAGGAATTGCCGATAGAAGTGAAAACTTATAACTCAGAATTTGATAGCTTACCTTGGAAACTACACGGGTGTAACCGGACGGCGTGGCCTCGCCATCTGGGCATGGCCATCTAGAAATGCGTCAGCATTTCCCATTGGCTGATGCGTTTCTAGATGGCCATGCCATGACGGCCTGTCCACGCCCTTTCAACATTCCCCATTGGCTGACGTATTTCTAGATGGCCAATAGCCATGGTCATGGCGCCATTCCTAGGACTATTCTCTTTCCGCACAGACTCGATAGAAAAATGAATCGAAATCGTGTCCACTATAATCACTTGGTCACAACACTTTAACTGACAAATTAGATCTGTCAAAAAGAGGATAAACGGTTGGATCTACTATAGTAATCCGAAATTTTGTAATAACCTTTTTGACAGTTTAGTTTTTATAGTAATTTTAAACTTATTAATAGGCAAATCTCGGATAACATTGGGCAGTTTATTATAGAACCGTATACATTCCCATAAAAGAATGACTTATTCTGTGGAGGCGCGTTACATGTACGGATAGCTTGTGCTTATTTCGCGTGTTGATGGAATGAGCATCACTTCTTTTATCAAAACTGTTTATGTTTTTCTTGACATACATTAGATTTTCAGATAAACTGAGAGACAACTTTAAACTTCAGTCTAAGGGAAACTCTGGGAGCTAAACTGTAGATCGCTCGTATAGCCCTTTTTTACAGTATGAAAATAGAATTAAGATCTGCAGAAAATCCCCAGAGCAGTATGCCATAAGTCATAACGCTATGGAAATAACTCCACAGTAAATTTTGTTACCTACAGTGAACTGTGAAAAATGCAAAATGTGCCCAAAATATAATGTCGCGTGCCATTGGTTCCCCATCCCTGGTCTAGGAGTTTACGTTATGAAGATGGCTGCTGCTAACGTAATTTACCTTTTTTTTTTGCACGACAAAAAACCCATACAAGCTGGTATTTTCCATTCATACAACGTTCCCTGAGGAACGCTGTTCGAAAAGGTACGGAAAGAAATCGTATATGTCAAAACTCATAACTAGGGGTACCTATAGTGAAATGCGCGACTGTGATAATATATGCTGCTACGACGTGTCTACGCTTTGATAACCTACGCCTCTACGCTAATAGTTCTACGGCCTACGAGCTTATGCTGCTACGGGCTACGCTTCTACGAACTAAATGCTAAGAGCAACGCGTCTCTTCGACCTACTAGCATATAATTATATTTAAGGGCTACACCTTTACGACCTATAAGTCTATGCGGCAACACGCTATGCCCATAGAAATGCTGCTACCTACAGGTACAGGTTTTACTTCTACGATTTACGTGATGCTGTTATGCCTGTACCGTCTATGAGTATAGACTGTGACCTTCTGGCCTACGAGCCTATGCTGCTTTGAGCTACCCCTCTACGATCTGTGAGTCTTTTAATTATTACTAAGGGCTTCGCCTTTACGACCCACTAATCTACGCTGCTACGGGATAGGCCTCTATGATCTGTGAGTCATTGCTACTAAGGGCTATGGGCCGATACTGCTGCGGGCTACCCATCTACGAACTGTGAGTCAATGCTACTAAGGCCTACACTTTAAGCTAGTCTTTGTTTGTTGTAAATCATAAGATCTGGTGTAGCAATCTTCAACTTTATCAAAGAATTGAGGATATTTCTGACGTACTTGCAAATAAATGCAAAAAAAGGATATATATTGAAGCTAAAGTTAAAACTTAAAATTCAATAAAGTGTAGCTTGCAACTTTCAGTTGAGTTTGCGATTATTTTATAATTTTTTTTTGTAGTTTGAATAAGTTTCCAAGATCGGTGCTATTTCCCCACAAAGTGATGCCGTGTAACCAAGCGCAAATTAGGCACATATTGCCGTCGCCATATTCCTTGTTTTTTTTAACTCCATTATGAAAAACTAAAAAGTTTTGATTTTATTTTTTGAGTGTGCATTTTCCAAGTTACACATGTATCTATTTCTATACCGAGTAATGAAAAAGAGTCAACAACCTGTGAGTCTACGCCGCTACTCGCGCTATTCTTTATACGAACCTATATAAACTAACTTGCATACTGCTATTACGTTAAAACATATTGAGGTGAATCAAATATATCCAAATATCATATACATAAATGGAAGTCACTGTTAAACTATTAATTAAGAAGCAAAACACTTGTAGTTTGGAATTCTGAATGACATCGGACTGTTACAGGCAAACGTGACGCTCAAAATCGCCACAGCCGTGCGATTCTCTAATGATTCGTTGATGTGCTCGTCGACCAGCTCACCGATGTCAAATGCTTTATGAGATATCGCCCTTGTGTGCATAGCGTAGTTTTTCCAACGTTCCTTGTCATCTCGTCATTTGATGTTTGCTTTTAGAGAATCGCACGGCTGATTTCATTAATAAGGCTCCCTCCCCTCCCCTTCACTGACGCTAGGCGTGGGCTGCATGTAACCGAAGGCCGGAGAATGGCCTGAATCTAGTGCATAACCTCGGTAAGTAGGGCATGCATGCAATGTGCTCTGTCGTAGTACATGGCCACGCGGAACCCGCTTTCTCGTCGACCTACTCATTTGTCGTGTTAGTCTAAAACTCGAAAGGAAATCAATTTCTGTTTTAATGCTACGGGTTCAGGTCCCAAACTAGGCAAAACCTGTACTATGCAACTCAATAATTGATATGTAGATATTTACCATACTAGCTGCGCTCAAATCAATCAAATATATGAAATGAAATGAAATTTATTAATTGCAGAAACCGTGTACATAATATATCTTATTCTACCGACTTCCAAAAAGGTTGAGGTACTCAATTCGATTGTATTTTTTGTTATGTTTGTTACCTCATAACTTTCGATAAGGTAAACCGATTCTCAAAATTATTTTTGTCTTAAAGCTGGTGCTTCCCGTGTGGTCCCGTTTAAATGTTATCAAATTCGGTCAAGTAGTTTTTGAGTTACACTCCACTAACTGAATAGAATGGAAGTCGGTATTAATTGTTTTCAAATTGTACTTGTTAAAAGCACAAGTGCTTGTAGAACCACAGTTTGTCCATGACAGACATAAAATATGATATTGTTACTATTCAAAGTCAAAGTCAAAGTCAAAATCATTTATTCAATTTAGGCATCAAAGACGCACTTATGAACGTCAACTTTTCATTATAATGTACTTTAAAGACTACCGCCGCGTTCCAAAATATATAGAACCCACCGAGGAGAAGCGGCAAGAAACTCGGGGCCATTCTTTTTATATGGATGTTTACAATGTTTCTACTTAGGTACTAAAAATATTACATTTTATGGGTGGCAGAGAGACAGCTTGCCAGAAGTGGAGTATTCCAAGCATCTTTATCTTCTATATAATGTCGAACTTTATAGTAAGCTTTTTTTATTAAAACGTTTTTTACAGTCAACTTGAATTTGCCCTCTGTGAGCTCAGTTATGTGCTTTGGGATTTTATTGTAAAAACGCACACAATTTCCTAGGAATGACTTATTAGTCTTCGCAAGTCTAAAACTAGGTACAGCTATCCTATTGATTTATCACTAAGAACATGTCAATAATCAAAAAATAAATGTCATTAATATTATTATTAAATTTTAATATGAAATAAACATGTCAGCCTCAATATATACCGAATAATTCATTAATGTCATAAAAACATTTTTCTTTTAGCCACTTACAAAGTTTAGTTTTAAATTGTCTAATTGGTAATTCTCTAATATCTCTAGGTATCTTGTTAAATATTTTCACTGTCATAGTCACACAGCTCGTATGAGCAATTGCAGTTTTGCATGTGGGCATCATTAACCTCGTTGGGTCTCTATATTTTGCCCTAGAGTGAGTTTGTTCCTCATAGTGGTTGAAAATGTATTATTTCTTTAACAAAACATCCTATTTGATAAATATATAAGTCTATGTATAGCGTATGTTACTCAGGCATTATGTAGCTTTATACAAGTGAAAGAATTTTTTGAACCGGTTATGTAGCTTTTGCGTTTATCCGTTACAAATCAAACTATCAAATCCGCTTTATTATTAGAGTAAATAAGGATTAAAACCAAGGCACGGATAATGCGGCCTAGTAGGTACCAGATTTAATGTTGCATATTTTAACACGGAAAAGTTATCATGACTTAACATTCATAGTTAGAAACATTTTTCTATATTTTTGTATACTTTTTTGTAGACATTGATGACTTCTGTAAAAATATGGTCTATTGTCAATAGTTTCCGCAGTGTACGCGATATAAGGATTTTTCGGCGTTACTATTGCATATGTTAAATTGAAAAAGTACTTATTGTAACATAACTGTAATAGTAAGACATATTGCCGACTTTATTGTAGATATTGATGTTCTCTATAAACCTGACATACATCACTTCGCTCTATTGTCAATAGTTTCGCAGCGATATATGGGTGCTTTTTGTAGTTTTTCCACACCTTGGGTTACATTATCGAAGTTTTTATACGGATCCCTAACTTTTTTGAAGATATTATATAACCTATGTTACTCCATGATAATGTAACTTTCTAACGGCAAAAGAATTTTTGAAATCGATTAAGTAGTTTTTATGTTTATTTGCTACATACAAAAATATAAACATGTACAAGTATAATAAATTTTTTTTATACCGACTTCCATTCTATTCAGTTATTGGAGTGTATCTCAAAAACTACTGGACCGAATTTGTTTAAATTTAAATGGGACCACAGGGTAAGCTTTAAAAAAAAAAATTTTGAGAATCGGTTCACCCAGTCGAAAGTTATGAGGTAACAAACATAAAAAAATATACATACAGTCGAACTGAGTACCTCCTCCTTTTTGGAAATCAGTAGAAAAATAAAAATATTTCCTCTTTATTATATAAGTATAGATACAAACCCAAATACAGGTCAATCACAGATAGTCACACTCATATGCTCGACTTGTCTGGGATCGAACCCGGGAACAGCGGCTCAGAAGGCAGGGGTGCTGTCAACTACAATAACCGGCTAGTTTACCACTCGTATTTATAAACAAGTAAGTAAGTTGCTAAGTAATTTCTCAATGAACTTTGTAGAGAGAAAAATTCACATCCTCGGTAGGGATTCGAACCCGCGCCTTCTGACCATCCGTGTCAGACGTCCAGGCCATCTAGACCATCTAGGCCACCGAGGCTCGAGGTCCAAGCATCGAATTTTAACTCTCTATCTGACTAACCGTCTTAGGGGGCCGGGCGACATCTATTGAACAGCTTTGACAGCACTATCCAACCGAAGAAGCATTTTAGAAATACTTAAACTTTCGTATTTACGTCGCAACCCTTGATATTTTTTGTAGTATTACTTTTGTAAAGCACTAACACCTGTTTATTTAATGTTTGAGATCGCTAAGCAGGCGTTAGTGTTTTAAAAACGTAATACTATAAAAAAACTTAAGTGTAAGACATTTCTTTTCGTTAAGCAAGCGTTAGTTAGTGCTTATAAAATCGTATCATATTAAACCTATCTACGAACTTGTCGGTCTTTCGTAAATATTGTTTATATTATATTTCTGTGTATTTTGTTTGTAGTTGCTCACAAGTTTGATTTTATCTTCAATTATAACAACATAGTGCAATACTGAATGAAATATTAATAACTAGCGACTGCCTGCGACTTCGTTGGCGTAGTAACCCTTTCTTTTCTAGGTTTTTATTTCATAAGTACCTTTTTCGGACAACAAAAAAAAGAATTAGCGAGATTGTTCCATCCGTTTTCAAGTAATAGCGTGCGACCAGGACAAATAGGGGTTCATTTTTATATAGGTATATAAATATAGATTTGGCGGGTTCTGTTTCAAGAAAATATCTACTGTAATTACATTTTGGCTTTATATTTGGTTTCATGGTGTTATGCACAGCTATTCTAATAATAGTGTTCATAATAGGATTTTAGTTCACAAATAATGTTTCTAAACGAAAAGCAGTGGGAGCGTCACTAAAAGTTTCTTTTCTAAAACTAGAAAAGCGACGCATTTTCTAGATTCACAAATCAGATGCTTTTCATGAAACCATACAAACATTATGTCATTCGAATTTAGACAAAGTCACGGTGACCAATGAAAAAAACTTAAACTTTAACTCAGCAGGGCTATTATGTATCTCAGTTGCTAACAAAAGTTTATTGAAATCTTGAAAAATGGCGGCTTTATGTCACTTTTGACAACTCCAGGGCCGAGCACGAAAATCGGTTTAAGTGTAACGTAATCGCACCGTTAACGTATTTAGTAATAAGTGTCATTTATCTAGTACAATAGTGGCACAGATAACTCATAGTTAGTTCTGAATACGTGAACGATACGATAACGTTACACTTAAGCAGATTTTCGTGCTCGGCCCACTGTAAGCAATAATATGTTAGTAACTTGATGATTGGAGCTGAAAAAAGTGACATAGAGCCGCCATTTTTTTTAAATTCAATCAACGTTTGTTAGCCACTGAGATACATAATAGCCCTACAGATCCTGTTTGTCATGAATAACTAACACAGCACTGACAAAGGCGCGATGGATATGACATGATTCAAGAGTGGTCATGGCGTGTTGCGGTATGCGTCCGGCGCTCTTTACCTGCGCATAACAGCGTGTGGTGGCCGAACTTAAATGTTTTGTTTTTTATTCTTCTTCCAATAGTCACCAAGCTACTAATACTGGTGCCTACTTCCATTACTTTTACCATCCAAACCCTATTTTCTGCATGATTACGTACAATAAGGATTGCTCTATCATGATGCTGGGGGCGGTGGGGAACGCCCACGTCCCGGGAGCATACTCGTCAGCGATATAATGAGAGTTTAAATACGTGGGCAGTATTATAGTGGGTAGTTTTTGATTGATACCACTGAAGTACGAGATATTCTGTCTGCGTGCAGTAGTGCGCAAGTATAACTGTGTTTAATGGACGCGTTAACATCTCTAAGGGAGATCACCGATGCGATGGTCCGACCAGATACGAGCATCCATATCCTCTACACGCGTGCACGAGGAAGGCAGGGAGGCATGGCGACGCATTGTAAGGCGCGTTACACAACCTGAAGTGACGACCACGACCGTTCTGTCAAGAGCGTAGCGACGTAGCGTAGAAGAAGAAACATCTCTATCGATTGAACCTATTTCCCAAAATGCTCCATGTTAAGCGAACTGAGAATTAAAGTCTAACCCTGGCTTTCCGTGTCAACACCGATTTTGGCGATATTATCAATGAGTTTCATTCAGATTGAATATCGCGCTTTTGTAAGGTGAGATCTGTCACCCATTCGGAATGAGTTGAAATACACTCATGTTCCTCACAGCTTAATAATAAATTTAGTTATATGTATTAGTTAATAAATTTAGTATATAATATAGTAAATAGTTAGTTAGTTTAATATGTTCCCCATGTATGTATATTTGTTGAATGTTATAAATTAATCGTAAGTTTTGAAAATCCCAAAAGTTGAAAAAAGGCACGGACCCTGGAGTCCGTGGAGTGTGGATAAAAAAAAAATTAACGTTCCTCACGGCATGGCTGACAGTGCAGTAATTCGTTATACGCTTCTTACAAGATATTTAACAAGACAGTGTTAACAACAGTAATAACAAGAAAAACGAATTTACTATTGAATATTATTATAAACTTAGGTATTTAATTAATATACAAAATGTATAACAAACTTATTATTTGCGGTTGCGGCAGTAACCGTGTTTATGGATCGACAGTCTGACAGTCTCTCTATTGACCTAGTATGTATTTAGTTTTAAGCAATAATATTAGACGCTTTCTTCACTGGCTTGATTCAATCTTTTGGGCACGACACTATCATGTTTTTACCATTATGACATCATTTCCGCAGCTACTTCCGTTTTTGGTCACATGACTTTTCGAAACTTTTGTACACATTTTGTTTATTCAAAATAAAGTTATGCATGCATATGAAATATTTTTTTTATTCATTGAGTTATTTGCTCCAACTATGTACTATTAAGTTAACATTACATTATAATTTATTTTTGACTGTGTCATACTACCCTATTGTTCCCTATTGTTGAATTAGTACCTACGTAATGTGCTTAAATATTAATTAATAGAGCTGACACTTACGGCCTTATTAATAAACTTGGCGTACACCCGGAGTAGTTAAAACATCTGTAAATTTTTCGCTTGCAGTAAATGTCACGCGTGAAAGCAAGACAAAGCATGTTACGCCTAATATAGGTTTACGCAACGTTTATTAATAAAGGCCTAAGAGTAAAAACTATAAATCTTAATAATTCTAATATAATAATACAATGAGTACCTTATAATACAATTAAATAGCATGTGTTATATAAATAGTGTGTGGTGTGTATCATGTGAGGGTGTGTTTGTGTGTATGTGTGTGTCGTGGGATGAGAGGCAGGGCAGCAAGGAGTTTACATTAGTTATAAGGATAAGATAGTAGGGGATCAGTTTGAGTTCATAGCTGTCAGAGACAGAAATGTCATTGCGTTGAAATAGCTAACCCAACCCTTAACATAACGGAAAGGTTTACATGGTGCGATCTCCCTCTATCAGTAGTATTTTAATCAGTCAGGTTTTCGTCGCGGTTAAATAATATTAATTGCAAATTATCCTTTGAAAAATATGATTTCTAATGATTAATATATACCAACTTAAACTGAAACATAGACTACAGAATATTTTCAAATAAGTTAGGGGTCCGTATGAAAACTTCGAGAATGTAACCCAAGATGTGAAAAAAATACCAATAACAATCCTTATATCGCGTATGCTGCCGAAACTATTGACAGTAGAGCAAAGTGATGTACTACAGTTAACGAACGCTATATTTCATTTATCATTATCATCGTCCAGCTAGTGAGTAAATAAAAACTAATGTAAGTGGTGATTGCATCTAGCTTTCCTTTAAAGAAAGAGCCATTAAAAATCTAATTGAATTGAAAACTTCAGTCACGGACGAGTGTAGTCATAATTACGCTTTAAAACCGGCTAGGACTCGCGTAGTATTTACCGGAAAGCCGGTAAATATTACATTACATTATTATTACATTAAGTCAAAGTCAAAGTCAAAATCATTTTCAAAAAACGGTATAAAAAAATATTTTGTGACACTTCCGCTGAAAAGAAAACACTGATTTTGGCCTATTTGGGGGCGTGCACCACCCTCCCTCCCGCATAAAATGCTAATAGGAAGAATACAAAATAAAAAACACAAGAAACCCCAAATAAACCAACACCGATTCGACACGTGTTTCGCCTCTACACGAGGCATCCTCAGGAGATGTTGACTCGTCGAGCGCTAGACCGACAGACAAGTGTGGTGCACGCCCCCAAATAGGCCAAAATCATTGTTTTCTTTTCAGCGGAAGTGTCACAAAATATTTTTTAATACCGTTTTTTTGATAATGGATTTCCGCAAAGTAACGCCTGAATCAATAAATTATCAAAATCATTTCGGCATCAAAGACGCACTTATGAACGTCAATTTTTCATTATAATGTACTTTAAAGACTACCGCCGCGTTCCAAAATATATAGAGCCTACCGAGAAGAAGCGGCAAGAAACTCGGGGAGAAATTATTATTTACTAGCCGGTTTCAAAGCGTAATTATGAACATAACTCGCGGGTGTAGTCATCTTTTAGTTGAGCTAGTACAGACGAGAGTGTATCGATCGACCGCCGTCTGTACCGCTCCGTACCTCGGACCGGGAAGCGATTGTGCTTCGTTTGCACTTGCGCTTTTACAAAGCCGGATTCGTATCTGTGAACACGTATCAGTTTTTGTCTACATCTACACTTCTACTTATAACCCGCGGCACGTAACTCTAGCGCTGACCGTTATTGCGCAGAAGTCAAAAATTGGGTATCACAGGGGGCTACATGGACGAAGGACTCTTGTCTCTCTCTGTCACATCGAAGACGAGGGACTCTTGTCTCTCTCTGTCACATGTGCGCGACTGTACCCATGCGCAGCTATCCCCTCCACATTTCGCTCAGCGCTAGAGTTACGTGCCGCGGGTTATACACCTAGATGTCTAGATAGATAGATAGATTAACTCTTTATTGTAACCCCACATTATGCACAAGTCATTTCGATACAAATGTGCACAAAAATATCTTATTACAATTAAATGCTTAAAACTAATAGTGTCACAATGGGAGGTCTTATCGCTCAGAGCGATCTCTTCCAGACAACCATGCATGGAAAGAAATGTACATAAGCTTATAGAGGTGGTGTATAAACCAAAAATGTTTACATACCAAAGATTCAGAATGTAGCTAAAAATACATAATTACATTAAACACTATATATATGTATATATATATACACATGTATATTAACTATATCTATATATACATATACCATACATATATTTAAAATACATACGTAGGTACGATACAGTATACAGGGTACCCAAGTAGCAAAATAGATCCAATAATTGTCTTCAGGACTACAATTTAGAACTCTAATAACATTTTTTCTAGTATACTACATCGCTGGATTTGGGCGCATTTATTGGAGCACAAGTTCTTGTTACGCTCCTGCAATTAGCTTACAGAAGTCTTGCACCAGTATTTGAAAGCAAAAGCTAAAGCTCCTTTTATTTCCTTATAAGAGATTGGTACTGGTATTAGTACTCCTTTTGTTATCTCCTAGTACGTCTCAAGTGTAGTTTTGTTAATAATGTGCTAATAACTTACTTAGTTTTTAGTTATTTGTTAACAAATTTATATTTAAAGGCCAATAATTTGTATGACTGTTTTGTGTACAATGCTTATTAAGTCAGTAATTTTAGTTATTGTTTCCATCGATATTTATATAAATGAAAAAGGCTTAGCTAAAATAAGTGAGAATACAATTTAACATGTGGCAAATCTATTTTTACTGTAAAAGTGTACCGTGTTTGAGCTGATTTTTTATCGCGCTTACAGAAATTGAATATAAAGTCAGTTAGTGTAAAATATGATCAACACTTAATTATTAATTTTTGATTATTCGCCATGTTTCAGAAATTGCTCTGCATCTAGACATTTATAAGACTGTAATAGGTAAGCCGTGGTAGCTCAGTGGGGGAACGTCGCCACCATGTTGAATACATCGCCTCATACTTATAATCATCTCAGCTAAGTATGTAATAAAATCTGGAAATCTTACACAATGCCATTATAAAACTAAATTGCTGCATATTTGTAATGATCTCAGACAAGTATATTATAAGTTCTGGGAATCTTACACAATGCCATTATAAAACTAAATTGCTGCATATTTGTAATGATCTCAGACAAGTATATTATAAGTTCTGGGAATCTTACACAATGCCATTATAAAACTAAATTGCTGCATATTTGTAATGATCTCAGACAAGTATATTATAAGTTCTGGGAATCTTACACAATGCCATTATAAAACTAAATTGCTGCATATTTGTAATGATCTCAGACAAGTATATTATAAGTTCTGGGAATCTTACACAATGCCATTATAAAACTAAATTGCTGCATATTTGTAATGATCTCAGACAAGTATATTATAAGTTCTGGGAATCTTACACAATGCCATTATAAAACTAAATTGCTGCATATTTGTAATGATCTCAGACAAGTATATTATAAGTTCTGGGAATCTTACACAATGCCATTATAAAACTAAATTGCTGCATATTTGTAATGATCTCAGACAAGTATATTATAAGTTCTGGGAATCTTACACAATGCCATTATAAAACTAAATTGCTGCATATTTGTAATGATCTCAGACAAGTATATTATAAGTTCTGGGAATCTTACACAATGCCATTATAAAACTAAATTGCTGCATATTTGTAATGATCTCAGACAAGTATATTATAAGTTCTGGGAATCTTACACAATGCCATTATAAAACTAAATTGCTGCATATTTGTAATGATCTCAGACAAGTATATTATAAGTTCTGGGAATCTTACACAATGCCATTATAAAACTAAATTGCTGCATATTTGTAATGATCTCAGACAAGTATATTATAAGTTCTGGGAATCTTACACAATGCCATTATAAAACTAAATTGCTGCATATTTGTAATGATCTCAGACAAGTATATTATAAGTTCTGGGAATCTTACACAATGCCATTATAAAACTAAATTGCTGCATATTTGTAATGATCTCAGACAAGTATATTATAAGTTCTGGGAATCTTACACAATGCCATTATAAAACTAAATTGCTGCATATTTGTAATGATCTCAGACAAGTATATTATAAGTTTTGGGAATCTTACACAATGCCATTATAAAACTAAATTGCTGCATATTTGTAATGATCTCAGACAAGTATATTATAAGTTCTGGGAATCTTACACAATGCCATTATGGGACTATAATTTTCGTAGGACTATTTATACTTCTTCATTGCACTTATTAGATTATATGTCTTGTAACTGTCCTATAAATTTTTTACTAGTAAACTACAAGGCAATACTATTAGTAAAAATGTTCTTAAAACTATAAACGCTTGCGCTATGCTATTATTAGCAAAATAGACTCCAGAAAAGCTTTTATAAGAACATTTTTAGTCTAAATTTACCTATTGTGTTTTATTTCCTTAGGATTTTCTTGCTAGTTGGGTAGTGACTGTCATCAAGACGAAGAACAATCAAGGGAACTCCTCAACGTTTTACATTTTACAGTATTTTATGTTTGTACTTAACTCATTTCTGTTGATGAGAACTTTGCACCCATATGGGTTATAATGTGCAGCAGTTTTTGAGTTACATTCCAATACCTGGAAAGTATTACGCCTATTTGGATGATATCATCATTGACGGTGAATGACAATCAATCACGTAATTAGCAAGGGTCACTAAAATTTGGCAATAATTTCATTTACGAGAAATGGAACCGACCTCAACACCAAAAAGTGGGAAATAACTAAGAACGCACAATATTGTGATAATAGGTACATATACACTCTAATATTAAAAAGGGGAAAAATTGTTTGTTTGAATTGAATATAGGCTCCGAAAATACTGGACCGATTAGAAAAAATATTTCACCATTACATTATATTTTTATCTCAATAAACGAATATGAATATGAATATGAATTATCCCTGATGGTCATAGTACATAGGAGATTTGCACAAATTCAGGGAAACGTATGAAAACTTCGATAACGTAACACAAGGTGGGAAAAAATCTTTACATCGCGTCTACGAAAACTATTGACATAGAGCAAAGTGATGTATTACCTTTTTTAGAAGAAGTCAACGTCTACAAAAATGTCAGCAAGACCATAAATCTGAGTTTTAAAGTTATGTCAAAATAAATGCGTTTTCATGTTTTACATATGCAATGCAATTGTATAGCCGAAAAATCCTTAAATCGCATACCTGCATACAATTTTCATAAAGTTAGGGGTCCGTATGAAAACTTCGATAATGTAACCCAAGGTGTGGAAAAATATATCCAAAAAGTACTTATTTCGCGTACGCTGCGGAAGCTATTGACCATAATATAATATTAGTTGCTATGCTATGCTATTGACATAATAAAGCAGAGTTTATACACTTTTAGAAGTAAACTTAAGAAATTTATTTATGAACATCAAAAACGTGAGGAACCTCTAGTAAATGACACTAGTGCTATTTAAGACGCGGTCCAACCCCAATTTTAAAATAATTTACGATGCTTTACGTAAGGTTGAAAATCGCTTGTTATATTGGACGATGTAATGCAAAAATGCGTTGATTTTGTACGTTTTCTTTGTATCTTTTGATATATACTAACACAATTGAAAAAACTGCTGGTTACTACTTTAGTACTATATGTTGGCTATGTATTACCTAAAACATAATATAGAGTTATCGCTGAAAATTCTGAGAGTTTGGACGTGAAAGTTTATTTTTATGCACCTATTTAGGATTTTTTTCTGCAGAGAGCGAGTAATATTTATAAATTCTGTTCGGTTATTACTCTTTGCCTGTTCCTTTTCTAAACTTTTAAACTTTATTAAAAAGTTTTTTTTTCAAAGATTATTATCGAACTGTTTCGTTACACGCGATGTTTAAAGAATCTGCTTTTTACTATTATCAGGGTACGACCGCGCCTTAACTTTAACTTTTACAAATAGATATAGATTTAATTTTTTTTATTTTTTAAACTCCAACTGTATTAGGTATACTCTATTATTATTTTTAATACCCATAATCTTAGTTTTAAATTGTATCATTATTATTATTTTTTAGTTATTTTGCCCGGAACATGTTTTGATTCCGCACCAAGTTAAATTATTAATGATGGTGATTTGTTTTTATATGTAGGTAATCCCGTATATTTTTGTTATGATATGTTTCAGTTTTTGAAGCTACTTAAGCAATCAACTCAACCGTTGTTACGCTTAGTCTGGTTGTGTAGTAACTTCTTGTTAATATATATTTTTTTCTTTCGCTACTTGTGGGAATGTTTTTATATCTTTTGTTTTTTTTTTATTTTGTTGTTGTGAATGTACTCTGTGGACTGTGGCGTGCGTGACGTCACTTGCCGGTCCCAACGGAAGATCAGCGCTGGTTGATTACAACCAGCATTATGTTGAGTTGGAACCGGTTTGTGACAGAAAACTTATCAATTAAGTATTTTAATGTATAGTAAAATTATTATGTATTAATGTGTTTTCTATGACAAATAAACTGTATTCTATTCTATTCTAAATAAAGTAAAACTCGTAAAGACGATTATGAGAGGCAGCAAAAACATGTACTATGCTGTAATGTATGAAATAATTGAAATGAAGTTATTAGTAGATTTTTTTAGGCGAGAGTGTTTCGAAGAATTCCTCGAGTGTAGCAAGGAATTCAAATTACGTGTCTCGAGCTTTAAATAGTGTTGCTCCTGAGGCGGAAACTAGCTACTTTCATCACCCTCTATGAGAAAATAAGTAAGTGCAACTTATTAATATGAATAGCACGTTTATTTACATACAATTAGGAAATCAGACATAAATATAGAAATAATTACAAGAGGAAAACTCACAATGTTTTTATAAAACTTCATGTAGGTAACTAAAGTAAACAATTACTAAATATTTTGATAAACGAAAGTAGGCGGAATGTATTCGCGCGTTTTTTAAATCCCTTATTGGTCTCGCTCATGGGCTCAAGGGGGGGTTTAGGGGGTCCGGACCCCCTTAGCATACGACATCATTAAAATCGCGGAATATTGATGACGGATAATATAATCTGTGCCATATAATATGAGTACGCGTCGCGACAATTCAGTATCAATATATCATAGCTTTGGCTATGTATAATAAACCTCATAATTTAGCTATGTAATATCCGTAAAGCATTTTTATACCATTTTAGGAGTTTGCCATGGATTCCAAAATCTACCAACTTAGAAACAAGCCTTCTGATAAGCACTCGGTCAAAAGCTTTTTCATAATCTAGGTAGATCATCGTTTGTCCCAATTTTGTCCACATATCACATGAAAGTAAATTAGCCTCTTTTGGCCTTATTGGCGAGAAGAGATATATTGATGTATATAATATTTACGTGCAATGATAACGTCATAAGACAAGCCGAATGCTTAGGCCGATCGTGCCTCTCTATCGCTTTGTTCGTGCTCTCGCTTGTACGCTCGGCCCAGGCGGAACGTGATAATGAGTCATACTTTTTAGTAGGTACGTGCAGCCGGCGTTCATCGATTTATTAGACTTTATAACGTCTAAAAAGCTTATTGCTTGCTCATAACTGCACTAAATCTCTGTAATAGAATATCAGCTATTCTATCTATGGCAGAGTCATCTTTAAAACTAAACTTTTGGTGAGAGCCTTTTGTACTAGGTCCGCTGAAAAAGTTCATAGTCTATACAATCATCAATTCTCGGGGATTTTGATTGGTGGGACTGGTACATGTGGTGACTCTCTTACTCTGTTCTAACTGTCGGCAAAGTAAGTAAATCGGAGCCACGCGCTCCAAGTACTTTGCTAATTACTGCACACAGCTTAAATTCAGCAACTTTTTAATGATTGTAAACTATTGAATTGGTCACACTTATCATCATTTAATGAAGGAGGCATTGAAACTTTAGATGAAAGTGGATGCCTCATCTATATAGGTACATATGAAAATGAACCCCTATTTTTCCTGGTCACGCTTTAACTTAAGAACGGCTTATCCGATTTCATTCATTTTTTTATGTTTTCCAATGGTTCGCAGATGGTTCTTGCATTAAAAAAAATATTAAGAAAAGATCTGAGGCTATGGCGAGGCTGAAGGCCGAGCCTACCACGTGAACGAAGTCGCGGGTATTCGCTAGTATAAAAAGATTTATGCCCGCTACATATACTAACTAAGCATGTACCTACCCATTTCATGTAATGAGTATGATTTGGGCGTTTAGATTTTAAGTTTTTACCTACGGACCCCCTCCCCCCATTTGATAGCTATAGCTACGTCACTGGTCTCGCTATAACCCAAAAATGGCTTAACTGATTTAAAATTTTATTTTTGTGTCAAAAATATTGATAGAATAATTCAGGGATGGCTTAGGCATAAAAAAACCAACACCATCATCCATCACCTTCAGGTGAAACCGCGGGGCTCTGTGTCAAATGAAAATGAAGGTAGTTAAAAATAAATAATAATTTTAATCGGCCAATCAGGCGCAAATATCAAAAACAAGAAAATATTCACAGCATAGTGCCCACTACGAGTTTTATGCGATGGCTGTCAAAACTCTGGGTCCATGGTCGTCTGACACCAAAAAGTTTTATAAAGAAATATCTAAAAGACTGGTCCTTGCCTCAGGGGATCTAAGAGCAGGTGTGTACTTTGCACAAAGGTTGAGTCTGGCAATTCAACGAGGCAATGCGGCCAGTGTTCTAGGAACCCACGCATTGGTGATTTAGACGATATTTTTGTTTTGTAAAATTAATTTTATATAAGTTAGATATGTGTTTTTACTATGTAAATATAGTTAATGAAAATGCCTCTTATCACGATGCAATAAATAAAAACTATCTATTAATGTTGATAATAAACCCATATTAATGAATTCATTTATTTAAGAATATACAACTTAGTTAAAAGTTTAAAACGTATTATTTGAAATTGTTCAGTGGGCTGAGCACGAAAATCTGTTTAAGTGTAACGTAATCGCATCGTTAACGTATTGAATACAAATTTTCGTGCTCGGCCCACTGATTCAATACCGTGGTGCAAAGTAAACGTACTAAAATAATAAAGGCAAGGTCATTGACGTTTATCAAGTTCTCCATCTACCATATGCACTATATGATGAAGAGTCTTCATGTCAAAGTCAAAATTATTTATTCAATTTAGGTATCAAAGACGCACTTATGAACGTCAATAATTCATTATCATCATCATCTCAGCCGTAAGACGTCCACTGCTGAACATATGCCACCCCATAACTTTCCAAAAGAACCGGTTGGAAGCGGCCTGCGTCCAATGTCGTCCTGCGATCTTTAAATAATAATAAATAATAAATATTCCACAACTATCACACAACGCCATCTAGTCCCAAGCTAAGCAGAGCTTGTGTTATGGGTACTAGACAACTGATAAATTATATATTTCTAAATACATAAATATTATAGATAAATTACACCCAGACACAGAACAAATGATCGTGCTCATTACACAAACATTTGTCCTGGGTGGGAATCGCACCCACGACCTCCGGCATAGCAGTCAGGGTCACTAACCACTAGACCAACAGGCATGTCAATCTTTATCAGCTCGTCTGTCCACCGTGTCGGTGGACGACCTACGCTGCGCTTGCCGGTCCGTGGTCTCCACTCCAGAACCTTCCGGTACCATCGGCCATGAGTTCTGCGTGCTATGTGCCCTGCCCCACTGCCACTTCAACTGAGTAATCTTCTGGGCCATATCACCGACATCATTCATTACAATGGAACTCTAAAGACTCTACCGCTGCGTTCCATAATATATATATTATGGAGCTCACCGAGAAGAAGCGGCAAGAAGCTCGGGGCTAAAACATGATGTCATTAATGGAAAGGCGGGGATTTTGTGTTTTATGACTCATCAAACACGCTCTAACGTGACTCACGGTACAGACAGTAGAATGACTAAGCCACGGCACCGCAGAGCCTTGGTGACATTCGCCGCCAAATTAAATTTCGTTGGTAGCTACTCAGACAAAATAAAGCACGAGCACATATAAATAAGAGCATAGTTAGCTCCTACAATTCATGTAACAAAATTTTAAATGAAAAATTACATACTATTATTTTTTACAAGATATTACTAAACTATCCGTCTTATAAGTCTCTCTTTGTGTGTGTACACACAAAGTGTGTGTGTGTGTGTGTGTGTGTGTGTGTCAATGAGAGAGAGAGAGAGAGACAGAGAGAGAGTGTGGGGAAGGGAGGGTGTGTGTACGCGTGTGTGAGAGGGTATGTGTATACCTTTGTTTTTGTTTGGGGTCACACGCAAGTGCTAGTTATCAAGTATTGTAACTTAAAAGCTAGTATGAATATAATCTCTATATATAGGTACAAACTCTATAAAAAAAAGAAGAAAAAGAAACCCTATTTCTCCTGGTCACGCTATAACTTGAGAACTGCTTTACCAAATTCATTGATCTTTTTTTAAAATGTTTTCTAATACTTTGTCGAAGGTTCATACATTAAAAAACTGGAGGTTATAGCGAGGCCGAAGGGCGAGCCTACTACGCGAACGAAGTCGCGGCAGTCGCTAGTATCGTTATAAAGTTTACAACATAAAACAAATGTGAACCGCCATGACAAAAGACATGCATTTGTTACACTGGGTCCTTGAAATGCCATTAGTTCGTATGGACTATCGATACCAAGTACCGCAGAGCGTTTGTGACTTCCCCCAATCGATTAGATTTCATTGTCATAGCTCCGTATCGATTAAGGCTATTCTTGGAGTTGGCTGAAGTCTGATCCCATCACTTATACATGTTGAACCATGATTCACCATGTTGAACGATAGCAAATAGTAAATCCTAGATTTTTGTGGTACAATAGTCTCACGCTTACCAAAGAGTCATAGAGTCTCCAAATTAGGGGTATTTTCGCTATTTTGGGGAAAAATACTACTATTGAGGAAAAGCGTGGGGTAATAGTTTGGATGAAAATTTCGGGACAGGGAAAAGTTGGGGATGTATTTCTGCGAACATTTTTAGTTTCACGTGATAAAGAAGGTATTGTGAAGAATATTAAACACCACAGAATATAATCACACTGTTTATTTCACTCATATTTACTTACTTTATATAAATACACATCACTTGATTAAATAATATATCACTACTAAGCGATATTGGTAATTATTTGTTCACTTTTCACAACACTTAAACAATAACACCTTACGGAGATGTTGCTTGCTCGAAATCACTCAAGGTAGTGTTCATTCCAAACTCCACTCCCAGTAAATCGCTTGTGTAGCTATATTCAGACTAGTTGGCGTCATTTAGGCGCCAGCCAATCAGACACAATCAGTTGACGCACTAAAACACCACCTCCGGAAAGTCAATTACAAAACTAAAAGTACTTAAATATAAAATGGGGCTAGTTCCAAAAAGTCAATAGACGTCAGAATAATGTTGAATTCATAACAAAATATTGATTTAATTACTAATCATTACAAAATCTTTACATTCGGCCATCCGATACCGTGCGATCTCCTGACGCACGATCGCTTAAATATTCAAGAAATAGCCGGGTTTTATTGGTTTACAATACAACTAATTACAATTACATACTGGCATTAATTAGGTTTACAGTTTCACAATATGGATTTACTATTTATTTGTTTACAATTGCTATAATGGATGATATTCTTAAACGTTCCATTTTCTAATTACATAAGTAAGTGATATGATAGTGATGACAACAGTATCATTACATTCGGCTTAAATTTAAATGTATCTCATTCTTTCTGGTGACTGGTAGATGGTGAACTGTTCTCATCCGGATCATCTTCACTTTGTGACGTTGAACTACTGGTATTATTGGAAGGACGTGTATTGTTATCAGTGTCTGGTAGGTTCAAATTAATCCATGGTCGAATACGATCGGCCGCAACTACACTTTTAAATTTATTGTTTCGTGAACTAAAACCGGGAATTTCAGCAATTTTATATCTATCGTTACCTAAAACTTCCGTAATCCTATAGGGGCCAATAAATTTCGATAACAGTTTTGCGCTTTTGCCTTTGTTGTTAAAATTTGTTCTTGTTATTTTTATCAAGTCTCCTATTTTGTAAATGCTAGCAGGAATTCTACCTTTATCATAATTTTGTTTCTGTTTTTCTTGACTAACTTTAATATTACTACTGACTTCGTCCCTTACGTCTTGTATTTCTGCTGGTGTTCTATCAATGCCTATATTCATTTTGTTAGTAAGACTATCTCTTAACCTAATACCAAATAAAGCTTCCGTGGCTGTCTTTTGCGTAGAAGAATTTAAGGAGTTATTAATACCCCACTGAATTTTTCCCAGGCACATGTCCCAAATGCGTTCGTCTTTGCCATCGTTGTGCTTTGCTAAGGCATTTAAGATGGTTTGGTTATACCTTTCAGCTTTACCATTTGCTCTGGGACATGCGACTGCGTTAAGTATATGCCTAATGCCATGACTATCGCAAAAACTCTTAAAAGCCGTCGAGGTAAAAGATGTGCCACGATCAGATATTATTCTGGATGGTAAACCAAAGTCATAGAATATACCTGTCAGAACTTTTACTGTAGTTTTAGTTTTTGTGTCTTTCACCGCCCTTACAAACAAGTACTTCGTGAATCCGTCCACAATAGTTAAAATGTAAGCATTACCATTTTTACTATTTACGAATGGCCCAAGATGATCTACGTGAATCGTGTGGAAGGGAATGCTTATTTTCTCTATCGGATACATTTCTCCAGCTTTGCGTCCACCAGCGTTATCTTTATTATAAGCACATTGAATACAAGATCTAACGTATTTTTTTACAAATCGTCCTAATTTTGGGAACCAGAAAAGAGATTTAATTCTTTCGATTGTTTTTGAAATACCTAAGTGTCCTACTTCGTCGTGATTTGAGCGGCAAATTTGCCAGCGAGCACCTCGAGGAATAACCAAGCAAAGAGTTTCTCCTACTTTCCTATAAACTCTATGATTTTTGATGACATAATTTCTTTTAATATCCTTAGACACATCGTCGGTTTCTGGTTTAAGAATTTTGACAATCCGGGAAATATCAGGATCTGACATTTGTAGAGTTAATAGCCAATTATCTGTCTCTATATTATAAACTGTTACAGTAGATTCATCGTCAATATCAGTCGTCAATGTTGTATTTCGCTAAGGGCATCTACATGTGCCATACGGGTTCCTGGACGGTATTCAATACTAAAAGTATATTCGCTGATTTGAAGCCACCACCTAGCTATACGGGGTACCAAATCACGCTTAGTTAATGTGGTTCGCAGTGCATGGCAATCTGTTACAATTTTAAATTTTAACCCTAATAGATAGACGCGGAATTTTTTTAGTGAGCAAACTATTGCCAACGTCTCAAGCTCGTAAGAGTGCAGGTGACGCTCTTCTGGTGTAGTTTGTCTACTAAAGTAAGCTACTGGTTTGAGAACTCGAGGATTATTTTGCCATTGCATTAAAATTCCTCCAACTCCTAAAGCGCTGGCATCAGTGTGCAACTCCGTTTCAAGTTCAGGGTTATACAAGGCTAGTGTTGGTCTGTCGATTAGACCTTTCTTAAGTAAAGAAAATGCGTTTGATTCAATTTTCGTCCAGTTGAATACAGTTCCCTTTTTCAGTAAATTTGTCAAAGGCCTCGCTATTTCACCAAAACCTTTGACAAACTTCCTAAAATAGCTTGCTAAACCTAAAAATTGACGAACTTCATGTACGTTCCGGGGTGTGGGAAAATCTTTTACAGCCAAAACTTTATTTTCATTTGGACGTATGCCATTGGCAGATACTTCGTATCCGAGGTAATTAATGAAATTGTCAAAAAAACGACACTTTGAAAGTTTAAGGGTTAGACCATTTACACGCAATAATTTTAAGACTTCTTCAAGCCTATTGAAGCCTTCTTCTAGATCAATAGATGGCAACAGGATATCATCTAAATAAGCCAAAGCTGTTTCGTACCGTTTAGGACCAAGCATGCTATTTATGACCCTTTGGAAAACAGCTGGTGCGTTAGCCAACCCGAAAGGCATTCTTTTGAATTCGTAATGCCCATCGGGAGTTATAAATGCAGTGAGGGGCTGACTGTCCTTTGATACAGGGACCTGGTAATAACCAGAAGCGAGGTCCAAAGAAGTGAAGAATTTATTACCACTTAAGTTTGTTAGTTGGTCGTCAATAAGGGGTAAAGGGAAACAATCTTTTCTAGTCTTGTTGTTGAGAGCCCTATAATCGACGCATAGCCGCGGTTCGCCCGTCTTTTTCTTAACTATGAGAATTGGACTCGCGTAGTTGGATTCAGATTCTTTAATGATATCGTTTTGTAATAGTTCGTCAACTATTTCGCGCACTTGACTTCTCTCAGAGTGAGACAAACGATATGGTCTATATACGACAGGCCTATCGTCTAGCAGGTCTATTTTCATTTCTACAGACTTTGTGCAACCAATCTCACTCAAATTAAACGCAAAACAGTCACGATAGGATTGTAGAAGTTCGAAAAGCCTATCGAGAGTTTTATCATCTACCCCAGAACCTACTTTAATGTCCGATTTCAGTAAAGGCTCAAAATTTGAAATACCTTTCATGATCCTGTTAGTAAACATAGTTTCTCTTTCGACAAAAGGTAATGCTCTAGCTATTAAAGTATTCCCTGGTATGCCTAAAGACACCCGACATAGATTTGTCAAAAGTATGTGACACTTCCCTTCCTTGATATGGTAAGCTCCTTGATGTAAGATATATTCCTTACCAGGTTCACTACTAGTATAACCTTCTATATAGACATCCCCAGAGAAAGAAGAGTCTGAAGCGGTAACTTCGACTAGTCTTGACTTAGAAACTTCAGTATCATTCGAAATTGATAGTTTTAAGCAGTGCTCGTTGGTGTCACTAGTGTTGAGATTAGGACTATTGTAAAAAAATAGTTTACTATTGTCCTTATAAACAGTAACTGATGGCAATTCTGTAAAGTTTTGACCCAATAATAAGGGTGTTTGCATAAACTTATCATTTACTACAAGTACTTCGACAGTCGCGTCAACTCCATCAATCCTAATATTTACGAAGCTGCGATAAATAGGGGTTACTGCAGAGTTACCGAAACCTTTGATAACAGGCAATTTCGTGATGACCTTGGACAAATTAAGGTTCTCTGCATCAGATTCTCTCATCAAGCTGCATTCACTACCAAAATCTACATATGCAATAAAATTACTATTGTTAACGATTATTTCTTTAAAAAAATTTACTATTACTATCGTTCAGAGTCGAAATAGTAAAAGTTTTGCGTTCTTCATTATTATTAGATCTAAGTCCCGACCGCGGCATTAGAGGTTCAAGATTGCAATTTTCGCTATCGTGACCCACCCTGTTGCATTTTTTGCATTTGATGAGAGGTTTCGGACACTTGAAAAAAGTGTGACCCTTTGTACGACAGTTAAAACAAACAACCGAATTATTATTAGAGGTTGATGCAGAGTTGCGCAGTGGCAAGACGTCGTTACTTCGCCTCTTAGCTGGCAACGAGTTGTTGCCTGAATAGGGGCACTGAGAGTTCAGATAATTTAATAAATCTTCCGGTTCTTTACAATTTAGCGCTTGAGCCCCATTTCGAATAGATTTATCAAGTATGCCATGTATAATACAGTCTACAGCCTTCTTTCCAATAATATCACATCTGTTCACAAGTGTTAGTTTGTCATAAAAATATTCGCCTAAATTTTCGTTGTTTACTGTCGTACGAGCTAACATTTCTTCGAGAAGCCGACCATAATTTTGCTCATTTGGAAACGCCTTTTTAAGCTTTGCTTGCCATTCGGGCCAAGAAAAAATTACGCTAGGGAGAGCTTCAAACCATTTTTTGGCAAGTCCTGTGAGTTTCTGAAGTGCAAAATGTATGGTCTGCTTCTCATTCCATTCGTATATGGTAGCAATTTCATTTACTTTCCTGAGCCAACTCTCAACACTTTGAGATTTACTTGTGGGGTCAAATTCTGGTACAACATTATGGAGGCTATTATTGCTTAAATTACGAGACTTACTATTTTCCGGTTGCAAAGAATTCATAAGCTCCAGTACCTTTTGAGTAGTCCAGCTAGTAGACTTCTTACGTTTCTTGTGCCGGGATGATGTACCCGATGACTCCGTTGAAGAATTACTTGAAGAAGTCGAAGTAGATCTTCTTCGATTCTTCCTTGACCTCTTCTTTGCACGTTTCGACTTGGCTGCTGTCCTCGAAGTCGAAGTATCCTTACGCTTTCTTTTGGACCTTTTCCGTTCGAATACTGGTGGTTCTTCCTCTGGAGTTTTTGGTTCGTCTGGTTCCATTACCGGATAGTAAATATATTCACGGCGGCTTCGAGCGTACTTAGCTCGCTTACTAAGCACACTTAGCTTCTGGAGGCACACTTAACCTCACTGCGTTCTAATACAATGATTCTTAGCACACTTGGCTTTCTTGGTCACAACTCACTTTGCTTTCAGAGGCACACTTAACCTCCCTGCTTTCTAGTTCATTTACAGCACACTTGGCTATAACTCCTTGGTTACATCCCACTTCTGAAATGTGAAGAATATTAAACACCACAGAATATAATCACACTGTTTATTTCACTCATATTTACTTACTTTATATAAATACACATCACTTGATTAAATAATATATCACTACTAAGCGATATTGGTAATTATTTGTTCACTTTTCACAACACTTAAACAATAACACCTTACGGAGATGTTGCTTGCTCGAAATCACTCAAGGTAGTGTTCATTCCAAACTCCACTCCCAGTAAATCGCTTGTGTAGCTATATTCAGACTAGTTGGCGTCATTTAGGCGCCAGCCAATCAGACACAATCAGTTGACGCACTAAAACACCACCTCCGGAAAGTCAATTACAAAACTAAAAGTACTTAAATATAAAATGGGGCTAGTTCCAAAAAGTCAATAGACGTCAGAATAATGTTGAATTCATAACAAAATATTGATTTAATTACTAATCATTACAGTATATTGATGAAAATTGGATGCTTGGACATCGAGCCTCGGTGGCATAGTTGGTCATGGCATCTGATACAGATTGTCAGAAGACGCGGGTTTGTATCCCATCTGAGGATGATAATTATTCTCTCTAAACAAATTGCAATGTTTGGTATCGCTAAGCAGGCGTCAGTGCTTTAAAAAGTAATACTATAAAAAAAATTTTGCAAAACTTGCGGGTCAGGAGAATGGCTGTGTGCTAGTGGCATTGTTCAACTGAGCGCTTCGGTGCTTCGGAGGGCACGTTAAGTCTTCTGTCCCGGTTGTTTGTCTTAGGACAACAGTCGTTAGGCTGTGTCGAAGGCCTTCGGGCGGCCTGAAAACTTCGACGTGGGTTGGCCACTAGCCTATCCACCAAGACGCACTGGACCCGGATTATGTCCCAACTACTACTTTTTTTTTTTTGTCCCGGGGAAATCCTTTATGGATACCACCTGCCACGGGGAGGTAGGTGGTTATGTGGGAGTCCGTATACCCACCAAAACCCGGGGTGTTCCGTCACTGAGGCCCTCGGCGGGAACGCGGGACAGATTTTCCACACGACCGCGAACCCGCCGCGGCTGTCCGTTGCCGGACCCTTCTCTTCGCGGCACGCCAGAACACATGACGCGCCGAAACTACCTCGGAGACCAAACCCGCCAACAATGAGCGCCAGACTTCCCCGTGTCTGGACGCCCGTGGTCTCCCTGCGGTGGGTCGGATACGTAGCCCCACCGCCTGCTACGTCAGCCACAGGGGATAATCCCTAGCGACCCCACCTCCTCGAGTCTGCGCCGAGCGCCCGGACCCCACCTCCTCGAGCCTGCACCAAAGTGCCCGGGCCCCCCTCCTCGAGCCTGCGCCAAAGCGCCCGGGCCCCACCTCCTCGAGCCTGCACTAAAGTGCCCGGGCCCCCTCCTCGAGCCTGCGCCAAAGCGCCTGGGCCCCACCTCCTCGAGTCTGCGGCAAAGCGCCCGGACCCCGCCACTCCTATGTGGACTTGGCGGCCAAAGCCCATAGGAGCGGCCCCGCCTGAGCCGGCCAGCGCACCCCAACGCCGGCGCGGCCCCTGGGTTCCTCTTGGCTTCACCGTGGTGTTCCAAGCCACGGCTACTGAGCCCCCCCGCCACGTCAATGCGGGAACCCTTCGGGGGGGTCCCAACTACTACTACTACAACTACTACTTACTCTGAGAGGAAGGTTCGAGTCCCAGCAGTGTGAACATAATGGGTTGATTATATGTATCAAAAATAATCAATTTTTTTTATTTTTTTTTATTTTTTACCAAATTAAAAGTACATACATATTTGAAGTAATATAACATAGCATTCATAAACCACATAGGTTTGTACATAATGCTATTGTTTAGTCTGCAAACTACTAAATATTTGTTTAATAAATAACAATCTGAACTCTAACACTGACTTATTAGGTATCTATAACGTGAGATATCACTACAGGTTCTAAGATTATATAATTCACCATGGAAGCTTCATACATAACATCGGAACATCATGAGGTAGTTGTGTACGAAGACAGAGGCGAAAACCTCAGTTACCTCAGAAAGCCGATACACAACAATTCAACCGACTGTAGGGGGCACCCAATCCCCGCTTCAACCACCAAAAGCGGTTCGGAACGTCTCCAGGAAAAAGCAGAAGCAGAAAGAAACCAGGAGCGCAGCCCTACCAAGAGCAAGGGCCAAGTCACAACGTTCCTGGCATCCTTCAAAGCAGCAGCACAAAGCCTATTCCTGCAACCGTGCGAGCCAAAATTGCCCATGCCCGCAAAAAAGACTGCTCCCATTTCCATACGCCAAAAACGACCTCGGACCAGAGCTGACATGGGACAAGTCAGTCCGCCAAAGTATGTACCAGCACAGGAACCAGTGAGCCACGCAGCGAACGCCTTCTTCGAGTTTCTCGCTATAACGAGAGCGACAAGAGATGTCAATCTCAGGAACTGCAAGAACATCCTGCAGTCCTACAGGCGAGCAAACGAGGGCAGCATCATCGAATCTCGGCTGCTGCAGAAGAGACTCGAAGAGGCTGAAGCAGCCATATACAACAACGACACATCCTCGATCATCATGGGGGCAATGTCTGGTCAGTATATGGCTGCCTTCAACGCGACAAGTGGCTTTGTGTTTCTGGATGAGGAAGATACCGAACGGACTGGTAGGCCAAAATACGCAACACCACCACACGACCCTATTGTTGTCACCGCCCGGTGCACCAAGATAATGTTGGATGACAGAGTCTTGCAAATGGCGAAAGCCATTTCGAGAGACTCTGAGATCGAGACATTCTGGAAACACTGGGAGGTACCCAAAATACAGTGGGTCAATGGAGTTCCCGGATGCGGAAAAACAACTTGGGTGGTAAGACACTTCGATGTTGACAAGGACGTTATCGCAACAACAACTACAGAGGCAGCAAAAGACCTGAGAGAGAAGTTGGCGCACCGAATCGGAGACCTGGTGAAAACCAAGGTGCGCACTATGGCCTCGGTTTTAGTAACTGGTTTTAAAAAGAATGAGAGCTACGTCCGCCTGATGGTGGACGAGGCTCTCATGAACCATTTCGGGGCCATAGTAATGGCTTCTAGGCTGTCTGGAGCTAGCGAACTTGTCCTCATCGGAGACGTCAACCAATTACCTTACATAGACAGGGAGAACCTGTTCGATCTAAGGTATAACCGCCCTAACCTGGTTACGAACATCAGCCAGGAGTTGTTGTGCACCGGAACCCAATGGATGTTGCGTATGCGCTGAGGGAAATATACTCCGGTATATATTCCTCGGCTCCCAGTATAAGGTCCCTGCGCCTCGAGAGCGAAAATCCCCAAATCCCTTCCAAACACCCTCTTCCTGGTCCACACTCAGGAGGAAAAGGAGACCCTGACCATCCAGGGCTATGGTAAGGGCGAAGGATCACGCACCCTCACGATTCACGAGGCGCACTGACGTACGAGTCAGTCGCGGTGATTAAAACTAAAGGCAGAATGAAGCTGCACGAGAGCGTCCCGCACGCAGTCGTTGCGGTTTCCCGGCACACTAGGACCTTTGTCTACTACGCCGACGACGAGGATGATGCCATCGGACGGTTTGTGAGGCAAGCGACGGTTGCGAGCGAGCAAACCATCTACGGCTATAACCTGAAGATGGCAATCAGGGATCGAAACAGCGTGGTGATGGAGGCCCTGCTTCAGCGCAAAGTGGGCAACGTGGGCTCACAATAAATGTATGTAAGCTAGCGTTAATAAATTATAACTGACAAAGAGATGGTGCGGGCATCCAGAGCAGACATGCTCACGGAAATGTGTTGGCAAGCGTTGGCGTGTGTGGCGGGTCGCCATCTTCCCTCAGAAATGGTTGAGGAAGGCGATGGCTGGCACATGCGTCAACTCGTGAACGGGTGCTGTTTGCGGGCACTGGTCTGCTGTGAATGCTTGCACCAACTCAGAATAAAATGTATCAATAACTTTAAGTGTATTATGTTATATGTATGTTGTATGAGTAATTTAAAAAAAAAAAAAAAAAAAAGGATATGTTCCTCATGTATGTATTTTGTTGTATGTTATAAATTTATAAGTAAGTTGTCAAAATTTGTAAGTTTAAAAAAGGCACGGACCCTGGAGTCTGTGGAGCGTAGTTTTATTAATAAAAAAAAAAAAAAAAAAAAAACGGTCTGCTGGCCGTCGTGGCTGAAGATATGTACTCATATTTGATGAGACACTGGATGTCGGTGCTTAGGCCTATCACATATTCCGTGGCTAAATAGTCGGCTTATCATTTGTAATGTTTTATATTATTGAATTTGGTAACACTAACATAGCTGTTATAAGTGCTCTGTAGGTCTATATAACATTATATAGACTGTGGTCTGAAATACACACATTAACATGGTCTAGGTATATATAATATATTATACTATTATTATTATTTTATTCAAACTTTTCCACCGACTTCCAAAAAGGAGGAGGTACTCAATTCGACTGTTTTTTTTAATGTTTGTTACCTCATAACTTTCGATAGGGTGAACTGATTCTCAAAATTCTATTTTTGTTTGAAAGCTGGTGCTTACCGTGTGGTGTATTTTATCAAATTCGGTCCAGTAGTTTTTGAGCTACACTCCAATAACTGCATAGAATGGAAGTCAGTATTACATTTTTCAAATTGTACTTGTTCACGGCTTTGTTATTCGGTTCTTTACAAAGGCATAAGTGGGGCTTTAGCCAACACTAACGGCCGTTTTCAATATTCTATCTATCCATAGTTTTCCTTACTACCGATTGAAATTTGACATAACGTCCATACAAATAGTGTCAAATATCTAACTCTAGTAAGGTAAACCGGCGATAGATAGATTATTGGGACGGGCCGTTAGTAGAATGGCTTTATGTGTTATGAATGTTATAATCGAACGACAACCGGAGTCGAACTGCAGTTGCAGCGGGATAGATTGTTGAACGTTGTCAAATAACAGAATTGGCTCCTGATCGAACCGGATCATTTATTAATTTGTTTATGCACCAAGGTGAGTAACTAGGAACTTCAGCTCCGTGACGTAACTGTACCCAGTACACCCACTCACCATGCTCTACCCTCAAGGTCATGGCTGTAAATTAAATTGAAAACCAACTCTATAAAGGTAGGTAATATAAACTTTATTTATTTAGGAGAGAACATCACGACATGGTTTGTTTGCGAAAGGGAGAAAAATGTCACGCAATTTGTGCTAGGCCGTCCTATTACGGGTATTTAAATACTAGAAAGATGCTCGGTTAAGAATCTTATGGGACAATGTATACGATTCTATAATAAACTTCCCAATGTTATCCGAGATTCGCCTATTAATAAGTTTAAAATTACTATTAACACTAAAACACTGTCAAAAAGGTTATTACAAAATTTCGGATTACTTGGAGTATAAAACAGCTTGGGACTGATCACTCCAGGATCTATCAACTCATCACCACGGTGAAGCCAAGAGGAACCCAGGGGCCGCGCCGGCGTTGGGGTGCGCTGGCCGGCTCAGGCGGGGCCGCTCCTATGGGCTTTGGCCGCCAAGTCCACATAGGAGTGGCGGGGTCCGGGCGCTTTGGCGCAGACTCGAGGAGGTGGGGCCCGGGCGCTTTGGCGCAGGCTCGAGGAGGGGGGCCCGGGCACTTTGGTGCAGGCTCGAGGAGGTGGGGCCCGGGCGCTTTGGCGCACGCTCGAGGAGGGGGGGCCGGGTACTTTGGTGCAGGCTCGAGGAGGTGGGGTCCGGGCGCTCGGCCCAGACTCGAGGAGGTGGGGTCGCTGGGGATTATCCCCTGTGGCTGACGTAGCAGGCGATGGGGCTACGTATCCGGCCCACCGCAGGGAGACCACGGGCGTCCAGACACGGGGAAGTCTGGCGCTCATTGTTGGCAAGTTTGGTCTCCGAGGTAGTTGTGGCGTGCCATGTGTTCTGGCGTGCCGCGAAGAGAAGGGTCCGGCAACGGACAGCCGCGGCGGGTTCGCGGTCGTGTGGAAAATCTGTGTGAGGGCAGTGACGGAACACCCCGGGGTTTTGGTGGGTATACGGACTCCCACATAACCACCTACCTCCCCGTGGTAAGTGGTATCCATAAAGGATTTCCCCGGTACAAAAAAATGAAAGAAAAGACGAAAAAAAAAAAAGGATCTACCAACTCGTGTATTGCCATGTCAAAGTGTAGCGTGTCTTGCCCTACTGATACCATTATTATGATCTCTTTTATAAGGCAACAACCTGGAGTTAAAATAAATGAACATTTGTTAAATATATAAGTGGCGATAAAAAAATATGTAAAAAGACAAGCCCGCTGAGATTTCCCCCGGATCTTCTGTCGTGGTCGCGTTCCGATCCGGTTGTAGATTTAAGAAATAATAAATTTAAAATGATAATTGCAAGTGCTCCTGTAGGCCTATACAGAA
This sequence comes from Selenia dentaria, assembly GCA_917880725.1. NCBI lineage: Eukaryota > Metazoa > Arthropoda > Insecta > Lepidoptera > Geometridae > Selenia > Selenia dentaria. The sequence continues at coordinate 15,268,731 of OU862903.1, forward strand.
TAAATGATTTGGTTTTGATTGATTTCCTCGACACAAATGTTTATACCTTCAAAAGCGGCAGTGACGGAACACCGCAGAGGTTTGGTGGGTATGCTGCCCTTCCGGCAGATACTCCCACATAACCACCGTGCTCCCCCCGGGGCCAGTGGTATCCATAAAGGATTACCTACTCTGCGACAAAAAAAGGTGGCGTACGACCACGGTTCTCTGAACACCACTGTGAATATGTATGAAATACAATAAAAAAATATGACATGTAAGTTGTTACTCATACGATACGATATATATCGAATAGATTGTAGGTAAATATAAATACCTGCATGATAATTTCAGCTGAGCATATTTTCTTATTTCATACACCCACATAGCACTTTTTACTTGTTAGAGCGTGATTTTTCATCATGCGCCATTTAGATTTTGAACTTATGTTTTAAATGTAATTAGCAATAACTAATTTTTGGAAAAAAAAATGAAAAAGGATTTTTGGAAAATTTCACCACTAATGGGGCTGAATTAGTTTATATCTGTTGTTTCCTTTCCAAGCCAAGCGAGCGAAGCCGCTAGCGCATCAGTTAGTGCAGTTAGTGTAAAGTTAAAAACCAGAACAAATAAAATTAAACTGAATATCGCAAGCCATTGTGAAATCCAAACCAAATGTAAGTCGTTATGAACCTATGAAACAAACAAACTCCAGAGTGTATATTTATGAAACCAACTTGATCATTATGTCTGCGTGCGTAATTGGTTTTTATGTAAACAGTTTGTATGTTTTTCTCACAGAATTCGCCCTATTTACTATATATCTATGGTTTTTCTAACCTCGAGTAATAATCCCACTAGTATTATAAATGTGAAAGTTTAGATGGATGGATGGATATTATGAATGGATGGATGGATGTATGCGGATGTTTGTTGCTTTTTCACTAGGCTAGGCCGATTTTGATGAATGTTGTGATGAAGGTAGATGAGGCGTTGAATTGACACATAGAATACTTTTCATCATCATCCATCACCACGCGGGTGAAACTGCGGAGAGCAGCTAGTTTGATATGTAATTCAGTTGTGAGTTTTCGAATTTCGATCAGTATGAACAAGCGATCAAACGCTCACTGTGTGATGACACTGTTTGGATTTTTCATTTTTATATATTTAGATTACTCTCTGCGCCCTGCGGTTTCACTCACGTGGTGATGGATGATGATGATGAAAAAGTATAATATATAGTTACTCCAGCGTCTTATCTATCTACATACATTCGATTCATTAAAATCCATTATTACACACTATTAGTGTTTGTGTAACTATAGCATCCATAATTGCACATTTAATAAAAGTTATAATGGATGTATGTTATTCTTTAGAGATAGATTTATGCCATCGAAGAATTTTTTGTACGTATAAAATACACAATTCCACCATACGTCATTTTGTTATATCTCAAAGGGTTTAGGCAGCGTTTTCGTTGAAAGCTCCCAGACGGCTTATTTTTCCGACATCTTCAACAAATATCATTATTTTTTCTACCGACTTCCAAAAAAAGGAGGAGGTTCTCAATTCGACTGTACGTTTTTTTTTAATGTTCGTTACCTCATAACTTTCGATAGGGTGAACCGATTCTCAAAATTCTTTTTTTGTTTGAAAGCTGGTGCTTCCCGTAATAATAATAATAATAATGGGTTTAATGGGTGGCAAGTCACCACCTGCCCAAAAATTTTAAAATGAACTGAATTTGGCAGGTGCCGTAGTCTCTTCCATAGCCCACTATCTTTTTATCACTAATAAAATCATTTCAATAGCCTTGTCATTTTACCCATTTTTATAATAGATATACCATGTCACCATCCATCCAAAAGTTTCGGTTTTTTTTTTTTTTTTTATACTACTTTGTATTTTTATACCAAACAGGCCTCTAAGTGTTGGCTACAGCCCCACTTATGCCTTTGTAAAGGACCGGATGAAATCCGTGATTTATTTTGAATAAAAGGAATAATAATAATAATAATAATACCCGCAGGGGCGGCCTTGTGGCGAGCCGTCGGTGAGTGGCGACACCGTGGACCCTGATTCTCCCTGGGGCTAAATGAGACCCCTGACCCTCGGCTTGCCTTAATTGGCCGTCCGGGGGTGGAGACGCAAGAGCAAGTAACAAAAAGCTCCAAGGGTGGAAGTGTTAAAGGGCATAACGCCGGTAGTAGCGCTCTAGTGAAACCGCAGCACACCTCTCGACACCCTTTAGCCATCCACATCAACGTTGCCCCTTTTGTCACCACTCATGGTGGCCTTTATGGGGGGCCCGTTTAGTGGATGGCAAGTCACCACCTGCCTAAATATTTTAACATGAGACTAAAATTTGCAGGTGCCGTAGTCTCTTCCATAGCCCACTATCTTCCTTATCACTAATAAGTTCATATCAATAGCCTGGCCATTTTACCCATATTTGTAATAGTTATAAGTACCATGTTACCCTTCATCCAACATTCTTACTGTTTTTGATACTCTGCATTTTTATACCAAACAGGCCTCTAAGTGTTGGCTACAGCCCCACTTATGCCTTTGTAAAGGACCGGATGAAATCCGTGAAACTTTTTGAATAAAAGGAATAATAATAATAATAATAATGTTCTTTATTTACGGACTACAAAAAGATCCATTTTTTGTTAGTAACTTACTTAACTAGAGACTAAACTTAAAAATAGAACTAAGGTTAGTACTTATATAAGGAAAACAGTGCCTCCGAAACAAATCACAAGCCAATATTACGAAATGTTAGTGTGTCATGTATTTCGGAGGCATCTTCTGCGAAATCATGGTTCGCACAAGATGCCTGAATATATATGCATGCGGGTCATCCGCTATGACTTTCAGGATGCTATTGTCAATCTCCCGAAGCCTTTTCACCAGAGAAGCCACCTTTTTTCTAATGATGGCATGGAAGCCATCAGTATGGTTCTCGGCAAACATAGCAGAGGCGCTGCAAAATCGGGGGAGTTTCAACATATTCCTGAACACGTTATTGTATTGGATGCGCAGGGTATCCATTGACTTATGGGAACAGCTGAACCACAGACTAAGTAAGACTAGTAATGTCCTGATAAAATTTCATTCATTTCGAACTCGGTCCAGTACTTTTTGAGATACACTCCAAAAACGGAAATGGAGGTTGGTACTAAATTTTTCAAATTGTACCTACTTGTAGCCAATGTATTCAAAAACTTCACAAATTTTACACTAAAACCTTCCTCGAGAACCACTCTGTCTATTGGTGTAAACAGCAAGAAAATCGCTGCAGTAGTTTTTGAGTTTATCGCGAACATGCATACAGATGCGGCGGAGGACTTTGTAGTGATGATTAGAATAAACAAAAAATATTTTTACGAAAAACTGGAACCGACTTCAACACAGTGTGAAATCACTTATCAAAGTCGGTAGTGTCGGCACCATGACAGTTCAAAAGTACCTATTGTCACAATTTTGTGCACATGTATCGATTCGACAAGTTATTTCACACTTTTTGGTGTTGAAGTCTGTTCCATGATAGTTCAAAAGTACTTATTATCACAATTTTGTGCACATGTACCGACCTCGACAAGTTATTACACTTTTTGGTGTTGAAGTCGGGTCCATGATAGTTCAAAAGTACATATTATCACAATTTTGTGCACATGTACCGACTTTGCCAAGTTAATTCACATTTTTTGGTGTTGAAGTCTATTCCATGATAGTTCAAAAGTACTTATTATCACAATTTTGTGCACATGTACCGACCTCGACAAGTTATTACACTTTTTGGTGTTGAAGTCGGGTCCATGATAGTTCAAAAGTACATATTATCACAATTTTGCACATGTACCGACTTCGATAAGTTATTTCACACATTTTGATGTTGAAGTCGGTTCCATGATAGTTCAAAAGTACATATTATCACAATTTTGCACATGTACCGACTTCGACAAGTTATTTCACACTTTTTGATGTTGAAGTCGGTTCCATTTTTTGGTAAATATATTTTTTACCTTTTTTAGTGACCCTTGCTACTTACGGCATCGATTGTTATTGACCGTCAATGGTGATATCATCAAGATAGGCGTAACACTTTTCAGTTAATGGATTGTCACTAAAAAACCTCTTGACCGAATTTTATGAAATTTTAATGGGACCACCTCGGAAGCCTTGCCAAACAAAAAAGATTAAAGAATTATCAATATCGGACTACTCTGTAAAAAAAGTTATGCGTACATAAAATACATAAAAAATAATATACGCGTAGATTTGAGAATCTCCCACTTTTGTTTGGAAGTCGGTTGATGAACAAAACTGAAAAAATATGACGTAGCAATGAGCGATCAGAGCCTCAGAGTGATCTTTTACATATGTGTTTCATACTGCAAAAAAGGGCTATACGAGCGATCTACAGTTTAGCTCCCAAAGTTTCCCTTAGACAGAAGTTTAAATAAAGACATAAACATTCTAACTGTTGTCTCTCAGTTTATCTATGAAAATCTAATGTATGTAAAGAAAAACATTAGCAGTTTTGATAAAAGAATTGATGCTCATTCCATCAACACGCGAAATAAGCACAAGCTATCCGTACACGTAACGCGTCTCCACAGAATAAGTCATTCTTTTATGGGACAATGTATACGATTCTATAATAAAGTTCCCAATGTTATCCGAGATTTGCCTATTAATAAGTTTAAAATTACTATTAAAACTAAACTCTGTCAAAAAGGTTATTACAAAATTTCGGATTACTTGAAGGATAAAACCGCTTGGGACTGATCACTCCAGGATCTATCTACTCGTGTACTAAGATGTCAAAGTGTAGCGTGTCTTGCCCTACTGACACCATTATTATGTTCTCTTTTGTAAGGCAACACACTGGAGCTAATATTTGTAGTACCTAAGTAAAAACATTGTAAAAACATCTATATAAAAAGAATGGCCCCGAGTTTCTTGCCGCTTATTCTCGGTAGGCTCTATGTATTTTGGAACGCGGCGGTAGTCTTTAAAGTACATTATAATGAAAAATTTACGTTCGTAAGTGCGTCTTTGATGCCTAAATGGAATAAATGATTTTGACTTTGACTTTGTGCATATGTACCGGCTACCTTTTACGGATCAAAACATACAGCTGAGAAACATGTCATGGAAAGCTAACTATAACGTTTGTTACAGGATCTGTCACAGCTGGAAGAGCCAGTGCTGGCTTCGTCAGCGCCGACATCCGCACCGCCGCTATGCTGCTCCGTCGAGCTGCCGACTGACGTCATCGACGAGGTGAGAACCGATGTATGACCACTGTGGACTAGCTTGCAGCGGATCGATTTCTATTGTAACTGACCGAGCGAGCGAAGCGTCTCTTCTTTAACTGGTCAAATTGACTTTCATCTGTTGCCCGAGCACGAACATTTGCTAAATTGTAACGTTATCGTATCGTTGATGTATTCAGTACAAACTATCATTTATCTAGTACAATGGTGGCACAGATAACTCATAGTTTCTACTGTATACCTCAACGATACGATAACGTTACACTTAAGCAAAAGTTCGTGCTCGGGCCACTGGAGTAGTGACTCCCAAAATCGGAAGGATTTTATATTTTTTACTGTGAAAGTGAAAAACCAGCACAAATATTGTCAAGGGGGATGAATTGTAATGACTGGAATTTAAATAATTGTATTGATTGTTTTTAGAAAATGATGGTACTCGTGTCAAACATATAGTTATGGCGTATATACAGGGTGTTTTTTTTTTAGATGGGCGGCCATGGCCAAGTCTGAAACCAAAAGAGTTAGAGAAAACCGTGAAAGGAGACATGCCCTCAATTCAAGAATAAACAATAACTGCATAGGTATTTAGTCTTTTTTTAAATCTTTACTTTTGACGGAAATCGCCCCATATGATTTAAAAAAAAGACATTCTGTATTATTGAACTAATGGATTCTAAAGATCAATCTTGTGTATGTATTGTCGTTAATGTATTTTCTTTTGAAAAATCTTTGAGGTCGATTTCCGTCAAAAGTAAAAGATTTAAAAAAAACTTAGTATGCAGATATTGTTTTCTTATAAATTGAAGGCATGTCTCCTTTCACGATTTTTCTCTAACTCTCGTGGTTCTGGACTTGGCCATGACCGCCCTTCTCAAAAAACCACCCTGTATAGCTGGTGCCCGCGACTTTTTCTGCGCAGGATTAGTACTTCGAGTAGATTATAATCTGTTCCAAGAGCATCTTTTTACCAAAATGACATAAAATATGTACATGGCGAAACGCAATTGCTATAGTAGTATATGAGTAAATTTAAATACTAAGTATAAATATATATCATAAAAATATAAAATTAATTTACAATGGAAAAAATTGTCATTACATTTCATCACCCTTGACGGCCGCCGAGCACGTCTAGTGTACCGAGCTGTCAAATTGACTTGGCTTTTGACTAAGCTATCAGAAACTGACACAAACGTTGACAGAACTGTCATCATAACAATCTTGACGTAGGCGGAGATCTTATATGTATATGCTGTTCCCGAGCATATTACGCTTTTTCACCCGCGTGGTGATGGATGATGATGAAAAGTATCCTATGTGTTAATCCAGCGCCTCATCTACCTCCATACCAAATTTCATCAAAATTGCCCCAGCCACAGTTTGAGCGTGAAAGAGTAACAAACATCCACACATCCATACATCTATACTCACAAACTTTCGCGAACTTAGGATAGTAGGATAGGATAGTATACAACATGTAGCATGTTAAATTGTCATGTTATATAAGTTTGTTAAGTTGTACCTATACTATATGTACCTCCCTACGTAGACGTCTTCCAGTACAGTCGTGCGATTCTCTAAGAGCAGACAACATCCGTGAAACAAATGACGAGATGACAAGTAACGTTGGAACAAACAACCTTATGTACAAGGGCGATATCTCATGAAGTATTTGACATCGGTGAGCTCGTCGACGAGCGCATCGACGAGTCATTAATCGCACGACTGGTCGCATTATTCAACCAATCTTGACGAACCTTGGTATGCATGTTCTACGAATATTATACCTCATTTTTGTCGTCGGCGATTGTCAGTCAACGTTTCTCAAAAAGTGGGGAAGTTTGCTGCGCTGCGACCTATTTATCGACTGTTTTTGATAATTTTTGGTACCGGACTTTAAAGAGGAATTTGAGCATGATTGGTCAAGTGATTTCCGGGATAATGGTTGTGAAGTACTGCGAGATATTACCGCTGATAAGACTGTGCTCGCGAGGTCTACTGTTCGCAGAACTACTAGTGTATTAGTTAAGAGTGGTTGTGGAGATAATAGTTTGTGAAGTACTGCGAGATATTGCCGCTGATAAGACTGTGCTCGTGAGGTCTACTGTTCGCAGAACTACTAGTATATTAGTTAAGAGTGGTTGTGGAGATGATTGGTTGTGGAGATGATAGGTTGTGAAGAACTGCGAGATATTGCCGCTGATAAGACTGTGCTCGCGAGGTCTACTGTTCGCAGAACTACTAGTATATTAGTTAAGAGTGGTTGTGTAGATAATAGGTTGTGAAGTACTGCGAGATATTGCCGCTGATAAGACTGTGCTCGCGAGGTCTACTGTTCGCAGAACTACTAGTATATTAGTTAAAAGTGGTTGTGGAGATAATAGGTTGTGAAGTACTGCGAGATATTGCCGCTGATAAGACTGTGCTCGCGAGGTCTACTGTTCGCGGAACTACTAGTATATTAGTTAAGAGTGGTTGTGGAGATGATAGGTTGTGAAATACTGCGAGATATTGCCGCTGATAAGACTGTGCTCGCGAGGTCTACTGTTCGCAGAACTACTAGTATATTAGTTAAGAGTGGTTGTGGAGATAATAGGTTGTGAAGTACTGCGAGATATTGCCGCTGATAAGACTGTGCTCGCGAGGTCTACTGTTCGCGGAACTACTAGTATATTAGTTAAGAGTGGTTGTGGAGATGATAGGTTGTGAAGTACTGCGAGATATTGCCGCTGATAAGACTGTGCTCGTGAGGTCTACTGTTCGCAGAACTACTAGTATATTAGTTAAGAGTGGTTGTGGAGATGATTGGTTGTGGAGATGATAGGTTGTGAAGAACTGCGAGATATTGCCGCTGATAAGACTGTGCTCGCGAGGTCTACTGTTCGCAGAACTACTAGTATATTAGTTAAGAGTGGTTGTGTAGATAATAGGTTGTGAAGTACTGCGAGATATTGCCGCTGATAAGACTGTGCTCGCGAGGTCTACTGTTCGCAGAACTACTCGTATATAAGTTAAGAGTGGTTGTGGAGATAATAGGTTGTGAAGTACTGCGAGATATTGCCGCTGATAAGACTGTGCTCGCGAGGTCTACTGTTCGCAGAACTACTAGTATATTAGTTAAGAGTGGTTGTGGAGATAATAGGTTGTGAAGTACTGCGAGATATTGCCGCTGATAAGACTGTGCTCGCGAGGTCTACTGTTCGCGGAACTACTAGTATATTAGTTAAGAGTGGTTGTGGAGATGATAGGTTGTGAAGTACTGCGAGATATTGCCGCTGATAAGACTGTGCTCGCGAGGTCTACTGTTCGCAGAACTACTAGTAGTACTCTAGTAAGTACCTATATAAAGTATCTAATTTCTTAGTAATTTAAAGAAAGACTTATTATGCATTATGAAGGGTCACTGATCTACGAGGGACGGAGTTACCTAATTAACAGTGCCTGGATGACCGAGTTTTGCTCGTAAATTGTAAACAATTGGTTTTCTTGGTCTAATCTTAAACCAAACACTCATTGGCTTAGTGTTGCTCAACAACGCCATCTACTGTCAAGTAGCTTTAGTTGTAGCAGTTTTTATCAGCATTGTTTGAAAAACAGATAAAACGACGTTTTCTAAAATGAAACCTAGCTAGATCGATTTATCGCCTCCGAAACCCCTATCCGTAGGGTGGAATACTAAATTTCATAAAAATCGTTAGAGCCGTTTCCGAATTCCAGTTTATACATAGGTCTACAAGAATTTCTCGAATTGCCGGCGATCAATACGCGAGTGCCGGCAGAATAGGCGGGGTTGGCAGTTTTAAACGTCATTGTTTTCTGCTGTGTACGTAGGCTACCAATAAAAAAGATCGATTGAATATTTGTTCGTAGATGCGGTGTTGACTTCGGTGGTGTGAAACGCGTCTCGCGCCAAACCTGACCGAATCAACGCTAGTAGGGAAGACGTTCTACTTATGCCTTGGCCACATCAAGGTTCAACGTCGATGCCCATAAACGTCTTAACGTCACAACAACATGCTAATTATTCCGATAAGTATCGCGATAAATTGAGTAGACACATTGGTGTCGTGAACGTCAATGTCCATTTCATTTGCGATAAAATTGGCGATCATTTCACAGATTGTATAAAAATACTACGTTTCCATATTTAACGTTATAGTGTTATTTTTTATTATATGAATATACTAGTTGCGCCCCTCAATTTCACCCGCGTGGTAATGGATGATGATGATAATGAAAAGTATTCCGTGTGTAAACCAGTCCCTCATTTATCTACCTACCTACCAAATTTCATCCCAATCTGTTATGCCGTTTTGCGTAATTGAGTAACTAACATCCACACATACAAACTTTCACATTTAGGAACGAAGATAAATAAACTACATGACTCTGTCTACAAGGTTTCTTGGAACTAAATGACTTTTTCATTCATACACTCCATGATTGGATATGCACAAACACGTACGATCTCTTCGCGATCACGTTGCACAATGACCAACGTCTGTGTGGCCGCTTCAATGCAACAATTCTAGCGTTAAATCTCTTTAATGTGCCTATAAATACCGCCAGCCCATATATCGCCCAACGTCAACGACAATGCCGTTGTCGAATTATCGCGACAAGGGGTGGCTACACCTACGGTTAACGTTCAACATCGTGATAATCAACGGCGTTTCTCCTTGATGTGGCCGAGGCATTATACATATTTACTTACTTTGTATGTAGTATGAAACTGTCCGAAGAAAAACATAGCGTTTTACGGATTTTTGTCTTTGGGCAGCACCTTAATTCTGATTTGTTCCAGGCTGTGTTGTCTCCGGAGAAAGCTGGCTCGTTGTTATCGGTGCAGTCAGCTCCAGAGCGTCCCCCTACCCTGCTCCTCGAGCTGCCGTTAGCCTCGGTAACTATCCTCGGAACTGACCAGCTGGGCTATCGTGTATCTTTGTTGTAATCAAATGTTCGGAATACTACACTTCTGGCAAATTGTCATCTGCCACACATAAAATGTAATAATAGTAGTAGGTACCTAAGCAAAAACATTGTAAAAATCTCTAAGAAAAGAATGGCCCCGAGTTTCTTGCCGCTTCTTCTCGGTAGGCTCTATATATTTTGGAACGTGGCGTTCTTTGAATAATAACAATAATAATTCTTTATTTCACACACCAGGATCCATAGATTCCTTAATACAATTTAATAAAATTAAGACATTTAAAAGTCAAAAGACATAAAAAATAAAAAAAAACGACATAAAAAATAATTAAATACAAGTATTTGTATAAGTCATAATAATAATAATATTAGTCATAATAAATTTAGGCTAGAATTTTTAGCCAACGTTTATAAATTGGTGTTAAAAATATCCTTTCTGAGAGACTCATTATAATAGAATTCTTTCACGTTTCAACTCTGCAACTTTAAAGCACATTATAATGAATAAATGACGTTCATGAGTGCGACTTTGATGCCTAAATTGAATACATTATTTTGACTTTTAAGTTTGACTGATGTTGATTAAAATCTTGACAAAAGGCGCCTCTATATCAGGTTTGATAACGCCAGTAAGCAAAAATGTTAGTTGATGACAGGAACTGACAAAAGTGACATAAAGCCGCCATTTTTTTAGACTACAATTAACTTTTGATTGCAACTGAGATACATTAATTGTATTAGCCCTGCTGATAATTCTTCTTCATCATCATTATCTTTTCAACAAGATTGAACTGACATTGTTTCCTTTATAAATGTACTTGTACAATTGATACATTTGCCAAGTCAAGTCACTGTCACAGGATAAGGTGACCGTTCAGTCAAGTCACCTTTTTATAAAGCGGTGGATCCATTAATAAAACTTTCTAAAGAAAACAACGTTGTACTATTTTTTTACCTAGTAGCGGGGCACCCTGTAAAATATAATATTGACAATATCATAATTGGCACACAGCAGGTGGGAGCGTATCTCTCGGCCATGTCTCCCACGGAGCAGGAGGAGGACTCCCTCCTCACGCTCTCGTCCGTCACGGCGCGCCCTCTGCTCGACGCGTCAAGGAGACTGAGGCCTGCTACCGAATCCACTGAGTAAGTGTAAATTAGATAGATAGATAACTCTTTATTGTACATAAAACATACATTTAATATAAAATTATTAATACTGTTGTACAGTCGCCTGCAATAAGATGTAAAAATTTCATAATTTTCAAAAGTGCCTCATTTATCGGTTCATAAAAATGGACATCGAAATTATTCTAAAATGAAGCTATTTGGATTATTTTACTGTTTAAAATAATACTTACCTATATTTTTCAAAATGTGGTACTGTTTTATAGTTCTGAATATTATGGAAGTATACATCTTATTGCAGGCGACTGTACAATGGGCGGTCTTATCGCTTATAAGCGATCTCTTCCAGACAACCTTTGGATGGAGAGGAGTTATGATACACGAATAGACGGCGGTGTATTTGAAAACAACGTCAATAGTAAACTTAAATAATATTAAAATTACATACATTACGAAAAAATTACTTAATATAAAAAAATATTTATAATATAAATACATAAATATTATATATATTCGAAAACATATTTATAAGAAACATATTCATATAATATTATATAATTTTAAATGCAAGCAACTAACAAGAATAACTTGAATCAACTTTAGAGGTAAAGGCCCTTTACTTGGTCTTTAAAGGCAGGAAGTGTCTCCGCGCGTCTAATTGAGACCAGCAACGCATTCCACAAACTAAAAGCTTGGACGGTAAACGATTTGCCATAAAAAGAGCTAGAATGTGAAATGTGGGTGAATTACTACAAAAGCGACTTATTTCTACTAGGTACAATGTCTCCCTTGTGTAGGTTAAATGTCCCGTGTCTACAAAAACAAGGACACTAGAAGTTTTTTGCAGAGCACCTAAGTAAATTGTGTTTAAAGAAAAAGTCTAAAAAAGTGTGCTAGTTTACACACAGAGTACGTATCACACAGCACTAATTAGTTCCAGCAACTTAACATATACTAGCTAGTGGTAGCATATCTCCCGCCTATCTCTCCCAAAGAGGAAGATGACCTCCTGCTACACTGCCATACTGGACAGCAAGCAGGTTACGCAGACCGCCCGCTACCGAATTCACTGCGTATGTTTCTCTCACATTTACAAAAAAAGTGTATCAAGGTTACTGAGTAAATTTCACGGTAGATAGCAGTTTTTTCGGTCATGTCTCCCACGGAGCACAAAAAGGATTCCCGTCTTATGCCGTCATCTGTCCCGACGTGCATCCTACTAGAGGCGTCAAGAACACTTAGGTCTGCTACTAAATCTACTGAGTAAATGACGCACTTCTACGGAGGAAGCGGTTCATGCGGCACTACGCGAAGTGTATACTCAATACTACATAGCGGCATTTGTTTGTTGCTATTACACTTCTTCTTGTTTGTTGCTACAATACTATACAGCAAACAATTTCATAACACTACCAGCAATGGATGTCGAAATGAATACGCTACACACTGGCACGCCGATATTTACGATTTTAGCCAACAAGTTCTCCGGAACTTGTTGCTGCGACACGTCCCACGCTCTCTCAACATATCCCCTCCTTTCCTAAATCTGCGCGTTTTACGGTCTCTTTATTATATAGTTAGTAGGTATCTAATTTCTGTGTTCATATGTATTATGGAGCAATATTTTTTTTAAGTTTACTTAAGTTAATGCCGGGCCCTGCATTAAGGCTTCGGGCTTGACTTTATATGTATACAAAAAATGTATGTATTTTCTTTAAACATTCCGTCTTTCCTTCCAGCAACTCTCCCCCCGACGGCGGCTACGGCTGGGTGGTGGTGTTCGGAGCCTTCATGGTGCAGTTCTGGGTAGCGGGACTGTTCAAGTCTTACGGCGTGCTGTACGTGGAGATCATGGAGAGCTTCCCTGATTCATCAGCAAGTGTCGCGTCTTGGATACCAGCCGCGCTCTCTACTCTATGTCTAGCACTTGGTAAGCACCGAGTTAAAAAAAGATCTAATCATGTGCTTTGGAAGGTAGGTAGGTATATTTTAAATGAATATCGAGCATGTTTCGCACAGCCTATTATCAAGAGTTGCATCAACCGTGATCACGAGTGGACTCTCATCGAGGAAGTCACAATTATATTTATATAAATCTGGACGTGAAAAAGTTTAATCTTTTTAAAACAGGAAATTGATTCGCAAAAGTTTAAGAAATAAAAAAGTAGATAGAAATACATGAAGCCCTACCTGTACTTGTTGGTATGTTATATATGATATTTCTGTGAGTGTATCTAGGTGTTTTTTTGTGGAACGAATGTGGATTGTTTTGTCTACCGACTTCCAAAATAGGAGTAGATACTCAATTCTACTGTATTTTTTTATGTTTGTTACCTCATAACTTTCGACTGGGTGAACCAGTGTGAAAAGTGATTTAATAAGAAATAAAAGCGAAGAGAAGAAGATATATGAATTCTCCCCCATTCGTGGACCGATTCTTCAAATTATTTTTGTGTTTGGTAGAGCATACTTCCACGGTGGTCCCATATAAATTTCATCAAATTCGGTGAAGCAGTTTTGGAGTTACACTCTAAAAACTGAAAAGTGTTGATTTATCTTGATGATATCATCATTTACAATCGATCCCGTAAGTGGCGGGTCACTAAAAAAGGAAAAAACATTTTTTTTTCCAAAAAATGTAACAGATATCAACACCAAAAGGTGTGAAATAACTTGTTGAAGTCGGTACATGTGCACAAAATTGTGATTATAGGTACTTTAGAACTGTCATGGAACAGACTTCAACACCAAAAAGTGTGAAATAACTGTCGAAGTCTGTACATGTGCACAAAATTGTGATAATAGGTACTTTTGAACTATCATGGAACAGACTTCAACACCAAAAAGTGTGAAATAACTTGTTGAAGTCGGTACATGTGCACAAAATTGTGATAATAGGTACTTTTGAACTATCATGGAACAGACTTCAACACCAAAAAGTGTGAAATAACTTGTCGAAGTCGGTACATGTGCACAAAATTGTGATAATAGGTACTTTAGAACTACCATGGTACCGATTTCTACCACTTATTTCACACATTTTGGTGTTGAACTCGGTTCCATTTCTTGGCAATTTTTTTATCATTAAGATTAACTCAAAAGCGATTGAACATTTGTTGATGAATTTAAATGGGATCAATTAGAAGATGACCACTAATCTAAAAAACAATTTACCAAACCTAGGAAGTATACTCTAACAAACACAAAAAGAGTAGTAAGAATCGGTAAACATATTTTTTCATCATATTTAATGACGTTTGCTAATTACGGGATCGATTGTCATTCACCGTCAATGATGATATCATCAAGATAGGCGAAACACTTTTCAGTTATTGGAGTGTAACTCAAAAACTGCTTGACCGAATTTGATGAAATTTAAGTGGGGCCACCTCGGAAGTATACCTACTCCACCAAACAAAAAAAATAATTTTAAGAATCAGTCCACAAATGGAGAAATCGAGTAACATACACATAAAAAATACATGCACACGAATATATACCACATCCTTTTTTGAAGTCGGTTAAAAGGGAAGGTAGCTAGATAGTGTCAACATTGCCACATAAAGCTGACAACTGTAATTTTGCGTAGTACTGCTGGCTGCTACGACTGCTACGCCAAACTATAAGTCTACGCTCAGCCATGCGATTCTCTAAAGATTCGTCGTTGCACTCGTCGACGAGCTCACCGATGTCAAATACTAAAAGATATCGCCCTTGTATATAAGGTTGTTTTTCCAACGTTTCCTCACATCTCGTCATTTGTTTCACGGATGTTGTCAAAGATGCAACGATGTTTGCTCTTAGAGAATCGCACGGCTGGTTGGCAATGCAACTATCATAGGTAGCGCAGTGCTTACTATCAAACGCACTTGCCCAGCTCGTCACTTGAATGCATAATTGACCGAGCGAGCGAAGCGTCTCTGCTTTAGCTGGCCAAACTGACTTTCGTCTGTCCGTATGTTTGTTAGGTTGTATGTTGGCCCTCCTGTACAGGTCGCATTTTTCAACCGATCTTGACGAAACTTGGTATGCATGTTCTATTATTCAATTTAATTTTTTTACTGTCAACAATTTTTGAGTGTACTTTTCCTGGAAAGGGGGGAAAGTTTACTATTTACCGACCAATTTTGATAAAATCTGGTACACACTAGAATGCTGACTTTAAATAGGACACTCAAATATGAGCGTAGGTAATTGGTTTTAAGTAGTTACCGAGATAATAGGTTGCAAAGTTTAAAATCTGGACGATTTTGATACCTTACTGCGAAAAATTGCCGCTGATAAGACTGTGCTCGCGAGGTCTACTGTTCGCGGAACTACTAGTATATTAGTTAAGAGTGGTTGTGGAGATAATAGGTTGTGAAGTACTGCGACAAATTGCCGCTGATAAGACTGTGCTCGCGAGGTCTACTGTTCGCGGAACTACTAGTATATTAGTTAAGAGTGGTTGTGGAGATAATAGGTTGTGAAGTACTGCGACAAATTGCCGCTGATAAGACTGTGCTCGCGAGGTCTACTGTTCGCGGAACTACTAGTATATTAGTTAAGAGTGGTTGTGGAGATGATAGGTTGTGAAGTACTGCGAGATATTGCCGCTGATAAGACTGTGCTCGCGAGGTCTACTGTTCGCGGAACTACTAGTATATTAGTTAAGAGTGGTTGTGGAGATGATAGGTTGTGAAGTACTGCGAGATATTGCCGCTGATAAGACTGTGCTCGCGAGGTCTACTGTTCGCAGAACTACTAGTATATTAGTTAAGAGTGGTTGTGGAGATGATAGGTTGTGAAGTACTGCGAGATATTGCCGCTGATAAGACTGTGCTCGCGAGGTCTACTGTTTGCAGAACTACTAGTATATTAGTTAAGAGTTGTTGTGGAGATAATAGATTGTGAAGTACTGCGAGATATTGGCGCTGATAAGACTGTGCTCGCGAGGTCTACTGTTCGCAGAACTACTAGTATATTAGTTAAGAGTGGTTGTGGAGATAATAGGTTGTGAAATACTGCGACAAATTGCCGCTGATAAGACTGTGCTCGCGAGGTCTACTGTTCGCAGATCTACTAGTATATTAGTTAAGAGTGGTTGTAGAGATAATAGGTTGTGAAGTACTGCGACAAATTTCCGCTGAAAAGACTGTGCTCGCGAGGACTACTGTTCGCAGAACTACTAGTATATTAGTTAAGAGTGGTTGTGGAGATAATAGGTTGTGAAGTACTGCGAGATATTGCCGCTGAAAAGACTGTGCTCGCGAGGACTACTGTTCGCAGAACTACTAGTATATTAGTTAAGAGTGGTTGTGGAGATAATAGGTTGTGAAGTACTGCGAGATGTTGCCGCTGATAAGACTGTGCTCGCGAGGACTACTGTTCGCAGAACTACTAGTATATTAGTTAAGAGTGGTTGTGGAGATAATAGGTTGTGAAGTACTGCGAGATATTGCCGCTGATAAGACTGTGCTCGCGAGGTCTACTGTTCGCAGAACTACTAGTATATTAGTTAAGAGTGGTTGTGGAGATAATAGGTTGTGAAGTACTGCGAGATGTTGCCGCTGATAAGACTGCGCTCGCGAGGTCTACTGTTCGCAGAACTACTAGTATATTAGTTAAGAGTGGTTGTGGAGATACTAGGTTGTGAAGTACTGCGACAAATTGCCGCTGATAAGACTGTGCTCGCGAGGTCTACTTTTCGCAGAACTACTAGTATATTAGTTAAGAGTGGTTGTGGAGATAATAGGTTGTGAAATACTGCGACAAATTGCCGCTGATAAGACTGTGCTCGCGAGGTCTACTGTTCGCAGATCTACTAGTATATTAGTTAAGAGTGGTTGTAGAGATAATAGGTTGTGAAGTACTGCGACAAATTTCCGCTGAAAAGACTGTGCTCGCGAGGTCTACTGTTCGCAGAACTACTAGTATATTAGTTAAGAGTGGTTGTGGAGATAATAGGTTGTGAAGTACTGCGAGATATTGCCGCTGATAAGACTGTGCTCGCGAGGTCTTCTGTTCGCAGAACTACTAGTATATTAGTTAAGAGTGGTTGTGGAGCTAATAGGTTGTGAATTACTGCGAGATATTGCCGCTGATAAGATTGCTCGCGAGGTCTACTGTTCGCAGAACTACTAGTATATTAGTTAAGAGTGGTTCTGGAGATAATAGGTTGTGAAGTACTGCGAGATATTGCCGCTGATAAGACTGTGCTCGCGAGGTCTACTGTTCGCAGAACTACTAGTATATTAGTTAAGAGTGGTTGTGGAGCTAATAGGTTGTGAAGTACTGCGAGATATTGCCGCTGATAAGATTGCTCGCGAGGTCTACTGTTCGCAGAACTACTAGTATATTAGTTAAGAGTGGTTGTGGAGATAATAGGTTGTGAAGTACTGCGAGATATTGCCGCTGATAAGACTGTGCTCGCGAGGTCTACTGTTCGCAGAACTACTAGTCACTTTAATGCATGAAACTTTATGAAGAGTGGTTTTAAGCTGTATGACAGCTGCTAAGGTGCATATTTTTTGTCCTTTACAGCGCCGCTTTCCTCAGCCCTCTGCGAGAAATACTCATGCCGGACCGTGGTCTTCATCGGAGGCCTGTTCTGCGCAGCCGGCCTGATGCTGTCATTCTTCAGCCGAGGGCTTCTCCATCTACTGCTCAGCTTTGGAGTCATGACCGGTTAGCATCATAATAACTTTCAATACCCATGACTTTTTGTTTACTTTATAACTGGACTCGCATAGTGGTACATTTGCTCTTACTCAAGTTAATTACGTACATTTAATTAAAGGTTGCATCAAGTGAGGTTTTTATTTGTAATAAAACAGAAATAAGCAGCTTAAAATCTAATAATGATAATAATAATATGGGACATATACACCACACAAGGTGTTCAGGTCCAAAACTAGATGTAGCCTGTACTATGTAACCCGATGTCTGATATACGTACTTATATACATATACACACCCAGACACAGCTCAAACAGACATGTTCATGCACACAAATGTGCAACCTTTACGGGAATCTGGCTTAGAAACCAGATTAACATTATAAAATTTATTTATTATTGCCATTATTTAAAAATGCAGCGTAATTCTGTGTTATTTGCAATTTTTCAGGAACTATCGAAACTTTAACGCACTTTTTACTCGCTTCGTCACGTCCGCCGGTATCATTACCGACCGCGCCGTCGCGAAAACGCCAAGAAAGCGATAAAAATTCGATACTCAGAAAAATCTTCATACATCATTCTTCATTAGCGGTGACCAAATTCGAACCTTATAACTTTCTGAGTTCTGCCCTCAGCTTCAAAATTGATACGTCGTTAGTTGCGCCGCCGACGGTACTCGACGGCCCTGCAATAAAAGAGAGTAGGTACCTACTTTAGTACCTTATCAGTTAAAATTAAACAACCAGATTAATCGAATATTTCTGACATTAATACACCGCTTGAGATGTAAGGTCAACAATATTGTCCAATTTAACATTGTACTAATAAGCTCATTAAGTGAATAGATCTGTTCTCGAGGTCTTGTGGTTCGTTTTTGCATTATATTGTTGTTGTCTTGCTTTTTCGATCGGTAAAATGTATGAGACGAAGAGAGCTAGATATATGTTCTTCCTATAAAATCCAGAATCACAAACGGGACCATGAAAAAGAAATTGTGTTCCAAGTCGGCCTATAGAGTACCTAAGTATGTTCAGCTTGTCAGGGTGCGAAGATATATGTTTGACATAAATTGAATAAAAAATAATGGAAGTGGAAAAGTAATGAGGAGGTTAGCTAATTGTTATTTTTATCATTATAATATATGAACTTTTACAATTTCAATATCTTTTATAAAGAATTTCGTTTATTCTCAGACATTATATTCAAATATGAAACGTAACGGTTTTGTTCGTAAACATAACTTAGTTCTAGAAATTCAATATGTTATCTTATAAAACATACAAATAGTGCAGGAGAATAATGTAAAACATAGTTTATTCTGTTTATCTCTTTTTATTTTACGTATAAGTAATGAACCGTTTTGAAACAATCGGTATTTCTGTAGTGGTTGCGAAATAAAAGCGAAATCCGCCATTTTGATTTTGAGTCAAATGATGAGTTAAAGTTGATGAGGATAAGAGTAATAGACTTTTTATCCTTAAGTGTAGAGTTTGTAGTTCCCGAGGGATGGCTATAATTTTATCTTTATAGACTTTTTCGGAATCGCGATGCGGACAAAACCTAGTTTAATAATGTTTTTGATTGTTTCAGGCATTGGCGGTGGACTGTCGACGACTCCGGGCATCGTGATCGTGTCTCAATACTTCGACAAGCACAGGTGAGTAGCCACTGGTAACATTTACAAACCCTGAGTTTTTGGCGGTTTTTTTGTAATTATAATAATTAAATAAAAAAAACAACTTTAATATCAATGCAAAGTCAAGAAAAATCAAATCATCATCATCATCATCTCAGCCGTAGGACTTCCACTGCTGAACATAGGCCTCCCCCATGATTTTCCAAAAGGACCGGTTGGAAGCGGCCTGCATCCAACGTCGTCCTGCGACCTTCATCAGGTCGTCTGTCCCGCGTGTCGGTGGACGACCTACGCTGCGCTTGCCGGTCCGTGTTCTCCACTCCAGAACCTTTCGGCCCCATCGGCCATCAGTTCTGCGTGCTATGTGCCCTGCCCACTGCCACTTCAACTGGTTAATCTTCTGGGCTATGTCGGTGACTTTCGTTCTTCTACGGATCTCCTCATTTCTGATTCGATCACGTAGAGAAACCCCGAGCATAGCCCTCTCCATAGCTCGTTGTGAGTTATAGTTACAGGTTGTTTTTAGAATCTACAACATATTTATTGTAATTACCTATAATTACTATAATATTGTAAAAGGTTACATAGGGATGCATGTTGTGTCCACTTGTTATTTGTTGAGCACATATAGTTTAAGACTTTTTTTTTAAGATAAATGTATTTTTTGTGTAGCAGCTGTTGGTGTAACCCAATAAATAAATAAATTAGAGAATTCAGATTTTCTAAGTCGTTCTTAGAATAACTACTACAGCAGGTAGGTTTCTAAACAAAGTCTTTGCAAAACGCACGCTACTAATTCGGTATGTGTGCTGTGTTTACTTGCCTAGTCGCGCACATACACCTAAACATAATAGGGGTCTGGTAAAATGTTTTCCAATAAAACTTGGGCGGTTGTTTAGTAAAAATGTGTTCCATAAATTGATTAAAAATGTTACAAAAATAATAAATCTTTATAAGAAAACATTTTACATTTAAACGTCGTATACTGCTGTACCGACGGTGCAAGAAAACTGGGCCATTTATCAATAAATGGCTTACATCGTAGAATATGTAACCAATGGAGATAGGAACATCTTCTTCACCGCTTCCAAAATAAAGAGAAAGGTATATAAAAGACAAATGAGTCAGACAGGGATGCATTTACCCTGTTTTCTGTCTCTTGCAGAGTTCCCGCTTTTTTCAAGGTCAGCAACTTGAATTGCGAAACAAACTTTAACAGTTCGACAATTTGAGATTTCGAGGCTTAAGTTTTTGACCATTTTAGTAACTCAGAGCATTTTAACTTCTGTTCTGGATAATATAAATCCACTACTGATCCAGAAGCTAGTAATGGTGCAGTGTCGTGTACTTGTATGTACAAAAGCGACATTGAGAGGGAAGAAACCTGATCATCATGATACTTTTGATTAAACTTTCACCATTTCATAACAATTCACAATATAAATAATTATTCAACGCCTAGTTGAAGAATCCATGAATTCTTCAAAGCAGTAGAAAGTCTCAAAGCAACAAAACGAAAAAAAAGACGTGTGGCACTCGGAGACTGCCGCGGTAAAGCTATTGCATAGCTGTTTTTATCAACTTATGCAATTATAATTATTTAACCAATGCCATCTAGAGGCGAGTTGCTGAACTAAAGAGACAAGCGTGATATTTCAAAAAGTCATTAAAAGTTCTGCTATTCATCGATAGATGCCAAATCAACTTATGCAATTATAATTATTTAACCGATGCCATCTAGAGGCAAGTTGCTGAACTAAAGAGACGAGCGTGATATTTCAAAAAGTCATTAAAAGTTCTGCTATTCATGGATAGATGGAGTCGGAGTGGGGGTGTTAGGTTATTTTCGTTACGGAATTTCTTGATTCGGTCTCCACGCTCAATGCCCGCGATAGAAGCTATGCAATAGCTTAAAAAATATGAAAATAAATAAAACTGAAGTCTATTAGTAATGTCAAAAAGCTTTTTATTAAATGCATATGAAAGTAAATACGGTAAGTAGTATACGGTACTATTAACAGAAACTAAAAATAAAACCTCTGTTTGTCTGTTTGTTTTGGCTAATCTCGAAAACGCTGAATTGCTTTTGATGGAACTTTTACTGACAGGTAGCTAGTGTTTGTTTTCATATAATAATTAGGTTTTCGCACCGAAACTTATTGTTAAATTCCGTACGGCTAATCAGAAAGCTAAAGTGTACGTCGATTTCTATAATATCTAGTTCTCAAGCTACAGTTGGTCCCGTAGTGTCTTTTGATGAAATAGGATCGATTGGCATAAAACATAAATTTTGGTATTTTTGCATTATTTTCGCTGACGGTACCTTTTTCCAAAATCTATGAATACACTTTAGCGTATCTCAAATAGTAATGGTAGGTCTTCTAGGAACGTTTTCCTGTATCTATAACAGTTAAGGTACCTGCCCTTACATCCCGTCCTCGAAAATCCACCCTGTGTGGGCATACAGCTGCTAATAAATAATAAGTTTATTCGTAAGCACACAGGGTGGATTTTTGAGACGGGTAATAAGTACTTTAATTAAACAAAAAAATATTATGGTTGTGCGCTAAAATAAAAAATTGTGATTATTTTCCGCTCGGGTGAAGCCGAAGGAGCAGCTAGTCGATTGATATACTAGTTACGCTATGTAGTTAAGAGACTTAAGAGTACTAAGCAAAACATTATGTTTTTCTCTTTCTAGGGCATTAGCGAACGGCATATGTGTGAGCGGGACAGCAGCTGGCAGCTTTGTGTTTCCAATGCTGATAGAGAAACTGGTTGACATGTATGGACTCCACGGCACTGTATTGCTTCTAGGTGGGTACACGCTCTATGGATTTGCGATAGACGTGATCAGTGAGGCTATTATGTATCTCAGTTGCTAACAAATGTTGATTGAAATCTTGAAAAATGGCCGCTCTACATCAGTTTTGACAACTCCAGTAAGCAAAAATGTTAGTAAGTTGATGACTGGAGCTGACAAAAGTGACATGGAGCCGCCATTTTTTTCGATTTCAATCAGCCTTTGTTAGCAGCTGAGATACATACTCGTAATAGCCGTACAGTTATTTGAATTGTGTACATAATAATACTAGATGGTAACTTTTACAAGAAATAGCGTTATAAACGAGATATTTTACGTGTTGCTTGTTTTAAATTCCGATATTTCGGCACTGTAGTAGTAAGTACCATAATGGTTAGTTTCTCGTTAGCTAGCGCCATGATAGCAACTAAACTGTTATATCCAGTACCTCTACCATGATTTGGCAACATAAATGTCATCTATAGTCGATACTCGATCTCACCTACCTATTACGCTTGTGATTGGCGTACTCGCTGTCAATTTTAGTTCTAAAATTGAACGCGAGGTGGCACTGTTCTTTTTTCATACATTTTTTCGCGGCAGTCGATAGCGAGCATCGATTGGTGTCAATGTTCTAAACTCATGGTAGACCTACAGTTCAGATATAATCTTGATCGTGGCGCTTGATACAGTGATACGGGTCCACTAATAAAGAAAAAACGAAATACGTTTGACAGATCACTGTCTACACCAGCGCCTCCAAGTGGGATAAATATACCTGTATCGCGATTGCACAGGCAGGTGTCGCTACAATCCGGTGTCTCTTTTAATGCCCGTAGTGGCAAAAAGCTCTCTGTCAACCATAAATAAAGCGATTATATTGCCATTAGTTTCCGCTTCCTGCAATCAATCAATCAATCAAATCATTTATTCACAAGAATGTTGTACAGATACAGCAGATGTAACGCTTAAAATATATGTCCATCATTCTACCATAACAATGGTGTGCAAAGTTTTAAGACTTATACTAAGTTTTCAAAATACAAATAGGTACAGTTTTAAAAGTTGTCATCTATCAAAATACAAAATGTCAAAATTTAATAAATAATTATAATGCTCAAATAAGAAAAAAAATATTAAAATTTTCCATATACTCTGTCAAGGAATTAATATAGTGTAGAAACTTTGAATGTCATAAACTCATTTAATGTGTAAAAACAGTTGTCAAGCAGCCATAAAGTAATCTTTTTTTTGAAAATATTTAATGTCATATCTTTAAATGAATTAGGCAATTTATTATACACTTTAATCGCATTAATAAAACCATTCCTTTTACACATAACCAGCTTGCAGGGCAATTACGTCTCGATTACAATCACACGTTGATTGAAATCTTGAGAAATGGCGGCCTTTTGTCTATTTTGGTAGCTCCGGTTGTAGATTGAATAAGAAATAGATATAAAAATGATAATTTGTAAGTGCCACCTTCGGCCTACACAGAATAAATGATTTGATTCCAGAAGCAGAAATCTAAGGCAGAAATGTTAGTAAAAAGTTTCCGTCTTAGAATAATTAGGTACGTAAGAAGTATGTAAGAAGGTAGGTTTCCAAGCAACTTCTTCTCAAAACGCGCGCTACAAATTCGCTGTGTGCTGTGATTACTTGCCTCGTCACGCACACAGACATCATATTCTCTGGTAAATGTATTTTCATAAAACTTAGGTGATTGATTGGTAGAAATGTGTTCCATGCATTGTATTAAATGTAAACAAATATTAAAATTGTACCGACGGAGCAAGCAAAGTTAGCCATTTATGGCTTCATTAAAACGACTTACATTTTAGCGCTGTACCTACTTGGTTTCTATATTCTAAGGTTTCCGTATATAAAGAAGTGCTCTGTGTTAGTAAGTTGCTGACTGGAACTGACAAAAGAGCTATAAAGCTCTCATTTTATAAGATTTCGATCATCATTTTCAAAATTTGATAGAAATCTAAATAAATGGCGGCTTTATGTCACTTTTGTCAGCTCCAACCATCAATTTTAAGTTTAACATAACATGTTAAACCTAATAAAACCTTAAAACTGACATAGAGCCACCATTTTTAATCCGTATAGCGATCCGTAGCAGACCTCGTTGAGTTGCTCGATTAGTCTTTTGTGTCTGCTCAGCGAACTCTGCTATTAGTAGTTGCTGCTTATTACTAGTTAAATGCTAACATTTTTGCTTACTGAAGCTGTCAAAATTGACATAGAGAGGCAATTTCTCAATATTTAAATGAACATTTTGATTACAACTAAGATGCATAGTAGTCCTGTATCATTACAGTTGTTGAGAAGGGCTCTTGATGACGAACTCATAATGACATTAGGCCACCATTTTTTTTAATTTTACAATATCTTTCGATTGCAACTGATATACCTCCCCTGCCGGTCATCACATGCGTTGAGCAACCTAAGCCAGTAGGATTCTTGATGACGCTCTCTTAATGCTTGTGAAGGTGGCGGTTAGTATATTGCTGAAAAAAGTGACACAAAGCCGCCATTTTTCAATATTTCAATAAATCAACGAAAGGAACGAAATGAACAAAATGAACGAATTTAACGTAATGAACGAAATTAACGGAATTAACGAAATTAACGAAAAGAACGAAATTAACGAAAAGAACGAAATGAATGAAATGAAACAATTTATTTGTTAGAATTTTGGGTAATAAATTATAGCTTAGATGTAACAGCATAGTAAAGATCCAACAAAACTCTGCCCGATTAGGCGTACAAATACTTGTTACAATATAAGTAATTTACCATTGTATTTACATAAATTGGAAACTTATAACATCAATTATAATTGTATATATTAATTCACTGATAAAATGTCAAAAGAAAAAAAAATATTATTTCTCATTTAGGTAGTCCTGTACAGAATAGTAAGCTTTGTCCAGAAGGTAGTCAAATACTTTCTTTTTAAATTCATCATCATCATCATCATCAGCCTGTAGCAGTCCACTGCTGGACATAGGCCTCTCCAATTGCACGCCACTTAGGTCTATCTTGGGCTTCTCGCATCCAGTTTTTGCCAGCCGTCTTGCGCAGATCGTCACTCCACCGTGCCTCAGGACGTCCTACACTACGTTTGCCGAGACGCGGTCTCCACTCTAGAACTCGTTTGCCTGTTTTTTTTAAATTCATTATCACTAAATTGTTTATAAACATTTGATTGCTACTGAGATACGTCCCATGTCGGCCATCACAGTTCAGAGGATTCATCAGAGGGTT
Organism: Selenia dentaria; assembly: GCA_917880725.1. Lineage (NCBI taxonomy): Eukaryota > Metazoa > Arthropoda > Insecta > Lepidoptera > Geometridae > Selenia > Selenia dentaria. The sequence goes on from OU862903.1 coordinate 15,294,435, forward strand.
CTTGATAACGATCTCATGCTTGTGAAGGTGGCGGCATGCTGCACGTGTGCGTGTCGGCGACGCTGTACCGCCCCGCGCCCACTCCCACCGCGGCCAGCGCCGACCGCTCACCCCCCACCACCACCACCACGGAGCACTCCACACTGCTGCAGGACGTGCAGGAAGGTATGTATCAGCTAAACATGATCGGCCTTATTAATAAACTTGGTTTACACCCGGAGTAGTTAAAACATCTATCTGTCAATTTTTCGCTTGCAGTAAATGTCACGCGTGAAAGCAAGACAAAGCATGTTACGCCTAATATAGGTTAACGCAACGTTTATTAATAAAGGCCGATATGACAGCACGAGAGCCCATGACCATCATTTTTGTCTCATTACAATACACCCAAAACTGCACCAAATTGACAGATTCGATTACTCTGATGTTGAAAATACCATTATTAGACATTTTCCGCGTAGGGTATGACACGAACGAATTTTCAAAAATGTCAACAAATTACACCGAACTGCACCATAGCAATCTGTCTCGTTTTCAGACTGTTGTCATAGTATAAAGATGCAACAGTATGGAAACTAAGCCTAGTTAAGCGGAAATAAACTTATACGTGACCACTCGTCCTGATGAGGCTTCACTACTGACAGCACCGCGACAACCGCTTAGGGCTCTCGTCGATGCGCATGTTTGTGTGAGTGAGCCATTTCGAATGTTTGTAGGTAGTTTCCGTACTGTTTCTCTATATTTATACTGTGCTGTTGTTGAATGGCATAGCTCTAAGATACCCAAAACACATTTTCCGAAGTAAGTAATGTAGCGCGAACCCGGAAGATCACTTTAAGTATCAAATCCAAAATCCCGAAAACTTTCAAATGGAACTCCACAACCGTTTCCAGTGCCTACTGTGCCTAGCTGAATGCTACAGTGGAGGAGTTGAACAATGGATAATTTCCAATAAATTAATAAAGATGGAAACATTCAGAATATCCGAAATTAAAATATGTTTCAGGGCCTTTAATAACTTGGTTAAAATTATAAATTACCTTTACATTGATTTATATAAAACATAATATCTAAGATGAATAAAAAAATATGCACTTTGGGTAGTTTATGTGAAAAAGTGTATTAAAACATAATCAATGAGATTCAAAAATATTATCATAACAATCCGTCCGCAAAAATTCTTAACGAACTCTAAAGGTTAATAAACGCGAAAAAACGTGATTTCAGAAGGAAATTTGAAAGCATTAAATTTCGAGACCATTTTGAAAATGTTTTTACCGATCGGTAACATACCTACTCGTAGCAATCTGTTTAAAAATTGTTGAACGTGATAAGTGAGTTGTCCAGATATGAACAATAATAATTTAAAAAAATGCACCTTCTTTATCAGAATATTTTTTGATCAGTACTCCGAAATTATTTAAAAATCATATTCAGGCATATTTTGTATACATGGTTTTGGTCGTGGGCTCTCGTACTATGACATCTTACTCGAGATCCATCGAAAGGTTGCTACATATAGTGTACAAAATTTTACATAAGATCGACCGAGAAATTAAAACAAACTAATAAGGACAACTTCCGTACATTATCACAAACATACTTTACTGAAAACCTAATATCCGAATCAAAAAGTAGCTATCGCTGACTACCCATACTTATATCTACGAGTATAAAAGAATAGCATAAAAAGATATATATACTAAAAAAATGGAACCGACTTCAGCACTAAAAAATGTGAAAAAACTTTTTGAAGTCGGTAACATGATAGTTCAAAAGTACCTATTATCACAATATTGTACGCATGGTACCGACTTCGACAAGTTATTTCACACTATTTAGTGTTGAAGTTGGTTCCATTTTTTGGTAAGATTTTTAAGCTATTGCATAGCTTCTATCGCGGGCCTTGAGCGTGGAGACCGAATCCAGAAATTCCGTAACGAAAATAACCTAACGCCCCCCACTCCGACTCCATCTATCGATGAATAGCAGAACTTTTAATGACTTTTTGAAATATCACGCTTGTCTCTTTAGTTCAGCAACTCGCTGGCATTGGTTAAATAATTATAATTGCATAAGTTGATAAAAACAGCTATGCAATAGCTTTACCGCGGCAGTCTCCGAGTGCCACACGTCTTTATTTTATTTCACCCTTTTTAACTCTTGCTACTTACGGGATCGATTGTTATTCAGCGATACAAATTCTTAACTATTGAACCGCGTTATCGCAAGTCAATTGGATTAAAAATTTAATTTTTTTACAGCTTTCTGCTAATGTTAAAATAGTGTGCTCGCTATTTTAGTTCGATCACGGTTCATCGGCTTGCTATCGATAGTTTTGGACATGTATGCTGTAAACTGTTGTGTTGCGTTCGACTTCATAATGAGGATATCATCAAGACAAAACACTTTTCATTTAAGGCATTGTAACTAAATAACCGCTTCACCGAATTTGATAAAGATTTAAATGGGACAATACTCTACCAAACAAAAAAGAATTATTGAAACTGGACTACTCTGTACATAATTATGCGTGTTCATACATAAAAAATATAAAGATAAGCGTCGACTTAAGATCCTCCTTTTGGAAGTCGGTCGAAAAATAGATATCGCTGAATACCTATATCTCGATGGTAGGGCAGTCTAATTGTCCTGAATGTACCTAATACTTCTCCATCTGCCTTGATTATGTCTTAAAATTTGTCTATATTCAGGTAAAACAGAGACACCACTAACGAAAGACAACCGTCTCGCTCTGTTGTTCCGCCGCGACACGGAGTTGGCGTTGCAGCAACACTCTCTGCTTACAGAAGACGCGAAACGGAACGCACGGCTTCAGGAGATCATGCATCAGGTAATATTGTTTTCTTTTTAAAGTGGACTAGTATGTTGTGGATTTGCCATATCTCAAAGTATTTGGTTAAACATTTTTGGTTGCATCAAGTGCGATTTCCGTTCAAATCAAATGTATAAAAAGTCTTCAGTCATTATTATATCAAGATACTGAAAATCTCTTGATAGTATTGAAATAATAGCACACACACACACTTGAATACACATACTCCCTGCCGTAAACACACACTTATATTTTCAACTCGCACCTTTCGTCTCTGATTCAGACATACATTTTTGTAAAATTTATTTTAGTTTTGTAACCCTATTTTATATTCGATTATGTGTAGGTACACATACTAGAAATTTAACTATAATAATAATAATAATAATATGTGACAACATCCACACAAAGGTCTTCAGGTCCCAAACTAAGCATAGCCTGTACTATGGTGACCTGATGACTGATATACATACTTAAATACATATACACACCCAGACACAGATCAAACAGACATGTTCATGAACACAAATGTAAATGTAAATGTAAACTTTGTTTTTAATGAGGAACTTTCTGTATGATTTTTCCGGAGGAGGGCGTTGACATCCGCGACACAGTGTTACACTTCTGCAGATGTCATCCAGCTGAATAATGTTATGGTTACAAAAAATAAATTTTAATTTTTGAGTTTGATTTTTGAAATCGGATTCAGTTGGAGTGAAGTCACGGTTATATAAACCAGTCTTTCATTAAGTCACTGTAAACAACCCCATATTTATCGTTAAATATTGTTCCTAACATCCGTCACACGAACTCGAGTTGAGGGCTTGGTATTACGTCATTAATTACGTCATCAGTTCAAGGAAAAAGGCTCAAGCCGTTGAAGGAAAAACACATAGAAACATTTGTAAAGCTTGAAAATAGCCCAATGACAATCACGCTGCGGTACATACACCAGGCATACCAATCACGGTGCGACCAACTTTAGTTTGTCCGTAGCCGGCAATATGGCCGTTATATTATTTGCAGTGCATCTTATGCATATATAAATCATTCCAGGTGACGCCGTGACAGCAAGCGCGAAAGCGATAAGACCAATGATCACACACACGGCTTTTTGAGCCCAATTGCGTATGGAAATAAGGCCGACTTTTAAGTGATAGACATTTAACTGTGTTCGAGTACTTCCGAGTAGTTTCGACGACGTGCTAGTTTGTTCGGAACTTTGGGTTAAGGCTATACGTGACCTAATAACAAACCCTTGACTCGAGTTCGAGTGACGGATGTTTGGAGTAATATTTAACGATATGGGTATACATAACGTACTAGTAAAGTGGTGGATGTTTATTTCTAAGGCGATTTAACGAAGTAAACACGAAAATGAAAGTTACAACATTAGAGTCGCATACAGCTGTGGTACCGTTGACTTTCTGTGACTATCATCACTGACCGAGATAGCGGTCAAACCATAGACTAAAATATATACTAGGGTCAAACCACTGGTTAAGAATGGGCGAGAACTACCAAAGAGAATATAACGCTACGCTAGAACACTCAACTCAACGGCTGGAACACAAAATTGGGACAAAGTAACATAATATCGCTGATACGAAATCCAAACCACCGCACCGTCACAAGAAAAACAAACAAAACAAAACAGGGACGGACATTTTTAGTGTTGCCAAACCGTTTTATAAGTTCCTAATATTTAACACTTGTAGTTTTAAAGTAGTGTAAAGTTTAAAGGTTAAATTATGTGATTATATGTTAATTATGTATGTTAAAACAATTCCGTTACAAAATAAAACAGAGTAACACTTTTCATAACCGCAAAATGCATAACTCAAAACTAAATATGTGTACGTGATTTCAACAATATCTTCCAGTTTTTTGTGACTGGGAACATTGGTATAAATTCTTTATGTTACATTCAGATTGCAACGATCGCTATACATATTTTTTTTGATACGTAGTTTCTGCCCACTGAGAACTACACTATCAATAATAAAAAATGCTTGTTTTTCAGAGCGTACGGCCTCCCTTGCAATCCCAGTTCTCAGACTCCGAGGACTCCGAAGGGCTTGACGTGCTCGGTGTAGTCGGTGAGACATATTTATCTACTAACTAGCAAACCCTGCGAACTCCGTTTCGCCACCAGATGGCTTCGTTTTATGTAACATTTCGTTTGGCGCCATCTACTTAAAATATTGGTTTGTAGTACATGCTATGTATCAGAGATGGCGCTGTATGTGAAAAAAGATTTTACCGCTTTTCTTTTTAAATTTTTCCTGAATGTTCTTTACTATAAACCTCACGGAGCCCAAGACCTTTCCAACGAATGCAAAACCGTGAAAATCGGTTCGTGCGTTCTGGAGTTATAGCGTCAGGAAGGAAAACCCGACTTATTTTTATATAGTAAAAATAGCAGATTAAATAATCGTGCGCACTAACGCTTGCTTCTCGGAACCAACTTTGCATTTATCTATCCTTGGATTGTCTCGGTGCCTTAGCGCTGGTGGTTGGAATAGCGAGGATGTAACTTTATCTCTAACATCCCAAAGTTTGGCACAAGGGCACAGCCGTACGATTCTCTAATGATTCGTCGATGTGCTCGTAGACCAGCTCACCGATTTCAAATACTTTATGAGATATCGCCCTTGTACATAAGGTTGATTTTCCAACGTGTCTTGTCATCTCGTCATTTGTTTCACGGATGTTGTCGAGATTCGCACGGCTGGTCAGTAAGTCCTCAGTCACAATTCTGCATTCCGCCTGGATAGAGCTCGGCAGTAGAAAGCGCGCACGAGGTGTGTGCTAAATAACGATACACATTAACTCACACTTTTCACACTGTTTATAGTTGAATTCGGTTCCATTTTTTTTTTCTTTGGGGCAGATTTTGGAGTTTATTGTACTATGACATTTTAACCAGAGTTGACCACATTCGCCGCACCTAAAAACAACTTTCTTACCGCAAGTTTCAAAACTATAAATCTTTGTAATTACGCTTTAAAACCGGCTAAGACTCGCGTAATATTTACCGGAAATATTCTCCGACCAGTTTCGAACTTATTTGAAGTTCTTCTAAAGCGTAATTATGAACATAACTCGCGATAGTTTTCTATCTACTCGTATAAATCTTTGATTACGTCTTTCACTGGTCACCCTAAATCTAATAATATAGGTACTCGTATTACACATACAGACACAGATGTCTTAACTATAGCATCATTGTTGAGCTGCGTCTTCGACTAGATGGCGGTGATGATTAAAATATTATGGTTTGCTTAATGGATATAATTTCAAACAATATTACAGCGAAAAAACGGAGTTAAAATAGCAATTAATGCGCAAGTACGTAATAACATGATTTCTTTTTTGTTCTAATTATCTAATGTAATGTCACGTAGCGTCCTGTGGGTGGGGGTCCGCCTATGATTGGTCAGCAGCTCAACACGTCATGACCATCCAATAGGAAGCCAGCGTGATTACGCGGGAAGCTTCAACAATCAGTATCTACTATCGTGCAAATAAATATCCATTTGCAGGTCTGCCGAGAGAAGTGGCGAAGCTCAGACTGCGGCCAACTCGCTCGTCTTCAATACTACACTCTGTAGAAGATCTCTCAACCGACAGCACCTGCGTCTACAAAGCCAGAAGCAGAAAGATTAGCCGGTGTGTACAGTTGTTATAATTTCAGTAATTTGAATGTTTTTGAGTATTTTTTCGAGGGATGAAAGATAGCTTAACGTTTAATGGGGGATCCCAACAATCTATCTATCCACAGTTTTCTTTACTACCGATAGAAATGTGACATAACGTCCGTACAAATAGTGTCAAATATCTAACTCTAGTAACGTAAACCGGCGATTGAAAGATTATTGGGACCTGCCGTAAGTTAACTAGTTAGCTACTGAACAGAGAAAATTGCATCAACCCGTCAGTAGTTAATTTGCTTATTTTTTTTAACTTTCATCCCTTTCATTCAAGACGAACCCATTAATTTTTAACCGACTTCAAAAAAGGAGGAGGTTATATGTTCGACTGTATGATTTTTTGTGTATGTTCACTGATTTCTCCCCCATTTGAGGGCCGATTCTCAAAATTCTTTTTTTCTTGAAGTACTCCCATTAAAATTTCATTAAATTCTGTCCAGCAGCTTTTGAGTTAGACTCCATTATCTAAACAGTGTATCATCTATTTCGATGATAATATCATTGACGGTGAATGACAATCGATCCCGTAATTATGCAAGGGTCACTTAAAAGGGTAAAGGTAAGTACACACATATCGTTGGATGGAAAATAACTAAAGAACTTTTTAAAATAAAGCTAAATAATGGTTTTTTTTGTTTTGAATTTAACTATTATATTATATAATTCACTTTTCATAACATTTACACAGATTTTCCACTTTGAAAGCTCAAAAGTTTTTTTTTAATATAAATTGTTACAAATAATAATTTATTTCGAATAAGGATACATTGCAGAATACAATCGTAAGTTATTTTCTGGTATTGTCCCACAAACAATAAAGTTATGACGGTTTAAAGGCAAGAATCCGGGTGATTTAAAAAAAAAAAAAAATAACATATCTGAATTAAAGTGACACTTAGGACATAGGGTCTATAGGAGAATACTAGCGCATTACCCCCCCAAACCCCCATAACGTCTTGTCGGTCCATGCACCAAACACCCTGTATTTGCATTTTATCCTACGAAGAAATAATATCAGGAAGAGTAACTGCCTATAAAAATTACCCAATAAAAGTAGTGCTAAATCAATAACATCGTCCACGCCGCTATGACTCAGCTGTCATAGTAGACGTTGCAGCACGCCCGTGGACCAATCCCTGCTTTCCTTCTGAAATTTAAACCAATCACCGAACATGTCTATTTGTTACCTCGGAAGTAATTCGTATTTGGAATCATACGTCGTTTTGGTTTAAAGGACCACTTTTTGTGTGGAATTTGTTCTGAGTTATGCTTCCTGACATTATTTATTCGTAGATTTTATCACTCAAAATTATAATTTTGAAGTAGGCTGTAATAGTAGGTTCATTATTTTGTTTCAGCAGTGGATTAGGTATTTTGTTTGGTATAACCCATAACTACCGAAATATCTCTGTTCATCGTACAATGCGTTTTTCGATAAGTTGGTGAGGAAGTTATTGAGTCCTAAGATTCCATTTGTGGTTTTGCAGTTAAATTCGCGCGTGCTACATTAGAGCAAAGGAACGCTGTAAAACGCTGAAAAATCAGAATATACTTACTTCAATAAGATTTTTAAGACAGTTGATTTAAAAAAACGTAAGACACAGTTAGCTACTTACAACCCCGTTTACTTAGTTGGTAGTGACCCTGCCTTCAAAGCGACGGGTCCCAGATGCGATCCCTGGCCGGAGCAAATACTTGTAGAGATAACGGAAATGTTTAGTATCGGGTATTTGTTGTTTGTGTTGTGTTCATGTCATCGCGACACAATACAAAATCAAAATTAAAATAATGCAGGACAAATAATGCATAGACAATTCTCGAAATTCTAGGAATTGTTTCTTTTCTTGAACCTTGCAAAAAGAAACGGGTCGTAATTAAATTTGGCAAGGAAATAAGATTTAATCCCGGGGAAGGACAAATATTATGATATTTTTCATCATCATCATCATCATCATCATCAATCACCAGAGGGTGAAACCACGTGGCGCAGCTAGTAATAAAATTTCTTAAATTATATATCTATAATTAATTTTCTTCTTTCTTCTTCTTTGCTTAAAAATTCAGATCTTTATACATCCGTCCCCCGCTCCCCGCTCGCCTTATCCAAGAGAAATTGGAGTTAGAACTGGCCATCAAGCAGCAGCAAGAAGAGAAGCAGACAGAACAAGTGGAAGTCGTCACCAAGAGAAGTTGCATTGATAAGATATCAAGGTAAGACCCATGATTATTATTTTGAGAATGCAACCTAAAAATTAAATAGTAATTTGATTAAAGTTTAAGATTTTTGGAACTCCTTGCCTGCATAGTCTGTATTGCTCGGGATACAGTGCAAGGTACATTTTGGAAGCCTTCAAGTTAACTTCTAGACGTGCTACATTAAATATGATATCAAAGTCAAAGAAAAAAAATTAATATTCAATTTAGGCATCAAAGACGCAATTGTGAACTTCAATTATACATTATAATTTACTTTTAAAAGTCAAATTATAATTCAAATTCAAATCATTTATTTGCAGAGTACAGGTAATACAGTCATGTGGTGTTACAGTGTTAATATTGTTCGCTATACTTAATCCTTATTGGGTGTGCAAATCACAAAAACTCTACCGCCGCGCCGCCGCGTTCTAAAATATATAGAGCCTAGGTACCGAAAAGAAGCGGCAAGAAACTCGGGGCCATTCTTTTTATATAGATGTTTACAATGTTTCCAGTTAGGTACTACAAATATTACAATTTATGGGTGGCAGAGTGACAACTTGCCAGAAGTGGAGTATTCCAAGCATCTTTGTCTTCTATATAGTTTCGGATTTTATAATATGCTTTTTTATTAACACGTTTTGGGTTTTTTTCGCAAAGTAACGCCTGAATCAGTTAATTATCTCTAAATTACTTTAAATTTTGGTTTTGCTAACAGCCTCTTCAGCATAAGTTCTGCTGAAGAGCATTTTTCCATTAATTAATATTGGCGCAGGGACCCAAACTGAGTCTTGGCCTTCGACTATAAAATCTGGCATTTTAGTCTGTCTTGTGCCATCTTTCTGCCAATCATCGGCCTGGAGTTCACGTAGGTTGTAGGGTGCCAGATCAAATTAGTCTGCAAACTCTCGCAGTGGAAGCTTAAGAATATAATTAGAATCAGCAGACAGCTTGATTTCAAGATTACCCTACAATTAGTCCTCGGCATCAAGGAGTTCCAAACAAACAAGTTATTGCCTCAACCTTCTCCTGCAATAGCTTCCTACAATATATAATAAATAGGAACAGTTGGACTTACCAACAACTCCCGGATGCGTCGCACGTAGCAGCATCAGCTCTGTAAGCCTGTTCGTGGGAAGGGAGATAAATAGGCTGTGGGCAGGAGTCAGGATATGGTAACCAACCTGACCACATCATGAGCACCTCAGCTCGACGCGGCGATTCCTTCAGGTCCACCCACTTATGTTCCAAGTTGTATTCGGTGTGCTGCAGTCCAGGGTGTCCAACCGTTTAACACTATCTAATCTAACAATCAATAGTGAACTGAGCTTAATACCGAATTTAACTTCAATTACTTATTACATTTTCAATCAAAAAGTACTATCGCCATGACCCAACGAGGTTCCAAGGGCAAGCGGGTAAAATTACATTTTCAACACAGATCATAGAGCATCTGTGCATTGCGAGAGCATTACAAAGTCAATAAAAATCAAGTAACTTTACAAGTGGTGCCCTCTAGACTACATTTGGTCCCAAACATAGGTCTTTCCCAACTTCATCACTCCAGCCGTATCTAGGACGGCCGACTGGGCGTCGACCTGTCCCCTGTCCCAAGTATGCTCGTTTCACTGCACGATTCTCTTCTATTCTTTCTATATGACCAAGCCAGCGAAGCCTTTGATCTTTGTTCTCACCTATGATTGGTTCAGCCATCTCTTCTATCTCTTTATGCCTCCTTCTTCGCCATATTCCGTTCTCTGTGTCTGTATTGGCTTTAATATCTTCCTGAGCACCCTCCTTTCTGTGACTAGTAGTTTCTTCTTTCAGGGTTAACATCTATGCTTCATAGCCATAAATTAACATACTTATTTTATTTAACATGTTTATTTATGCAGATACCTAGACGTGTCCCTGTTGAAGTCGTGGCGTTTTGGACTGCTGTGCGCTTCAGTTGCGCTCATGTCGTGCGGCTCTCCGTACGCGCTATACTACCTACCCGCGTACACTGTGGCGCAGGGGTACAGCAAGGCACATGCTGGTAACTACCTATTATTTCCCATTCTGTACTAGCTTCCTTACACTAAGGTACATATACAGGGCTACTGGTAATCAATTAGCATCCTTTTAAGAGCATATTCTGTACATCAAAACAAATATCATTCATTTTACGACTTTCAAAAATTCGTATTTAAATTTGTATAGAAGAAACATCTTCTATACAAAATTTAAAAAATAAATTTGACCGGTCTAAACTTAATTAACACTATGTAAAAAGCGCGCGTGCAATGCCGACAAGCCCCAGCCGGTGGTACGTCCCTCTCGCCCCCCCTGGTGAGATTTCGTGAGATTTTATTCAACCCCCTCCCCCATCCCCCAATTTCACGTGAGATTTTTCAAAATGTGGGTTTCTTACGTAAACACGTTGGATTGTTATTGTAAAAAGAAAAAAAATGCTTCCTGCTTTTATTTACGACTAGTTAAGACTAGTAATCAATATTGCTGAGAGTTTAATTATAAGAGTAGTAAAAATTTTACAATAGAATACTTAAATCGTAACTACTGTGATTAAAAAAAGAATATCTACTCTAATTCAGTCCATGGAGAATCATGCGGTCTCAAGAGAGACTATTGGAACCAACATGTCCATATGATTTTCAGTAAAATCATCTGCTCCTTCAACTTCGTTCTGATCTAGCCACTCTAAGCCATTGGCACTTGCACACAGTAACTCTGTATTAACTCTTCTTTCTCGGGGAATTTTTGCTTCGCTGTATTCAAAATTTTTATCACATTGTCCTGGCAGGACTTCTTCGTCTTATAGACGTGTCTTTTGACGTATGCGTTATAAAAATCTTGATAACTCATTTAAATTAGTAAGAGCATGCACTGAGTCGAGTAAAACATTTACAAGAATAAACAGATCAGGTTGGAACCTGTCCGTGTGTCGCTGCCACTCAGCTCGTACGCTCTCGTTCATCGAATCGCGCGTTCGGCTGACAGTGGCGCGAAAACAAAGGACGGGCTACACTGTACCGTAAATTCAGATTAAATTGAGCTATTTGGTATAAAACAAATATGGTGGTTTGACAGTCAGTAAATGTATAACGTCGAAGTATGAATGAAATTAATTTCTTTCGAACGAATTATCGAATGATCTTAATCGTATTACGCGATTACGCTCAAGATTAAATCTTAAGCATGTACAATCTGGATTAAATGGACCAAAATAGTATATTTTTTTTGTTTCAATCGGAAAAAAAATTGCGTGATATTTGCCGAGACCCCCCCTCTCTCCAACGTAAGATTAGATGAGATTAGATGAGATTTGACTCGACCCCCTCCCCCCCTTAAACACCTCACGTAATTTATGGACGCCCCCTTAACTACATGCATGGCTACGCGTAGATGAATGAAGTGGATGCGATGTAGAGTTATGAAGTGTAAGAGAGAATCACAAAAACTTAAAAAGATTTATTGGGAAATTTGTTTTGTTTTGGGAAAAGTTCTAGAACAAAGTTGTTTGTTTTGATGTACAGAATATGTCTTTACCAGGATGCTAATTCATTACGAGTAACCCTGTATATATTAGTAAGGTACAAAGCTGATAAGGGCCTATTCTTATGAATAGCATAAAATTTCTATTCAATTACCCCACTTGACCGACTGAACTAAAGAAGGCCTTATATAGCTCGATTAGTAGATGATGACTGGTATTGTCTTAGTATATAGGATCCCAGGTTCCACTCCTCCGGCAAATATTTGTGTGCTTAGCAGATATTTTTTGCTCAATGAGAGAACGTTACTAACGTCACATTACTAATGCCATGTTACTAACATGACGTTACTGCGCATCGTTGTGGCTAGTATGAAATTGAATTGATTGATGACGATAATTTCATTGGTTCCAGGTCGGTTGGTGGCAATCAGTGCAGTGTTGGACTTGATTGGAAGACTTGGACTGGGCTGGCTTTGCGACTTGCATCTGTTCTGCAGGAGGAAGGCCTACATAGTCAGGTCAGTGCAGCTCTCAGTATCTTTACACCGACAGCTCAAGCAAATTCATTATTTACTAGCTGCGTGGTAATGGATGATGATGATAAATCAAAATACATATAACCATACAAAAATAAAATAAATCTCTTTATAATATTAGTATAGATGCACTGCATCTATCTCTTTTACGTTTTTATTCATTTCCTTATTTCATGAGGCTTACTGGACTTTATTTTACACTACGTACGTGTACGTACGGATTAGTATCTATCAAAAAACTTTGTTAAACTTAATTTCAATTATTTTTCCAGTATCTTGGTGGCTGGCATTGCGGTACTTTCTCTTCCGAGCTTGACGTCGTGGTGGGCACTGGCAGTTGCTTCAGGTAAAAAACTAATATAGTTTCTCATTATTAGAAATACGGGATTACTCACGTAATATTTATCGGATAGGTCCGACTATAGTACCAACCTCTAACATCACGAGCGCTACGAGCGGCCGCCCGCAGTGCTAAGCGAGACGTCATCGACGCGGGCGTCCCGAACACTCCTTGAAAAAGGCCACCGAATGTGGTCGAAACTATAGTCGGACCTATCCGATAAATATTACGTGAGTAATCCCGTATTTTTAATTAATTATGATTGAAAACCACGTTAGTTATTATAACATAATATAGTTTCTTTTTTGTGTCGTAATTTTGGTAAAAACTATTCTTACGGTTGCATAAAATTTGTCAGGCTAGTTGATAAATGGCACTCTTCATATGACGGTTAAGGTCAACTAAAGATTTGGTCCTCGGATGAATCTCCTCGGTGGTCTAACGGTTATTGCGTCAGACACGGATAGTCGGAAGACTCTGTTTTATATCCCGTCCCGAACATGTGTAATTCTCTCTAAAATTGTAATCAAAGGCCAGTAGGGCTATTATACTATAATTATTATAACTATATGTACCTATCTCAGTTGCTAACAAATGTTATTTGAGATCGAAAAAAAATGGGGGCTCCATATCATTAACCTACAAACATTAATGCTTACTGAAGATGTCAAACTGACATGGAGCCGCCATTTTTCTAGATTTGATCAATATTTGTTAACATGAAACACATAATTCGTGATCAAATAAACTAACCCAAGTATGTGAAGTTCGATCACTATTAAGACTTCATTTGACGCTATTTAATTTCTGTGAGTGGAGCTGAAGCCTGGGACTCAGCTACAGTAAGTACATCAAAGAAGAAAGAAGAAATCGCTACGAATGAAGGCCCTGAGGGCACGAGTACCCTAAACCGATGCTCAAGTATATGATAGTGTTAATGAATGTGGATGAAACGAAACAGCACTGCGAGCATGAGTTGTCGATAGAATCAAATTTGACAGTAATAAACTAATCTATGCTACTTACATCTCTAGCATCAACACATAATTGCTGTCAAGTTTGTATCCAATCGACAATCCATCCTCGTAGTGCAGGTTCGTCAGGATCATAGCAAGTGGAAAGCTGCGTGGTCGTTGCTTATCCCTACCGAAAGGCGTTATTTTATGTTATGTTATGTTTTGGGGAAACAGACATAATTCATGTTATGTTTCGGGGAAACAGGTGTGATATATGTTTGTTATGGGGAAACAAGCGTGATTTATGTTATGTTTCGAGGAAACATTGTCGTGTGATTTATGTTATATGTTATGTTGTTATGTTATGTTATGTTGAAACTGGCATGGTTTATGTTATATTTAGGGAAAACAAGTGTGATTTATATTATGTTTCGGAGATATATACGTATATTTGTTATGTTATGTTTTGGGGAAACTGGTACTTTTATATTATGTTTCGGGGATATAGACGTGTATTTTGTTATGTTATGTTTTTCAATACTTGTTGTGTGTGTATAGGGGCGTACGGGCTGTGCTTGGGTTGTTGGTTCCTACTGGTGCCAGTGCTGCTGGCGGATGCTTTCGGCACGGCGCGCATCGCGTCATCCTACGGCCTCGTGCGGATGTTCCAGAGCCTCGCGGCGGTCTCCGTGCCACCCACTGCTGGTCAGTATTGTTGCATCAGCTTATACGAACACTTACTCCGGTCTCAATAGAGATGTCGGCATTGTCGGCTATGTTGTTCTTATATAAGTTTCAACCTCTAGAGTAGTGTGTATAGGCAATCACAATTTTTTTTTTTTTTTTTTACTAAAGTATGGAACCAACTGCAACACTAAAAACTATTTTTTTGGTAAAAAAATAAATATTCACGAATGTGAAATGTGATTGTTTTTATTATTTGGCTTGTGTCTACGTGACCCCTCTCATTGTAGTTACTTTAAGTACTTAGGAACTTCATATAACAAGTTTGTAGGGACAATAAGGACAATGTGTGGGCAAAAAAATCAAATTTGGTACATCAATTATACTATATATAAAGAGGAATTTAAAGTATGAGCATAATTGGTAAAATGGTTGCTGAGATAATAGGTTGTGAAGTTTTGAAAACTGGGCCCTTATCAGCTTCGTAAAAACCATGCACGTTCCATGCAGTTCTTAATCACAACATTGAATGAAATCATACCATGGCGCTCATTTAGGTGAACTGTTTGAACATAATAATAATAATAATAATAAATCAATTTATTGCCACTAAAATAACACGGTTAGGTACAAACAAGACAATGAACTAATTAACATTAAGTCAAAGTATGGATCTTACTTAATAAGCCTAGACAACAGTACCACATTTAGGGCAAAAGGGGTAGACTCAGCTTGTGTTGCGTTTACATTCGTAATGTAAGCGCAACGCTGGTTTTCAGTCCATCCCTGTTCTCGGACTATGGTCTATGCCGAGGTACATTAAAGAGGAGGTGAAAAAAGCGAGAATCAAAAATAAAATACAAAATCTTAAAAACAGCAGAAATTGAACGTTATATGATTATAATATACGATTACGTTCAATCAAAAGTGGCGTTCTAGTGGATTTATGAATCGTTTCCCGTGTCAGGGAGTTCTGTAAGGAACAAAAAACAAAACTGTATGGTGTGCTTGTAAATGTGTGTGATTGTGTAAGTGTATAATTATGCATGAGGTAGGAGTCTACGGTAGGTAGTCCTACACCTTTCTCGAACAGGAAAGTTATTCAGGTTCTACGTTACATGAAACCTTTGTAATTTTAAAGGCCGCTTCAAAATTATGTTTTTGGAGAACCAGTAAACTTAACTTAACTCGGATTTTGAACGCCTGAACACTGAGTTTTCTTTTCAAAGGTGGCGGGAGATTATTCCAAACTTTTGACGCGCGATACTTAAAGCAGCCTTTAAAGCCTTTGGAATTATGTTTAGGTATAGCTAGTGCATTATGAAATTTAGAGCGGGTATTGATGTGATATAAATCTTTGATCCATGTAATTTTTTCGAACAAATATTCAGGCTTCCCACTCCAAATAACCCTCTGAGTAACACTTGCCAGATGGAGCTCTCTCCTGAACTTCATGTTAACATTGTTTTCTCAAAGGTGAACGGATAATATTGTCTCTGACATTCTAAAAATGTACTGTAACCAACATTGCAGACGCCTAGACGTTTGTAAGCTGATAAACTGAGCGGATTTAGAGCGACATGTTAACGAGAGTCCATACAAAAAAAAAACAGGTGAACGGTTTTTCTGCGGTTTTTGAATGGTAGACTTGGAGGCCTGCTTTAAAGTTGTCATGGTACGAATAAGCCGGACAGTTTTCTAGAAGTCCTGCTTTAAGAGCTTATAGAAAGGCCCCTAGACGTTTTTGGGTAATTTTCGTCAAGAATATTTGGTACCTACTAATCACATATATAATTATTGGTCAAGGTCTTGTCGAAATACATTTTGGCCAATTTTTCTGTATTTTGTTTACATGCAGATAGTTCCGACTGCGCAAAATTGATAATACTGTGGTCTACTGTTCAGTGCAGAACTACTCGTTTATCTGTTTCGGTGAAACATATTGCAGTTCTTAGTAGTGTCTGTGACCTGCATTATATTGTAATTTACCTACACATAGCTAGTTGCGCAATTTTAATGAGTGTTGTTCCTCATAGACACATGTAAAAGTTAAGATATTCATATTATTTGACTTGTCCACAGGTTTAATCCGCGACGTGACGGGCGGGTACGCGTGGTGTTTTTACGGCATGGGGTCCTGCATGGTGTTGGGTTCCATTCCTGTCATCGCGTTCCACATCTGCACCAAAGACTTGGATCGAGAATCATCCGTGGATTGAAGGCTACATACTTTGGCGAGTACAAAATAATTTGTATCGCGTGGACCTTTCTTGTTATATATTTATTAATATATCATTGGCATTTTGTCAAAGGCGTAAGTTGTAAAATGGAACGTTAACCGCCATTTTTATTACCCGCCATTTTATTGTTCGATCACAGATAACATAGTGAAGTACACGAGTATATACTGTGACAAAATTATGTTATCTGCGCTGCGAGCATGGATTGTTGACATAATACAATTTGACAGTAATTATGGCAGCGATATATATAGCTATCGCGATTAGATTCATACTAAAGACAAGATACAGGTATAAAAATCAGTTTATTAAGTACTTTATTATTTAATATTTTATCAGTTTTTCGGGCTTGTGCTGCAACGAGCAAAGCGGAACACCTCAAATGTCATAAGTACCTATGTGAATTTAGACAGAATGTTCATGTTTGTGCCGCTTGGAGTCGAGACTTTAGGCCCGTACCCGTTTAGGTATATGGATCTGGCCGAACGTTTGGCTGTGGCGACGGTTGACCGAAATGCTGGCACCTACTTTGGGCAAAAACTTAGCATTGCGCGGCGTGGTAATGGGGTTTATAACTTGTTTTTATTTTTACTTCTATTATTCTGTAACTATTTGTATATCTGTTTATAGACATGACAAGTTTATCGTGGATAGATATCCATGCTCGTACTGCACTTGTCTCATGAATCTAGCCGCGATATCTTTATCGCGGGCTGTCGTAAATGATAATTACTGTTAAATTTCATCCTTTTAACAATCCATGCTCACAGTACTGATGTTAACATAACATAGTCAAAGAGTATATCGTATAGTGTATTATACTCTTTGACTACCCTAACTATCTTTAATCTGCATACATGTATGTATCATGTAGGAAGAATGTTACCATCTCAATTCTAAGAATTCTACTATCTGAGTAGTTCATGGGAATAACCGTAGAAATAATGTGCCATTTTAGCAATTTCACACATGTAATTTTTTAAATATATAAGACCACTTAAGTTAGTAGTTTAAAAGTATGGTTTTACAGTATTCATCTATAGATGTAACTCTTGAAACGATAATACTTAGAGTTAGTAATAATTACTAGTCCAAATGATTTTGTTCACTGTTTGGTCGTATGTATCATGTTTACTCGTTTACAATATCGATGATAGTTTAATTAAAAAAATTAGAGGCCAGTTAGGCGTTAGGATTTTATCGTTTTAGGAGTTTATACTTTCGTATTTTTAAGGGTTTACGCGGTATTTTCACCGTTTGGTAACCGATTTTAATGATTATTTTTTGTTGGATAGGCTATACTTTCTACTTAGTTTTTAGTTACTTTAAATTTCAGCAACTTTAGCTCAAACAATTTTGAGTTTTAACAATTTTTCAATAATAGAAAAAACAAATGAAAATGACAGAATTATCCTATGTAATCTACGATATGATTACGTTACAATTACGTAAATTTTAATGCTAGGCGCACCGACCATAGCTACGGTCATATATATTCTACTTAATGGTGCCGTTAGCTCGGTAGGTGCCTTGCCCTCTAAGCGCTGGGTCCTAGGTTCTATCCCTGGCCGGGCAAATATTTGTGTGGTGTATGAAAGTGTAAATGTTTATGTTTACTAGTAAATATTCTTTGATTTAACTGTCTTCTAAGTAGATTGTTATTTAAAAAAAATGACTTTTAGGACTTAGGTAGGTATAGAGTTACTAATAATATTTCAAAGTAAGTAGCACCATCTGGTATCGATTTCTGAACTACACAAATAATGATGCTATTATAAAATATTTCCCGAGGTAAATGTATGTTGTAAATTAAAAATAAAATAGCTGAAATAGGGATACGAACTTTGGTGTAAATTTATTTTTGATTTGAGTTTATGATATTTCGGCACTGTAGCAAGAAAAGATTGGAACGAAGTTCATAAACAAAGATCGTGAGGAAAGGTTTAAACTGTCGCAGATCTAGATTCCAGTAGCACATTTCTGTAAAACAATCTGTGCACCATAGTAGCAGCACTTCCAGTGAATACGGAAGAGGGTAAACTGCATCATCTGCTCGTAAACAATCACCCACTCGAAATTCCTCAGTTCATCCATGAACGTGAGTGCTTGCAACCCTAAATATTGGGCAATCGCGTAAATGCGTAAATAATATAAACACTTCTAACGCTATTGATAGACATGACATGATAGTTTAAAAAAATACTTATGTTGTGATTAAGTACCTATTTTAAATTTAATCAATTTTAATAAAAATTTTTTTAAATTTTAAATTTTAACGCTCAATTTAGTTAATACTTAACACGGGATCATAACGCGAGCGTCTCATCTTTGTTACTCGCATATTCTCGAGTATTTACGAAATAGTACCTATTTCATCTTTTTGCAATTTTATAGAGAAAATATTTTTTCTCTTTCTCATACCCCCGGACGGATTACCTAGGTCAAATTTTTAATATTCAATATAGAATATTAAAACTAATTGTACCCCATAAAATTAAACTGAAATATAAAAATAACCCAATTGGAATTTTTCGTTACTGTGAGGTGATTCCGGTGCATCAAGAAGTAGAATATAACTTGCTGCTTGAACAATATTTCCGAACAGAAATACAACACGAAATAAAACATCATATAACTACTAGAAGTATTACTAACAAGAAACTACAAATACCAGAATTTTGTAACATATACGGAAAGCGAGCTTCACAATACCTAATACCTCATTTAATTAATAATTTACACAAAGATATAATGAAATAAATTAACACAAACCAATATTAGAACTATACTAAAACAATATTTTATAAATGACTTAGCTGACACATAAAATGACTGTAGATCGTCCTGTATCCGGGAGCGCGGTGACCGCGGTACCCGTATTTATGTACCTGCGTTGCAGCCCGCCACTGCGCGGGTATGTTGTGACAGTGTAGTGTAGGTACCTACCCTACAGGTTTGCATTGCGTATTGCACCGAGTGGGCCGTGCTCGCTCCCGCCTTATCTACCAACTATAAGTCCCTATATCTACCTAAATAGTGGCAATTTTATTAGTTTATTTAGTTGTCTTTTATTAGTTAC
Source organism: Selenia dentaria (assembly GCA_917880725.1). NCBI lineage: Eukaryota > Metazoa > Arthropoda > Insecta > Lepidoptera > Geometridae > Selenia > Selenia dentaria. The sequence continues at coordinate 15,314,511 of OU862903.1, forward strand.
TTGTTTAGTTTTAGGTTAGCACAGTTATTTTGTTTTACGTTATGTGTAGTAACCTACTTACCTACTTATTATAACTAGTTATTATGTAAGTATTTAGGTAGTTACACTTTTTAATTGTTTACTCTGTTCTTACAAATTTATAAAGCTGCTAATTAAGAGGACCTAGTACTGCGACAAACCTTTACGAGGTTTACAGGTGATATTTAGTAAACAAATGTATTTTTAATGTCATAATATAATAAATAAAAAAAATAAAAAAATACGAACCAACATCTTCTGAAAATTTGTGACAGACGCCATGACCGTTAGACTACCTAAGTACCAAACCGAGCATCGAACGCATCACTTGATTTCAATCGTCGTATGGGGATATAATATAGTTATTTCAGAGACGAAACTGATGTTTAATTCCCGCAAAGCTAGATATAATTATTTATTTGTACACAAATAAATCTGCCACATAATGCAAATATAAATAGTTGTCAATAAACATTTATTTATTTATTATTTTTATTTTTTGGAATCATTGATTTACTTATTTATTTATTTATTAATTATTTATTTTTCAATTTAAATTTATATATTTAATCATTCAATTATTACTATCTTTAGACTAGTATAACCTAATTATTTTTTTAGTTTATTATGGTCATTTGACTACACTGTACATACATTTTATATGAATTTATAAAGTGCGCTTAATTTATAAATAATTGTGATTTAATTTTAAGTTAATATGGACATATGTATATATTTTGCAATTTTGGAGAGAAAACCTACATGTCCTCGGATGGGATTCGAACTTCGGAAAGTTTAGATATCTGTGTTCGATATGTATAAAATTGCATGATTTGATTTTGCTAAGCAGGCGTTAGTAATCATACAATATAAAAGATGTAATAATGCTTGACAGCTTTTTAAAACTGTTTTCACTAATGTAACAGTTTATACACGGTAATGTTCAGTTTAAACGTGTGTCCTTCATGGTACCAATCGTAGTATCGTGTACGTGTAGTAGATACTAGAATTAGAGTATAAGATTAATTAGTGTTTATTCTTCTAGCTGACTTGGTGAACTTTGTACTGAAACATCAGTTCAGTTTATCCCAACTATTAAAATTTCCGCGTATCTTTTTAATTTTTCTTATCCTGTTTAACCTAGCTATTGTGAATATTTACTTTAAATATCCCATGTTACTGAAGCCATTCTCATCTTATGCGTTTACCAAAAAGCAGTATCAATTTTTTGACGTAGGTATATAATAGTATTATACTTTTGATGGTATTGTTGGTATGGTCGTAACATAAATGCATAATGGTGAGTAAATATCTTTGTACAATATAGTTGATCAAATTTTTTTTTTATGTTATATTAGGAAACGGTACAAATACGAAGCCCACCTGATGTCAAGGTGTAATCTCTGCCTAGGACAGATGCATTTCCTCACGAGTGACGAACTGCATTGAACCCGTAACGTGTAACATTAATTTGTTAAGTCTCATGTGCCTGTAATTTCGCCGGCAACCGTACCCTTCAAACCAAAATATAATATTGCAAACATTACTAATTCTTTGTAGAAAAAGGTATGGTGGCAGTATACTTCCCCGGCCGAATTCGTTCATAAAGATTTCTACTCCTCTCATACTCACAAACTTTCGGCGTTTATAATAATATTATAGTGTGACAATGTCCAGAATAAAAAAAACGTACGTACCTAGTATATTTACTGTCACAAATGTGTGGCGCGGTATTTTGCTTATTTTTATAGTAGTTTTGGGTATTTTCAAAACGTAACTCTAGCAACACAGAAGCTTGGTAGATTGCGCCTAGTTGAAGTTTTGTGTTTCAAACTACTTTTAACATTCTGCCGCATTGTCTATTGCGTTGATTTGCCTACATGTCGACAGTTACTAGTTACTTTGATTATTGGTACGGAAGTGTTGTTTTTACCACTTTTCACAACATATGAATATAATATCCTTATTAGTACATTTCTTTTTATTTTAAGTCCATTCACAAACTAATAAGTGATCGGCGTAGTTTTTTGGGTATTCGAACGTGTGAGTGTAGTATGCTCAGACCATGCATTTGTGTGGGTTCGTTTCGTTTTGTGTTTTAGTCCCTGGAAAGTGTGCGTGACTTGTTTAGATCTATGTTGCTTTAAGTTCAACTGTATGTTTGCACACTGCCTAGATAGTAAATAATTAAAACCCATGTATTTCCGAACTAGTCATAATTTAGAAATCGAAATACTGTAATAAATTTTAATGACAGGCGCAAAGATATACTAAATATTTAAGCTAAAATCGAAGTTTCTGAATATAAATAGCAAAAAAAATAAAATGATATGAATGTAGTCAAAGATTTTGAAGATTACTGAACAGATTTCGGTCAAAATTTAATGTGTGTAAAGGTAGCATTTTCGAGAGAACCACCCCACCGTGAAGAAATAGCCATATTTATTCACTAGTGTTCAATATACATACTCTTTAAACACTTTGTACAATTTCCTTGTTATCTTAGAATACGAACATATACCTACCATGTAGTTTCTTTAATGTTCAGTAGAGTTTAATGAGGCGTTTGCCTTAGAAATAAAGTAGTCTACTAGTTACTTACACAATACTTACTAGATGGCGTAATAGTCATAGAATTGACCTGTCATTGTCAATTCAATTCAATAGGGTGAGAGAGAGAAGTACTATAATTATTGCTGCAGGCCGTTATTCGATTTTGATCGCTTACGGTGCTGAGGTGCGTTCATGGATCTCACGATAATTTGTCGTGTCATAAGCTGACTTTTAACGGCTATCTAACGTTGTCTCTGATATGGATCTAGTTGCGATAGCTATATCGCGGGCTGTCTTTTACCGATAATGTTATGGTATCTACATCCATGCTGGCACCGCATGTCTATCTCCGCTGGTCCAATATCAAAAAGCCAGATTTTGTTACTCACAGCGCTGGGACCTTACTATAAGCTCTTAAAGCAGCACTTCTAGACAACTGCCCAGTTTATTCATACCATGACAACTTTAAAGCAGGCCTGCCCAGGCATACTATTCAAGAACCGCAGTAAAACCGTTCACCTGTTTTTTTGGTATGGACTCTCGTGAACATGTCGCTCTAAATCCGCTCAGTTTATTAGCTTACAAACGTCTAGGCATCTGCAATGTTGGTTTTATTAGAGTGCCAGAGACAATATTATCCGTTCACCTTTGAGAAAACAATATTCAAACAGTTCACCTAAACGAGCGTCATGGTATGATTATATTCAAAACTGTTAATGTCAGGTTTAAGAACTGCACGGAACTTGCATGGTTTTTACGAAACTGACAGTAAGGCCCCTGTTAGCGTGCTAGTGAAATCGGACCGGTAGGTAAACAAAGTAAGCAAAGCCGACCTGTTCGAATCCACCACTTTAAAATTTCACGGTAAATAAAACGTGAAATTTTAAAGACAATAAAATCTAGGAAAATAAAAGAAACCAACGACACCCATTGTTGGGTATTTTCCCACACAATGTTCACAATTTGACTGTGACAGAACGCCGTCAGTTATTAAAAAAACACCTCATTACTAAATAGTTCTGTCTAAACAGTTAAGAAAAAAAATCTCATCAGCAGGGCTGTCATGTAACTCAGTTGCTAACAAATGATGAATGAAATTTAAAAAATGGTGGCTCTACGTATTTTGTCAGCAACATTTTAGATTTTACTTACTGGAGTTGTCAAAACTGACACAGGCCACATTTTTCAAGATTTCAATCAACATTTAAATCGTGGTAAATGTAGCTGTCTATACAATTAATAAGCTTATGTATTATACATCAGTATTATCACTGCATAAAATCGTTTACATAGACTGTGGTATTATTTTGAAGTGCATTTTGTATTTATACACTGTTTGTTTACCCAAATAAATGAAAAAAAAAAATGTTAGCAACTGAAATACATAATAACCCAGCTGCTTAGCTGTTTTAAGTTACATGCAAGGGTTGTGAGATTGTAGACATAATGCACCTTGGATTTCAAATTATACCTAGATATTTATTTTCTACGCGCCATAAAAACTCTAAAGTTATTGTGTTTCTCATTCTATTTGCGTGTCATCTACTCGTAAGATTTCGAAGGTGCGCAAAGTTGGATAGACTTAGAGGATGGAATTTTGAATTTTCTCACTGCAGGAAAAACGTCATTTGACATAAGTGGTGAAATTTCATGAAGATTTTATGTTTTCCAAGGCAAGAAAAAAATGCAAAAAAACATTGAGTAAGAAAATATTTAATATATAAAGTTCCTGGTGTCCTAGATTAAGTTTTAGTAAATAACAGATAATTAAATAAGTAAACGGACTCTGTGCCACTTCGGTACAATAGCGAAGCACTTCCACACATAGCTATATAGATACGTAGTAAAGATTTTGAAATTCAACTAATTATTGTTCGTTTTTTAAAACCAAGTACCTATTTTTTTTTCTTTTTCTTTTATGTATGGCCGAGTTTTGCCCGTACGTAAACAATTGATTTTCTTGGTATAATCTCAAACCAAACACTCCTTGGCTTCTTTAACTTAACTTAACTTAACGCCCGTTGTTTGCGGTTAACAACGCCATCTATTGTCTAATAGCTTTAGTGTAGCTGTGTCGGTTTTCCATTGCCTGAAAACACGGATAAAACGACGTTTTCTAAAAATTCAACCTAGCTAGTTCGATTAATCGCCCCTGAAACCCCCTACGTACTAAATTTCATGAAAATCGCTGGAGCCGTTTCCGAGATCCAGATTAATAATACATACACAGGTACATATAAGAATAGCTCTATTAAAGGTGTATTAGATGTAGATATACTAATGAGACGTTCTATGACAAGACCTTTACAAAACTTTTAAGATACCATAGTTTGTCAGACATACGCAGATATGGTACGCCTTATCTTTGAAGGACAGTAAGGCGCTAGGCAGACGACGGGGTGGAGCGGTCTTTTTGACCGCGAAGCAATAAAGGCCGCGTCAGACCGTCGATGCCCGCGGCTGCCCTCACCTCTACGTTTCTACGGATATAGCCGCGCCGCCAGTGTCCAGCGGTCATTTTGCCCTCCGTGTGCGTTGGTGTATAGAATTCCCTTTGCACTATCGTTCGCGGCGAAATTAACCGCCCTGGCCCGCTCCGTCGTCTGCAAAGCACCTAATTGGTACATTATGGTATTAAGTAAATATTAAGAATGCAGTAGTTATTTTTTAATTATTACCTATCACATAATATTACACACATATTAACTAATCCAGCCTTATTGTTCCATTACTATTGCAAATGTGCTTGTAAGGTATCGCTTTCCAAATTGAAGTAGGTAGGTTTATGTTAGTAGGTACCTGTACTTACATTTTGAAATCGATGCTACGTCTGGTGGTGTTACTCGTACATACTACGTTGTATACGTGTAACAAAAATGTGTGTACTAAAACCACACCCGCAGAAGCTTGCGCACAATTGGGACCTAACTACTATGTCCCAAGACGTAGTAAACATTCCGAATTATGAGTAACCAAAGTTGTTCTTAAAGTATTCAAGCAGGCTCATCCCTGACAAACTAGGCAAAAGACGGCAATGACCTCCAGAATATAGACTAGGTAAACAAGGGCTTGGGCTGGGGTGTGGCACGGTTAGAGGGTGCATACGGGATAGAAGATGAATGAATAGGTGACGTGGGGATTGCATAGCGCATTGACCTCAACAAAATGCAAGAATAGGGTTGTCTAAAAAAAATCGGATAATAATTTTGAACATTGTACGTATGAAAAAAAATTTAAGCCATTTCAATTTTGATACTTTGCAATGTGAATCGTTTCTAGATAGTCAGGATTATCTTGGTAAAGTATAAAAACATATGCAGTCCTTGCAGTATTACTACACCTGTTTGCTACACGCTGTATAGTATATAGATTATTAAAGTTATATGATTATTAACGGGATATTTACCGTGGTAAGGTTGTGGAATGAGCTCCCGATATTTCGGCGCAGTTACATGCACCATGTTCATGGGTAGACTCTAAATATCCCGTTAATAATCATATAACTTTAGTGAACAACCGTGATAGTATAAAACAGTGTGTTATATTGATTATTGTCAATAATTTTGAATTTTGACGGTACTTATTGTATTACATTTACAAGCAAAAAACTATATTACACCATAGATATAATTTTATTCAGAGAAAATATGACTTGGGTTTTATCATGTTTCAAAATGTTAGTAAAATTGTAACAAATATTCTAAAAATTGCAGATATAATTTAAGATTAAATGATTTTTATAATATAAGATAATTACATGCGTACAAAATATGCGGCATACTTGTCGTTTTGCCACACGATTACTCTTGTTAATGGATAGCTGATTACATATTCAGTCGTATTCCAAATAATTACGTTAATCGAAGGTACTTTCGAAACTTTTTCATAACTCTGTCAATGATCTTATAGAAATGTAGATGCGTTATGTTAGAACTGACGCGAAGTCAGTGTTGTCCTAGCTTTCGCTTGTACGCATATTGCTGAGGTTCTTAGACGTTATTCTATGATAGATAGCATATTATATCGTTCAACAACAAATGTGGCTGTATATAAACGCGAGCACCATATCTACCCCTGATCATTGACCTCTGTATAATTTTCTAACCGTTGTGACCGTTTTCAAAGAGTGATTTACCGATATATACCTACATCTTACTATTGACAAAACTATACACATAAGTACTCTTGTATGCAGTGATGCCAACTTAGTAACTTTGTAGCTAGATCTAGCAGCTTTTTGAATCTACTTAGTTACCAAAATAAAACCATTTCATACATTTCAGCGCATTTTGGCAAGACAAAAACTGGTAACATTTGAAAATTGTGCTTTACCTTTTTAACTAAAACTAACTCGGTTGGCAACACTCCTTGTATGCTAAACGTCTAGCTAGATAATGTATATAATTAATTATTGTGTTTTATAAATTATCTATGATGTTGTATATCTAATTGATGTGTTCAATTATGTACAGGTATTTATCATCTTCGATGTTGCAAATAGGTAATAAAATAAAATTCTCTTGAAGATTTTAATTGACTATTGTGGTTTTTATTTTATTTATCAGTAATTATCTGCGAGGCTGAAGTATGACACATGAGAAGTTGTTTTGTATATTAGCTATTATCTGAATACTCAGAAGCAAAAAATAGGCGAGTGACGCGCCCCTTTGTTTTTCATAGTAACCATCGGATAATTTGTAATCGAATGGCATACGCAGGATTCTCGCTCAGGACCTCAGAGTGCGATTATTCAGTTGTGTCTAACTTACGCTTGACTCCTAACCTCAAAGTTCAAACAGACTTTGACAAATTCGTTATTGACAGATCACTTGGGCCTTACCTCATTTTCATTGAGAAGAGAGAACAAGAAGAAACATTTATAAGTTTGATAATTGCCGCCAAAAGTTATGACATGTCAAGTGCGATTGCAACTGTTTACCGTTCGAGTTTGATGGTTAAAAAGTTGCAACGTACAGATGTTCCGAAACGTCGATTTGGGCACAACGGCGTTAGTGCGAAAAGTTGCACTCCGAGTGCGCTCTAACCGAGTTTCCGAATAACATTTTACCTAAAGAACCGATTGTAATGAATATGTTTTTATTTGAAAGTCAGTGCTTCTCATGTATTAATTTAGATTGATCAAGATATGGCTAGTAGTTTTTTTTTATAATTAGATATCAGATTTAATAGAATGGAAAACGGATTACATATTTTTCTAAATAAGTAGTTATACCCATAACGGGTTACAACTCTGTATTGCTTGAGGCATATGTAAAAACGCACGAGTCCACTTGTAAAAGTCTAAAAATATTTATTTAAACTACCCATCTAATATTTTCTTGCGTACGATACTTGAGCTGTAGAAGGTGCGTTCGTTTAGCTTATGAGGGCATTGGTGGCGTTGTCATTGATGGCTCTTTTGTTAAAGCGTTCGGAAAGCTCAAAAACGTTATTTTTGCCACTTTTGCCCATACCCTATTCGAAAGCTCAACTGAGCATAAGACCTAAAAAAGCATGATTATGCTGTCAAATACATAGCTGTCAAATAACGTGCACAAACAACCATGCTCCGGACGTGGGACAAAATTGCACTTTTTGGTGGCAAAAATTCCTCTTTTTTTAGCTTTCCAAACGCTGAACAAAAAGAGGTATGTACGACCTTTTCACTCACAGATTCCCAATTCGAATGCCCTTGTGACCGTTTTTAGCGTTATTTTCGCCAAAAACTATCAGAAGTGATCTATACGAACGCACTACTACTGTATGTATTATTAAATCATTAAGGTTGAATTAAGACTAGCTTTCGATAAATGTGCGATTAAATAATATTAAACATCAACTGCCTCTTCCGCCGAATCGTTTGGACTTGAATGATGTGCTGATAAAAAAAAACAAGCATATGTTTTTTTTATTAATATAAGTCTGTCATAATTATACCGAATCTCAATAATATTCAGAATCATATTTATTTAGTCAGTCCAAATAATTCTGCAGAAAAAGCCCAGATGATGATAAACCTTAACCGCTCACAACCTCGGGCCCTACACCAACCTTAGTAGTCATATTTAAACATTACCATTACATTTGGTACCACCACGTCAATGTAGCAAGCTTAAAATAATGGATGATGTATTATCAAATAGTGCACTCAATTGTACTTTGTAGCACGCGTTAGTGTTCTATGCAGGTTGGGCATTATAGGTATTGATTCTGGAACACATTAGGATCGATTTCGGCTAAAAAAATAACACTCCGTTAATAGTATTGCAGTAACCATACAATACCATAAGTTGGCAACATAAATGTCATCTATAGTCGATACTCGATCTCGCCTACCTATTAAGCTTGTGATTGGCGTTCACGCTGTCAATTTTAGTTCTACCATTGACCGCGAGGTGGCACTGTTCTTATTTCATACATTTTTTGCGGCAGTCGATATCTAGCATCGATTGGTGTTAATGTTTAATACTCATGGTAGATCTACAGTAATATGTTCGACCGTTAGGTGTAGGTGGGAGTATGATAGAAAATATGATTATTCTAAGCTTATTACAAAACGCTCCTGATTTATGATAGTTTGGTAAAAGGTGGGAGTAAGCCCCCTGGCGTCATTAGCCCATCCATGCTATACTGCTATACTATCCATGACTTAATATTATAAAAACGTTTGTAATTCTGTCATTTTGTCTTTTTTTATTTATTTACTTTATTTGTCACAGAGGTGGATTACATTCCGGGGAAGAACATAGGATACTTTTCGTCATTATCAATCACCACGCGGGTGAAACCTCGGGGCGGAGCTAGTTACAGATAATAACTAATCATTCCACTAGAGGTTGTGGAAAACCAATATTAAAATTAAATTCTGTGACTAAATTAAGCTTCATATTGTAAATACAACATTGTATAAATGTAATAATGTATGTATATTGATTATTGTCGATGTAATGTATGTATTCATCAGTCATCACACAGGCATAGATGTAACTGACTATACTTACTGTATAATGTACTATCTTAAGACTAAATATCGTACTATATGACACCTATGTAACCTGACCAGAAAATAAAAGTAACTTATTGCGAAACGTTTCAGTGTATTATTTGTTACCTATGCACTACGATCATCTTGTACTGTAAAAAATACACTAAAATGATTTATTAAATAAGTAAAAATTAATAAAGTACAGACATTTTGGGTAACTATGACAGGTACAAAGCACTTTTAACTTAATCTTAATTATGTTTTGTTTATGTTGGATATTATTTTTATTTGAGACCACGGGATTGTGTATATTAGTTATGTATTACTATGAAGGTTTCTACTACTACTAGGACTAGCTGGCGCCCGCGACCTCGTCAGCGCAAGATTAGTACTTCGAGTAGCTTATATTCTCAATGTTTTTTTTTTTGTCCCGGGGAAATCCTTTATGGATACCACCTACCACGGGGAGGTAGGTGGTTATGTGGGAGTCCGTATACCCACCAAAACCCCGGGGTGTTCCGTCACTGCCGCTTTTGGCGGGGACGCGGGACAGATTTTCCACACGACCGCGAACCCGCCGCGGCTGTCCGTTGCTGGACCCTTCTCTTCGTGGCACGCCAGAACACATGGCGCGCCGCAACTACCTCGGAGACCAAACCCGCCAACAATGGGTGCCAGACTTCCCCGTGTCTGGACGCCCGTGACGTCTCCCTGCGGTGGGTCGGAAACGTAGCCCCACCGCCTGCTACGTCAGCCACAGGGCTCTATACCATATCTATCTTTATACCAAAATGTCATCAAATATTTACGTGGTCAAACGCAATTGCTATAATAGTATTATGCGAGTAAATTTATATAATTAGTCTTAATTATCATTACGTTTCACCATCCTTGACGGTCGCCGAGCACGTCTAGTGTATCGAGCTGTCATAATGATACTTAGCGTGCTTTTGACAAAGCTATCAGAAACTGACACAAATTTTGACATAACTGTCATCATTATGATCTAGACGTAAGCGGAGTTCTTGTTATTTTGTCTATGCTGTGCCCAAGAATATTAAGCTTTTTCACCCGCGTGGTAATGGATGGTGATGACGATGATGATGAAAAGTATTCTCTATTGTTAATTTAGCGTCTCATCTACCTACATATCAAATTTCATCATAATTGATCGTATGAGCGTGAAAGAGTAACAAACATCCATACACCCAAACATCCATACTCACAAACTTTCGCGTTTATAATATTAGTAGGATATAATATTCAGAAACAGGCAAATCAAAACGGTGACAAAGTGACACCCCCAAACTAGGTAACATTGACACCCAATTACATTTGCCGTAATTAACCGGTTTTATGTTTATTTTGTACTAGCTGACCCGCAAGCGGCTTCACTCGCTTGGTCTTGGTGTAGAGGTGGAAGTGCCGTTTTGCAACCTCGAGGTCATGGGTTCCCGGATTAGACAGTTGTTGGGGTTTTCTGAGAGAAAAATATTCCCAATAACACTCTGGAGACTGGAACAGTACCCTGTAGATGGCAATAAGCTCGCCCCCTATTACATGGTCACATGACCAAAAACATATACAGTATAATCTCACTGATCCGGCACTATTGAAAACCAGACGGTGCCGGATTATTGGAATGTTCGGATTACTGGATATTAGAGAAAAAAAACATAATAAACAAAATAAAGCATTACATAAAAATAATATAATGTATGATAATATGACATAAAAACAACAGGTAAATACGTACGCATGTACAGGTGATAATTTTTGAGGTTAGACTGCTAGACGACGACGCAGCGACGGAGCGCGTAGGCGTAGAGGCGAGGGAGGTGCGGGCGTAGGGTGCCGGATTTTTGAACGTATCGGTCTATTGAAGTGCCGAATTAGTGAGATTCCACTGTATATTGAAATGAAGGCCATGAAAATACCGCTGCTCAACCCTTCGAGGATAATCAGTATAATCAGTATAATCAATTTATTAGTAAATACAATTTACAAGTCAAAAATTACATTTAAATTAGATCAAAATAATACATTTTTAAAATAATAACAAAATTAATAATATAATATAGAATAATAACAAAATAATTAATCAAAATCATAACCATTATGATACATTTAAATAATCAATTCATTAAAAAGGTATATCATCATCACATATTTCAAAAGGTTTTGTTAATGTACCTATTCATTAACATCGTTATAGGTATATAATATGTCAATCCTAAAATAAGTACATGAATTTAAAACTTAGTATTTAATTACTTAAGAGTAAATGTGCTTATTATATTATATTATAGTTGTAAGTTAAGAAAATAAATAAATAAATAAATATTTTACAATATGTAACAATTTATCTGTCAAATTATCCTCATTATAATATCAATTGATCTACTCAATATGATAACTAGACAACACAGAATTTTATTTTGATTCCAGTAAGAATTCGTCAAAAGTGTAAAACGATTTCTCGATGAGCCAGTTCTTTAATTTCAATTTAAATAATGTCAGACTTAGAGCGCTTGTAATTACATCCGGCAACAAGTTGTAGACTGTAGGTCCAATTATGTGAGGCAGTTTACCCGACCGCACCAGTCTCCTAGACACGCTTGCGAGTTTGTGTTTACCGCGGGTGTTCAATTTGTGCATATCCTTGCGCCTCACGAACTCTATCAGATGTTGTCGCACGTACATTGCAATTTGAAAAATTACAAGTGAAGGAAATGTTAGTATTTTTAATGATTTAAAGTATGATCTCACTGATGTGAACCGTGACACCTGTGCAATTGCCCTCACAGCTCTTTTTTGCATGCGGAAAGCCCGCAACCAGTCGGCTGCGCGTCCCCATAGCTCGATGCCGTACTGAAGGAGCGAGTGCACAGTAGCAAAGTAGCACGTGCGAACCACATCAGTAGACACCACATGCGACAGACGCTTAAGCGCGAAACAAGCACTACCTAGTTTGGCGCATATCTTGTCTACGTGCGAACTCCACGTCATGCCGCGATCTATTTCGAACCCAAGAAAGGTTATCGCGTCTGCTTGTCGTAAACGCTCGCCGCCGACATGGACACACAAAGGTCCCGTTGACCACCCGGGTAGACAGAAATGCATAAATGGGTTTTCTTTAAATTAAGAACAAGTCCATTCTGTTTGAACCATTGTCCTAACTCCTGTGCTGTACCGTTAATTCGGCACTCGAGTTCATCAATAGACTGTGCACTGATAACTGCCGCTACATCGTCAGCATACATAAAAATGTCACTCGTAACGATTGCATCCGGTAGGTCGTTTAACAACAAAGAGAAGAGGATATTAGACAGTGATGAGCCTTGGGCCACGCCCATAGTTGTGAACCGTGGGTCCGACTTTGTATTTCCTCCGTCACTCACTACGACCTGGGACCTGTTCCGCAGCATGTCGGTCAACAGTGCATGTGCAGATGCATTCACTCCATAGTGGTGCAGCTTGGCGGCAAGGACGCCGTGGTCTGCGACGTCGAAGGCTTTTGAGAGGTCACAGCACAGCACGGCGACCTGTTGCTTCCGCTCGCACGCACTGAGGACGTGGCTTATCAGGTCTCTAGTGAGTGAGGTGGTTGATCGACCTGCCCTATAAGCATATTGCCGATCCGAAAGGGCCCCTGTTGATGTCATAAACTCAGTAAGGCGTTTACTTACTCCGTTTTCAAAGATTTTTGCGACTGCCGGTATAATAGACACGGGCCGATATGCGTCGATGTCGTCACGTTTTCCTTTTCCTTTATATAAAGGAGAGATTTTACTCATTTTCATGGACACTGGATAACGACCAGCACGTATGCAGCGGTTGTAAAGTGCTGCTAAAATGGGAGCTATTTCTGCTGCTGTTGTGTGAAGCACAACCATAGATAAATCATAAATATCTTTAGTAAGTTTTCGGGGAATGCGAAACTTGATAATGTTATAGACCTCATCGGCGGAGAAGGATTCAAGCCTAAGCGAGCGGTCAGCCGGTCGGCGCGCTGAGCTGAGCGCGGCCTTTACAAGTGCGAGGTTGGCGCGCGGCGCTCCACACGCGGCAGCTGCGCCCACGAACCTCGCGTTCATGGTGTCCGCAGCCGTTTTCTTCGACTCAAACTTACATCCGTCCACATCTTTGACCACGTCTGCAAAACCGGTCACTCCTCGTGAATTTTGTCCTCTCTCCGTGTTCACGACTCGCCACAGCGCTTTATTTTTACAACTACTGTTTGAGATAAATTTAGAATAGTAACGGGACTTATGACTTCTAACACAATTTTCGTACAACACGTTAAGTTCATTAGTTACACATATTAAATGTTCATTCTCTGGAAATTTATAGCATAAATCAAAAGTGTCCAGTAAAAGCGATTTCCTTTGAAGAATTTTATCCGATCTCCATGACTCCTTTTTAATGTTTATACGTTTCATAGGAAAGCATATATAAAATTTATTTGCTAGTATATTTAATAAAGATGTAGCTAGACTGTCGATAGAATTAGTATGTTTTTTAAAAATCATATTCCAGTCGACGCTAGAAATTGCTAAACAATAGTTGATGCGACTCACCATCGAGTAGGTTCTTGCGAGGCGCGTGCGCGGCCGAGGTTGTCGCAGAGTACATGCGATCTCGACGCGCACCGCCCGGTGGTCGCTTAGTTTCATGATAACAGGTGCCTCCACGGAACATGCCGTCACAGTACCTTGTTGCCTATTGCTATATACATGGTCTAAACATGTAGAGGATGAAGAGATTACCCGCGTTGGAAAGTCAACAACATTAATAAAATTGTTTGCTGATAGCATATCACACAGTCGCTGGTACACTGCACATTTGTAACCAAGCCAATCGATGTTGACATCGCCCACAATTACAAATTCTTTACCTATATCACTGGCTCGTTCAAGTACACGTACTCAGTGATAGGATTCTAAAAAGGAGATGACACATTATGTATAGAATTTTAAAATTATTAATCTGTCCGAATCAGCAAGACCCATTAGAGGCAAGTTTCATTCATAAATCTATTGTTATTTTTTGTCCTGATGCGGACGGGTTAATAGTATTTATTGTATTAGTAAACATAGTATTTTCTTAAATCATTACCATATTACCTTCACTAAGTAGCGCAAGCTGTTGTGATTCCGAGCTGTTGTCATCAGTATACTTCATATCCTAAAAAGTTGGTATAATGTACAACTAACCAGAAATGATTAATGTCACCATAAAAATATAAAAATTGTTATATTATAAATTATAAACTTATGGTGATATCGTAACGCATGATATTGACGAACATGAAATTTAAATATATATCATATTCTATACCTACTCACCATTTTTATCGATCCTAAAATATCACTAGATGTGGAAACTTCTGTAATCCTCGTCTCATTTAGTTTCTTATTTCTAAAATAAATATAATTTATTATTATAAATTAGTCTACATCAAATAAGTATAGCAAAATAAATAAAAATATTACCTTGCTTCTCTTGTTAACTTCAGAGATTCAATGTGTCGTATTTTACGTTTACCGACACATTGGTACTTATTTGCTTTTTCCCATTTTGACTTGTCAAAACGCTCAACTAAAATGAAAATAAAGTTTATTACGAATTGGGTATGATAAGACATATGCACAAAAAATATTTATACATATGAGATTTAGAAGATATGAACCGATACTTACACAACTGCTTAGCTCGCACACGAAATCTCGTAGCGATACGACAGAGCGCGCGAAGTCAAGCGACATAGGTCCGTGCGTGGCAAGCGCTCGCGCGGTACTGATCTTACAACATCGGGGCGATCAAATATATACTACTTTAATTTAATGAAATAAAAATAATAGCATTGATTTAAAAACTAAAAATTGTTATTAATAGTTAAAAGAAATGTTAAATTTTATATTGATATTATTATTTTGGAAATGTGAAGTAAATCTCTGGAGATATTTTGACTTTTTTAGAAGTGTTTTTGCGCGATAATCTTTTTCAATGTGATTTGTTTTTCAATTGCTTGTAAGGTAAAATACAAAAATCTATTCTGACATTATGGAAGTACGGGATGTTTCTTGTGCCATATTTTTTATAGTGCTTTATATTCAGTAGAATTCGCAAATTAGAGCTCTCAAATAAGGTCTCCGTGTGTTTTTGCCGAAACGAACACCAGAAGAATGAGGATTACTAAATTAATAAGTAAAGTACTCAAATTTGGCTCTGACATTATTGAAGATTGTGAAATGAAGTATAGTTTTCATGCAATGGTTATGTTAAATATAAAGACAATGTATCATATCTCAACGTTGAACATCTTGCTAACACGCATTTTTTTGTAAAACACCTCTTAAGATGAACAGCAGAAGAGCAATGGCCGAATCTCAATCTAGCTATTATAGAACAAATTTTTCTATTACATTTACATTTTAAAAACCAGGGTTTAGTTTGAATGTCAGGTTGGAGTTTAGCATAAGCTCCTAAGCCTACTAGACACTGACCATTCTTTGGACCACCTAGACTTTAAGATCTGCTTCCGCATATCCACAGAAAAGGCGCACTCCTTAGATTGAACTATTTTCATTCTTTGGCCCTTATAACCAAAGAGAATATAATACTTATAACCTTTCCTAATGTGTTGCTAGTAAAACCTAGTGAGATAATTCCACGTGTCATGGCAATAGTTATCGTAGGTACGTGGTCAATCGCATATGACATATCGTGAAAATTACGATGAAGTGTCACTGATTGATTATTTGTATGTTGGTAAGTCCGATATTTTATTATTAATGTACTGATTGATAAAAGTTTGTTTTACAATCATTTGCAATAGAACTTTTTGGTCCCAGTTTTGGTATCTTAACCCTTAATCTTAATTATCAAAAGTCTAATAAAATCCAATTTAGAGTCGAAAATTTAAAATAAGTATATAATAGTGGCTAGATGTTTTAAGGCTATCCGATCAGAAACAGACAATACAATATTACAGTACTGAATATGATTAAAGTTAAAACTATGCTATATTAAAACTTTAGCCGTTTTAGATAATAATCCAAAAATCTGTTCATCATGCCTACGTGAAAATAAAAGACGGCAATCTAAGATACCTATTATTAATGTGCAACAAATTGTCTGTAAGAGTTACCAATCTAAATTATACCTACCTTGTTCTTAAAGAAACTTCTTTTTTTCTCTAAAGTATAGCACAAGTATTTTGTTTATTGATATGATCCAACGTGTATCTATAAATTGATCTTTTGGAAACCTAAAAAACATAAATCGGGAAATTAAACGAGTAGAGACGAGTGGTAACACTAATTCTGATTTGCATATATTAGAAAAATCTCTTGAAAAATACTTAAAATGAATTGTTTATGACTACTTATGCGTGAACGTGGTCTCCTTTATTTTACATATTCTCTTATTTTTACACAATTCAATCGCACAAAACTGTATTTTTGGATTATACTTAGTATCCACAGCGAGTGAAATTCGCAGACTGATTTTTAATTTGACAAGTGAAATCCAAGCCCCGCTATGGCTACATTTTTTGCTTCTTGAATTTTGACGTATTGGGCATCTGGAGACATATCTATGGGTATAGGTACTTATATTAACATTCTTACGAAATACGAAACTCAGTACTTCAAAATAAATGTATATAATAATAATATGTATGGAATTCACGCTTAGACTCATGGCAGACAGTAATTTCCGTTCGTTATCTCTTTCTCACACGGAAGTGTCATTATCATTAATCACATGTTTTTGGTTGTGTTGGTGATGTAGGATATAAAACAAAGAATTATTATATTTTTTGATATTATTTCTACAAGCTTTTGAAGTATAAAGTCTTTAGGTGACAGATGTTGTTACTAGATTATGTTGGCAATAATTATTTTTTGTCGTGGTGGTATAGCTTTCGATTATAAACTGAATGAAAAGTTTGTTCTGCATAAGTCCCGGCTTTAGTGTTTATATTTAATTTATTTAGATTGATTTAGGTATAGTCTGATTAATCTATGTTTATATTCTCTTTGATATTATTAAATTTAATTAAAATATATAAAATTTAATATTGATATTGTTTGGACTACCGTACATACAATACAATCCCAAAGATATCAGGAAAGTAGAACCAAATGGTCTGTGAGTCGAACTTACCCATTAAATATGTCCGAATCGCGTACACTTGTCGATGTACACCAAACTATAGAAACCGTACTGCTCTCCGAAGAAGATGAGACGGGACGGCGTAAATGCATCCAAATTGGAAAATATATGAGAAAGCATGAGTATAAAACTGAAGAAACAGGTGAACAAAATGTAAGTAAGGGCATGGCACAATACTGCAATGTAAATATAAAAACTGAACCACTATGCGAGGAAGATGGGTTAGGGCAAGGTATATCTAATCAAATGGAGCCTGCAATTCACTCTGAAATGAATTTCCCTTATGAACCCATGCATGTGTACAAAACTGAAGAGTGTGCAGAAAATATAAAAACCGAACCTCAATCTCAAATAGATGAGCAGAGTAAAATTACCCTAGCACCCATTAAATGTGGATATAAAACTCAGGAAGTTGATATGCAGTACACATCAAAAGCCAATACTAAATGTGTTTATTATTGTAATGTTTGCCCATATGAGTCCGTACACAAATATCGCTATGACATACACATGCTCATACACTCTAAAACACCATATAAATGCAGTATGTGTGATTTTCAAACAATTGATGTATGCGAAGTTGATACACACGTACATACCCATTATGACAAGAAGCCCTATAGATGCAATATGTGTGATTATAGAACTACTCGTGAATGTGACCTAACTAAACACATAATTACACACACTGGAGTGAAACCATATAGTTGCAGTATGTGTGACTATACAAGTGCAACTACACGCACTTTAAAACAACATATGTTGACTCACACTGGAATGAAACCATATGAATGTACTGTATGCGATTATAAAACTGCAACTTCTGCTCAGTTGAAAATACATATCAGAACTCATACAGGAGATAAACCATATGCTTGCAGCATTTGTGATTATAAAGCTGCAAATGCAGCTCTTTTACGCATACATTTGCTGAATCATGCTGGGAAGAAGCCATATGAATGCAGTATTTGTGATTATAAATGTGTAATTGCAAACCGTTTAAAGCAACATATGAGAACTCACACGGGAGAGAGGCCATACAAGTGCAGTATGTGTGATTCTAAATTTAAAATACTACGTAGTTTAAAACTTCATAGTGTGACACACACTACAGAGAAGCATAAATGTACTATGTGTGACTATAAATGCAAAGTACCAAATTCACTGAATCAACATATGAAAATGAAACACAATGAAGAAAAACCGTATGTTTGTGATATATGTGATTTCAAATGTTTATATAGAAAAATGATGATTGACCATATCGAAGCTCATATGGGTGAGAAGCCGTATGCATGTAGTATGTGTGATCGGAAAGGCACAACTGCAGAATGGTTGAAAGAACACATTTCAAAAGTTCACATAAGACAGCTACTGTATAAGTGTCATATGTGTGAGAAACAATATGCATACCCACAAGGTTTGAAAGAACATGTGAAAACTCATAGTGTAGAGACAACATTTGCATGTGTATAGACAAGGTTTGAAAGAACATGTGAAAACTCATAGTGTAGAGAGAACATTTGCATATGTATAGACAAGGTTTGAAAGAACATGTGAAAACACATAGTGTAGAGAGAACATTTGCATATGTATAGATGTGATTTTAAATGTGCATGCTCTGTATCTATTAAGGAACATATTCGAAATGTTCACAAAAGACAGGGAAACAGCGTGTATAATATGAAATCAAAAGGTATTACATGAGGTAAAGGTAGTGACATGACTGTTGGAAAAATGCTTAAACAGAGATGCAATGTGCACAATTCTCCTGCATAAAATAGATGCAGGAAGACAAAATGACCAACACACATGCTATTTGAATGAGAGTGAGTGATGCACACTGCATCTGCCGTAAGCATTTAGTGCGTGTGCCATACCTATAAGTGCCTTTTAATATCATATTAATATACAAAGTTACATGGTTAACAATAAATTGGCAAGTAATAACTTTTGTTATAAAAAGTAATGTGTTATTGTGTGTAAAATATATACAACCCGGTCACAATATCTGTGCACCTGACCTCGTGACATCATATCGGCGGTCTGGGTATGGTGTGAAAAAAAGTTTTTTCGAGAAATGTGGAGGTAAAAAAAAATTACTAACCTTTTCAAATCAATTTATTATTGATGAAGGGTTTGTTATTAAAAAACAATAATTTTGATTACAAAAACATTTATTATTAAACTCAGTCACTATAAATTATTGACTCTATGCCTGACATTGTATCTTCCTCACTCACTTTCTGAACTCTCCGAACTATTTTCCCCTAGTGATATTGTTGTTGTAAAAGTTGTGTGATGTTGTCATCTGCTAGATGATCCTTTTCCCAGTATTCTCGCTGTAGTCTCTCCACGTGATTCACTTCTTTTTTCCAGTCAGCTGGCGTAATTGACTTAATCGCATCTTTTGTAAGTTGTTCTATTGTCTTTTCCGATTGGTCAATATTTTTATCTGCCACCTGATGCTTTACCAAGTTCCATATATATTCGATAGGGTTTAGGTCACAATGATAAGGTGGCAGACGCACAACTTCTTGGCCATGCTCTCGCATCAAATCGTCGACGACATATTTTTTCGGCGGCTTTGTTTTTAGTATAATGGGATACAATTCCCTCTTTGTCATTTTGTCATTAATTGGAATATTGTGTTCACGTAGCCTGGTTCTGGGTGGGTTTCTAAATTATTACTAGTATGTACTTGGAGTCGGACTAGCGCCCGGCGAAGTAGGTGGTTGTACTTTGGCTTCATTTTTAATTTTCATTAGAGTCCTCTTTGATATCCCAGTTGCAGCACAGGTTCGTTTCACCACTGGGTCTACAGGCATGGTGTACTGTTTATTTGCTTTCTCCGATTCAAAAAACTTGAGCACTTTCAAGATTAAATTTCTTGATTCGCTGTGTATTGTTTTTGCCATGACTTCAGTTTAACAGCTACAACAATTTTAATAACAACCAAACCAGTCCAAACTTAACAGTGAACAGTCTAAACTATAAATATTAAAAAACAAAACAACAACAAAGCGAAAATATCAAAATTATCGGGACGTGTATCGGCAACGAATATGCTATGCAGTACTGTGCCTACAATTATGGAGTGCGCGGAGAGGTGACAGGGGAAGCGGGAGAGGCGTCGCATTCCAGCGAGGTGCACAGATATTCTGACCGGGTTGTATATCATAGATTTCTCGCTTAGCACTAAGCGCTTAGTGAGATGGATTGGGACCATCAAAGCAGGCGTCCCAAATACTCCTTGATAAAGACCACCGGATGTGGTCGAAACTATAGTTGGATCTATCCAAGAAGTATTATCTGACTATTCCCAGTAAAAAGTAAATTTACAGCTTCCGAATCCTCTAAGTTGAATTTGAGTGAATAGGTATATTCTCAGCAAGCTAATATAAATATAATCTCTAAAGTGGTTACAAAGACTACAAATAATAGAATTAGACGGAAGTGATGTAAAAATGTGAATGTTTAGATGGATGGAAGAATATTTGGATGTTTGTTAATCACGGCATAACGGCTGAATGGATCTGGTTGAAATTTGGCACAGTGATAGATTATATTCTGGAATAGCATATAGGCTACTTTTCATCATCATCATCAACATCTATCACTGCGCGGGTGAAAAAACCTAATATTCTTGTGCACAACAGCATAGACAACATAACAAGATCTCCGCCTACATCTAATGATGACTTATTTTCTTCTACTTCTTGTTTGTATGGCTTGTGCGGCGTAACCACAATTTTGCCAAAAACAGTTCGCGCGGATAGGAAGGACAACAAACGATGGAGAATGATCGGTAAGCAGCAAGATGATTAGAAGGAATACCGAAGTTAAATAGGTGTGTTAATAGACATGATGGGTCTAAACCCAGTTGGTTGAGGTACGTTGCCAAATCTAAAACCTGATGCACTTGGAGTATGCACGGTTATACCTATAGCTGGTTTTGAAACTTTTTTGCTTTGAAGCTGTTGCTCTGAAATCGGTTACGCGCGCTATACTGTTCGAGGAAGTTAACTTCTTCGAGTACTATACTCAAAGCTACATCCAATGTTGACGGTGATTTTAGTCTGACTATACGAACCATATTTTCCGGAAGGTTGTATAAGAATACGTTCAGAGCTGTATTTAAGTTAACTTTTAAAATCAACACTGATCGAACACTCTGGATCCTGTTACAAAACTCTAAAAAACTTTCACCGGATTTTATTTTCATAGATTCTAACTCAATACCAATACATTCTTCGCTACGCGGATCTCCAAAATGTTGCTGAAGTACCTAAGTCTTGTAACGCGGACCAATTGACGATTTCGTCACGTTCCGATAACAGCGCAGCTGCGTTCTCCGTAAGCCTGCTAGTTATCGTGTGAAACACGTATAAATTCTGCTCTTCATTGCCTCTACTATTAAATATTTAAATGACATATTCACACTTTTTAATGTACAAACTTAAATGTCGCTTATCACCATTAAAAAGTGGAATAATTCTAATCACTTCGTTTGGAATAGAAACTATGGCTACATTATTTTCGACTGCCGATTTTTCGAGCAGTTAAGTTTTAGAGAGCACACAACACTTAATTATGTATAATCCTATAAATTTAACACGCACAAAAAACACACGAAATAAAATAGTATAGGGGAGAAGGAGGCAGTTTAGGACAGAGGCAGATTAGGACAATGAAGATAATTCCAAAAGCATCGACAATTTTTTATCACGATATTAAGCATTTAAGTGGCAACTCTGTCACTCAATACCATTAGATGTCATTTAACGAAATGTCAGCAGTCAAACTGATTCATAACCTGTTCTTCATATTCGTCGGCTACCGTAAATTTTTTCGCCCGCTAACGTAAGTATTTTTTGGCTAAAATAGTGCATAAATGATAAGTTACTATATGTTTTGGGTATGTTTGGTTACACTTTCACTTAACAAGCTCATTTTCAAAACGTAATACCATGTTTAATTTGCAATATGAGTCTTAAGATTTGCAACAAGGGGCATGAGGTAGATTAGGACACAGGACATGGGGCACTTTTGGACATGTCCTAATGTACCCCTCTATACAAATAAATATAAATAAATTAACTATATAAATATTATATATATATAAACATTAACAGCATATTTAGAAAGACAAAAACGACTTGAGAAATCAGGACTCCGAAAATCTAAAACCATGATAACTAAACAGAAAGCTAAGAAAGCCAAACCAATTATAGAAAATGTTGAAACAGATACTACCGATGACGATACTCACTATTCTATATACAGTGACACGGATTGCTGTTTAACAGACGAAGACGACAATATAACGTCCTATATAGAAGATGCCAACATGGAAAATATCAATCCTGGTGATTTTTGCCTAATTCAGTGCTCATCGACAAACAGCAAAATATCTTTGGCATTCGTAGGCAAATCGAATAAAAGTATGAAAACAATTTAATTGTAAATGACTTAAATAAAAAACCAGTGTTCAATACATTTTACTTTCCTGAAAAGGAGGATAAATGGTCCATATCCATTATGGATGTTTTAGCAAAACTGCCACCACCCAATGATGCTGGAAGCACGTCAAGAACTGCTACAATGCTTACATTTAAATTCAATTTTTTCCCCGTTTAAACTTGGGTAGTACTTCCTACTTTCAGATTATTAATAAATAGTATGTTTGACTCCCTAAATTGGCCTTTTAAATCGTTAGTCCTATACTGCCCCAGTAAAGTCCTAAGCTGCCTCCCTATGAGGGGTAGATTAGGACGATGTCAAGGTTTTTAAAAAGTAACAAAATATATATTCAGTTCGATAAATATGTTTATTTTGAATTTTTTTCTGAAACACAAAATATTGCTTTAGTTTTTCTAGTAATTTTACATAATTTTCGTTTAAAACTGAAAAAACTAAAAATAATTGAGTAAAAAGTGTCCTAGGGTGCCCCCCTCTCCCCTAATACACACGTACACAATAAATTATTTTTGTAAATGTGAAATATTTTTATATGAAAATATGGTTTTAAATATAAATATTTAAATAATATTATATTAGTATAAAATATGTTTAAATTATTACAGAATAATGATCTATTTCGAGATCAGGTATTTACTTTATGCTATATATGAGAGACAATAACAGCATCTAATTTATATTCTGTTTTGTCTGAAATGTTTCTTAAATTCTGTATTTAGATTAGAACAAGGTTTATCCTTAGTAAAAATTCATATAAAGAAAACCGAACACATATTGAGAGAGTTCCAATGTCAATAATAACAATCACGTACTTAATTACAGTAATGAGAAATACAGGAGGATTAAGGAAACAAAGGAATGGCGAAAATTTTGACTCACCAGCCGATGGTCACTCTTTCTCCCATACTCGTTACACGCTTACGTTGACCCGATCAAAAAGGGATTAGTTTGGTTCGACGGTTCTACTCGCGGCTTACGCAGGATTTTTCTAACGGCTTTGGACGTCGGAAAATCTCGCGAAACTGGTGGAAATCCGGCACAGCTGCGCCACTTTTGATTTGGGCGCGATAATTATGTTTTTAAAAACGAATTGTTAATTTAGTTAAAATTATACAATAAAATACGTGTTGTCGATTTAGAGGCTAATTTAATTATGATCTAAAGTACATGTACAGTTCACACCTGCCCGAGACAAAGGCAGCTGCGTCTGCATAATAACAATCTTATGTTCTAAGAGTTTCCATGCTGAGTAAGCACAATAAAGCTTAATCTAGTACGGAGGGGCCAGGTGCATCCATAACCAGGTACGGTACGCCCCTTATTTTTGATAATAATGATATCATTTTTGGAGTTCATGATTTATTTCAAATAATTAAATACAAGGATAATAATAACTTTACCACAATGGACAGTATTAACTATTATTATGGTATTAACAGTAAGAAAAATAAAAATAAAATAGAAATTGAATTAATATTGAAGTTTAGGTGAGTTTGACACATATTTAACTATTATTATTAACCGGCAAAACACTCACGTTAAGTATCCGGGCACCGGGAGCTCGCAGACGCCACTGCGCACTCGCCCTGAAGAAGAGCATCGGACATGCTCGAAACCCGGGTCGACGTATTCGATCGTTAACGTGAGTGTTTTGCCGGTTAATAATAATAGTTATTATAAGTTTGTATATATCCATAACACAGGTAGATGACGGGAAGAAATAATTAAAAGCAATCACCACTATAACACGTCGTAACTTGAGAATAAATACAAAAGAAAATAAATTATAATAGTCATTGTGTTGGTTTTTTCCCACCATCATCTCCATGTTCAAGCAAGCAAAACGTATTATAATCACAACACTGTTTGTTTTTGCCAGCACTAACACACGTTCGGATTTGGTACGAACGGACCACGTACTTGATCCGTTTCCGTACCAAATCTGACCGACGGCAGACCATCAAATAATGCACATCCAAATAAAGTACAGCCATTAATGCACGGCCAATAATTCATGTACATGGATTTGAAATACATGGTCAGCTTTTACTGGCCGCTTTTTATTGCCTGTAGAAAATTGGTCCGTGTTGATAATGCACAGCCAATAATTCATGTACATGCTTCCAATTACTGGATGCGCAATATCGGCCCGTAACGATAATACTTAGCCAATATTGCACGGCCAATAATTCAATGCCAACCATAGAATATAAAGAATCTCATCTTCATGCCTTGCTTGTGTTAGCGAGTTGGATTCACTCGCCATAACTAAAAAAAAGTCACGGTAGGTGCGACGACGAGTGAAGCGAGGAGGAGCGTTACGTTCAATGGTGACCACACAAAGCCAGAATTATGATGAATAACACTGAACAGCGGTCTGAAAATTGTTAACATAGCAAAATATATCTACTCTGCACACTGGAACGTACAAACGAGGCTTTGTCTGTGCCATGTCTATTTAGTCTGTGATGTACACGGATTATTGGCCGTACATTAACACCATGTACATGTAAAACTTTTATCTCTGTTTTTCGCGCGAACTGTTATTGGCAAAATTGTGGTTACGCCGCACAAGCCATACCAACAAGAAGAAGAAGAAGAACACCATGTACAAAAATTGTCCGACCAGGGGCCTTAATATCAGCTTCATAAATACTATGCAAGTTCCGTGCAGTTCTTGAACCTGGCTTAAACAGTTTTGAATGAAATCATACCATGACGCTCATTTAGGTGAACTATTTAAATGTTGTTTTATCAAAGGAGAAAGGATAATATTTATTGTAGTGACAGGACAACCGAATATGAAATCTATAAACAATAAAAATGACGATGAAGTTTCACTGTTTTTTATTATTAATTTGTCAAATGTACTTAGACGCAAAGTGTTTTTGACACACTCTTCGTCGCATAATAACCACATTCTTGTTGAGCTCCTACAAAGCCAAATCATTTATAGCTTTTACCCATATCTGAAATCCATTCTGGCATTCTCGGAAAAGCGTGAAGATATACATCAGGCTTAGAGCTGGTACAGCCCGGAACGCAACACCTGTCTGACATAGATATACTTTTAACGAACAATATCACAATAATTATCACACGAAAACACAATTCACTAGTTTTTTCTAGTCTTTATAAATAAAATCAAGCGGTTTTTTTAATTTTTATAAAAACAACAGGAGTACCAAAAGTGTTGCTCACCTACATTTTGGAAAAGCGGTAGATTAAGTCCTAAAATCGGTATAAATTGGTAGAATGTCATGGTAAAAACGGTAGATCTACCTTTCTAGTTTGATAGATTAATATAATAAAAAAGGTAAAACAAAAGCTTTATCAAAATTAAACAAATGTTATTTAATATTTATACATGCTTTTATAAAAAAAATGTTCAAGTGTTCCGAGCTGGGTTCCCGTTCTTGGTTATGAAGGGGTTTGCGCAACATTGTATGGAGTACTGGCGTTGTTTTTCTTTTTGGCAGCCACAAAGGGTAATACGCAAAAGTGGCGTTTTTTTAAGTTACTTCAGCCACTAATGAAACAAGTATTTTTCGAAAGAAGTCTTCAAAATAAACAATTTATAGTTTTACAACAACTGCCTAAAGTATATACCTACCCGCTTAGAATAGGCACGACGTGCGAACGTTGACCCGCCCGGGCCAGCCGTCCGTCGGCAGTAGGTTTAGGCATCAGCTGCGTAAGCATTCGTGAGTAGGTAGGTTCCTTCGTCGTTATATTTATTCTAAGTGGGTAGATATGACTGGCGTTATTACTGGTGTCTATTCTGTGATACGTTCATTCGCGCAATGGGTAATAGATGCGTAGCAATCCACATGGGTTCATAATAATAAAAATGATTTTTTTTCTCTTAAATAATGACCATTTATCAATTCTAAACCATCCCATTCAATATTGTGCACTAATGAACAAAGACCTTATATATGAATATTTTATTGATTTTTTAAAATTCTTACAATACAAATAGCTCGGCCCCTATATATTTTATGCAGTTGTTATTTAACTATAAATTGTTTATTTTGAAGACTTCTTTCCAATAATACTTGTTTCATTAGTGACTGACGAACTTAAAAAAAAACACCACTTTTGCGCATTGCCCTTTCCTGCACAATTATCCTACTTGCTAGAGCCGAGCCAACTTACGAGTCTTTTGCCGGTTAATAATAATAACTTCTCACCGCTGACTCCGTTAAACTATTATTATTAACCGGCAAAACGCTCACGTTAGGGATCGAACACTTTGACTCCGTGTTTAGTTATTACTGTTTAGTATATTCAAATCAAAGTTCAATTTTTTTTAAAGTTTGTAATCACAGTACATCAAAACTCTACGGCTACGAAAACAAAATATAATAACATGTAAAATTAGAAGATTTAACTTTAACTTTTTTCAAATATAGCTTCAGCGGGATTGCCGCAATGCCACCAGTACCACGTGGATACATTAGAAAATAAGCTAAGATTAGTGGGTTATGGAACACTGATCAGCATCGTTATCAACGAATGCCAAACACAGGATCAAGTAAGCCAACGAAATTAAAGTTATATGATTATTAACGGGATATTTACCGTAGTAAGGTTGTGGAATGAGCTCCCGATATTTCGGCGCAGTTACATGCACCATGTTCACGGGAAGACGGTGCATGTAACTGCGCTGAAATATCGGGAGCTCATTCCACAACCTTACCACGGTAAATATCTCGTTAATAATCATATAACTTTAGTGAACAACCGTGATAGTTTAAAACCAACGAAATTGTAGTCAAATTTCTATGCACATACCATGCACAGTTGACAATGTTGACAGTGACACCTTCGTTTCGTGGAATTTACCTGTGGGCCTAGCACGAAAATCTGCGTAAGTGTAACGTAATCGTCTTGTCAACATTAGCAACTGTCACGCGTTGTTAGTGTTTTTTTTTATTTTTAGTGAATGCTCACGACCACGTCTTTAGTTTCTACATTCCTCGCAGTTCTGTTACATGCATATGTTGAAGTAAAGAGTTTTAATACATGATGATGATGAACTCTTTTCTATGTATCTCATTGCATGACATCTGGTAATTTATTTATGACAGAGAATGTTTTGTCACTCGAAATAAATTGTGTAGTCACAATGTTTGTAATTGGCCGATAACTCTAAGGTTCCAAACAGGGGGCACTACTTGGTCGAAACTCCTATGACCACAGGAGGTAATGATCGCTCACGCCGCACATGTTCTGGCGGGTGCAAGAAGCGAGTCGGATTGTATTGTGTGGGATGCAACCAACCCTGTTGTCTTGCCTGCTTTCCTATCAAACATGATCTCGTGTAAGGTAGGAAGCAGGGTATGTTTACCTTCTTGCAACTATTTATATTATATGTTACTGTGTTCTGTCCTGTATACTTTCACCTATTATATTTTTTTCTTTTCATATTGTATTTGTTTCTATCTCGCTTATTTCTGTACCAAGCCCTAGTTTGTTTCCTATTGATTTGTTGTGATATTTTGTTTTTAGCTTGATAGGTATAAAATATGTTTTTTTAATTTTTTTTTTGAATCTTCTCGTTTTGTGTCATATTGTACTTTTTGTGTGTGATATTGTACTGTTTTTCAATGCATCATGCACTATTAGATGTGATAAATTCACTTTTCATTGTGTTTGATATCGTATTGTTTTTCAAAGTATCATGCACTATTATATGTGATAAATTCACTTTTCATTGTGTTTGATATCGTATTGTTTTTCAAAGTATCATGCACTATTATATGTGATAAATTCACTTTTCAATGTGTTTGATATCGTATTGTTTTTCAAAGTATCATACACTACTAGATGTGATAAATTCACTTTTCAATGTGTTTGATATCGTATTGTTTTTCAAAGTATCATGCACTATTAGATGTGGTAAATTCACTTTTCATTGTGTTTGATATTGAACTGTTTTTCAATGTGTCATACACTATTAGATGTGATAAATTCACTTTTCAATGTGTTTGATATCGTATTGTTTTTCAAAGTATCATGCACTATTAGATGTGATAAATTCACTTTTCATTGTGTTTGATATCGTATTATTTTTCAAAGTATCATACACTATTAGATGTGATAAATTCACTTTTCATTGTGTTTGATATTGAACTGTTTTTCAAAGTATCATGCACTAAGAGATGTGATAAATTCACTTTTCATTGTGTTTGATATTGAACTGTTTTTCAAAGTATCATACACTATTAGATGTGATAAATTCACTTTTCATTGTGTTTGATATCGTATTGTTTTTCAAAGTATCATGCACTATTAGATGTGATAAATTCACTTTTCATTGTGTTTGATATTGAACTGTTTTTCAATGTATCATACACTATTAGATGTGATAAATTCACTTTTCATTGTGTTTGATATCGTATTGTTTTTCAAAGTATCATGCACTATTAGATGTGATAAATTCACTTTTCATTGTGTTTGATATCGTACTGATTTTTAATGTGTCATGCACTAGTAGATTGACTTGTTTACTTTTTACTGCTTTTCAATTTCGTTTAGTTTTATCGTTTAGATGCGACAACACCAGTTATGCTTTCTTTCTTTATGCTATTTATTCGTGTACTTTTTACTGCATGTGATATTGTACTATTTTCAATGTAACCTGCACATTCAGGTGATACAAAATAACTTGTTTTATTTCTTTGATATTGATTTGTTTACTTTTTATTGTATGATGTTGTACTGGGTTCATATGTAGTATATACGTTCAGGTGATGCAAAAGCACTTTTTGTTTAAACAATTGTATTTTAATGATATAAAACATCAGTTTTGGTTCAACTTCAATACTTAGATGTGATACAAAATCACTTTTTGTTTAATAAGTTGTATTTTTATGATAAAAATATCAGTTTTGGTTCAATTTTATGTCGGCGCAAAGCTTCAACCGATGTAATTATTTAGTCAAGCGCCACCTAGTTTGTTTTTGGTGGACTAGAGATGCAAAGTGGCGCCATCTCTGGTATAACTCTGGTAGCGTGCGCTGATTGGTCGGTCGGTCGTTGAGAGCCAATTACCGTTGAGTACTTAGTCATCGTCCGACAGAGGCTGGGGGTAGCGCGCGGACACGCTCGGAGCGGAGGCTCGGAGGAGCTCACTTTGCGTTTGGTCGTAGCAGCGTTCGCTACTAAGTGGAATACTTTGTCCCCAAGTTAATTCAAGTTGATCTCTAAACACTATCTGTAAATCTCAGTGTGACGTAATTAAAGCAGACTCATTATACATGTGATATCTTATTTTCCTCGCCCGCTTAATCCACGCCCAGGCGCGAAATTGGAGCATGCCATCGTATAAAGATACGGGCCAAATGTGCCTTTATATACTTAGACGTGAAAAAAATATTTTTAGTTTAAAACCAATCTGCTAAAATAAACTTACTCGTATACTGTTTTTTGCAATTGAATGAACTATGTATATGTGTATAGCCGAAGGCCCATCCATACTAGATATATTACCGATTGATTGATTGCTGATGTTTTAGGTAATATTTTATCTGTTTTTGATGTCGTTTTTTAAAGTGTTTTAGCGAAAGTTAGTACTTTTCTTTGTGTATTGTAATAGTAAAATTCATGCAGTTTATGAATACATAAATACATTCTTGTTTTATAAACATAAAACAGAAATTGTATTGTGATGCGTAACTTGTGAGGACATAAGTGGTTTCCTTTTGATTTATACAAATTAAACTAAACACTTAATAGTTTTAATTCTCCCAGGCCCTCATTTTTTCGACTTTTGTGTTATTATACGAAGCTCTCCCACATCATCTTCATACACACTTATTATATATGTAATACACATGTAACTTTAGTAGTTTATGCAACTGTCATATAATAGAGGGTATTAAAACACGAATGCAGTTTATAAGATTACACGAGTGTTTTAATACCTAATTATATGCAGTTGCATACACTACTTGATTTAATCTCATGACATTTTTGCTACTAAAGTTTTATCCAACAAAATATTACTCAAATTCTTATGTACGAAATAGCGCCAAAATGGAAAAAGTATTCTTCTTCTTCTTCTTGTTTGTATGGCTTGTGCGGCGTAATCACAATTTTGCCAATATCAGTGGAAAAAGTCTGTTATTGGTCTATTGGCTCGGAACCAGCGCGTTGCGCGCGCAGCTCACCACAGATAATGTGTACTTAAATTGAATTGAAACCTCCTTGGTCGGGACACATTGTACTTTAATAATTAAAAAAATGTTTATAAGCATTGTTTCGTTAGGAGAATAATGCTTTAATTTAAAATTTTAATTTTCTTAAAGAAGTATGTAAATAAAATATGCCAATAAATGTCTGTAATTCATTTCATAATTAGAACATCACCGAATGAGATTATATAAAATTATTTTAAGTACCTAGTACTACATCCTGCTTTATGACTGCCGTCGATTAATAATTTAAGATCGTATAATATGAATTACCTAAGTTCGCATTAAAGCTCTCTAATAGTAATAGTTAAATACGTTATTTAACTTAAACTTTAAACTAATAGTTAAATACGTTATTTTATAACGTGAGTGTTTTACCGGTTAATAATAATATTATTAACCGGTAAAACACTCACGTTAAGGATTGAATACGTCGACCCGGGTTTTGAACATGTCCGATGCTCATCTTCTCATAATAATAGTTAAACATGTGTCAAACTCACGAGAATTACAATACAAAAAAATATTACGTATATTATTTTCTGTTCTTACACTTATATTTAATTCCGCATGGTAGACACTACAGTTAATCTAAGGCATAAGGCATATTATTTGATACTTTTAGTATTTGATTTATATTTTAGACATGTAAGCTACACTAAATATTGGAAGACCCTGGTTTCTGAAACAGAGTAGGTACCTACTAGTTCGGGAACCAGTGGCTTCTCAGTTTTATTTGTAACAACATTTCCACAACAAGAAATAATACTTTGATTGCTTGATTGATGTAATGGGGGTTCTGCACATTCAACAAGAAAAGCACTTAAAGAGCTCTATTTCATTGCACCAGATATTACTCTAAGAAGCTCAACGTTTCAGTACGGTGAGTCCAGGGCACAGATTAGATAATATAGTGGGGTCGGTATGTATCGAACCGGTACAATAATTAGCAGTCAATTGTACCTATATACACGTAATTTGTATAATTACAAAAAAAATGGGCGGTACAAAAGTGTTAATACATTGTAGATACGAGTATGTAGTTAAATTTTTTTATTACTTCACAGTGAAATAATTATTAATTGTTAAAGTTTTCGAAAATTCCATCTAAAAGTATGGACACCATCTTAACAAAAATACTACATGCCTATGTACAACTTATTAATGAAAACACATGATTCGCGTCAGTGAAAAAATATCTCTCTTACTCTTTTTTACACCGAGCATTCGGTGTGAAAGAGATTGTCGCCTTTCGGCTTTCGTTCGTTCGTTTTCGGAAGAAACAAAGGCCGCGCGGTGGCAGGGCGGAGGGTGCGGGGTTGGTCGGAACGAGCTAGGACGCGAGATTGCCGAATGTTATGATTATGAATGATACATTTCTATGTAGGGGTGTTAAGTTTCATGCATAAACCGCGCGCATGTAGTATATTTTAATGAATAGTGGAAATGCCTAGAATAAAATTTGTAGGTGTGAATCAATCTAGACGTTTGACCAAATATTGATGATTATGTGGGTTTTTTTTTTAAGTAGTTTCAATATTCTTCTCATGTATGTATTAAGCATATAGTGCTGTTTTTTTTTTTTGGTAATTATACAAATTACGTGTATATGTATGGACTCCAGCTGTAAGGCCGCCATTTGACTTCTGGGTGGTGAATTTCCAATATATAGTAATTATCTATGGTGAATCATGGGCCGGTTATTGCTGCCCGGTGTCATTTTGCTCAACTAAGGAAAAGCCAGCTCGATCACATCCTAACATACAATTCATGTACATGGACGCCAAATGTGTTCCGATCTTCAATAGCGGACTGTATGAGTTGTGGTGCTGATGAAAAACGATGCACAAATTGAAAGTACTTTTAATCTATCTTGCCGCCGCTTTAGTTCGAGGGCCCTCATCGTAGCTAGTTTTATTTTCTCTTTTAGGCTAATATATTTATCCGAGAGTGTTCGTGTTAGAGAGATGTGGCGTGGAGCCTCAGATTACGGTTCCTATATTTACGCATGTTTTGTGTGCATGGTAGCCTCATTGATGGTTGCAATATCTAGTTTTGTATTAATGAGATTCTGTACTATGACATGGCTAAACTATACATAAATGGACTATCAGTTACCACCAAAAGAAGGAATAGCCCCCAGTTTTTAGAACGTTGGCCTTGATTAGTTGACCAACTAAATACTAAACGCTCATTGGTCAATGGTATTGTATGACGCGATATGTGACCAATCAACGGTCAGTAGTCCGTCTGTGCTAGCTAATCAAACGTTCCAGTAGGTCTACCATGGGTTTGCAACATTGACACCAATCGATGCTCGATATCGACTGCCGCGAAATAATGGTATGAAATAATGAACAGTGCCGCCTTGCGGTCCATTGTAGAACTAAAATTGACAGCGAGTACGCCAATCACAAGCGTAATAGGTAGACGAGATCAAGTATCGACTATAGATGACATTTATGTTGCCAACTCATGGTAGACATACAGAAACTCGAGGTTAGCTTTTAATATCGAATAAACGTGTCTATGAATAAAGTACCTATAGTGTCAGTCTATCTGTCATTCTACAAGTGTCGTCGTGTACAAATCATCGAGGCGGCAATTCTTGTTATGGTCGACAAGTGTTGTTTCCGGAGTGGTCTGTAATAAAAACTGCAAATCGTATGAAAATAAATTTAGTTTTATTTTATTGTTCATTTTGTTCACTCTCCGGGCCATACGATGGACTCTATCCAGTCGGTGTAAGCGGAGACGCGCGTGTAGACAGCCGGGCGGCCACTCTTAGCACAGCCAGCACCGAATGACGTGACACCTATCACGTGGAAGATGCAGTGGTTGTCTTTGGATGCCACTTGAAGAGGCGAGCCGGAAT
This sequence comes from Selenia dentaria, assembly GCA_917880725.1. Lineage (NCBI taxonomy): Eukaryota > Metazoa > Arthropoda > Insecta > Lepidoptera > Geometridae > Selenia > Selenia dentaria. The sequence continues at coordinate 15,348,805 of OU862903.1, forward strand.
CACCCTATAAGTATTGATTAAACTAACATTAAAATATATAAAATATACGCGTACACACTCACAAAGAGAATTAATATTAGATTGTGCATTGTCAACATATTTTCATAAAAATGAAAATGTATGCGCGAGATCCGATTCTTAGCCAACTGTAGTAGGAGTGTATAGTGCCACCAACTTATCTGTTCAGGTGGGCAAAATTGGAACTACAGTGTACATACCAACTAACTTTGGCGTTTATAATATTAGTAGGATTCTTTGTAGAATTTGCAAATTAATGAGTGGCTTGAAAGACTGCCCTATGTTTTGTTTCTCTTTTTTCTTGGTGAATTTCTTAGGTTGCAATACCAAAATTCTACACTAGCGACGCTGTCACCTGAACAGATAAGATGGTGGGACTGTACCACTAAACACTGAAACAAAACAAAAATGGCAGCTATTAGTGATGTCCGACGATAATCGTTCTTTCACAATTAATCGATTTCTGTTATTGTCGATTTATCGTGTACAAACTCATTTAGTGTGTACACGCTCATTTAGTATGGACACGCTCATTTAGTGTGTACACACTCATGAACATACAAAATAACAACATCCAAGGCCCGATACAAACATGTATGTTCATGACACAAAATTTAAGCGAAAGTCTACTTCTTTTTTTATAATGGACGAAGTAAAAAGTGACTCCCTCTCGCCTGATGGATTATTTGTGTTTTTTGAATTGTAATATCTCGGGAAAGGATCAAAGGACATTACGATACTTTTCACCATCACCACGCAGGTGAAACCGCGGGGCGCAACTAGTAATATACAGTTGTTGTAGTTTGTAGACCTACAGTGTTACTATAGAATAGTTTAATTTTGTATTTTATCTACCTACTTGTTAAGATAATAAAGTGTAAGTATTCTTATTCTTTAAACATTAGTCACGGTCAGAACTTTTAAGAGTTTATAGTAAGGCCCCAGTAGTATTACTTGCCAAAATACCGTTTTAACAGTAATAAATCAGTAATGTGCAAGCAGCACATTACTGCTTCCATATAGAATGATTGGCATGGGTGGTGTCACCAACTTAGGGGTCTCTTGCAAAAAAGGACCTTTATAGCGAGTCGGGTTTCATTGCTTCATGTTATTCAAATTCTGACATTGAACTCACAGATGGTTCTTCTCTTTCGGTCTATTGTGGAATTCGCAAATGCTCGCATTGCGTGGTAATTTACTGTTATCAATTGGAACTGGGGAAATTTGCCTCCTAAATAGTAAACTTGATGAAATCAAGCTTGAAATAAATTGATTGTTTAGCTAGTCAATTGCTATATTATCATATTTAACATAAAATGATAAGAAAAAATATGTTATGTTAAATTTAAGGTCTTGGATTCCAAGGTAATAACATGATATTAGATACCTACATTAATATGTATTTTTATGTCCCTTTTGTATTAACTCGCTATGTATTTTTCTCCAATTGTTTGTCTTAATTTGCATAGATTTATATACTCGTATTTATATAGTAAATAGGGCGAATTATATGCATATTTGCTGATGTTTTAACAACGCGCCCATGTCTAAGAATAGGTTGCCTGGAAGCCTGCTTTTAGTGATAAGGTCGCCTGAAACTATCTTTGTATATATTCAATTTAAGTTCTCTTATATTCATGTTTATGTGTATATCGTATTATCTATCTATCAACTTGACGAATGATTAATATACAAACCATACGAATCCACACCAAAAACAAAAGTAATGCCAACCTGACAGGTGTCTTTCCCCCCGCGCAGCTCGCCCGCGCACATCTGCGAGTTGCGGAAGCCGTCGAGCCAATTCCGGTTGCGGTAGTTGGCGAGCAGCTGGTCACAGTAATCGTTCTGTAGTAGCAATAAGGACACTTTCTGGAGCTCTTTGGACGTCATATCGGATTCTGGAATTATCATTAACATTGCAGTAATTGAGCGAGCGAGACAATGTTTAAAGAGCCTAGTCGGACATATTATGTTTTACATTTACACTATGAAAACGTTTGCACACTCTTAGCGTTTTCACTCTCATACCCCATCACTACATATGCCCGTGTCGCGGGAGGGAGAGGCAATAATGTACATGATCATAATAATACACAGCCAAATAATGTACAGTCAATAATTCGAGCACATGAATTTAAAATACATCGTCGGCTGACAGTAGATGCGACGACGAGCGAAGTGAGGAGGAGCGTTAGGTTTAATGGTGACCACACAACGCCAGAGTTATGATGAATAAAACTGAACAGCAGAATGAAAATTGTTAATATCGCAAAATATATCTACACTGGACACTGGAACGTGCAAACGAGATTTTGTATGTGTCGTGTCTATTTAGTCTGTGATGTACACGGATTGTGGGCTGTACATTATCGCCCTGTACAAAAAGTGTGTGATATTTCTTGTATATGGAATGGATTCCTTTTCCTGACTGTGTATTATTGCCCGAGCAATATCAGCCCATGTTAATAAAATGCAGCCAAATAATGCACAGCCTGTATTGTACAGCCAATAATGCGAACCATTCCACGGAATATTGGATGCGTACCTATTATTGCCTGGACATTAGTTGGTCGCGAATTATTGGCTGTATCTACATTATAGGGACTCGCGGGAGGAATGGATACACACAATAGGTAACTAATCACAAGATCCAAGACCATTAGGGCTAGCTCAGTTTTAATCTAAAAAATGTCGGCTATATGTCAGTTTTGTCAGCTGCCAGCAACTTACTAACGTTTTTGTTTACTGGAGTTGTTAAAACTGATATAGAGTCGCCATCACCAAATCAAAAGTTTGTTCGACTACTACTTGAGAACTGTGATCAAGTCATTATGATATTTGACAGTAAGATAGTTTGTACTATGGGGTGATTTGAATTAAGTCAAATGAGGTAAGTACGAGTAGGTATCACTATAAATATTACAGTATCGTATTATCTGTTCGGAACATCGTAGTTTTTTTTATTATTTTGGTTAAATGTACTGTTTAAGACAGATCTAGTAATGGATTATTGGTAATTCGAAGTATTCACTTTAAGAGTTGAAAGGGGTGACTAATTGCAATAAATTAGGCCCCTATATGCATTATGCAAAAGTGAACCATGTTTGACGTGATAAAGTCCTACAAATCTATGAACGCCGGCTGCACGCACGAAAAAAATGAGTCATTCTCACGTTCGAGTCAGAGTTCAGAGTTCGCTTGTCTTAAGACGTTGTCACGTAAAATTATCGTCTGCAAACCGACCTTACAAAGAACCATTTTTGTTAGCATCAGCAAGTATACTCACTTGTAGGATCTGTGACTCCCCAGCCTGTAGCGACTGCCCTGACATGAGGAGCGAAGTTCCCGCGGGTCCAAAGACAAGCAGGCCGTACGCCGGCGCTGAACGACACGTCGGTGGCCAGCTCCAGTAGAGCTATGTCGTCGTAGGTGATCGGAGATTTGTACGTCGGATATTTGACAGACTTTCTTATTGGCACCTAGAACACATTTATTTCAGTTAACTAGCATCCACCCCCTGCTATCTTAAATAACGTTTTCAGTTTCTTTACTTAGAAATTTATCTGCCTTTGAGATCATCAGGAACACTGGCGCTAAGAACACCTTCTCACTTTTCATCGTTCTACAATGCGTCATTTACCGTGCAGGCAGTTCGCCTTTGGAATAGTTTGCCAGTTTCAGTACATAATTTTGCCTCATTAAATATCTTTAAAGATCGAATTAAAAAAATATTCTGTCACAGATTTTTATAGTATTACTTTTCAAAGCACTAACGCCTGCTTAAGCGATCTCAAACATTGAAATTTATAGAGAGAAAAATTCCATCCTCGGACGGGATTCGAACCTGCATCTTCTGACTCTCCGTGTCAGACGCCATTGACCAACTAGGCCACCGAGAATCTGGTCCGAGCATCGAATTTTAACTCTCTATTTGACTAACCGTCTTGCGGGGATGGAGCGACATCTATTGGACAGTTAACAGTACCATCCAACCGAAAGAAGCATTATTTAGTAATACTTGAACTTTCGCATTGACGTCGCAACCCTTGTGATTTTTATAGTATTACTTTTCAAATTTGTCATTTGTCATTGTGGTTGCGATGTCCCGTCCGAGGATGTGAATTTTTCTCTCTATAAATTTCACTGTCACAGATTGGTGTTTGCTAAAACTTCAAATCAAATTTTGCCACTTATTATAATTATTATCATATATGTTCGTATATTGTATTATGTTAGGCTTGTAGTTTATATATGTATTAGTATATATATTATATAAATGTGTATTGTGTGTATTTTATTTTAATTAGGCACTATGTATACTCTGTAGGTATTTATGTATAATATGTATTATAATAACAAAATTTTTATCAGATAGGTACATGTACCTATTCAATATTATCTATACTTACGCTGGTACTATTATTAGTATTTTATTAATATTAGTATTTTCAGGGACAGTGGGGAATACCCCACTGTCCCTGAAAATACTAATATTTCTACCAAAGTTGTCTGGAAGAAATTGCTTCAAGCGATAAGACCGCCTTTTGTACTACTATGTTATTTTTTTGATCGTATTTCAAATAATACATAAAATAGTATTCCATGTTAGGCTTCGCATTAATTTAGAAAATGCGAAAGTCACACAGTCACCCACAAAACGTGCGTAAGTGTGTTATTATGTATGTGTGTAGTTTATGTCTCTTTTATATTTTACTATAGTGTGCAAATAAGTTTTCTGTCTATCTATCTAGTGATGAGATGCGATAATAATATAATTGTTAGTCTTGTGTTAAAAGCGCCATGGCTGCCTATAAGTTCAGTGGTCAAACTACAAAGCGGGTTCAGTGACTCATTTTTAGATTCACATTACACTGGTTGTTTTATGGACTGATATGGTTTGTACATCTGCTTGGCAATCGTTAATAAAATCCTTGGTTCTTGTGTAAAATTGATAGTTGCGTCGAGTCAGCAGTACAAGTAAGTACGGCACTTTATCAATTGATAAATTCGATTTATACCATCGATAAAAGGGTATTTAAAGAGAAATGTTGTCAAATGACATTGATAATGACATTATACAGGGTGTTTGGTAGAGGGACCGACAAACCAAATGAGCGTGTTCGGGGGACCACTTGGAGAATACAAGTTGGCCAAAAAAAATCCCCGGCACCCCAATTATATTAACTTTTTTTTGTGAAATTTTCCTTTTTCTCCGAAATTGTACCTATTTACCACCATAACATTTGTAGAATCTGTTTTAGACCGGATGTTTTTAGTTGAATTTGGTCTCTAATACACCTTCAGGCCACTCACAGCAAAATTGGATACAAAACAGAGCTAACTGATTTAGAGCTCATAGAGTGAAAATATGAAATAAATTTTACCTCATAGTTTAACTTTTACAGTGATAAAAAACCCACTAGCAAGTTTTTTTAGAAAAAAAAGGAACACGCTCATTTGGTTTGTCGGTCCCTCTACCAAACACCCGGTATAGCTCATTAAACCGACTCTGTCGACGTCGAGTTTATCGATCGACAATGTACCGTATTTGCACTGCAGATTTGAATTCAAAAACTAAAAAAAGTATTTATCAAAAAACGGAACCGACTTCAACACTAAAAAGTTAGTATGAAATAACCTGTTGAAGTCGGTAGTTACCAGAATAGTTCAAACTACCTATTATCAGAGTATTATGCGCATGGTACCCTTGCTGATTACGATATCAATTGTCATTCACAGTCAATGATTACATCATCAAAATAGGCGAAACACTTTTCAGTACAGAGTGTAACTCAAAAACTGCTGGACCGAATTTGATGAAATTTAAATGGGGAAAACCTTAAAAATATAACCAAACAAAAAATAATTTTGAGAATCATGTGAAATTTAAATGAAAAAAACAAATGGAATTCGGAGGCATAAAGGGGAGAAATCGATGAACTTACACAAAAAAATGCATACAGTCGAACATAAACTTCCTCCTTTATAAAGTCGGTTAAAAATCGAGTTACTACTGTGTCTGCCTATATCAACTATTAGTTGTTCTGTGGTCTACGTCATGATTTAGGAAAGCGTGAGTTCAAATGCTATATAACTTTTAGGTTATCGAGAACACAAAATCTCGAGCTTGAGGCTTGTTATATATATATATATATATAATTTGTATAGCTGTAAGCGCATGTAGTTGGATTGCAATCCAGCTTTAAAATTAATAAATATTTTATATTATTATGATTGTGATCTGTTTTGTGCTTTAAGTAAATAAAATAAAATAAATATAACTAATTTTTCAACCGACTTTTAAAAAAAAGGAGGTTCTCAACACGTCTGTTTTTTTATGTGTTATCTCGTAACTTTTTACCTTTAGTATAGTGAATCAATTTTGGTGATAAAAAAGTGGTTAATTAACAAATACTGTAAACCGGCTTTTGGTCTATTATAGCCATATTATAGCCATATATATATTGATGATAAATTATTACAAGATCAATTTTAATTGAGACCACATGATAAGTACCAACTTTCAAAAGAAAAAAATCTTCACAAAATAGGTAACACATAAAAAATATAATTAAAATAATAGGGAAGAATTTGGAACCTCAATTTTTTGGTAATTGGTTGAAAACAAATACCTGAGCACTTCGGGTGATTTTTTTATTGTATAGGTTGGCAAACGAGCAAGCGGCTCAACTGATGCTAAGTGATACCGTCGCCCACGGACATCCGCAATACCAGAGGTCTCGAGGATGCGTTGCCGACCTTTGAAAAAGGGGAAGGGATAACGATGGAAGAGGAGGAGGGAGATCGGGCCTCCAAAACCTCCGACTGAAACGCAATTGCAAGCTATGTTACTTCACGTCGGTGTTACGTGGGAGTGTGGTACTTCCTCCGGTCGTGCCGGCCCAGTCGGCTGTGGGGTTACAGAGCGGGGCACTACCACCGATTAATACTTAAATAGTATTTACAACTCACATCGATAGGATGAGCGCCGTCGTTCACGCTAGGGTCTATGTTCTGGTCTCCGAGCCTGGCCACAACAGGAGACGGGTCGCGAACCCTGGTGTCTCGGAACTGCAGACAGTGGCCCGCTGTCAGCACGAACCGCGGGGAGATGAGGCTGCCGCCGCAGTAGAACGAGTAGCCGCCTTCGAAGTTAGACCAACCAAGTGCGGCCTGCAATATTTATTGATTTATTATATTTATTTAACAAAGGTACATTCTTACACATTTTGTGTGCTGTTTAAATCTTGGCAAATAATAATATAGGTAAGTACCTGTAGAAGTATGATAGGAGTTTTTATATAAATTGTAAAAATATTTAAATTTTACAATAAAGCTATAAGTAGCAAGCTATAACTAAGAAACACAAAATATGCAATATCATAAAAAACGATATTAAAAATTATTTAGTGACACTTCCGCTGAAAAAAAACAATGATTTTGGCTTATTTGGGGGTGTGCACCACCCTCCCTCCCGCACAAACTGCTAATAGGAAGAATATAAAATAAAATACACAAGAAAACCCAAATAAACCAAAAACGATTCGACACGTGTTTCGCCTCTACACGAGGCATCCTCAGGAGATGTTGACTCGTCGAGCGCTAGACCGACAGTCTACAGACTCGTCGGTCTATTGTCGGTCGTGTATTCTTCCTATTAGCAGTTTGTGCGGTAGGGAGAGTGGTGCACACCCCCAAATAAGCCAAAATCATTGTTTTTTTTAGCGGAAGTGTCACTAAATAATTTTTAATATCGTTTTTTGATAATGGATTTCCGCAAAGTAACGCCTGAATCAATAAATTATATGCAATATCATTTCAGCAGCGCACTAGATTGAACCTTACCTTTACCATGAGTTAGCAACATAATAATGTCATCTATAGTCGATACTCGATCTCGCGTACCTATTAATTAAGCTTAATAAGCGATTGGCGTTCTCGCTGTCAATTTTAGTTCTACAATTGACCGTGAGGTGGCACTGTTTTTCATACATTTGTTCGCGGCAGTCGATATCGAGCATCGGTTGGTGTCAAATGTTGTAAACTCATGGTAGGCCCACCTGTGTTACGATGCTAAACTGTAATAGGATGAGATAACAGATTCTAACTCATAATATCGTTTTTGACGTGAATACGTCTTTAAATTTGCTGCCATACGCGGGCAATCCAATAAACCGGTCTATGCCCATGGTCCACCTACACAGTTCCATTGTTGTACCGAGGGCAATTATTTCTTCCCGTAGTTCACCTCAAGAAAACTGGGTGTACCAGGGGCTTTTATTTTTTACCATGGTTAATTTTTTCACCTGGCTGTACCAGGGGTTTATTAATTATTAATCCCGTCGTCTACCTGTGTTATGGATATATACAAACCATAAACTCAATATCAATTTTTTTCTTACACACTTACAGTACAATCAAAAAGTGTGAAATCAAAATCATAAAATACGACATCAACTGTCACTTTAACAGAAGTCACAGGTAAGACTTATATCCGTGTTATTTTCAATTCGAATACAGTCAAGTGTGAAATCAAATTCGGAATACACGTCAACAACTGTCAATCAATCAATCAATCAAATCATTTATTCGCCAGAATACAGTCATAAAGGTCTTAAATAATATAAATGTGGCAAATTGTACTCAATCTGCAAGCAGACGTGCGAATTCTTGAACTTATAAAATAATAAAGTAAATGTCAAGTTAGAAAAAAAAAGGTATTATAATTAAAATAGATAAATGTCAAAATAAATAAATAAATAGCATTACAATCAAGTTATTAACAAATCATTACAATTTTGAGTCTATAAACTCCTTAGCACTATAAAAACTGTCACTTTCACAGCTGTCACAGCTAATACCTAAATCGGTATTATTTTCGAGTCAAATATAAATTTGACATTTTAGTTACATAGATTTTGGAAAATGGAAGAATTTTTAACTAGAATTGATTAAACACATATTGGCCAGTAGTAATAATGGAATGAAAATTCCCCTATGTTACTACTAGAGCAGCTAGTTGTAACACGGGAAAAAATTATCCGTCTTTCTACTGGCAGTAAAACTGGTAGTAACACGGGTAACGAATCAAAATTACTGCTGGAAAAGATTTTTTTTAATACTTACCATGTGCGGGAACTCTCCCTGCGTAGCATCCTGTCCCCCGACGATGAGCTCGACGCCGGTGTAGTCGCACTTGGGCGCAGATATTGACAACGTCTCAGGGTCCGGTAGTAGGGGAATGTAATCGACTTTCTCTACCACACCGCGGCTGTACTCTTCGCATTCTACGGATATATAATAACATTAATTTATTATTTAAATGCGTTACTTTGCAAAAATACATTTTAATTAAAATATTTTAATGGCACTTTCGCTGGACTAATGCATAAGACAGAGCTCCTCTGTTTTATGCATTAGTCATAATTAGTTATGCAGTGTGTACCGCTCTCCCTCCCATACAGTGCAGTAATTCAATAAAACATATATAAATGTATCATATATAATTAATATAATATATAAATATATTATATATTATTATTATTTATAAAAAAGTCGGGTTTGTTCGAACACTTATAACTCGTGAATAGCCAGACCGATTTTTATGGTTTTTGATTTGTTGTATTTGGCTCTGTCCCGAATCGCAGAATAACTATTAAAAACATTGGAAAAATGACGAATAAATAAAATACAAAAAAAATATTCCTAAACAAAATGTCCAACTGTCAAACATTTAATGTTCTTCCCGCGAATACTATACGCGCCCCGCCAATTAAAGAACATAAGTATGAATCGACAAGATATATGCACAATATTCGGATACTTGCCTAATTTAGATTTTAACAAGTACAATTTGCAAAATACAAATTTCCATTCTATTCATTTTATTCTATACAAATTTCTATTCATTTCCGAATTTGATAAAATTTTAATGGGACCACACAAACAATACAAGAATTTGGAGAATCAGTTCATTCAGTCGAAAGTTATGAGGTAACAAACATAAAAAAAACAGTCGAATTGAGTACCACCTCCTATTTTTGGAAGTAGGTAGAAAAACATCAGTAACGAAAAAGGAAAGATACACATATAATGGTTTTCAAATATCTATGCGTGCGTTCAGAAATTTATTTTGTGTAAAGTACTTACAACAAATGACAATTTTATATAAAAAAAAAACTTCAAAAGATTGGTCTCACTAATCATTCCAAATATACCTATATAATGTAACTATATTTAAATTTTATTTCTATTTGTGTTCTTATCTTACTAAAGTAATGGGATTAGTGTTTATATTGTAGTCATTGTATTACTTTCATAAAATCATAAATTAAGTTTAGCTAATCTGCAACACGATATAAATTGGTCCTGGACCTGTAGGTCTACCATGAGTTTACAACATTGATACGAAATCGAATGGTCCTGCCATTCGATTTCGATTCGATTGGTGTCAATGTTTCATTCCCGCCTTTGCTATCCAGTCAGGTCCTGGATTTACCAACTGGTCAGTCAACTACTACTTACTTCGTTCGCAGACGCGACGGTTGTCGTTAGCGTTGCTTTCCCATACAGGACGGCTGAAAAATAAAAACATATAAAGGTTATCTGTACCGTATCATGAACCCCTACCTACCCCCACTACCACACATAAGAAGAGGAGGGAATTCCATTTTGAACTTTATTTCTATTATGTAACATACAAATTATATATGGGAACAAAACGAGCTTTGCATTTTTACTTCACTGGTCACAAAAAAACTCTTATTTTTATTTTTATATTGGATCATCAAAGTGACTCCCTCCCGCCTGATAGAAAGCGGAGGTGGAATCACGAAGCGATGACCATCCGTAAACTGCATTAATCGGCACCCCTATGGCGGCCTGATATATACGCCCCACTCGAAAGAGCCAGGGTCATAGCTGCAAGGAAATACGTACGCCGGCAGAGTATTCCACAATTCACTTACACGACAGAGGAGAGAACTGCCAAACTTTTGGGTTCGTGGTAAGAAACTTTGAATACCTAGTATATAGATGGCAAGCTAGGCCGGAATGAGTAGTTCAAGATCGTAATGTTAAGGAATAAGATAATGTGGTCGTCTTAACAAACAGTAGAAAACGCTTCGAGTAGCTAATACTTCTAAACAGTTTTAGGGGTTCTAAGTGTTGAGTGACTTCAGGGTCTCCAATAATACGGACAGCGCGACGTTGCAGTCGATCGAGAGCATCCATAAGGTACTTAGCGGTTCCATCCCAGAGGAGGCAACAATATTCAATACATGGGCGCACCTGAGTTTTGTAAAGAAGGCACCGCTGATCCGGGGTAAAGAAACGCCTCGTTGTGTTCAGGACTCCGAGTTTGCGGGAAGCTAACTTGATAATACTCTCGATGTAGTCACGCTGGTTCAGGTCACTACGTATGTCCATGCCAAGGATGTCAAGATTACGTTGTACAGGTAAGGTGATATTCTGAAGAGAAGTAATAGGAAGAAAATGGAGATGTTTTTGCCGAGAACGCGCACACTTGAGTCTTCATAGCTTTGAACTCAACCAAGTTGCCCGTACTCCAACGAGAGATGCTGTCAAGCACCCCGGAAAGCTCAGCGACGACAAACTGTCTATTCTCCGTCAGGGCCACTTGCTTTCCTAAGTTCGTCAAGTAACAACAGCTCTCGGCGCACGTCACACTGCCTAATGCAGACATCGGGCATGGTGGTGCTCCGTGCTGCACTGGGTTATTGTTGACGGCTGCGCGCCATTGCCATCGAGTTGGGAGTTTGTCGAAAAATTATGAGCGAGCAAGTCGGCTTTCTTTTGCGGTTGATGAGCTAGTGACCCATCAAGATATCTCAGCGTAGGTAGCGAAGGCTGGCAGAAGTTTGCTTAAACTATTTTGACCTGTTGCCAATAACTGCGGCTACCTGTGGTATGCGATTGAAGGTACTGGCCAACACGAGCAACTCGTTGGGCATCCACTCTCATATGTTCTCTTGCAGTCTATGGCTTTATTATAGGCTTGTTTTAGGGAGTTTTAATTAAGATCTTTGAGGGTGCGGATCCTGGTCCAAGCGCGATATGCTGCCTGTTCAACGTAGAATAACAAGTTCACGTTCATACCCTCGCATTAGGATTCCCTGTGCAGCGGGAGGCATGGTCACTTAATGGCACATCACAACACCCAAGACTTAAAACAAACATATGTGTTTTTAACACAAACATTTGCCCTGGCCGGGAATAGAACCTAGGACTCTACGCTTCCAAGGCAACTACGAGTAACAACTGAGCTAGTGAAGCCGCCATAATAACTAAGGAATAGAGTCTTTCGCACGTATAACCATATCCGATACTTTAAATGTTTCTATTTTTCTATGCTTATAATATTGATGTGATAAACAGACTCACTCTTGAGATTTAGTAGTGGCCGCTTGAAGGATAGTGTTGCCATCTCTGCAGCACACTAGTGAACTGCCGAACGCGCTGTACGCGCAAAACGTCGGTCGGACGCCATTTTGTCTGAAAAAGAAGTACGCTCTATATGAATCAATTTATTTTACAAAAAACGTCTATTCGCCCGTATTCCGCGTGTAGTACATGGCCTCGGAATATTTGGCTGTGCAATACGGGTCGTACATTATTTGGTTGTGCGATACTGGCCGTTCAATATAGGATTAAACCCTATTGAGGCCCCGAGGCAATGCAATATCCTTTAACCATTTGCTGACTTTTTAAAATATATGTTTTGGATTTGACTTAGGACTAACTGACGAACAATGACGGATGATGGACTATATATGACCACTTTTGCCCCAATTGCGCAAATTATTAGATAAAAATATTACTCGAGGACTGGCTATATGCGCACCGTGCGAGGCCATAATGGAACAAAAAAGGATCTCGTCGTTATTACTTTCCCGATCTATCAACAGCTATTGTTACTTCTACTATGAATAAAGCATTTCATCATTTGACAACATGCGTTGAAAAGAAGGTATAGTATTGAGGGAGATAAAATTTCCATAATTTTTCCATAAATAATTTTTTTTCTTGGTGCCTGGCGCGCATTGACTATTACGTTGGGGCCCACAGGGCCCTAGTTGGTGCGGGGCCCCTAGGCAGTTGCCTAATCCGCCTTGTGGATAATCCGGCCCTGATTATAATGACTCGTTTTACACACTCTCACACACTAGACACCAGATTTCTATGTCATCAGAGTATAATGCATCTCATTGCCAAATTTAATTAAGTTTAATTGCAATTTTAGAGCGAAACGCTAGCTAGTAATTACTGTTAATAATTACTGCTAGTAATTACTATAGTACCAACAAATTACCTTACAAAAGTGTACATATTGTGATAACTTACTGAAAATCATTTTTAGCTGACTGACATTTATCCAAAGTAGTACAAAGGCCCCTTGCGTTTGTATATCTATCCGTGCACGAGTCTCCTTCTGAAATGTTATATAAGTTATATTATAAGCGTAGGGGCACCGATGGTAGTGCCACGCTGTAACCCCACAGCCGAATGGGCCGGCACGACCGGGAAAGTACCACACTCCCACATAACATCGACAACAGTAACATAGCTTGCTATTGCGAGTCGTCGGTTTGTGGGAGGTTCTGGAGACCCAATTTCCTTCTCCCGCGTTCTCCCTCTCCTCTCCCTCACTCCTGTGAGGGTGGAGGGGGAGGGGGACTACTGTCTAATACGGGTTCATAATAATAAAAAATATGTGTATTTTTTTCTTTTCTTTTTCACTTTCATGACCAGTTATAGTCAAAGTCAAATTCAAAATCATTTATTCAATTCAAAGGCATCAAAGAAGCACTTATGAACGTCAATTTTTCATTATAATGTACTTTAAAGCCTACCGCCGCGTTCCAAAATACATAGAGCCAATCGAGAAGAAGCGGCAAGAAATTCGGGGCCATTCTTTTTATATAGATGTTTTTACAATGTTTTTACTTAGGTACTACAAATATTAGCTCCAGTGTGTTGCCTTACAAAAGAGAATATAATAATGGTATCAGTAGGGCAAGACACGCTACACTTTGACATCTTAGTACACGAGTAGATAGATCCTGGAGTCAGATCCAAGTTCCAAGCTTTGAATCAGTCCCAAGCTGTTTTATCCTCCAAGTAATCCGAAATTTTGTAATAACCTTTTTGACAGAGTTTAATTTTAATAGTAATTTTAAACTTATTAATAGGCAAATCTCGGATAACATTGGGAACTTTATTATAGAATCGTATACATTGTCCCATAAAAGAATGACTTATTCTGTGGAGACGCGTTACATGTACGGATAGCTTGTGCTTATTTCGCATGTTGATGGAATGAGCATCACTCCTTTTATCAAAACTGTTAATGTTTTTCTTTACTTACATTAGATTTTCATAGATAAACTGAGAGACAACAGTTAGAATGTTTATGTCTTTAAATTTCTGTCTAAGGGAAACTCTGGGAGCCAAACTGTAGATTGCTCGTATAGCCCTTTTTTGCAGTATAAAAATAGAGTTAATATCTGCAGAACATCCCCAGAGATTATCGATTCCAAACCACCTCATTCGATATTGTGCACTAATTAACAATGACCTTATATATAATAACTAGCTGCCCGTGGTTTTACCCGCGCGGTGATGGATGATGATGATGATGATGAATCTTATATAGCCTATGTTACTCAGGGTGAATGTAGCTTTCCAATAGTGAAAGAATTTTTGAAATCGGTTCAGTACATTTTGAGCCATTTCGTTACAAATAATACATACAAATCTTTCCTTTTTATAATATTATATAATATACTATATTCTATCTATCTATAGCGGCCTGTTCATATCCATTTCTGGATGTATGCCTCCTCCTATCTCCTCCAGTCTCTACGGTCTTGAGCTCTTATCATCCAATCACGACCTGCGTGTCGTCTGATATCATCTTTCCATCTTTTAGGTGGTCTTCCTCGGGGTCTTGTGTGTAGTCGTGGTCTTCACTCCAGCAACCTCCGAGTCCATCGTTGGTACTCCATTCGCGCAATATGTCCTGCCAATCGCCACTTGCACTTCGCTATGTCCATGACCACGTCCCTGACTTTGGTTTTCGAGCGTATCCACTCGTTAGTTTTCCGGTCACGTATAGAGATACCAAGCATTGCTCTCTCCATCGCTCGCTGGGCAACATGGAATCTTTCTGCGGAGTGTTCAGTCAGGGTCATAGTTTCGGCTCCATAAGTAAATACAGGCAGCACACACTGCTCGAATACTTTTCTTTTGAGACCTATGGACAGCTTGCTACGCAAAATATAACCATTTGCGCCGAAAGCCGCCCAGGCTCGGGCAATACGCTCGACTTCTGCGGTTTGGTTCAGGCTACCCAGCGTGATGTTATGTCCAAGGTAGGGATATTCCGATACGACCTCTGCAGGTAGTTGGTAGAACGTTGTTGATAAGTAGGTATATTGTATATGTATATATATATATATTGGTGATTGTATATATATATATATGTATATATATATACAATATACGTACATTTTTACACGGGGATTCGTAATACTTGCTACTTTCGGTTTTATATTCTTATAGAAAATCTTTAATTATAACACATAACGTACAGCGTGTAACAGAAAAGTGTAGTTATTCTAAACGCTGTGGACAAAGCTGTTGACACTAATAATTATAATTTAAGAACCCAATGTAACACAGTTATGAATGAATAATAAATGAACAATAAATGAATCTGAATCTGAATCTAAACACACACAGAAGTCCTAAAACGGTGTGCATTTGAATACGTAACTATCACTCCAAGTTTAATTAAAAAAGAAACCGAAAAGTAGTTTTGTTGGCCAATTATAATAAGGTCGTTTTCTGGCCCTGGTATTTCGTTCCGTCCGAAAAGCTGATATAAAACTGGAATTATCGAGTACCTACCTGAGTGGTAGACAAGTGTTAAACTAAATATAAAATATGTATAGGTACCTATATTACTATGTTTACTTACAAATAAACTACTTAGGTAACGAATACAACTTAAAATTACATATTCGAATACATTATACGAGAAGAAAAAAAACAGCCTTTAAATTACTGTCTGCAGGCAGGGTACCTAAAATGCTAGTAACGACAAGGTTTTCAATAATATGTAAAAAACAAATACCGAATAATAATAAGTCTTGTTCTTTTTTAGTAGGATAAGGCATAGTATAAAGATGCAACAGTATGGAAACTAAGCCTAGTTAAGCGGAAATAAACTTATACGTGACGACTCGTCATGACGCGGCCTCAC
The DNA here is from genome assembly GCA_917880725.1 of Selenia dentaria. Lineage (NCBI taxonomy): Eukaryota > Metazoa > Arthropoda > Insecta > Lepidoptera > Geometridae > Selenia > Selenia dentaria. Next base: position 15,365,111 of record OU862903.1, read on the forward strand.
TACTGACAGCACCGCGACAACCGCTTAGGGCTCTCGTCGATGCGCATGATTGTGTGAGTGAGCTGTTTCGAACGTTTGTCAGAAGTTTCTCTATCATTATAGTGTAGTTAAGGTGCGCAATATCTATTCAGTTGAAGCTACCCAAAGATATACTAGCGAGGTCCTATTTTCCACCAATCTTGACGATCCATGTTCTCTCTGGTAGGTACTATTTTTTTTTTGTTACGGCGATTTTAAGTTGTGGTGAGTACTTTCTTAAAACGGGAGGAAGTTTGCTGTAGCGCTATTTAGAGACCGATTTTGATAAAATTTGTTACACTCTTAAGGACCTGACTTTCAAGAGGAATTTCAACATGAGCATAATTGGTCAAGTGGTTGCCGAGTATATTAGGTTGTGAAGTACTGCGAGATATTGCCGCTGATAAGACTGTGCTCGCGAGGTCTACTGTTCGCAGAACTACTAGTATATTAGTTAAGAGTGGTTGTTGAGATAATAGGTTGTGAAGTACTGCGAGATATTGCCGCTGATAAGACTGTGCTCGCGAGGTCTACTGTTCGCAGAACTACTAGTATATTAGTTAAGAGTGGTTGTGGAGCTAATAGGTTGTGAAGTACTGCGAGATATTGCCGCTGATAAGACTGTGCTCGCGAGGTCTACTGTTCGCAGAACTACTAGTATATTAGTTAAGAGTGGTTGTGGAGATAATAGGTTGTGAAGTACTGCGAGATATTGCCGCTGATAAGACTGTGCTCGCGAGGTCTACTGTTCGCAGAACTACTAGTATATTAGTTAAGAGTGGTTGTGGAGATAACAGGTTGTGAAGTACTGCGAGATATTGCCGCTGATAAGACTGTGCTCGCGAGGTCTACTGTTCGCAGAACTACTAGTATATTAGTTAAGAGTGGTTGTGGAGATAACAGGTTGTGAAGTACTGCGAGATATTGCCGCTGAAAGGACTGTGCTCGCGAGGTCTACTATTCGCAGAACTACTAGTATATTAGTTAAGAGTGGTTGTGGAGATAATAGGTTGTGAAGTACTGCGAGATATTGCCGCTGATAAGACTGTGCTCGCGAGGTCTACTGTTCGCAGAACTACTAGTATATTAGTTAAGAGTGGTTGTGGAGATAACAGGTTGTGAAGTACTGCGAGATATTGCCGCTGATAAGACTGTGCTCGCGAGGTCTACTGTTCGCAGAACTACTAGTATATTAGTTAAGAGTGGTTGTGGAGATAACAGGTTGTGAAGTACTGCGAGATATTGCCGCTGATAAGACTGTGCTCGCGAGGTCTACTGTTCGCTGAACTACTAGTATATTAGTTAAGAGTGGTTGTGGAGATAACAGGTTGTGAAGTACTGCGAGATATTGCCGCTGATAAGACTGTGCTCGCGAGGTCTACTGTTCGCAGAACGACTAGTTATATGTTTACTCACCATTTTTCTGACATGTGACTAACGCAGCTGCAAATACGATCAAAATCCCTCGTCGCATATTTAACCGTCTATGTATTCTCTACGTACAAACTCTAGGTAATATTTATGTTAATAAATATTATTATGTAGCCATAGCCTTTAGTATGTATTAAGTACTTATTTAACTAGTTGTTTTCCTGTTATGACGTCATACTTCGAGTTTGCATGCGTTTGGATCTGTAAGCAAATAAAAAAGGTTATATTGTAGGTGAATCGTGTGAACTTAATTATATGGTCGAAATATTACAGCAATAAGATGAAGTTTATTTTGCACCAAGATTGTGCAAGTTACGTGTTTTTTTTTTTTTTTTTTTTTTTATTTATGAACAAAATCCACAGCTCTTGTATACAAATAATATTTCTTAAATTTTAAACTTAAAGCCAATAACGGATTTACATTATACGATTAGAATGTATTAATCGACGACAGTCAATAAGGCAGGATGTTAGTAGTTAATATTAACCTAGAATAATTTCAACATAATAATAAGTGTAGTGTAGCAAGTGCTTAAAAATAAATAATTAACTTACATATTATGTATTATATATTGAATGTGTATGAAGATGATGAGTGAGGGAGCTTCGTATAATAACACCAAAGTTATTGGGATCCGTAGCCGAGTAAATAAATACTTAGGTACACACTATTATTAATAATGATAATGTTTTTATGGATGCAGGTTTTTACTTGATCACGTCAGATGGCTGAACAGTGGGCCGAGCACGAAAATCTGCTTAGGTGTAACGTTATCGTATCGTTTACGTATTCAGTACAAAAAAAGTTATCTGTGCCACTATTGTACTAGATAAATGACAGTTTGTACTAAATAGGTTAACGATGCGAAAACATTACACTTAAACAGATTTTCGTGCTCGGGCCACGGATTTGGATTAAATGGTACCTAAGTACATGACATTATTAGGTACATGAATTTAAAGATATATAACTATTACTAGCAAACCCTGCGAACTCCGTTTCGCCACCAGATGGCTTCGTTTTATGTAACATTCCGTTTGGCGCCATCTACTTAAAATATTGGTTTGTAGTACATGCTATGTATCAGAGATGGCGCTGTATGTGAAAAAAGATTTTCCCGCATTTCTTTTTACATTTTTCCTGAATTTTATTTACTATACACCTCACGGAGCCCGAGACCTTTCCAACGAATGCAAAACCGTGGAAATCGGTTCGTGCGTTCTGGAGTTATAGCGTCAGGAAGGAAAACCCGACTTATTTTTATATAGTAGATTAAATTAAAAGGGATACACTGATAAAGCATAATTAAAAAAAAACATACAAAGTAGTTATTACATACTAATTATTTGATTATTCAGACAGTTCAATTTTCTAGCCAATTTTCTTCAATCTTGTAGCCCAAGCCATCATGGCAGGCGCGGACACAGCTTACAAAAAAGGTCTCAGCCACCGAGCGGAACCAAAATCAACCAAGTGCGAATCGGAGTATGAACTCTCTCATGATCGATATAGTATGAAGTCGCTAGCCTTAAGACGCGGTCAACCCCAATTTTAAAATAATTTACGATGCTTTACGTAAGGTTGAAAATCGCTTGTTAGATTGGACGATGAAATGCGAAAATGCGTTAATTTTGTACGTTTTCTTAATATTTTTCGATATATACTAACACAATTCAAAAAACTGCTGGTTACTACTTTAGAACTATATGTTGGTTATGTATTACCTAAAAAATTATATAGTGTTATCGCTGAAAATTCTGAGAGTTTGGACGTGAAAGTTTATTTTTATGGACCTATTTAGATTTTTTTACTGCAGAGAGCGAGTAATATTTATGAATTCTGTTCGGTTATTACTCTTTGCCTGTTCCTTTTCTAACCTAAGTATTTTTTTCATAGATTATTATCGATCAGTTTCGTTACACTAGATGTTTAAAGATTCTGCTTTTTACTATTATCAGGATACGAGCGCGCCTTAAGCGTCACGCTTGTCCATAGACCATTCAAGTTTTGAACTAGGTACAACACTTCAAAACCGTGCATGGCAATGCACTGCGCTCATCACAAAGGAACAACTACAAAGGATATCAAATGATGTTAAATTCAATTAAGAAGCTTACGTTTTTTTTTTCGCGAAAACAATCATTTCATCGATATCCAAGTTTTGTATATATTATTAGGGTATTAAACGGATAGGTTAGGTTAGGATATATAACGCCATAAGCCTGACGAACTTGAAAGAGTGACGTCTGATGTCACAAGTCTTTTAATATTGTGGGCATGCCCATCGTGCCCACAACGAAGGATCCACGATTGCCTCACGGTAGGATACCCTGAGTCTGCTAGGGTCATAGCCCTCACGGACTCAGGGTAATTTTTTTTTTTTATTAAGTTAAGTTATTGATTCAGGCGTTACTTTGCGGAAATCCATTATCAAAAAACGATATTAAAAAATATTTAGTGACACTTCCGCTGAAAAGAAAACAATGATTTTGGCCTATTTGGGGGCGTGCACCACCCTCCCTCCCGCATAAAATTCTAATAGGAAGAATACAAAATAAAAAACACAAGAAACCCCAAATCAACCAAAACCGATTCGACACGTGTTTCGCCTCTACACGAGGCATCCTCAGGAGATGTTGACTCGTCGAGTGCTAGACCGGTCTAGCGCTCGACGAGTTGATTTGGGGTTTCTTGTGTTTTTTATTTTGTATTCTTCCTATTAGCATTTTATGCGGGTGGTGCACGCCCCCAAATAGGCCAAATCATTGTTTTCTTTTCAGCGGAAGTGTCACTAAATATTTTTTAATATCGTTTTTTTTAAGTTAGTTTTATTAAGCATAATAAAACTCGTCAAGTGGTTTTGGAAATAATAGGTTGTGAAGTTTAATAACTAGACGATTTTAATAATATTCGGCAAGAACATTTGGTACTGTCGGGACATAGCTTAGACTGCAAAAATTAGTCGCAGATAAGACTGTACTCGTGAGGGATACTGTTCGCAGAATTGCTAGTATTATTTTGTATATTTTTAATCATCATCATCATCATCATCTCAGCCGTAGGACGTCCACTGCTGAACATAGGCCTCCCCCATGATTTTCCAAAAGGACCGGTTGGAAGCGGCCTGCATCCAACGTCGTCCTGCGACCTTCATCAGGTCGACTGTCCACCGTGTCGGTGAACGACCTACGCTGCGCTTGCCGGTCCGTGGTCTCCACTCCAGTACCTTTCGGCCCCATCGGCCATCTGTTCTGCGTGCTATGTGCCCTGCCCACTGCCACTTCAACTGGCTAATCTTCTGGGCTATGTCGGTGACTTTCGTTCTTCTACGAATCTCCTCATTTCTGATTCGATCACGTAGAGAAACCCCGAGCATAGCCCTCTCCATAGCACGTTGTGCGACTGTGAGCTTGTCCATGAGGCCCATAGTAAGAGACCACGTTTCAGTGCCATAAGTCATCACTGGTAACACACATTGGTCGAAGACTCTTGTCTTGAGGCACTGAGGTATTTTTGACGAGAAGACTTCGCGAAGTTTCCGGAATGCTGCCCAGCCGAGTTGGATTCGACGATTGACCTCTTTCTCAAAGTTGGACCTGCCTAGTTTGACTGTCTGTCCCAGGTAGATGTACTCGTCAACAACTTCGAGAACTGAGTTCCCAACTGATATTGGGATACTGATATTTTTAATGATGAGCTGCTAATATAATTCTAAGCTATAACTTAGGATAGTGAGATAGGACTATTTGTTACACTAGAGTAATCTGCCTTCACTTACGAGTGTAGGCAAAATCATGAAACGTTTTTGCATTTTCCTCGTCCATCGCCTTAGAAACTTTTAGTTATGCATCCATTGCTTTCCTAGAACGTTAGACCGGACAGTGGGTAAATGACAGACTTGTATGTGACTGCGAGTTGAGTAGAAATCTTCCTTGATATTCCGCCAGCTTTTATACGATATTGATACTCCGCCGACTTAATGAAATCGCCGTTGAATCACCGAATCTGACTGACTCTATTGTATACACCTACACACTATAATATAATATGAATATAGATGAAATATATATTTGTTTGTTTGCAATGAATAGGCTCGGAAATTACTGGGGTGATTTGAATAATTCTTTCACCATTACAATCCTACATTTTCCCTGATAAACATAGACTATAGGATGTTTTCGAAAAATTATGGATCCGTTAAAACTTCTATAATGCAAGGTGTGCAAAAATACAAAAAACATCCTTAGGTATATCGCGAACGCTGCGGAAACTATTGACAATAAATCAAAGTGATGTGATACTGTTTTGTAGAACACATAAATATTTACTAAAAATTCTGCGATACTATATGTCTATTATCTATTATATATATAGGGTGTTTAGTAGAGGGACCGACAAACCAAATGAGCGTGATATGGTTTGTACATCTGCTTGGCAATCGTTAATAAAATCTCTGGTTCTTGTGTAAAATTGATAGTTCCATCAAGTCAGCAGTACAAGTAAGTACGGCACTTTGTCAATTGATAAATTCGATTTATAACATTGATAAAAGGGTATTTAAAGAGAAATGTTGTCAAATGACATTGATAATGACATATACAGGGTGTTTGGTAGAGGGACCGACAAACCAAATGAGCGTGTTCGGGGGACCACTTGGAGAATACAAGTTGACCAAAAAAAAATCCCCGACCCCCCAATATGTTTAACTTTTTTTGTGATTTTTCCCTTTTTCTCCGAAATTGTACCTATTTACCACGATAACATTTGTAAAATCTGTTTTAGACCGGATGTTTTTAGTTGAATTTGGTCTCTAATACACCTTCAGACCACGCAAAGCAAAATTGGATACAAAACAGAGCTAACTAACTGATTTAGTTAAAAAAAATTGGGGTGTCGAGGATTTTTTTTGGCCAACTTGTATTCTCCAAGTGGGCCCCCGAACACGCTCATTTGGTATGACGGTCCCTCTACCAAACACCCTGTATATATAATATCTATTAGGTTTATTGAAATTTATAGAGGTAAACTTTCTCTCAAAAACGGGAATTTTTCTCTCTATAAATTTCAATGTTTGAGATCGCTAAAGCAGGCGTTAGTGCTTTAAAAAGTAATACTATAAATATTAGATTTATGTCACAATAACTACTTTTCCATGTTAAAATATGCAATAGTAACTCCGGTACAAACTAGGCCACATTATTCGTACTTTGGTATTAATCATCACTACACTAATAACGTAAAGAGTATAATAATAAAGAGGAAAGATTTGATTGTTTGTTTGTAATGGATAAACGCCAATACTACTGAACTGATTCATAACACTCTTTCACCAGTAGAAAGCTAAGCCTGCGGAAAGCCTGATTAACATAGCTACACTATATTTGATTCATCATCATACACCACCACGCAGGTGAAACCGCGCAGTGAAGCTAGTACCATAGGTATATATAACTATACACTAAAGTGTACCAACCGAATTATATCAAAATACCTTCTAACCTCAAGGGTTCAGTTTTGCCATTCGGTAACGTAACCCTAAAAATCGAACATTGATAATACCAAAAAAACTAATATATTTTAATAAGCTAAGTACCTTTGTATATATTAATATAAGTACATATATTGGATACTTAACAAAGTTTAATCAAGGTAACATGTAGAACTATACATGTGATACTTTAAAAAGGAAAGATTTGTTTGCTAGAATTGAACCCCAACACTAACTTCAAAAATTCGTTCACCATTAGAATCCTACATTATCCCTCATGAACATAGGCTATATATTACATTTTATATTAACATAGGCCATAATCATCCATCACCATAACGAATAAACACAAAAGCTACTCGGATCGAGATCAAAAATTCTGTCACAATTAGAATGTTGCATTATCCCTGAGTAACTAGAGTATAATATTTCTATTCATCATCCATCACCACGCAGGTGACACCGCGGAGCGCAGCTAGTTAATAATATATTAATTATTAATAGATACCTTTCAAATCCTGGCACTTTTCAAATTCAAATTCGAAATCGCAGAAGTATTCTACGATGTAGAACCACATTAGCTTACAATTCACTCGAATTATAAAGTTTAAACAAATTATAATACATTAATACAAAACACGTCTTTGGCATTGAAATGTAGAACTTGTACTATGTTTGTACGAAGGAACCGGTATCCTGTAGGGCGGCCGCAGATGTGCGGGCAAAACGCGGACGTTAAATTTGTTTTGAAGTGTACACTTAAGGCGCTGCCAGAAGCCAAAGATCCAAAACGCTATGTTTTTCGTCGCACAGTTTAGACGTACAGTTACTGATACAAACTTGAAAATAATACAGTGTGAAAAAGACTTATAAGGGTGTTTGGTAGAGGGACCGACAAACCAAATGAGCGTGTTCGGGGGACCACTTGGAGAATACAAGTTGGCCAAAAAAATCCCCGACCCCCCAATATGTTTAACATTTTTTGTGATTTTTCCCTTTTTCTCCGAAATTGTACCTATTTACCACCATAACATTTGTAAAATCGGTTTTAGACCGGATGTTTTTAGTTGAACTTGGTTTCTAATACACCTTCAGGCCACGCAAAGCAAAATTGGTACAATATTGGTGAAAACGAGAAAATTAAAAAAAAAGTTGAAAAAATTGGGGTGTCGGGGCTTTTTTTTTGCCCAACTTGTATTCTCCAAGTGGGCCCCCGAACACGCTCATTTGGTTTGTCGGTCTCTCTACCAAACACCCTGTATAATAACATTGCACAAAAAAAACTCAAATAAAACGACAGAATAAAATCGTTCGTTTCTAATTTCTCAATATGGAGCGACAACTACTTAGTATATTTTTTGATATCAGATAAAAGATAATTTATTATATTAAAGAAATATTTAGTTTTTTATCCTTGGCTTATTTTATTTTTATACAAATTAAAACTGCAAACAAGTACAATTTGAAAAATGTAATACAGACTTCCATTCTATTCAGTTATTGAAGGGTTACTCAAAAACTACAGGACTGAATTTGATAAAAAATTAAAAGGGGACCACACGGGAAGAACTTGCAAGAAACATGAATTGAGTACCTCCTCCTTTTTGGAAATCGGTAGAAAAGTGATCGTGTTGACAGACGCACGCTTGTGCCTGTCACAGTGCCAGTGCTTCACCCGCTCAAATACCTAAATGTTTGCTCTTAACTTGCGCCTTAACTTGCTACTTGCAGATGCGTGCTAATTACATTGTCAAACGCACTGCTCTCAACTGGTAGGTAGATGCAAATATCGCAGAAATTACATGGAAATAACGTACATTGTCGTGTTACCTTGTAGGTAGGGATCCACAGACAATAAATATTATAGTACCAAATTATTAAAAGTAAGATTAAGACCTGAGTTGGGAAAAAAAAAGGTTAATTGAAATAGAAATATGCACTTGTTACTTTTTATATACATATGGTAAATAAACAAATATTGAGAATAACACTATGACAGACAAACAGACACTTCAAATAAAGTTATTAAAACAGGTTACGTAAATTTTGGTGTGGTCTCGGTCTTCAAAACGTGCAGGAGACAAGAGGCCCTCCTCACCAGGAGGACCGCAACATCAGGGCAGTAGTCACACCAGTGGATGCAGGTAGTACCCTCAGCACCCAGGGTCCTCTAATGAGGACCAACAGGCTCCCAGACTTGTAGGTTGGAGTAGAGGTCTTCAACGTATTATTATTTGCGGTTGATTCAAAAAAAGAAAGGTTTAAGGTTGAGTTTACATTAGACACAATCTTAAAAATCTAGTCCAATATAGAGGGACTAGATAAACTTGAATGTCACTTGAATAGTAAGCCCGGAATCTCAACCTTGAAAGTGACTTGAGTGGTCTTGAGTGTGAACCTTGAATGTCACTTGAATCTGAATCTTGAGCGCCAATACTTGAATATATATACTTGAATATTATACTTGAATTTTACTTGAAAAGTAATCCACGAATCCCTAAGTATATAAACTTGATTTTTACTTGAAAATCTATACCGGAATGTGCAGAATAATGTATGGCCTTTATATAAATATCCTGTTCCGAAATCAAAACAAAACTATTTTCGTTATGGCCAGTAAAACGTAACGAAAATATAACAGAAACTCTTTTGAAGAGGCAGAAAAGTAATAATATTTGAAAATTGACAACTTCATTCTGCTAAAGATGTAAATAAACATTAAATAACCAAAATCAAGTAAATATCCTTTTTACCCATTGCCAGTTAAATCCTATAAAAATATAACAAAAACTTGCAGAAGGCAGAAAAGCAACAATACTTGAAAAATGACAACTTCAACTCTACTGCCACCCGCGACGTCGTGCGCTCCTGCTACTTTGCAACCGTCCATAGTAACATTACGTACGGGTTGGAGCTGTGGGGTCGCGCGGCTGATCGTAATAGGGCTTTCGTCTTGCAGAAGCGAGCTATTCGTGCCATTTGCGGGGTTCAGGACGATGTCTCGTGCGTGGAGCTGTTCAGAGACCTTCAAATATTGCCCTTGCCGTGTGAGCTCATTTACCAGGTAGCCCTGTTCACCCACGTAAACATAGGAGTATTTAAACGTAGGGGTGTTAACAGTAAGATAGATTTACGTAGTAACAAAAAGAAAGACCAACTAATAACCCCGTTGCACCGTCTCGTCAAGTCGGAGAGGTCAGTGTATATTTTAGGGCCCGCGATCTACAACCGCTTACCAGCGTCCATTCGGGATGCAGCTACCAGTGCCTGCTTCAAAACTAAGCTAAGAGTGTGGCTACTAGATAAGTTATTTTATGACATTGAAACTTACCTACTTAATAATAAGTGATTATTGATTCTTCTATTTTAAAATTATTTACTAATGTTTATTTTTTTATATTACTGTTGGTAGTATGACTATATTTTGTAATTTGATCAATTGTGACCTGTAACTCTGGAGTTATCAATAAATTATCTTATCTTATCTTATCTTATCTTATCTAGAGAACTGACAAGATGTAAACAAACCATTAGTTGCGAAAGGAAATATGAAATATAAAACAAAGCCAAAACATAATATTTTTATCCATGATGAAGAGTGTAACGCGCTAGGATTGCAGTCCTAGTGGCGAAGTATTCAAACCGCCTGAAGGCTAACGTTTGTAGTCCATAAACACATAACCACGAACGTTGCCCTCGAAGCATACACGCGCATTGTTGTAAGCTCACAAAGTAGTGACTTGCTGTGTTGAGATTTGTGAGAAGCAAGCTTCGCTGCGAGAGCTTCTGATTATATATAAAAAAATTACCAAAAAATAGAACCCACTTCAACACCAAAAAGTGTGAAATAACTTGTCGAAGTCGGTACCAGGAATGTTTAAAAGTAGATACTTATTATCACAATATTGTGCGCATGGTACCGACTTCGACAAGTTATTCCACACTTTTTGGTATTGAAGTCAGTACGATTTTTTTTTTTAATTTTTTATTCACCATTTTAAGTGACCCTTGCTACTTAAGGATCGATTATTAATCGCTTGTCATTCACTGTAAATGATGATATTATGAAGATAGGCGTAACAATTTTAATTTTTTGGAGTGTAACTCAAAAACTGCTTAACCGAATTTGATGAAATTTAAATGGGACTACCTCGGAGGTATACTCTACCAAACAAAAAAATAATTTTAAGAATCGGTCCGTAAAATCGGGGAGAAATCGATTAACATACACAAAAAAAAATATACACACAATCTATATAGTCATGTGTATGTATTTTTGAAGTCGGTTAAAAAATATATACTTATACATATATTCGTTGGTATGGGCATGGATAGATCCGATTTTAAATGAAATCGATAGAAAATGTTGCTGATTATGAATATAAGGTAACGTTTATATAAACGCAACCAAACGAGTGTAAATTGAAAATTGTATGGCGTTTTATTGAAAGCGTTTTTTGTCAGAATGTGTAGACAGCCTAAGAGTGTCCTTATTATTTGTTACGAATAACGTAAATATATAATTGCGTATGTATCTTATGGTCACAGATATAAGCGACTGACCGAAGGAGATATAGTTTCTAGGGTATTTATGACTTTTTAGATTATCCTACATCCTGATCGGCTTCAATGATTAGCTATATTTGGTACGATTGAATACGTCATAACAGCGAGAGATTAATTTATCTCAATTATTATAATATAATTATTAAGTCTATTATATATAATATATAATTAATATTATAATTCAATTATTAATTCAATTAAGCCCATATTGCCATATCTTAATTTTACCATTATGTCTACAACTAGCTGACCCGCTTACATGGGACCAAAAAAATATTATCTCACTGGCGAAACGTAGGTGTTTCAAACACCGCTGCCTACCCTTTCAAGGATGTAGGGGTGGCGATTTGTTATGTTGGATTTGAAAATAACTTTATAGGTAGTATTTCAAATATAACAAGTACAATTTGAAAAATTGGTCTAGTAGCAGTAGTTCGGTTGTTGGTCCGGTTGACCGAACTATTGCATTTTTAGTGGCAATAGTCCGGTGGGTACAAAGCACCGAACTATTGATACTCTCTAGTAGCAGTTGTTCGGTTATTAGTCCGGTTGTCTAGTGTAAAAGATAAATAAATAAAGAGACAAGCGTGATATTTCAAAAAGTCATTAAAAGTTCTGCTATTCATCGATAGATGGAGTCGGACTGTTAGGTTATTTTCGTTACGGAATTTCTGGATTCGGTCTCCACGCTCAAGGCCCGCGATAGGAGCTATGCAATAGCTTAAAAAAAGACGTGTGGCACTCGGAGACTGCCGCGGTAAAGCTATTGCATAGCTGTTTTTTTCAACTTATGCAATTATAATTATTAAACCAATGCCATCTAGAGGCGAGTTGCTGAACTAAAGAGATAAGCGTGATATTTCAAAAAGTCATTAAAAGTTCTGCTATTCATCGATAGATGCCAAATCAACTTATGCAATTATAATTATTTAACCAATGCCATCTAGAGGCGAGTTGCTGAACTAAAGAGACAAGCGTGATATTTCAAAAAGTCATTAAAAGTTCTGCTATTCATCGATAGATGGAGTCGGAGTGGGGGGTGTTAGGTTATTTTCGTTACGGAATTTCTGGATTAGTTCTCCAAGCTCAAGGCCCGCGATAGAAGCTATGCAATAGCTTAAAAATAGAAGATAGAATAGAATAGTGCACGATCTAAGCTCTGCCTTCTTAATTTTTGTATGTAAAGAAAACGAATATAATGATTGTAGGTACATACTTTTCTTGTATTTTTTCAATGAACAGTTAAAGAGAACAACTTTGTATAAGAGCTTTGTCATCTTTCAGTACGTGTTGTAGTGTTACAGCCGTTCAGACCTACACTGCATTGCTATCAAGAATAGTACCTACACTAAATACAGCGAATAAAAATACTTTAGAAATAAATATAGATGAAATAAACTAAAGACATGTCCTGGCGAAGTCACAAAATTCACAACAAGTGATATGGGTCCGTATAATAAACTGCATTAATTTGTTTACCTCTCGAAAGGAATTTTCTTCAGGTATTATCTAAACCAGGCGATACCAGATTACTTATCTTTATAAACGCCGACATTATATTCGTTTAGGACCCTAGGCTCAACTGCGACACTCAACTCAACAATTGTATATTATTCCTCAATTGCTCATTGTTTCAACATTGAAGTTTACTTTACATGATTTTTTTTCAGAAGGCAGAGTTTAGATCGTTTACTATTCTATCTATAATTTTCTATTTTATCTTTTTCACTAGTCAACCGAACTCACAACCGAACTACTGCTACTAGAGAGAGTATCAATAGTTCGGTGCTTTGTATCAACCGGACTATTGCCACAGAAAAGTTGCACTAGTACGGTCAACCGGACTAACAACCGAACTACTGCTACTAGAAAGTTGTAATAGTTCGGTGATTTGTAGCAACCGGACTATTGCTACTGAAAAGTTGCAATAGTTCGGTCAACCGGACTAACAACCGAACTACTGCTACTAGGCCGATTTTTCGGCGATACAATTGCATATTTTATGTAAACATGAAAAAGTATTTTAAAAGTCAGACTTATGGAATTGCTGAAATTTTAGTAGACTGACGTCTTCTATAAAATGGTACTACATCACTTTGCTCTTTGTCAATAGTTTCCGTAGCTTACGCGATATAAGGACATTTTTCACACCTTGGGTTTTTTGGGAAGTTTTCATACGTATCCCTGAATTTGTGCAAATCTCCTATGTCCTAATGTCCTATGTTTATCGGGGATCATTTAGGATTCTAATGGTAAAAGAATATTCCAAATCAGTCAAGTAGTTTCGGAGCCTATCCAATTCAAACAAACAAACAAAATTTTCCTTTTTATAATATTAGTGTAGATTAAAATATTATGAATTTGGCAATGAATATTATTTTGTGAATTTAATGGATTTTTTTGTTCTGACTTTCAACAAAGTAGGAGGTTCTTAATATTCTTAATTGGTATGTAATTATAAAAATGTGTGTTACCGCATAACTTTCTTTGATTTATTTTGATGATTCATTTTATGCAAACTGAGAGAATGAATGAATGAATGATTTATTTGCTGTAAGTATTGGTACAATTTAGATCTTATGTATAATATAAACTAAACAACAAAATCCATAATACTTAATCAGAATAGTGACATGCAAATAATATTTTTACTTAATTAAAATAATTACGCTTATCTGAATGGAAGCATATTAAGTAGGTACCTATTAAATTAGATTATAATTACACATTTTAATTGAAATATAGAATAATTGTAGTATTTAAAGAGTCAAGATTAATAGTCAATATTTTTAAATTATCACTATTATAAGTTTTGCTTACAAAAAAGGTCACTTACAGAATAAAAAGTTTTGTTAGTAAATAAATGTTAAAAATTTTCTTCTCGGTAATTCTTTAAGGTCATTGGTCAAAGCGTTATAAATACGAATACACATCACGTGGCAGTTTTTATGATACATTGCGGTCTTAGGTATTTTTGGTAAAACCAATCTATCAGGACGTCTTGTGTTTTTCGGGTACATTTGCTGAGCGGTTGTAAATAACTCAAGGTGCTCCTTAACAAATTTAGCGCATTCGAAAATATACATACAAGGCAATGTTAATATTTTGTATTCCCTAAATAATGGTTTACATGATTCCCAAGGGCGGATTCCAGCTATAGCGCGGATACATTTTTTTTGTGCAATAAAGGCTCTGTTTATGTCTGTCGAGTTCCCCCATATGATAAGGCCATAGCGCAAAGCAGAATTAACATATCCATAGTATGCGGATAACACCGTTTGTCCTGCTGATGTTTTAGTAAGCTCGTACAGCACATATACGAATTTATTTATTTTACTGCAAACGTTTTTAACATGAGACTTCCAGTTGCAATTTTTATCAATAATCACACCGAGAAAAGAAGTTTCATTCACTTCATTTAAAGTAACACTTCTATTTTTTATATCTAACTGTTTGGTTTTTCCTCCATACGTTCCAAACTGAACATATTTAGTTTTATTTAAGTTTATATGTAAATTATTTTTGTCAAGCCATTTCATTATAGATTCAATAGTATTATTTATGTCAGAAGTATATTTATCCATGTCTGTTTTATTATTACAAGTCATTATTAAGGAGATATCATCAGCGAATAATGTACACGAATTGCTGGTGACTTCCGGTAGGTCGTTTATGTAGAGCAGGAATAAGAGTGGCCCCAGAACGCTACCTTGAGGCACGCCATAAGTATTTACCCGAAAGCTAGACTTCTATGACTTTAGTTTTCCACAATTTGTCAGTTTAGTAATTTCAACACATTGCATTCTATTTTCAAGATAGGTTTTTAACCAGTTTTGCGCAGGGCCCCTGATCCCATATTTTTCCAACTTATTCAAAAGCAGCTTATGGCAAACAGAATCAAATGCCTTGGACATATCAAAAAATATGACTGTTGTTAAGTTGCCAGCATCTACATTGTCGATAACTTTGCTAGTGAGGTCAAAACATGCAAGTGTAGTTGACTTTCCCTTCTGAAAACCATGTTGCTCATTTCTTAGAATGGCCTGTTTGTTTATAAAGCCAACCAAACGTTTATGCATGGCAGTCTCCAAAACTTTTGAAAAAATTGGTATGATGGTTATTGGTCTATAATTATCTACGAGAGTCTTATCACCCTTTTTATACAGTGGTTTCACAATCGACAGCTTCAGTAGGTAGAAACATTATCATTCTCTGACGGGATCCGACCCTGCGTGCCTCGGTGGCCTAGTATAGCCCGGCAATCTCGTGCGCTACCGTCCCGCGGGGTGACAGACGGTGGCGGGGACGAGGTACCCAAGATGTCAGCGTGTAGTGGATGGTGTAGCGGGGAAGGGAAACGCGTGCATCTGCGCGTCAAATACGGCAGTCCAAGGAATATTTAACTCTTTACCGAGAGAAGAAGTGTAACTGCCATACAGACATAATGCGAATTACACTAATACTATTAGCGCAACAGAATCCGCACGGAATGCTAAGGAACTAACTTTAGCGCGAATTTTAAATATCCACCCCATGCTTTTCTATTTTCATTTATTTTTTTACCTATCAATTTAGTCTGCGGATGGCACAATGTTAAAACATAATTTCGCCTCATGAAGTAGGCAGAACCTTATTAGGTGAGTAAGTAGGTACTTATGTTATAGAAATAAAACAATTTTTAAGAACATTTATGTATTTATTTCATAAATTTATTAAAGTTTAACTAGGTAATGGACAAAAGTTGAAAAATATCAAATGTAATAAATTATTTGTTAGAGGCAAAGTGTCCCGAATGCTGGCTGCATTTCCACGTTGAATAGCTATGCAAATTTTCTTTCCAAAATATGAGCCAGCATTCTGTTCACCTGACGCTTCAACCAAACGTTTGGCTAAGCCCTGAAAATTTTGTACGCACCACTTAGAGAAACTTTCTACCCCAAACGGCACAAATGTGTAAACTCCACCGAGATTGGCATATTTGCATCGTTTAAAGGTTTCGGCATTTTCACTGCCACACCAGCCTGGGCGTAAGTTTCTGGACTGACTTTGTTCTTTCTTGTCTGTCTGGAAGTCTGGACTGTCAGCATTTAATGCATCAAACAGCTGGACGAATTTGCTCAAAAGTGTAGCTGTGGCGAAGACTTCTGAAGGAAGTTATCTGAAATTAAACAAAACAATAGAAGTTTAAGTACCTGCTACATATCAATTTGAATAAGCTAATATAGGGCTTTTATTTGAATTAAAGGTATTTTTATATATTTTTACATGAAACCAACAGATTACTCTGTAGAAACAATTGTATTAGTTATAAAATATTCATAGATTTGATTTTTTATTGTTTTATTTTAAACACATATCTACTACTATTGCTTTACTAAAACGTAATTTAGGCAGGACAGTGACTTAATGATAGATGTGTGTACGTGACTAAATCTTTACTCACGACTATGTCAATAAAAATCATGCATCATTGAAACTATAAATATTTACATATACATATTAACTTGTGAATTGGCAAATGTTCAACACTACACTTATAAAGGAAAAATAAATGTGCAATATCTGTTACAAATAAGTATGAAAGCTATATTTATGCATCTGTGCCTCCACCATAGAGTTTTAAAATCTCAAACCCTTATTAGAATATTCTGTCGTTCTTTTTATTTTTATTTTTTTCTTTTGTCCTCAACTCTACTCCGTTGAGGAATATTTCGTTCTTTCACTTCACTTACATCTGGTCGTGTTCCTTTGAGAGCCAAAATCGATCGCGTCGTTCGCATAGCCGCCCAACCGTTACCTTTCAAACTCGCAATTATCATAACTGAGCTTGGTACATCATCGATTACGTCACAGCTCACGCTCACGCCACGACTACAACACTCGGGGATGGATGGTTTTGGACTTGCGGTCGTTGTGATCTGTTACTGTCAAAATATCAAATAGGTTTATGATTCATTCGATTTAATTGAGAGAAAATATGACTCGCTTTTTGCGACTTTGTGAGTGTTCTATTTGGGTTGGGCATTATAGGTATCCATCCTAAAGGAAACACGAAACCGGGGCACGACAGTCGTATGTATTGGCGGTGTTTACTGGAATGCACCATTAGGGTCGATTTCGGCTTAAAAAGGAACACGCCGTAAATAATATTGAAGTAATATTGTTCAACCATTTTGTGTTGGTACGATAGTAAGTATGATTATTTTAAGCTTATTATCCAATAGTGACAACCTTTGCTTCAAATTATTGAACCCTTAACGTCGTGGGACATAAAAAACATGTTGTATGTGAAAATCTAACATCCTTAAAAGTCTTCATAATAATAATATTGTATATATATATTATATATATATATATACAGTGGTGGACATATAATTAAGAACGATTTAAAGTTCATGTTTTTTAAAATATAAATCATGTCACGTATATTTATGTGTTCCTTCTTAGAAATAACTAGGTATGTTATGAAATAGCCACATGGATAGAGCAAAGGGGAATACAAATATAAAATAAAATTGCTAACATTTTTTATTTAATTATACTCTATAATAACAAATTCATATAGTAATGAAGCTGGACAAATAATTAAGAACGAATTATTAAACTGTTCAAGAGTTGTTTTATATGAAACTTAGATTAAATAAATCACATTAATATGAAGTGCGTAAAGGAAAAAAAGAACAATTTATTACATTTAAACTAAAATTAATAGTTAGTAGCATGTCCACGGCTTTTAATTACTGCTTTACACCGGCGAGGCATTGACTCTATCAATTTTTGACATTTCGCAAGAGATATAGAGTTCCATTCTTCTAAGAAAACGTCGTACAGTTCTCTTAAATTGCCACACTGTCGATCTGAAACCTTTTTCTTGACTTCGCACCAAAGATGCTCTATTGGATTTAAATCTGGGCTGTTAGCTGGCCAATCTAAGACAGAAACTGATTGCGATGTGAGAAATTCCTTAACTGTGCGTGCAGTATGCTTTGGATCATTGTCATGCTGGAATGTCCAGATAACCGGAAGCACGTCTTCAGCATAAGGTAACATTGTTTCTTCCAGTATATTTTTGTATTGGAATTGATCCATGTTTCCTTCTATCAACTTAACAGGTCCAACACCATACCCAGAAAAGCACCCCCAAATTTTCACATTTCCCCCACCATGCTTTAATGTCACTTTTGTGTATTTTGGGTCAAATGCTTTATTCGGAGGGCGTCGTACATATCGTTTTCCGTCAGAACATACCCTATTTATTTTTGTTTCGTCAGAAAAAAGAACATTTTTCCACTGACTAACTGTCCAGTTTTCATACCTTCTTGAAAATGCAAGCCGGGCTTGCCTATGGCACCGTTTCAACATGGGCACCTTCCTTGCTATCCTTCCGTGCAACTTTTCTTCTACCAAACGCCTTCGAATAGTGCGTGCCGAGATTGCTGAAGGGTTGTTTTCACCAAAATATTCTTTTCTCAGCTCATTAGACCCTTTAAAAGGATTTTGTTTTGCCAAACGAACGATATTGCGATCATCTCGACGAGATGACTTTCTCTGTTTAGGTACACGGGGAACTGTTGAAGTAGTTTGATACATGGCAAAATGCTTCACAGCGTGGAAAACCATAGTTTTTGAGCATTGCAGATGGTCGGCTATCTTTTTATATGACCAATTCTTGTCGCGAAGTTTTATTATTACTTCCCTTTTAGATTTATCACAACTTTTATTTTTCCCCATTGTTTTTATATGAAGCAATCACCTTTAAGACGTTTACAGCACTAAATGGCGCCAAAATTATACGAATAGTGCCCAAGAACCACAGAGCAACAGAGTGTTCTCTATTTAAATTTGAATAAAAAAATAAACTATTCAGCGTTCTTAATTATGTGACCAGCCAGTAAGTAGTAATACTAGGCTCAGATCTAATGTATAAAGTTTATATATGAATTTTTTAGCCAATCATGTGTATCAATGAATGTACCGCTAGTATGGAAAAGTTTTGCGATACCAAGAGAAATACAAAAAAATACATGCAATTGGTTATACTTGTTAGTTTGAAAAAATCTTCCCTTTAAATTAGCGTTCTTAATTATATGACCACCACTGTATATATGGTTGTTTTGGTGACAAATGTTTGTTTATTTAATTTAAAATCCAGTGACAAAAATAGGGCGTAATAGTCAGTTACGGCATTTTCTATCACCAAAATGATCGAGGTCAATTTTTATTAGGAAAAAATTTCCTAATAATTACATTCAGTTCCATTTTTTTTGTTTGTGTTATTATTATTTGTTTTTTTTTTGAATTTTTTTCTTAGGGAAACTTACAGCTAGGTCAATTATTTAGTCAGATATAATATACATAGAAAGCTAATTAAAAGTTTCCACAAATAAACCGACGTTAAAAACAATATATTAAGTATAGCAAGTAGACATCATCATTGTTATAGCAACTACTATGTAAGTAAATTAATATTAGAACATAATTTAGGCGTAGATAAGGAAATAGGTTGGTACTTTGTGAGAAAAAGCAATAACATTTAAAGAAAGAAATTTACAGTTACAGCCGCTTAAGGCGAAGCGCTGTGGTGGTAAACAAATCTATGTCTAATTCCATTCGTTTTGAAATGTTGTAACATTTGCATGTTCTAATCATGAAGGCATTTCTATATTTAGACTTAACATTCGGAACAAAAAGAAGATTAGGCTGTCTGAGTGTCGCAGCTGAAGTGCGAAGCCCCAAATGCCCAAGTAACTCTGGGCAATCGACCATGCCGTTTGCCACGCTCACTAAATATGCAATACGCCTTCTTTCGTATAACGGAAGAATGTGAAACTTCCTACAACGAGCAGAGTATATCCTATTAATATTATAAACGTGAAAGTTTGTATGTATGGATGTATGGATGTTTGTTACTCTTTCACGCACAAACGGGGGGGCTAATGTTGATGAAATTTGGTATGGGGGTAGATGAGGCGCTGGATTAACACATAGGATACTTTTCATCATCATCATCATCATCATCCATCACCACGCGGGTGAAACCGCGGGGCGCAGCTAGTCCAGAAATAAATGTATCGCTGCGATATTGCAGATAACGGAGAAAACGCTTTTGAATACCTTCTATTCGACTCACATATATAATATAATTAGGGTTCCAAACCTGCGAGGCGTATTCGAGATGGCTTCGAACATATGAGCAATACAAAATTTAAAAAGTTTTATATAAGAAAACAATCAAGAAATTCTTAAAATAAAACCCAGAGCCTTATACGCCTTGTTGACATGCTCATCAAAGAGTAGCTTTGAGTCAAATGTCACCCCAAGATCCACAATTGTCGAAACTCGAGCTCTTTCAGGTAATAGTTAAAAACTAAAGGTTTAGGTTTATGAGTGAAAGTGCATAGCATTTGGTAACATTTAGGTCCAGTTTATTAAGGAGACAATAGTTTTGGAAACGATGAAGGTCTTCTTGGAGACGAGAAGCATCAACACTTGTTTTAATTGGGTAAAGTATTTTCATATCATCTGCATATAATAGAATTTTACTGTTACGAAAGCAAGTAGAGATGTTATTGATAAATGTTGTGTTTTTTGTTGTTGTAAGATTGGCATTGGCATTGGTTTTCCATTTAGACGCAGAGTTTAAGTCGCATCTGTTATTTAAATGAAATACAGTGCTGTTTTTCATCTCATCTCATCATCAGCCTGTAGCAGTCCACTGCTGGACATAGGTCTCTCCAATTGCACGCCACTTAGGTCTATCTTGGGCTACTCGCATCCAGTTTTTGCCAGCCGTCTTGCGCAGATCGTCACTCCACCGTGCCTCAGGACGTCCTACACTACGTTTGCCGAGACGCGGTCTCCACTCTAGAACTCGTTTACCCCAACGGTTGTCGGTTTTACGGCTAATATCGCCAGCCCACTGCCACTTCAGCTTCCAGCACTGCTGTTTTAGTTAGATAATACTCGTATCTAGTGTGTATTGCTAATTTCATAATGGACAAAAACTTTTTGAGAGTTTGTCTTAAATTTTGCATCGCCACTGGAATTTCGTGTTCGTGTTTTCGGAGTCACTCATATAGCTCGCATAAGTATGTATTATATAGAGTATAGTCTAGCTAGTGTATCGTCACTGTGTAGTTTTTTGTCTAAATAAAATAAGCAATAGAAAAACATTGAGTTTGAAAGAAACCTGTTTCTTTCTATGGGTATAGTACACAGTAATTCCATTTCTCAGGTTATTTTATTGCAAAAATGAATATGAATTTAGAAAATTTGTTATATCAAGTAAACATTTGTTTTTTGTTTATGCAGATCCACATCGGGGTCTGCGCAACGTCGCCGTCTACATCAGCTCAACTATGGTTTGTTAATATTGATTTCGTCTTTTAATTGATCTATACTAGGTGCGTGCTGCGGTATCACCCGCGTAATGTTGGATGATGATGATTAATCAAAATATATCTACTGCCTATGTTCATCAGGGATAATGTAAGATTCTAAAGGTTTTCAAATCAAATCTCTCCTCTTTAATATAAGTATAGATTATACTAAGAATAAGGACTGAAGCTCCAATTCTGCGCTCGGGTTCTGAGCCGGAGTTGTCAGCGAGTGAACACGAGGACGACACGATGCCGTTAGTTCCTCGGGCGTTCCGTGATAATACGGACACGTTGGAGACGGACGGACCGGCTGCTCCAGCGGTGTCTGCGGAGGTGCCTTCTAGCTTGGAGCCGAATGATCTCCAAGGCATTTTTATCCAGCGTCAAGTTTTTCAGACACACAATCAGTCAAAACTTCTACCGCATCTTCTGTGGATCGATTTGCTCTGAATCCGAACTGATTGTGAGACAACAGATTGTGCTTTTCTAAAAAATTTAACAGTCGTTTGTTTACTACTTTTTCTAAGATTTTAGATAGAGAAGGCAGCAAAGAAATGGGCCTATAATTCGAAATAATCGCAGTATCACCAATTTTATAGATAGGACATACATCTGCAATTTTAAAAGTTTTGGGAACTATACCTGACATCATACTTAAGTTACATATATGGGCTACAGGAGCAGCTAGAACATGTCGACTTTGTTTAAGCACGTTATTACTAATTCCATCATGGCCTGTAGCAGATGAATTTTTTAGACCGGATATTATTTTGCTAATTCCGATTGCATCTGAAGGAGTCTGAAATAGAGAGTTATTTGACGTGAAAAGACTTTTTACGTTAGCTGATAGTTCAGATTCGGATTTATTCAGTTTCTGCAAAGTTACGGTAGCCAGATCATTACCAACCGACGAAAAATAGTCACAAACAGCGTCAAGTGAATCTGATTTGTTAGGTTTTAGTTTTAACAAACCACACGAGTCCGGACTAGTCTTCTTCTGGTAATTACAGATAGATTTCACTACGCTCCAGAGCTTTTTACTATCTCCTTTACAGGATTTGATTTTTTCGGAATCATATTTATTTCTAGTTTCTTGAAGGAGAAGATGGCAGTGATTTCGGTATTTCTTGTAACATGTATGGAGTTCATCATTATTCGGATATTTTTTTACTTCTAAGTGCATTAAGTCTCTTTTTCTAATACTGTTTATGAGACTAGAATTCATCCAGGGTTTAGTTATCACTTTCGCACAACGATTTTTAATTTGTTTTGAGAAAAGTGTATGCATTAACACTAACGTATTAACTACGACTAATGTATTCTAATAATTTGGTAACAGCTATGTCAACATCAGTCTCAAGGTAAAATGAGCACCAGTTTATTTTCTGAAGGTAAGCTATTAGACCTTGATAATTAATTTTAATAGACACCTTTGACTTTGGGGTATAATTGACACTTCCATTATCTAATCCAACAAACACTGTATCATGATCTGTAATAGCAGAATCACACACAATGGCATGACAAAACTTTTTAGTTTTAATTAATACGTGATCTAAACAGTTGTTTGATCGTGTAGGCAGAACATGACATGTGATGGGATGTACCCATAATGCAAACCAAGTTCCAGATACTCGTGAGATTTGGGGTCTGTCGAGTAGTGTTTAATATCAATATTCATGTCACCGACAATCATAGACGATTCACATTTAACTACTGCCATAACTTCTTCCAACGAGTTTAAGAAATTTGAAATATTGTTTGTAGCTGGAGACCTGTATATTGCTATACCTAACATTTAATCTTGTATCGATATTTATTACGAGACAATTGGCATCTTCAAATGTAGGTTCATGTATCTCAACATTTAGGTAAGTTTTAGTGAATAAGACAATGCCATCGTTTTGATTTCGAGATACTTTTGTGTCATAACAGTTATAATCAGGCAAGTTAATTGGAATAAATGAATGATCAGTCCAACATTCGGTGAGCACGATGATGTCAGGTAAGAACTGCAATTGATTAAAAAATATTAAGAAATCGTCAAAATTCTTTCTGATGCTGCGAATATTTTGATTTACTGTAGTTATTTGTTTAGAAAATCTATCTAGTTTTTGTTTGCAATTTTCAACACTTACTCTGGCACTTTGTATGAGCGAGGTATCGTCAATGTCATCAATTAAAGTTGTTCTATCGATAATAAATAAGAGATAATGTCCATGTGTACTTTGCTAAATAATAACAATCATAGAATTTTATAAACCTTTAAGATGATAAAGGTGCGTATGAATATTAAACTTACGTAGAAGTATGAGAAGCATGTTGACACGATAAGTAGCAAGTCTTTTAACGTGAGAGGAGTCGTGTAACTTAAAAAAAAATTAAAATCAAAATAAGTTTTTAGAACCACTGTATAACTGACAGTGCATGAGTAAATTGCAATAACGAGTAGCTAGTTTATACTTACAAATTTTTATACAGCAAACTAGCAAACCCTGCGAACTCCGTTGCGCCACCAGATGACTTCGTTTTATGTAACATTTCGTTTGGCGCCATCTACTTAATATATTGGTTTGTAGTACATGCTATGTATCAGAGATGGCGCTGTATGTGAAAAAAGATTTTCCCGCTTTTGTTTTTAAATTTTTCCTGAATTTTCTTTACTATAAACCTCACGGAGCCCGAGACCTTTCCAACGAATGCAAAACCGTGGAAATCGGTTCGTGCGTTCTGGAGTTATAGCGTCAGGAAGGAAAACCCGACTTATTTTTATATAGTAGAATATACGCATAGTGCGCTGATTTCAAAATTATATCAGTGTGCACATAATTGTATCATATAACCATACTTACACAACATGTATATGATGTACCGGTGTGTGTTATTCCCATTAAGCCGAATAATATAACTAAAACAAACAACAAAAAACAAATTATGCTATATGTGAAGCGGAAAGCTATAGTTCGTAAAATCGTTCCAAACGATGCGTATTGCCAAAAATACGTTTATTAATCTAGCAAATATTGCCGCACTGTACTATAGGTCAGATTTAGTAAACGTATTCTGGAACTCGACTATTATGGTTGAGGCCTTGTTATCAGCCTTGCTAGGCAAGCGGAAGATGTCCCGTACATCGGCTTTGTTAATTTCCAGGTTTAGGGTTTTCGATAAGCTGTCCAACATTGAAAGCAGATGACCTCTTGGCTCTTTTTGAGATATTGGAACATTTCTTATTTCCACACAGGTCTTAAAAGAGTTTCTTTCAATTATATCAATTCTGTCTTTTAAGTGCGCTACTTCTGTCACGAGGTGTTTACGTTCGTTTTCAATCCCCGTCACTACGGTCTCAAGTGTACCAATCTTGTCCGAGACAAACTCGAAACATTTTTGCATCTCTTGATTTGACGTAGTGTTATCGAGACCAATATTTTTAATTAAGGCTTCCATGGAGTCTAACCTCGAATTTTGTGTCACCATGAGATTTGATACCATACCTTTAAGCTCGTCTAACTCGCAGCTAATACCGCCATCCGATAGACGCCGTCGCTTACTTTTCTTTGTTATATTAGGCATGGATTCAGTACGAGTAATGCTGGAGTTGCCCAGAGCTGCAAGCCCTAGGTCCATCGGAGTATGAGGGTTCGAGGGACACTCTGGAGTTTTCGGTGGTGTACGCATCATACTGCTATATAGGTCTATATAACCCTTCGCGGCTGATAGTTCAACCGACACGCCACTCGTTTACTACGATTAAAGAGAAACTATAGTTTGTCTCTTTCACTCTGCAGAAGTATCCTAATGTATGTGTCGCACACACAATCACACCAACAAAAAATATCACTCACTACCGTCTTCAATTTTTGTACAACTTGTTTACGCACTGCACTTGAAAGGCACGTCTTGCTCATAGACCAAAATATATACTAGGAAAGTCTTGCTCGTACGAAGATCGAGCGATAGATGTGATTCGTTATTACTCTTCACTAGAGATAAACCCGTTAATACTACTTCAACAACACAGACCAAGACCACAATAAGTGAGATAGAAAGGTCCCAACAAGGACCACAGCCATCAGCTTCCTCAGATACACACATTGTAGCGATTTTTTTGAAGGATGACCATCAAAGTTACAATGTCTTACTGGCAACAGCAGTAATAAGAGCAGGTTCGAGAACCGGCATTCAATATGTAATCAGAGCACTATTGGATCAAGGATCACAAGCTTCATTTGTGACAGAGGCTACAGTTCAATTGCTAGGGCTTAAGCGTGTGCCAATAAATGGTTGGGTGTCAGGTTTAGGTGATGGTAAAACCAGAATCAAACACATGTTGTCACTTCGTGTAGAGCCTACCCACAACCCAAACAATTCAATCTTTGTCAATGTCAATGTATTGAGTTCACTTAAGTCAACGCTTCCAACAACAACCGTAAAGTCACCGAAATGGATAGCATTGAATGAGATCCCATCAGCAGACCCGACATTTATACCACCAGGCAAAATTGATATTTTACTGGGAGCAGAAGTGTACAGCGACATTCTACGAAATGGAGTAATGAAGCATCCGCAAGGAAGGCTTCTTCACGCATGATCAGCATGCATACACAGACAATGGTTGATGACTTACTCAAGCAATTGTGGGAAATGGAAAGCGGACTTCCTTCTATCAAAAAGAATATAACTGCCGAAGAACAGAAGTGCGAGGAGTTATTTGAATCAACCGCTGCGAGGACACAAGATGGACGATACATCGTAAGATTACCGTTCAAGAATGACGACCCACAATGTCAATACGGCAAGTATAAAGAAATAGCAATGAAAAATTGCACTATATAGAAACAAGATTAACAAAAATGCCAAATTTGTATGTCGACTATAAGACGGCACCAATGTTCAATCCATCGTTCCTATTCCTACAGCATTGGTGCCGAAACCCGGGAAGTGATGTGATCGTAATGAAACTAGTGAATTAACAGCTGACGAGTGGATTTAACTTGGTTTGTTCAAAGTAAACTGACTATATTTTCTGATGTGTCTGGACTGTATGTCCAATACTAAATCTAATATTGGACATTCCGCCCACCAAAAACTATGTTCTTAAACCATTGTTAAATATAGCAGATGTAGAAGAATACAAAACCTTGCATCATATGAAACCTGTGGATCAAGAAGACGTCGATAATCCAAAGGCTGTATACCTCATCATGCAGTCGTTCGGGACGACAAAGTGACAACAATGGTAAGTGTCGTATTTGATGGGTCATGCAAGGGATCACGTGTCTCTTAATGATACCCTCGTAGTCCCAAACTCCAGCAAGACCTAAGACATTTGTTGATACTAATATAAAGATACCGGCATCACTCACTTGGTATTATGTTCTTCTTCAGGGAGTGCTCACGCATCTCCAAGCGTGAACACTCCCTGAAGAAGAACGTCTTACACGTTCGAAACGTCGTCGGACTTAAACCGACATAATACCAAGTGAGTGAAGCCGGCATCTTTATATTAGTATAATGTGTGATACTCACGATAGTTTTCAAACATTAGTTGATGCTATGGCGTTCTCATAAAGTTTGCAAAATTGATCTCGTTAAAATGTATAGACAGGTTAGAGTGGCTAACGAAGATCTAAAGTATCAGCGTATCTTATGGCGATCTCATCCCTGTACCCCGAGCACTATCATCTCCTGACTTTAACCTTTGGAACGGCTCCCCATGGTTCCTGCGGGCCGACATGGGAAGGGACGACATAGTTACAGCGGCACGGCTTCGTTCGGGTCACGTTCCATTGAACATGTTTGCGCATACTATGAACAAAGCTGATTCACCTTCCTGTGATCGATGCGGGCTAGTTGAAGATGTGTACCATGTTCTGATGGAATGTGACTGGAACAAAGACCTTAGACGAAAATTGTTTGATCCTAGCCATGTGTTCTGGCAGGTTGGAGGTTGCAACAGTATTCTGTCGCAGCCTTCATCCCCAGAGGCCATGCTACTATACGAGCTATACCGTGCAGCTGTTAAGTTAAGAAAACCTGTATGCTGATTATTTTGTATAATGTTACAAGGGTGGCATTTCATTAAAACCCTGTATAAATAAATAAAAGATTTAAAAAAAAACCTTTGGATCGGCTTGCGCGCCATACCTTGCAGTGAATACTTTACAAAGGTCCGCAGAAGATGAACAGGGGTCATATCCAGTTGCCGCAGAAATTACCAAGCGGGACTATTACATAGATGATCTTATGACGGGATGTGACACAGAGAAAGAAGCGATCCAAATATACGAAGTGATGACTAATTTAATGATTGCCGGAGGATTTGAACTCCAAAAGTGGAGTAGAAACAATAAAAAGTTGTTGCAACACATTGATCGAGACAAACATCAAGCAAATATCTCGTTACCGATTAAGCAAGGGGGAGTCCGTGTAAAAGGGAAATGGTGAGGCTGGGTTCTAAGAGCCATTCTAATTATTAACCCTAATTTTAAAGCATTGTAATTAGATTGGTGTTAAAAGTTATATGTTGGGTTATATAACAATAGTTAAAGAACATAGTTCTTTGTGGGCGGAATGTCCAATATTAGATTTAGAAATACTTTTAGATATTTTTAACAAAGCTCTTTAATAAAAGTACTGATGTACGCCATCTAGTAGGCCAGGCTAAAGCTGTTTAATTGGAATAGATTTGTTACCATATCACGCTAGATGGCGCTGTACGTTCTTAACAGCTTTGTTATATATATCTAAAAGTATTTCTAAATGTAATATTAGACAAACGCCCTTGTGACCGTTTTTGGCATTATTTTCGCCAATTTAAGGCTATTGGAACGCACTAGTTATATTACAATCATTTCACGCCTTTTTTTCTGTATTATGTCTCTGTACTAAGAGTTTTCCTACAACTAACGTTCCAAATCCAAATCACGTTACTTTTCAAAGCGGTAAAGTGTTACACACAAACACTTTACCGCCCAAGACGTAAGACACTGCTTTACTCCCTCAGTTAATAATCTACTATTTCATACCACCTGCTCGAAAATGTCCAATTACATATCACGCAATATCAACGTAAAGCAAGGCATTACATCCCCGGGGATGTAATGTATGAAACTCCCTTGGGTGTAAAGTGATTTGGATTTGGAACGTTAGTTGTAGGAAAACTCTTAGTACGGAGACAGCATACAGAAAAAAAGAAAATAAGCGTGATTGTACACAGCCGAACAGATTGGTTGTTGTGAGCGGGAAAATCTAATACTTGTAGAGGCTGCGCGGTCCATGATGTACACCAGAGGGCAGATGCCGCAGATACTATGGGCAGAGCTTATTAATACTCAAACTCAAAATCATTTATTCAATTTAGGCATCAAAGACGCACTTATGAACGTCAACTTAATGTGCATTTTAATTAATTTCACCTTCCTATTTTCTTCATTCAGGCCTTTATTAATAAACGTTGCGTAAACCTATATTAGGCGTAACATGCTTTGTCTTGCTTTCACGCGTGACATTTACTGCAAGCGAAAAATTGACAGATAGAAGATAGATGTTTTTCTACTCCGGGTGCACGCCAAGTTTATTAATAAGGCCGTAAATGTCTATTTTCGCTCAATTTATTTCTTTTTCTCGCGGTCATGGTATAAAGTATAGTATGCAACTCTTGAATAAAACGGATTTATATCGAGGGCCATAAATCACTCAAATCGCTCAGGATTCTAACACTTGAATAACATTACTGAACTCACTGAAGGGAAATTCAAGTTACGTGTCAAAAATATACTAATGAAAAAAGCCTATTATAAATTGAGTCACTACTTAGAAGACAAAGATGCCTGGAAGCTTTCCACTTCTGCCTAGTAGCCAACTATTGAATAAATTTGTTATTTTAATACTACTCATATGTAACCTCAATGTACAAAGACTTGAAAAAAAAAATGGCCCACGAGTTTCTTGCTGCTTCTTCTCGGCGGTGGTTCTTTTCCGAAGACAGCGGTAGAATCATTTAAAAATTTTGACGTTCATAAGAGTGTCTATGATGCCTAAACTGAATAAATAATTTTTGAATTTGAATTTGAATTTGACTCGCTACGCTCGTGATTCAATCATCATGGATCACTCCCTGCAGTCGTGATTCAGTCGTTAGAATCCTTCACTTACTCGCGATTCATCTATGGCCCTCGCATTAAATCCGTCCTTTATTCACTAGTAGCATAATATACTATTAGGGCACAATTTTTAAACCATAACTAGGTACTTTAAGCATAACAATTGTTAAGCTATTCTACAGCCTAAATCTTAAAAAATAACAACAAGTAAAATTTGCCAAGGCGATAAATTATGGATATAGGGTACTTTTCATCATCATCCATCACCACTTATATAGCTTTATACTATCACTTACACGGTTTTTTTCGTATACAATTTTACGACACCTACACTCGCGGTATTGCATGCCGAACAACGATATCAATTTTAAATAACAAAAACTATTTTTTTTAAACAATCATATAATCAACAATGACATCCTTAAACCAATCCCTCTTAATATAAACATACATATAAGCAAATACATTTGGTAGTATACTTAATAAAACAGCATACATGTACTTATTTATGGGAGGAGTATGCCCAAAAGGATACACCCATATGCCTCTGCGGTTCCCATCCCGAATGTGGTGAGATGTGTATGCAAGCACCACCATAAATGTTAGGATGAGTATATTTAGTTTCTTAGCAATATACGAGTAGAAGAATAGAACAGAACTGATGATCATCCAGAAAGTGGTGCAATGGAAGATACCACGCTGACTCAAATTAGTTAAATCCTGAAACAAATAAACTACTCTTAATATAACTATAGAACCACCTAGTTAAGTTTTGGGCGAACTGATATAAGTTTTTAAAAACTAAATTAAAATTAATAAAGAGATATAACACTTGTTGCCGATTTGGAGGCTAGTTTATTACTAAAATTAATCTATTATTAACGCTACCTTATTACAATTATCATGTCAGCATAAAGCTGAGTGCATGAGCAGAATCAGCCTACCTTTGCTGAATCAGCCCCCTTAGTCTAATACACAAGGGCGAGGGGGAACCATAACTACCTACCATGCACTCGCATAACAATGTTTCGTCTCATAATAGCTTTGAGCGAAAATTCAAGATGCTATTATTATGCAAGGCGTATTATTCCATTGAAGAATTCCTCAATGATACATTTTTTTTTTCAATATTACTTAGGCTTAGTTCTAAGCATAGTCAATATTTTTGTTATTACTTTAATGTAAACTTTGACGTGTAAACTTGTTCGGTTTTACCAATAAATATCTGTATCTGTATATATAATATAGAATATAGATTTATTGCAGATTATCACACAACATATCAATAAATATCATGGTAAAGGTAACATAGTTATGATATTAAACCTGTTATCAAAACACTTTTTGAAATGTTGTGTGATGTCGGGAATGAGACCCGCCTCAGCATATGCTAGGGTTGGAAACCTTAGTGCTGTTTCTCAGGCCGAACTCATCACCGACTTCACAAACGCCAGTGTAACAATGAATAGACAAAACAACAATTTATAAAGAAGCATACAGAGTGTGTACAAAATAGAAAAAAGAAAAAATATAGTGTTGATTTCAACATTAATATTTATATGAATACAAAGAGAATGTAAATATAAATGTACGAGTAGTAGTA
The DNA here is from genome assembly GCA_917880725.1 of Selenia dentaria. Lineage (NCBI taxonomy): Eukaryota > Metazoa > Arthropoda > Insecta > Lepidoptera > Geometridae > Selenia > Selenia dentaria. The sequence goes on from OU862903.1 coordinate 15,396,702, forward strand.
ATAAATTTTTTTTTTTATGTTTTTTGTTTTATGTAGTCCTTCTTACTTCCTACTAATATTTTAAACGCGAAAGTTTGTGAGTATGGATGTATAAATCTTTGTTACTCATTAATGCATAAACGGCTGGGGCAATGTTGATAAAATTTTGTATGGAGGTGAGGCACTGATTTAACATATAGTTATTAAACTATGACGATGTTAACAATTCATTAGCTAAAGTTGTGAATTGGTTCAAATAATCTTCTCCTCAATGAGAAGAAAACTAATTGTATAAAGTTTTCGAATCAGTTCAGCGGCTTATGCTGTTAAAAAAATTAGACTATTAACTGATGTAGACACAGCTAGAATAGTTTATTTTAGTTATTTCCATAGCGTTATGACTTATGGCATACTGCTCTGGGGATATTCTGCAGATATTAATTCCATTTTTATACTGCAAAAACGGGCTATACGAGCGATCTACAGTTTAGCTCCCAGAGTTTCCCTTAGACAGAAGTTTAAAGACATAAACATTCTAACTGTTGTCTCTCAGTTTATCTATGAAAATCTAATGTATGTAAAGAAAAACATTAGCAGTTTTGATAAAAGGAGTGATGCTCATTCCATCAACACGCGAAAGAAGCACAAGCTATCCGTACATGTAACGCGTCTCCACAGAATAGGTCATTCTTTTATGGGACAATGTATACGATTCTATAATAAAGTTCCCAATGTTATCCGAGATTTGCCTATTAATAAGTTTAAAATTACTATTGAAACTTAACTCTGTCAAAAAGGTTATTACAAAATTTGATCACTCCAGGATCTATCTACTTGTGTACTAAGATGTCAAAGTGTCTTGCCCTACTGATACCATTATTATGTTCTCTTTTGTAAGGCAACACACTGGAGCTAATATTGTAGTACCTAAGTAAAAACATTGTAAAACATCTATATAAAAAGAATGGCGCCAAGTTTCTTGCCGCTTCTTCTCGGTAGGCTCTATATATTTTGGAACGCGGCGGTAGTCTTTAAAGTACATTATAATGAAAAATTGACATTCATAAGTGCATCTTTGATGCCTAAATTGAATAAATGATTTTGACTTTGACTATATAAAATACTTTTCATTATCGTCATCATCATCTATCACCAAGTGGGTGAAAAAGCGTAATAAGCTTGGGCACAGCATAGACATAATAATAAGATCTCATCAACGATCAAGATGACAGTTCTGTCAAAGTTTGTGTCAGTTTCTGATAGCTTAGTCAAAAGCCAAGTCAATTTAACAGCTTGATACACTTGACGTGTTCGGCCACCGCCAAGGGTGATGAAATGTAATGACAGTTTTTTCCATGGTGATTAATTTTATTTTATTATTATTGTTTACTGATTGATATACAAAGTATTTAAATGTACTCAAACAATACTATTATAGCAATTTCGTTTGACCATGTACATCTTTTTGGACATTTTGGTATAAAAATAGATATGCCCTTGGAGAAATAATAAGCTACTTGAAGTACTAATCCTGCGCAGACGTAGTTGTGGGCACCAGCTAGTTATGAATATAATTAAAATGTAAATTTGACTTGCCAAAAATAACATTTACAATTTTGAAAGATTCTATTCTATATTATTGTCTGATTATTAATGTCTTGGCCAGCAATTTCAGGAAATCAGTTGTTCTGTACTGTGTATATGTGTGTTACCAGTGATGACTTATGGCACTGAAACGTGGTCTCTTACTATGGGCCTCATAGACAAGCTCAAAGTCGCACAACGAGCTATGGAGAGGGCCATGCTCGGGGTTTCTCTACGACCTCTACGTGATCGAATCAGAAATGAGGAGATCTGTAGAAGAACGAAAGTCACCGACATAGCCCAGAAGATTAGCCAGTTGAAGTGGCAGTGGGCAGGGCACATAGCACGCAGAACAGATGGCCGATGGGGCCGAAAGGTTCTGGAGTGGAGACCACGGACCGGCAAGCGCAGCGTAGGTCGTCCACCGACACGGTGGACAGACGACCTGATGAAGGTCGCAGGACGACGTTGTATGCAGGCCGCTTCCAACCGGTCCTTTTGGAAAATCATGGGGGAGGCCTATGTTCAGCAGTGGACGTCCTACGGCTGAGATGATGATGATGAGTTGTTCTGTGGACTATGCAGCCTACATAACAATTGATGTCCTGTAAATACAACTTAACCAGTGAATATCCCACATCTTCGCCTTGGGTATTAATATTCTATTCAGGAATGAAAAAATAAGCGAGTGTATTATGTGTTGTGAGTTATGATTTATTCCTGCCATCTTAACCCCGCCTCCTCAATGCTGTATCACTATAGCCCTGGGCTAGTTAATACAGTGGTGTTTTGTTATATAGGGGCTCTACTGCCCCCGCCTATGAAAACCTGCTACTGTTCATATATATGAAGATATCTTCAGCTGACTTCTCAAACGAAGGAGATGGAGTAACCAACACATGCAGGGGAATACATGTCACACAAACAAGTGCAGCACACTACTCCAGACTGCATGAAGCATCATCGACAGTAGTTATATAACATCATACAACATCTCAAACAACACTGGAGCAGTTGTGCCAGTGATCCTAGGCCATACTCCGCTATGTAAAGGAGTTAGGCTGGCTGGCAGGGGGGAATGCACAAAACATCCCAAGCGGGATGTCAGTGCAAGCCCCATCGCCCTCAAAATTAATAAGATAAAGAGTGCGCACACCTTGACTAGTCTTAAGCTGGTTCTATATTATATTCATTGTGATGATGAATGGTAATGAATACTTCATTTGATTGACAATTATACTATGTGACATTGGTAAACATGTGAGGCCACCTCCACAAAATCGATAAAGGAAGAGTTGAAGTTGAACTATAATCAGGTTGTACTTATGGCCTTACAGTACTACAACACAAGCTCCACTGCCTCTGGTGTACCACCCTTAGGAAGAGTCCCACTACTTAGTATTGTAGTAGTTGGAGTAGTAGAGACCTGCAGTGCGAGCATGGATACACAATAAACTTCTCATGTCAATGAACTCATTTGGGGGGGCTAAGTCCTGCACTGATGTCTCACTTGAGTTGTATTGTGGATGTTGATAAACTCATTTTCATATATCTATCATAGGTGCTAGATCCATCTCTAAAATTGATCTAAACTTGACTTCTTTAGCATCTGCTTATTGCAATTCTGCCAATGTCCATTCCATGGTAGTTTCATTAACTTCGAGGTTGTTTATATTAAGAATATGATTGGTGAGTCATAGGGAGAGTCCACCAGACTAATTAAGATTCAATTTGATTAAATCAAAAAAGGAGATGAAGACACAAGTTAGTACCAAACCATATGAGATTATAATAAACATACAAATATAAAGTGATGTTAGTAGTGGTGTTTATAAGTATTTAATATTTCATGTAACATATACATTTACATGAAATATTAAAAATTATAAGAAAAAAGGAGAGGGATACAATACATTTGAAGGAAATGGGACGGGGCATGCTAGGAGGGAAGATATCATGCAATAAAAATTGTACTTTTCAAAAAGTAGTACTCAAAAAAAATATGGGTCGAATCTCCTTCACACAAACCGCACTCGCATATAGAATGATTGTGGATCCTGTGTTTAGCCAAAAAAACAGCCATGTATGCATGAACATGAATCTAGCTGCTACAGCTATATCACACGCTGTCTGTGCATCAGTGCTGATTAGAAAATGGGATTCACAGAAGAGAACCTCGGGCGGTGGTCTATAGTGGGCTAGATCACGTTTTTACTTTAATAAAGCAGAGTTACGAAAAGCATAATTAGACTTAAAAAGTATATTAGGCGGTACTCCACGCCTCAGACATAACACCAAAGATAATATAACAACACAACAGAGAGTCACCAGCGGATTGGTACTAACTTGTGTTGTCTTCCCCCCCCCCGCCCCTTTTTTGGTTTAGAATAATCATATATATATATATATTGGATGTTATGACGTCTGGTGGACTCTCCCTTTGACTCACCGATCATACGCTTAGATAAACAACCTCCAAAAGTGTATGAAACTACCATGGAACAGACACTGGCAGAATTGCAATAAGCAGACACGCCATTAACAAAGAAGTCAAGTTTTAGTATAAGATAAAATATTACCTTTAGATAAATAGATTTAGCGACAAAGACATGGTCGATATCTATCACAGACGATACCACAGTGCAGAATATCACGTTTATCACACATGCTTGAACAGAAATGTTGAGTTTATAACAGAAAAACAAACTTGCTGAAAGAAATCCTATTAATCCATGAACTAAACAGTCAGAGAATGCTCGGAATACTTGTGAATCTGAGTATTTGGACTTAAATACTATATAATCACCAAGAAATGCAGATAAAAACAGAGATATGCTGAGAAGGAACTTTAAAAATCTCATTGTCAATTTACATGATTTTTTTGTGTATTATATGTTTATGTTTCTTATAATCATCATTAATGAACGAGGCTTTTCAGTTTTCTTTGCGTTATACTGTTTTGGGTATAAATTTGCGAAAAACTAGGTAGGTACTTTTTTTCTATTGCATTAGGTGAGAGCTTTTTTTTTTTTTTTTTTGTGGCAATTGTCAACATGACATTTGTGCCAGTTTCACGTCAAAAAAAAACAAAAAACATCCTAAAACGAATTTGAGCAAACTATGAACCAGAATAGGCTTATTTTGTATGAAAAAATGAAAATATACACATATAACAATAAAAAAGAATAATAACTTAAAGAAAACTTATTCGAACATAAACAAACAACATTAAAAACAAATAAATATGTACAAAGTTATAAACGAATGTTATTGATAGTGAGAAAGTGAACGAAAACTTTATATATATCAATATTAGTAGATGATAAAAGTTCAGGAATATGAGTCGGAAATGAGACTTTTAATGATATGAGAGAATTGTAGAAAAAAACATTTTCATACAATGGACAGGAGAAGAATATATGATTGAGATCCCCCTCATCCAGGCCACATTCACATATAGAGGAATCTTTCACATGAATCTTTTTTAAATGTGAAGGTGAGCAACAATGACCAAGCCTCATGCGAATTAAGGTCGACGTATAAATCTTACCGAAGTACCACCGCGAAAACCAAGGTTTACTTGGTATTTCTGGTTGGATCTTAGCAAAACCAGAACCTTTGGATAAGCTAGTTGTTCTCCAGTATGTAGACCATGACTTATAAAGAAAACTTTTAGGGAGGCAGATAAGGTCAACGCTATAATTAATAAACGGGACCTTATCACCACAAGAAACCGCTTCTTTGGCCGCTTTATCAGCACGTTCATTACCAGAAAGACCAAGGTGTCCTGGTATCCAAGCAAGAACCACTTCTAGTCCTTTATCAATACAATCAGATAAAGATTTTTTAATTTCGAGAACAATGGGGTGAAATTTAGAGTGAAAAGGGTTAGACAGAAGGGATTGAAGCGAGCTACGAGAATCTGAAAAAATTATGGTCTGACGAAGTTTGAAGAGAAGGATATATTTTACCGCCTCAAGAATTGCTAGACATTCACCTGTAAAAACAGAGGACTCAGGAGGGCATTTTATCTTTTGAACAATATCAAACTGGGAGTGAAATACACCACAACCAACACATCCAACCTGAGACAATTTTGAGGCATCCGTAAAAATGGTATGCCATCCAAGCCAATTCCTGAGCAAGAGCTCTTGAAAATACTTATCAGCGTAGAGGTCCCCCTTACAGATACCAAAGTCCAAAATTATTTTCGGCTGCGATATTATAACAAAGTAATTAATATTATAAATCGATAGTTTAGTAGACCGATACGTGGGATCCTTAAGCAATTTAAAGTTTGAATAACTTTTCAAAAGAAGCGGATGTTTTTTAAAAGTCCAAAAACGGGAAGTGTAAACATATTGTTTGAGAAGTTGGAGTTTAGGAATGAGAGGGTGATTAGAGAAATGAATAGAACGGAAGAAGAATCTATTAGCTAGGAATTGACGACGAAGATGAAGAGGAGGGTCCACACACTCCACCTGAAGAGCGTTAATTGGAGATGATTTCATAGCACCAGTAATAATCCGGAGTGATTTGGATTGAATTAGATCAAGTTTGGAAAGATCTTGCTTACGTGCAGGTTCCAGCAAGAAGGAACCATAATCCAAGACACTACGTATAATGGCATTATATAGTAATTTAAGATTAAAAGGGTGGGCACCCCACCACACCCCAGACAAACACCGTAATATGTTAATATTCCTCTCACACTTATTTGAAATGTATTCACAATGCTGACGACCACATAGTTTACTGTCCAACCAGAGACCTAAAAATTTAACCGACTCCTTTACTGGAATTCTGCACTCACTAATAGAGATATTTAAATCAGGAGGATTTCTTTTACGAGAAAACAGAACGATATTACTCTTTGTAGGAGATAAATCTAGACCATTTTTTTGAAGCCAGTCATTTAAACATTCAAGGGAATGGGAAATACACTTACTAGCCACATCAATTTTGTGATGAGAGCTGTAGACAAGTATGTCATCAGCGTATTGAAGGATACGACTTAGACCAACAGAGGATTCCAGATCATACGTGTATACATTATATAGAAGTGGACTTAGGACAGAGCCCTGCGGTAAGCCCCGCCAAATGACCCTATTAGAAGTAATAGAAGAATCACTGCAACGGAGATATACATATCTCTCTGAAAGAAGATTCATAATAAAATTGCCTAATTTAGCTGGAATTCTCAATCGATTTAGTTTATTTTTAAGAAGGGGAAGTTGGACACTATCATAGGCTGCGGAAATATCTAGGAAAGCTGCTATAATAGATTCATTGCGCGTAAATGAAAGTCGTATGTCAGTCGTAAAAATGGCAAGGCTGTCCATAGTGCTCTTGCCTTTTCTAAAACCGTATTGAGACTTAGCGAGTAATTCATTGCTCTCAAGAAACCACTCAAGGCGGTTCTTAATCAAATGCTCCGCAATTTTAGTCAAGACTGAAGAGAGAGCGATAGGACGGTAAGAGTTAGGGTCCAACGGATCTTTATTAGGTTTCGGAATAGGAATAATATATTGAGACTTCCAAGAAACTGGAACAAATCCGGTTGCAAAAATTGTGTTAACCAAAGTTAAATAATAGTTCTGAAGGCGAACATTAGCTTTAGAAACAAAGGAATATGGTATGCCGTCAATACCCGGAGCAGAATCTTTAACGGATTTCAAAATGTTTTTCAACTCATTAAGTGTAAACGGTTGATCGAGGGGATCATTAGAAAAGGGATTAGAAAGAGATGGTAATTCTGAATGATGGGGACAATAATGAGGGGCCAATTTGTCCATAAATTCATCAGCCCAAACTTGGGAAGGGCAACAACTACAATAAGGAACACATTGAGACCGACGATACCTATGTATTTTCTTCCAGATAAGAGATGAAGGAGTATTGGGGCCTATGCTGGAGCAAAATGACTTCCAACCATTACGTTTTTTATCATGAAAGAGACGCTTGGATTTTGCGATCATTTTATTCAATTCAATAAAATTATCACGGGTCATAGACAGACAAAAGATAGCTTCTGCATCATTACGAGATCTAACGGCTTCAGAGCAATCCTTATCCCACCATGGAGGAGAAGGAACTTTGTCTGGATGAGATTTCTTAACCGGGAAAGTCAAATCAGCACATTCTACTAGAGATCGTACTAACATCTCAGAACAGGTAATAATGTTAGAGGAATTTATAAGAGGTAAAGTTAAGGCTTTGGAATCAGTACGATCATTGAACACATCCCAGCTCGAACTGTTATTGTCAATTATATATTTAAGAAGCGGAGAATTAATTGAAGCAGGACGGGAATGTTTTTGCAAGATTCGTAAAAGAATTGGGAAATGGTCACTACCATGAGTAGACGGGAGAACACACCAAGACATTAGTGACGCGAGCTCAGGAGAGCATAAAGAAAGATCCACTGCACTAGTAAACTCATTAGGACGAGTTCTTCTCGTAGCGGAGCCATCGTTAAGGATGCAGAGATTAAGACTATCTAATGAATCTAATAAAAAAACACCATTAGCATCCGACAAACCGCACCCCCATACCGTATGATGACAATTCAAATCACCTAGAATAAGAAGGGGCTTAGGAAGAGTCATAATTACTGAACTTAAATTTCGAATAATAGATTTAGAAGGATGAGGAATGTATATGGAGACAATTGTAAAATCGTTGATGCGTGCAGCAACAGCATCAAAGCCATCATTATGAAAAGGGATAGAAATACTTGAAAAGTTAATATTATTTTTAATAAATAGTGCAACACCACCAAAGCCATCCTGGCGGTCACTTCGAACGTCAACATAGCCTGACAACCTAAAAAAGGAATCAGGTCTAAGCCAAGTCTCCGAGACGGCCAAGACGCTTGGTTCATGTTTATTTATTAGAAATATCAAATCAGACTTTTTGTTGCAAATACTATGACAATTCCATTGAAGAATCCTGTCAAAGGGACCCATTTTGAAGTAGGGAAATAAGTGAATTTAAGTTGAAGGCAGCGTTGGACGGTGAATTAATTGAAGAGGAGGAATTAGACATGAGAGAGGATAATAGATTCAAGAGCTGCAGGAGTTCAGCTATTATAGCTTGAACAGTAGGAGTCTCATTTTTTTGGGCCAGAGGATTTAATAAAGCACAACCGTTTTGCGATGCTCCAGAGGATTCTTCTCGAATGATGCTCATGTGCGCTTCACGATCATAACCAACACTAGATGAAGGCAATATATGGGATTTCATAGATTTTCTTCCTCCCCTGTAATGAACTTTGGACGGTTCAGTAGTTAAATTCCTGGATGGACTAGGTAAAGGAGCTGCAACAGAGGTGGAAGTAACTTCAGCAAAGGACTTTTTATATGCAGGGAAAAACTGAGATGCTTCAGCATATGAAATTGATAATTCTGACATACGGGATTTAATGTTATTTTGCCTTTGCATTTCAGGGCAGTACTTGCTATTAGCAAAGTGATTGCCACCACACCACAAACATTTCGCATCAACTTCATCCACGTTGCATGACTTTCCTAAGTGGTTAGAACCGCATTTAAAACAAGCAGGTTTTGACCGACACTGCGTCATGGTGTGTCCGTATCTACAGCAATGGAAGCACTGAATAGTCGGGAAGGCATAAGCCGCAACAGGGAAAGAGTTGTAACATAGATAAACTCTAGAGGGCAAAATTTGACCATCAAAAGTCAAAACCACTGTTTGCGACGGTTTCCACGTCACAACTCCGTCAATGGAAACTTTAAAATTGAGCCGGCGAACTTTTAAAATTGGACCACACTCTTCAGGAACTTTCATCTCGTTCATAACATCCTCTGGAGTCATATCCACTGGGATTCCGCGAATTATACCCATCCGAGTAATATTAAACGACGGAATGAAAGCTCTGAGTTTGTTGTTTGGCAATGAAGGGGACTGGATGAAATTATTGGCTGAAATGGCGGAATGAAAGTTTAGAGCTATACGATTGCGACCAACATTCTTTATTGAGCCATCGATGATTCCTTGAAATTCCCGGGCGCGGCTAAAGAGGAATCTCCCAAATGTCACCGGGTGAAGGGATGTCCCAGCGGTAGGTGAAGTCTCTTCCCTCTGAACATGGACCGTAAAAGGGCCACGATCTGTTGAGTCGTATAATTGCCGACCGATAGGTGTAAATGAAGTTTTCTGTGAAGCTGCAGGGGGTCCGCTAGGAAGGGGGCTAGATGAACTAGGGGAGAAGGAGTTGGGAGGGGTACATTGTCCACCCTGGAGAACAACGTCAGACGCATCTGTAAATTTACACGTTGTTTCATCGTGAACCATTGATTTTGTACGTGATCGTGAACGGTCACTACGGGGATCTTTAGTCACGTTACGGTTTTCCGATCGTCGTTTTCTGTTGACTATTTCAAAAGCCTTTTCGTCAACAGATGATGAAATTGATGTAAACGCCGCAGGGGAAGGCGGCTGGACAAAGTCCATGCCTCCACCAGGATCAGGGGGATCATTCATCACGCAACAATATACTAAAAACGCTAATGAAATGAACCTACTAACAAGTGATGTCTATAAACTAATGAAATGGAACACAAAAACCTATTCTGGTGAGATTAATTAACTAAAATAAAAATTTTACCAAAATACCATAAAATTCGCGTGTTTACGATTTGACGTTCCACCTCGCACCTTTCAGGTGAGAGCTTAGAGGAAGAAGGTGAGAGTAAGCATGTTAACATGTTTTGTTTTGTTTACGTCACAGACTAACAGAATACAGATGCTGGTTTACGTTTTCGCCCATTCTCTATGGCATAGATAACTACTTTACATTACTGCTCTATGGTTTTTGTAGTTTACTCTATGATGGTTTTCAACACCGAAATAAAATAAATTTAGCGAAAAAATAAAAATATAGATAAAAAATCTCACACAGATACAAAACCCTTTATAAAAAGAATCATGTCCAGATTTGACCTGTCAAACTTGTGGACATAAGATCATAGAGAATATTTGTATAAAGATGTCGTGTATAGTGGATGTTAATTAGTTTAAAAGAACTCTATTTTTTCTGATTTACATATTCCGAACTTACATCAAAATCGGTTATCAGTAAAAATAGAAAATATTTTTTTCTCGTAGTACATTTAGAGTATTCCTTGTTGCAGTCATAGACTAACTTATCATACTTTGCAGTCTTTCGTTTATTGTCGCTAAGTCGTTTGACGGATTTCACGGTCTCTACTGTGAAAGTGATAAAGCACAAATACAGTCAAGGGTGTTGAAACGTAATGACAGGTTTTTTTCTTAACGATTAATTATTTTAATATTTAGGTACTGTATAAGCAGTTATTAATTGATCTACTATATGAATAAAGTATTTAGTAGTAAAGCAATTGTTATAGTTTAAGCATGTAAGCTTTAACGCAATCTTAAACATAATGAAGGAGGATAAAATAAATGCACTACAATAAACTCTTATTAGCTTAAAGTTAGAGCATGTTGAATATATTTTTTCGTTCCTAGTAATATACCAGTAATAAGAGTACTGCATCAAAATATAGCCGGCCTAAATAATAAATTAGACAAGCTTGAAATCGCATTAACAGATTTAAAACTACAGATTAAACTCCCCGATTGCTTATGTTTTACGAAGTCTCATATAATATATAAATAAAGAAGGAAATCAATGTATTGTTAAAGTAAGAGGTTATGATTTAGGATCTAGCTATTGGAGAGATAAATCTAGGGGTGGCTCATGCATATATATTAGAAAAGGGATCAAATATAAAGAAATAAGCTATTAAAAAGACTATGCATGTCGGGGTACTTTTGAATGTTCTGGTGTTGAAATATTAAAACAATTTTTTCTGCTTGTGTGTGTTTATAGGAGGGGTAAGACTAATATTGACATTTTATTTTTAATATTTAGAGACACTTTTATTTAAATTATTATACAAAAGTCAAAAAACTTTAGTTTTAGTTGGGGACATAAATATAAACACATTGACGGAAAATATAGTAGTTAGATATTTGGTTAATTTGTTAAGTAACTTCAAGTTGACTCTGCGAATTAACGAGCCGACAAGGGTAAATTCATGTATTGACCACATTATAAGCAACGCAGACGGAAGTGTAAGCGAAATAATAAAAATTTGCCTTTCCGACCATGACACTGCTCAAATGATTAGTATACCATGTAAAAAGAGTGTACTTCCAGTAACTGTTTATTATATTAACAACCGCGACTATTCATCAGAAAGTGTAAGTAAACTTTTAAATTATTTATAATGCTTAAGCTTTAGTGGTGTATACTTTACCACAGACTTAAATATGGCAATCGACTTTTTTTACAAAGACTTTTTTCTTTTTTAATCTATGTTTCCCCAAATTGAGGTATAGGGTTACACAACGAAGAAGATCTTAAATGGGTATAACTAAACTAAAGGTCTGCGCAGAAGTTGTCAAACCAAAAGGACACTTCAGTGTAACTTCTACAGGCAAAATCAGCAAAAAATCTTATAAAATATACGCAAACATTTTGCAACAATGTATGTATAAGTCACAACAGATTTCTTATCACAATTTTATTTTAAACTCTAAATAAAAGTAAGGCTGCTTGGAGGGTGGTAAATAATGACACGGATAGAGATATACAAAGCAATTTTATTGAAAGCGTTAAAGTGGGTGATAAAATACTAGAGACGTCAAAAGATTAGCAAATCTAGAATAGGTATCTCATTGCACAAACAAATGTAAATACGACTATTATCAAACATACAAATAAATCTCGCTTAAGTAGTAGTATACATCTCACTCCTATAAGTTTCACAGAAGTTCATAACATCATTATGTTACATATTATCTAAATAATACATTATCTGTAGGATATGATGAAATAAGAACTTATATTTTAAAGAAATGTGTTGGTCTAATTGTTCCTGTACTCATACACCTTATTAATCTGTTTTTTGAAAGTGGAATATTTCCAATAAAACTAAAAAAACAATTATTAAACCACTGTATAAAAAGGGAGATAGAACTGATATGAATAATTATAGACCTATTACATTAATTCCTGTGATGTCAAAAGTTTTTGAAAAGGCTATGCACAAAAGGTTAACCGCATTTTTAAACAAGTTTGTAGTAATTAAAAGGGAACAGAATGGTTTTCAGAGAGGGAAGTCCATAACCCTAGCAACTTTTAATTTGATACACAATATTCTTCTAAATTTGAACAAAAAGATGCAAACTGTAGCAGTTTTGATATGTCAAAAGCATTTGACTTTGTATCCCATTCGCTGCTGTTAGAAAAGTTAAATAATTATGGTGAACGGGGGCCTGCTTTGGATTGGATAAATAGCTACTTATCAAATCGAGAACAGTGTGTTGAAGTTTTGAATATAGCTAAAAATGCTGAAATATGTCACAACCGATCAGCGTATCAAATCAATAGATACGGAGTCCCACAAGGAAGTGTTTTAGGGCCGTTACTATTTTTGTTGTATATAAATGATATACCTGACGTAACAAATTATAAATGTACATTATTTGCAGACGATATTTCTATTATAATAACAAGTGACAAAAAAAAAATACAAATTTTGACATTGAAATTAATAATACTATCAAGTCAATTATATAATGGTTAGACTATAATAATCTTACAGTTAATTTGACTAAGACTAATTATGTACAATTTCTGACACACGGTTCTAAATCGATTTCAAGAGAAGTGTTATATAATAACACAAATATAACGGAGATAAAAATGTGCGATTTTTAGGTATCACTGTAGATCAATAGCCAACTGTTATGCCATGTGCATCACGGTGTACAACAAAATACCAGGATATCTGAAAGACCTTCCCTATAGAATATTTCGTAGAAAACTTAAGATGTGGCTGATAGAAAAACGATTCTACTGTTTGACAGACTTTTTAAATTGTTTTGAGATTACTAATTTAAGTTAATTTGACATACTTAACTATTTTATTATTTGATACACAACTAACTTTTATAACTTTTCCTTCCTTCTTATAACTAAATGTTAATGGTTAATGCACGTACGTGTTCTGACGATTTATTCGTTACCTTAGGTAATATTGACGGAACAGCATGAGGATTTAGCATTCTCCTAGTATAAGCAGGAATAAAGTCGTCACAGTTAAAATGAGCTCTGTAAACGGCAGACGATTTTGATATTTTTCCAGGCAGTGCATTTTCCCAATTCAATTTATTGTTTTCATTGTTCGGAAATCTACATTACAAGGAATGTAATTAATAACAACAAACATCATCGGTACAAAGTCGAAGAACACGATAAAACGACAGTAATCACCAAGTTGAAAACCTATTTTAGGCACCGTTTCGGTTCACCGCAGGGAGTGAACCCAAAACCACCACACCTAAAACAAACATTTTTATACACAGAGTAAGTCATCGTGTCCAGAGTTTTACAGCTGTGATTTTTACAGGTAAAAATCTTCCGAAGAGGACGGAGAGTGTAACGAGCCACCACGCAGTGCATTCCGATGGGGCGGCACACAGCGACACACAATGACGTATGGCCGCACGCACACAGGCACACTGCGCCCACCCACGCCGCGCGTCGACTCGCCGCGGAGCTATATAAGCCACTCGCGGCAGTAAACGGGAGCCCCACTCAGTCACCGTAGCGACTTTCAACGCTGACGGCCTCTCTAGTCAAAAGGACGAAGTTCATTAATTTTGTAAAACCCATCAGGTCGATATCCTATGCGTGCAGGAGACCTTTCTGAAACAGGTACAGCGAACCCTAGGTTTGCAATCTACCGTTTGGTTCGTAATGATAGAGTGGCCACCCCAAAAGGTGGTACTCTCATCTATTACAAAAGAGCTCTGCACTGTATCCCAATTGTTACTACACCACTTAGAATTCTAGAAGCCTCTGTTTGCTTTCTAGCGATGTCAGGTCATCAACGTGTCATGATAGCCTCATGTTACCTCCCCTCTGGTAAAGAACTATTACAGACAGACTTGGAAGCCCTCTTCTCTCTAGGAAGCTCCGTCCTTCTGATCGGTGACTTCAACAGTAAACATGCCATATGGAACTGTACTAGTAACAATAGTAATGGTAAAATCCTTGAAGGCTTGGTCAGCCATTTAAACTTTGATATTCTCACCCCTCTGGAGCCCACAAGATATCCCTATGTTGACAACCAACGACCAGACATACTTGACATAGCACTTCTTAAGAACGTTACCCTCCGGTTGCGCTCTATAGAAGTGTTACACGAACTGACTTCAGACCACCGCCCTGTATTGTTGAAATTAGGCCCCAGCCCGACGGACATCACCCCTATCACTAGAACGGTAGTGAACTGGAAGAACTGGGGGAATCCCTCCAAGCTATCAGTTCACCCGCTCTCGATAGAATCCCCGATGACGTACAGACAGTAGAAGACGTATCAATTGCGATCGAGGCTCTCAGTGACCACCTCCGCACCGCAGTAGGTGAATCCTCAAAGCAGGTCCAAGTGGCGGATGGTCGCCGCTTCGAACTGCCCGAGGGTGCGAGGAGGTTACTGACAGCTAAGAACGCCGCCACTAGGGCGTATGACTCGATGCCAACCCCAGAGAACAAAGCCACCATGCGCTATTTACAGCGTGCTGTAAAGAAACGCATGAGTGAGCTGCGTGATCAAAGGAGGGACGACAAACTGTCAGAATTGAGCCAACTCACCAGGCATACTGGCAGTTGGCTCGATCTCTGAAATCTGACGGACAACAGACAATGCCTCCACTCATTAGGCCACCTCCCCTCTCCATAGCGTTCCTTGACGAAGACAAAGCCGAGTGTTTAGCTGATAGAGAGAACCTCAAGACCCGTAAATCCCCTGGTGCTGATGGTATCAGCAACAAGGTGATCAAACACTTCTCAGTCCCACTAGTCCATCTCTTAGTTAGCATCTTCAATGCGGCTATGAGCAACTGCTCCTTCCCAGACACTTGGAAGCATGCCATTGTCATTGGTATTCACAAACCAGGCAAACCGGCAGCCGAGCCCTCCAGCTACCGTCCCATAAGTCTCCTCAGCTCTCTGGGGAAGATTTACGAGCGGCTCATTGTGAACCGACTCTGGTCCCACGTTAGGTCCAATAACCTCCTTCCCGATGAGCATTTTGGTTTTAGAGCCAAACACTCTTGCGTCCAACAAGTGCACCGCGTAACGGAGCACATCCTAGGCGGTTTCAATAAGAAACCAAAGCCCCAAGGGACCAAAGCTGTCTTCCTCGACGTAGTGAAAGCGTTCCACAAAGTCTGGCACAACGGCTTGATATTCAAGCTGTACCAACTGGGTGTGCCAGACCGTCTTGTACTCATCTTACAAGACTTTCTCAGGGATCGAACGTTTAGCTATCGCACCGAAAGAACGCTCTCCTCCCCGCATCCCATTCATGCAGGTGTCCCTCAAGGCTCTGTACTCTCACCCATTCTCTTCTCGCTGTACACCTATGTACACATAATGTACAGATCGCTCAGTTTGCGGATGATACTGCAATCTACTCTATTGGCTGGTTCAAGGTCAGGCAGAGATGCGCCATCCAACGAGCCATCACCGTAATCGGTGCATGGTTTCGTAAATGGCGGATTGCAGTAAATCCTAGCAATAGTGCAGCAGTGTACTTCACTGAGACCCGGTGGACTCTCATGCCGTCACCCATAGTCCTATTCGGCGAACCCATCCCTTGGGCTAAATCTGCCAAATACCTGGGCGTCACCCTCGATCGCCAACTCACTTTCGCGAAACACATCCAGATTGTTCCCAATAGGGTGGCCTTCATTATGGGTCGACTTAATCCCCTCATAGGCAAAAACAGTAAAATGTCTCTTAGAAATAAGACGACTCCTTACAAACTTTGCATCCGCCCAGTCATGACTTACGCATCTGTAGCGTTCGCCCATGCTCAGAAACACGACCTCCACAAACTTCAAGTGATTCAGAATCGCTTTATGCGCAGGGCAGTGGGCGCTCCGGGGTACTTGCGGAACGCCGAACTGCACTGCGATTTCACCCTCCCCTCTATTACGCAGTATATCAAAGACTGCTCCCGCCGCCACTTCGACAAATTTCCCCACCACTCGAATCCCCTCGTGGTCGAAGCGGCGAACTACTCCACTGACATAACCGATCCTCACTTCCTTCCCCCCCGTCGCCGTCCAAGGCATATTTTGGGTGACCCGGACGACCCCATCGCAGCCGTTACTTCGGCAGCTTTAGTGTCGTCCCAAGGGAACCCCGGTAATGGTTGTAGACCCGACCAGGGCTGTGATCCCGATCGCATTGTAGGCTCCGGCCGAGATCGTTTTCGCAGCCCCAGTCGCAGTCGAGGTAATCCACACACACACGATTGTAGTCCCAGCCACGGTGCGGGTGGGAGTATACACCACGGCCCCGGTCGCGATGTATCCTCCGGCCCAAGTAATGGCTATGGACGAGGTAACACTGGTTTTCTATGTAGCCCCAGCCACGGTGCGGGCAGGAGTCTACACCGCGGCCCCGGCCTCGATGTAGACTCCGGCCCAGGTAACGGCTGTGGGCGAGGTACTCAAGTTTCTTATTGTAGCCCCACCCAAAGTACAGTCATGAGTGCACAACGCGACGATCCTGGTCGCGGTGTGAACCCATGTCGCGGAAACGGGGGGAGGCGAGGTATTTCCGTTTGTAGCCCCAGTCAAGGTAGTGATTCCGATTACGGTGTAGGCTCCGGCCGAGGTAATGACTGTGGGCGAGGTACACAAGGTTATGATTTAGAGGTAAACACAGTCAAACACCGAGCTAGCCGGCGAGCTCGAGGCAAAAATTATGTCTTGGTTAGATTATCTCCAAATAGTCGTAGAGTTAAAATTCATAGGGCCCACTTTCAACGGTACACTTATGTACCGGGGCGATTCTCTCCTACTCCCCTCTCTCCTGGCGACGGCCCAAGCCGAGGCCCGTACCTTAGTGGTGCCCTTGAGCAAGTCGCCTACTCCTCTCCTTGCGGCGAAGTGTCTTCAACGCTCGCCTTAGGCGGTGCGCCCTCTGCGCCCGCATCTGGCTGAGTGCCATCTGCGCTCGCCAACCGTCCGGTGACGCTGTAAATGCCGGTAGAGGCAAACAGCATTAGACCGTTCTAAAAAAAAAACGGGAGCACTCGTCTGCGAGCGCTCGAACTGAAAGGTTGTGCGGTACCGATTCGCACCAGTGAGAAGGCAAGCAGACGAAGTCGCTCCCGTGGAGCTTTGCAGCTGCGGCTCGCGGGTTACCGAGCAGCACTCAGGGTTCCGCGGTCCGGTAGGGAAACCACTGTTGCGGCCTGGGGGTTACCGGGCAGCACGGTGGAATTCTAAATAGGGATCCGTGTATCAGCGGGGACGTTGGCGCGGCTCGGGGGTTACCGAGCAGCACGACCCCACGCCAGATAATAAAACTTCACGATAGACTAGGATACGGACAGTCCCGTCAGAGGGAGCCCTCCCCGCGTTCCAACCGTAATCTCTGTAACCTGGGGTAAAACCCCCCCTTATGTATAAATCACGATTGTAGAATAAATAAAGCACACGGCAAGTGGAAAGTAATAAGCATTTAATTTCACCTCCACCGCTAGGAAGCCTCCGACCATAGCTAGCCGAGCACACCCAATCTCACGCGCAGCCGGCGCGTGCGATCCGTAATGTAAGCATTGCCCTTGCAGGTTCGATCCCCGCAAGCTGCAACATTACAATACAATTATTATTAATACGATTATTGTTTACTAAAAGGAACTTAAATGGCAGAATATTATTTATACAGTCATGAGTACAACCCTTTGATGAGTTCCTACTTGTTTCCACCAATAGCAAAGCGAGAGCCCCAACAACAAAGTTATTACAACAGCCAATTAGAGTGAGGGGCTTGGTAGGACAGACAGGCCAGTCTGTTCGTAGCGACCGACCAGTAAAGTAATAAATACTCAAAAGTGTCAGTGTAAATCTTTGAATAAACCTACATAAATAACTAAAAGTTTTATTTTACTTCTGGAACCCTTATAGAATGATTCATAAACTTTGAAACTGATTTAAATATTCTACTGGTTTTATAATTCATTCGTTAATTCGTTGAAAAGTAAAGTAGTATTCAAATGTTTGGGCCTGGTAATACTAAATGCAAGATGGTGGTTTGTTAAATATTCTTTAGGGTAACCATGAATATTTCTGATCTAAGATTTTTTGCACTTCCATCGTATGTCCATAGTACGTAGGTAGATACTTCTGTCCGAATGTCTTAAATTGGGGATGTATCCGTCAGAGTGTACAAAAATGGAAAACCCATCCACTCAGATCTGTCAGTCTAGATTTCTGCCGGTCTAGCGCTTGACGAGTCAACATCTCCTGAGGATGCCTCGTGTAGAGATGAAACACGTGTCAAATCGGTTTTGGTTGATTTGGGGTTTCTTGTGTTTTTTTATTTTGTATTCTTCCTATTAGCATTTTATGCGGGAGGGCGGGTGGTGCACGCCCCCAAATAGGCCAAAATCAATGTTTTCTTTTCAGCGGAAGTGTCACTAAATATTTTTTAATATCTTTTTTTAACAGTGTCCATATAATTTAATTTAGACAATACTAATGATTCAGCTAATTGGATACGTAGCTCTTCTTTTAGATAGGGTCTCATTTGGTACAAGACTTTCCGTCGATAAAAGCTATTTTTCTCACAGTTACTAACATGGTTTTTGAATCGAAGCTCACTGTCCATTAGTAAACCTAAGTTTCGAGCTTCATATACTCGCTCAATATCGCTATGAACTCGAGAACTATTCAGCCAGTGCGAGTGTGTTTGCCGTATGTGTTGCGTATATGACGATGTCTTAACATTCCACAGATAACACACACTAATGCCTTGGCCACATCGAGGTTCAACGTCAACGCCCAACATCTCCTTAAGCATCGCGCTAATTATTCTGATAATTATCGCGATAAAATGAGTGACCACACTGGTACCGTGAACGTCAACGCCCATTTCATTACCGTTAAAATTGGCAATAATTCAAGATGAACGTCGACGCTGCTCCACTATATTTAATGAGTGTCAATTTGTATTATATGAATGCATTACATCATATATGGAGTATATGCCATTTTTCCGAGAACTTCAAAGATTTTTAATATTTATTTACATGGGCTCTGTAATAAAAGAATCTATTAGGAATCCTTTTTTCTTTTTTAATTCTTCTATAATTCACACGTGCCATCCCTTAGCTATCACAGTGCACACTGACAAACATTGGCGTGGCCGCTTCAACGCAATAATACTCGCGTTAAATCTCTTTGATGTGCCTAAAAATATTGCCAATTTATCGCCCAACGTCAATGGCAATGTTAATGCCGTTGTCGTATTATCGCGACAAGGGGTGGCTACATCTACGTTTAACGTTCAACATCGCGATAATCAACGGCGTTTCTCCTCGATATGGCCAAGGCAAAATGAACTGTCGTCGTCGCATTACGCGAAATAACAATATATTTCATTTTCTGTTCCATTTAGAGTTAGAAGGAATGCATACTTTTAATACCATATGTATTGTATACATTCATAAGCACTGCACTAATTGACCTGGGGATGCCACGGGTCCTAATCCAAGTTCCCGTGGCCTCCCAGGGGCACCTTCCACCTATCATTCCGTACCCAAGATACCCCATCTTGGGTACGGAATGATAGTGACGACCCTGCTTTATTGTCTATTTTGACTGGGAATGAAATGGCATTCTCATTGATGGTTCCAGTCAATGATTTTTGAGGAATTGTCTAAGAATTTCGATGGCAATGGCCTTCGAATGAACTAAAATATATTATTTGATTGAAATTATACTCTGTGGCCGTAAATAAATGCGTTTCGTTTCAAGTCATTATAACGGCACAAAATTACGGCAACGGATTGCATTTGTAAATATGTTGTACACCAGTTGAATATAATGTTAATAATTTGGTTGTCTTAATTTGTTAAAACAAGTTGTATACGATGCGTTTTATTGCTAACAATCGCACTTTTTTTCATTTATCGATCGAACGATCAACGTTCGAGAATTTACTTAAAATAATAACAAAACGCAAATTCGTTAGATATAATATTCATAAAATGTTAATTTAAGTGTTACATGAATTTGGATTTTAGTGTTAACGGAATAAGAACTAGGTACCTTAATTAAATTTAAGTTTGCTTGTGAACAAAGCTGTCGTTGATCTTGTGTAATGGCCCTAGATATGTGTTTCTTAGAGTTTCAACGTGTAATTGTGGTGGAATATTAACCGATAACTGTTCGTTATGGTGCACGAGTGTAGGCAACAGAATCATGAAAATGTTCAAGATTTTGGATAAAACTTTTATGTAGGTGATGAGTCATCCTCTTAGACGATAATAAATGGATTTACGACGAAACATTCAATATTAAGATCAGAACAATTTTTATCAAAAATAGTTCTACTACTTTAGCTTCTTTAAACTTAATAAAATCGATAACACAAGGCCTTAGTAGCAAACAAAAAGCAGCGGCTATTTTTCTAGACATGACTAGAGCATTTGTCTTGGTTGATCACAATATAGCCCTAAATAAATTTAATTTGTACGGAATTCACGACAATGCGTAAAAATGGATAAAAGTTATTTAAAAAATCGAAAACAATGTACAGAAATTTATAAAATTATTAACGGACCTAAAATTGTTTATAGATCGGAATTTCAATGTAATAAATCAGGTATACACCAAGGAAGTATTTTGGGACCATTTATTTTTATAACTTATATAAATGACATTCCTAAAGTAACAAACCGTCAATGAATTTTATATGCAGAAATCTAATAAAAACTAACAACTTAATATTGATATTAAAAATACTTTAAATGACATAATGTTTTGGATAAACAAAAATAAATATAAACAAAACGATATAACTCAGTTTAAGAGCTATCAATCACAAGACGAGGTGCAAAACATTTATTACCAAAATGCTCGAATAGAAGAAGTGGATACGTGCAAGTTCTTGAGCATAAAAATTGACATGAATTGTGTGGAGCAACTCTGTAGATGTTGGCAAGGCGTTTGTTGTTCAGAAAACATGCGTTAGGGCAGTTTGGGAAGCTTGGCCTACCGATAGCTGTCAACCAATTTTTGAAACTCTGAATATTATTCCGTTACCTTGCATGTAGTAGTACATTAAAGAAGTTTGCATATTTTTAAAAGAACACCCCGAATACTTTGACAAGCAATCGGATATTGTAAAACGAACAAATATAAATATAGACAAACTTTATTTGCCAATGTGTAATTTAGATTATATTCAAAAATATTTTTATAATGGCTATAAAAAAAAATAATAAACTACCCTTCGATATAAAGACATTGTGTAAAAGTAAACTCAAACAAAAGTTAAGCTCTTGGTTACTGGAAAAATGTTTCTATAGTATAAATTAATATTTGAAGTTTAAATAATTGTATGACTTTTAATTAATTTAAATAATGTAATTTTGACAATCTATTTAATTTATAATTGACATTCTATTAAGTAGTGACTTCAGTAAGGAATATTATATTATTGTAATGTTAATAACGAAGTCGATAGTAATATGAATATTGCGCACCTCTAAAGGGGTAAGTTTTGAGGACCATTTGAATGTTACATAATTGATATACCTTTACCTACTTACAATTTGCAATAACTAAATTTGAATTTGAATTTGAAAGTCTTAGTAATGGATCCACTTCGTTCCTAGAACTTGACTTACACAGGACTTCAGAGTAAGTATTAAATAGAGTTGTCTTAAGCATAATATATCGGCAAGAGACAGTAACGCAACACACCCAACCAATTTCAGAAGTATTCATGATGCCTAGGAATAAGGTCACTAGGATTAATTTTACTTACTTACATAATTTAGGTGGTTGATACTACAAAATTTGATTATTTTCTTAGACCAATTTACGTATTATTTCGTATTTTCAAAACACAACAATGAAACATTTTTTTATTCTATACACACAAACACATATCACGATAACAATACAACACCATTTTTTTCATTGTAAACTCAAATTTCACTAGAATTACAAAAACCTCTTACAACTTGCTTGGCACACGATTACGAAGTGTGCCCAGCAAAAAAATATGAGACTACTAGCAGGACAAAAAAAAAATACTCCAGCTCTGGCACTCCTTGAGAATAGTGTATATACTTATTTCACTCACTCATAGTATTATTACTACCTTGACAACTCTTTTGATATTTACTCTGAGCACAGGGCAGTGACTCAATGATAAACTATTTAAGCTGCCAACATACTATCGGAATATCGTCCGCGGACGATGTCCGTCGGACGCGGCTTATTGGTATCTGAACAGGGCCCTGATTCGCAATGACCAACGCAATAACTTCGAAATAACGTGTGACGTCATACCACATTCTAAACGCTAACGCACCTTTTTACCATTGCAAGATACGTTATATAAAAATGGTATTCGGCATGCCACAAGACTAGATGTCTATGCCCATTTGAATGATTTCACACGTTTCGTTCATAACTGACATTCTATTTTTATTGGAGAGTACCGGTTTCTTATTTCCAGCTAATTCTTTACAAATATTCGTGTTATCGTGTCGACTTTAAGTTAATCAAAAGGATTATTTCTTATTTTTTTACATTTATGATATAACAAAATCATAATTATCCAAAATTAGGTAGGTACAAGACATGGAACACAATATAATGTGAAATTGAAAAGTTTTACATGTTAAATGTTTAATATGTTCTAAAATTCACACATCCATACCCACACACTAGAAGACACCCACCCAAAAACATCCAAGACCCGAGTACAAAGATTTCTGCTCATTGCACAAATATTTGTCCTGGCCAGAGATTCCTAAAGAAAAAGGGTCACTATGAACTAGACTGATCAGGCAATCAGTTGGTATTAAAATACATATTGAGCATACACCTTGTGCACCAAAGAGTTTAACCGTGACACAATACATGAGCTAGCTATTTTAACTCCATGAGGGGACAGAGTAAAAGAATATTCCCTTCCGCCTCTGAGATGCAAATCTTTTGGGGGTAATTATTAGGTGGGCGGACTCTTGGTCAAGAGGCAGCCCTTGTTGGCACCGCAGTGTCAGATATACTGCTACAAAGCAATAATGCATAAGCATTACTGTGCTAGGCACTGCATATATACAAGAACTGCCATGGGCCAGCATAGTGCCTTTTCTTGGCACACAACTCATCTCATCACTCGATAACCTAAAATAGCAAATATTAAAGTGGACAAACTCTCACTCTACCTCTTTTTTCTAATTGTTTTTATAGGTTGCATTATAATCACCACACGTTTGATGCTTGCAAGTATCATTATTGTCATTAATAATAACCCATATTTCACTTCACATTTATATTTATATGGCTTGTGTGGGACGAAGAAGGAAACAAATGATAGAGATTTCAAAAGGTGAGTTAATACCTAGTAGTGTAATAACACATTGCTTAAAAACTACTAAAACTGGTATGAACATTCACTATGTAGTACATAATAATGAATGATCTGTTACTTTTTTATGGTTGTTGGAAGATCTAGGTCCTTCGGTGAAGGTTTCCTCCAATTTCTTCCCAGATATATTTAATGCTGTTTTCATACAAGCAATTTGGATTACGTGAGTATGTTATCAGCCCACTCTCCATGAGATCCGTCAATATTCCATTTTCAAGCTGTTCCTTTCTATCTTGTGGTACAACTATTGTCTGTAAGACGTGAAACGTTTAGAGCTTGTGGAGTGCATCCGTTAGCTTTGTTTTTCTCAGTAAACAGCTTCGGTCTTTGTGTATCTTCCTGAGTCTAAGAACCTATGCTCCTTTCCACAGCTCGCTGAGTAGATCGGATCTTTTGCTTCACTTTACGATGGTATATATTATTGCATCGTTTGTATGATGCAGTATATATGAGGTTCGTCCGAATCTTATGTTTGAAGCCGTGCGCCAGTGTTACCGTTTTAGTGACTTTCTCATTAAATCTGGAAGATTTACTAAGGCTTTAGTGACAAAAAATAGCTAGCAACTTCTAGCGAACTTTTACGTACCATGATATCAAACATAATATAAAAATAAGTCGGGTTTTCCTTCCTGACGCTATAACTCCAGAATGCACGAACCGATTTCCACGGTTTTGCATTCGTTAGAAAGGTCTCGGGCTCCGTGAGGTTTATAGTAAATAAAATTCAGGAAAAATATAAAAAAAAAGCGGGAAAATTTTTTTTCACATACAGCGCCATCTCTGATACATAGCATGTACTACAAACCAATATTTTAAGTAGATGGCGCCAAACGAAATGTTACATAAAACGAAGCCATCTGGTGGCGAAACGGAGTTCGCAGGGTTTGCTAGTCAAACATAAAATTCGTTTTGTAATGAAACGTAATATACTATTAACAGCAGTAATGTGCACATCAGGCACCTAAAATTTTGCTTCTTGAAATTCTAATATGTGAGTACGTTGAACAATGGAAATACCTAAAAAGAAAAATGTTTACACCCTTAATATTTAAAATATACACACGAGTGGGAATATCATGAAGAAACATTGGCTATACCGTTAGCTAATGATCCCCTGATAAAGAAACCTCCTTTTTGAAGTAATTAAGTTAAAAAAAATTGTGCATACTGAGGAAATGATTTACGCCGATGAAACCATTTTTGAGTTTGAGTTATACTTATAAGAAATTGTATCTAAACGATTAATCATTTAATAATAGATAATAAATCCTACCAATATTATAAATGCGAAAATTTGAGAGATTGAGAGTATGGATGGATGTATGGATGTGTAGATGTTTGTTACTCATTAATGCTCAAACGGCGGGGGAAATTTTTAAATTGAAATTTGGTATGGAAGTAGATGAGGCGCTGGATTAACACATAGGATACTTCCATCTTCATCATCTATCACCACACGGGTAAAATAAGCGTAATATTCTTGGGCACAGCATAGACCAAATAACAAGCTCTCCGCCTACGTCAAGACTGTAATGACGACTTATCTGACTTATCAATAGAGTTCTGTCAATGATGTGTCAGTTTCTGATAGCTTTGTCAAAAACACGCTATGAATTCGACAGATCGATACACTAGACGCGCTCGGTGGTAGAGTCAGCATGTCATCTAACCTCGTTGTTCAGCCGACTGTAGTCGAGCGATTCCGATTCCACCGACAGAAAAGTACACTCAAGGCCTACAAACAAGCTATGAAGTTTCGTTTGATGGATTTCGGGTTGTCTACGAAAGTAAAAAAGCACAAATAAAGTCACCGGTTATTAAAGCGGTAACAGTTTTTTCTGTGGTGATTAAATTTATATTTGTATGTACGTACTGTATTTTATTATTAGTTTTTACGGATCAATTTACTGATTGACTACTAAGAACAAAGTATTTTAAATTTACTCATCTATACAAATACATAAAATTGTGTCTATTTGTAATTCCAAATTAACAGCTTTTCACTAAATGCATAATGAAAGTATTTACGGCACTTACATAAAACAACTATTTTAAAAAAAATTGGATTTTTATTTTCGGGTAATCACTGAAACGGCTGGACTGATTTTAACGGGACTTTCACTGGCAGGTAACTGATGTTACAATGTGTAACTACGGCTACTTTTATTTTAGAAAAAAATAATTAAAAACTGTCTCTACGTCTGTTTGTTACCTTATCACGCCTAAACGCCTAAACGGATCGTGATGAATTTTGGCAAGGTTTTGGTTTTTATCATCATCATCCATGACCACGCGGGTGAAACCGCGGGGCGCAGTATATAAAATATAACAAAATATCAGATATTTCTTTATTCTACACTCTGTCATTTACTTCACTGTGATAGCAAAGAGAATTTAATGTGATAGCGACATTGTGATTTGGTTGACAGAATATAGCGAGCCAAAATTCAAAGTAGGAATATCGACGAATATCCTACTTAACATATAAAAAATAGCCTTACGAAACATTTAGATACAAAGTTATTGTAATATTCTGTTAACTTTTGATATAATCCAACAACCATATATCGCAATAATACCTAAAGTATCTATAATGTCCATACATTAGGTCATTGTCCTTTTTGAGTTAATATCGAAACCGGCGAATATTGACTAATATAATACTTTTTTAGCTGTCTCATTTTATATTTGACTATCTGCCACTGGCAACACGTCCGAAGACGCCGTCCGAAGCCGCGTACACTGTTCAGCCGCGTCCGCGGACGACGTCCACGGACGCTGTCCGATAGTTTGTTTAATGTTTCTGTGACTTGACTCCTTGACTCTGACTAGTTTGTGAATGAAAACTATTCAACTTGAGAAATGGCAAATGTACAAACGTACGTATCCACTTACAAAGTTAATAAAAGGGAATTGGTACCATACCAAAGACCTTACACTTAGTAAGTGTAAGGTCTTTGTACCATACCGATCATAGAATAAAATATGTATACATACCAATGTTACTGTCTTGTTTCGCGGCTTTGGCGCACGTAATACTTCATCATCATCATCATCTCAGCCGTAGGACGTCCACTGCTGAACATATGCCTCCCCCATGATTTTCCAAAAGGACCGGTTGGAAGCGGCCTGCATCCAACGTCGTCCTGTGACCTTCATCAGGTCATCTGTCCACCGTGTCGGTGGACGACCTACGCTGCGCTTGCCGGTCCGTGGCCTCCACGCCAGAACCTTTCGGCCCCATCGGCCATCTGTTCTGCGTGCTATGTGCTCTGCCCACTGCCACTTCAACTGGCTAATCTTGTGAGCTATGTCGGTGACTTTCGTTCTTCTACGGATCTCCTCATTTCTGATTCGATCACGTAGAGAAACCCCGTGCATAGCCCTCTCCATAGCTCGTTGTGCGACTTTGAGCTTATCAATGAGGCCCATAGTAAGAGACCACGTTTCAGTGGCATAAGTCATCACTGGTAACACACATTGGTCGAAGACTCTTGTCTTGAGGCACTGAGGTATTTTTGACGAGAAGACTTCGCGAAGTTTCCGGAACGCTGCCCAGCCGAGTTGGATTCGTCGATTGACCTCTTTCTCGAAGTTGGAGCTGCCTAGTTTGACTGTCTGTCCCAGGTAGATGTACTCGTCAACAACTTCGAGAACTGAGTTCCCAACTGATATTGGGGTAGGTACAACATGGGCATTAGACATATTTTTCGCCTTATCCATGTTCATCTTAAGACCTACCCGTTGGGAAACTCGATGGAGGCCTTCGAGCATTGTACTGAGGTCTTCCATGGATTCTGCCATGACTGCAATATTGTCGGCAAATCGAAGGTGAGTGATGTATTCGCCGTTAATATTGATGCCAAGTCCTTGCCATTCCAGAAGCTTGAAGGCGTCTTCCAATGTAGCGGTGAACAGTTTCGGAGATATAACGTCTCCCTGTCTCACGCCTCTTTGCAATGGAATTGCCTTCGAACTCTGCTGCTGTACTCGGACTGACATGTAGGCGTTTTTGTACAGCACTTCAGCACTTCAATATACCGATAGTCAATACGGCACCGCTGCAAGCACTGCCCACGTCTCGATCGAATCAAAAGCTTTCTTATAGTCCACAAACGCTAAACAAAGAGGCAAGTTATACTCTTCAGTCTTCTGTATAACTTGCCGTAGCGTGTGGATGTGGTCTATGGTACTATAGCCTTTTCGGAAACCGGCTTGTTCCGGAGGCTGGAATTCATCAAACCTGCGACTGAGACGGTTCGTTATGGACTTCGAAAACAGCTTATAAACATGGCTCAAAAGCGAGATGGATCTGTAATTTTTAAGTAAAGTGTTGTCACCTTTCTTGAAGAACAGCACCACCACGCTTTTGTTCCATGCTTCTGGCGTTGAACCTTCGAGTAAGACGGTATTAAAGAGCTTCTGAAGGACTTTAAGTACCGGTGTTCCACCCGCTTTCAGAAGCTCAGATGTGATACCGTCGTCACCAGGCGCCTTGTTATTCTTAAGCTAGTTCAAGGCCATTCTAATCTCGTACAGGCTGATGTCCGGGATATCTTCGGTATAATGTCGGGTCAGCTTGGCTCTTGGGTCTTTGACCGAGCTGCTAACAGGTTTAGCGACCGAGGTGTATAGCTGTCCGTAGAAACTCTCCACCTCTCCTAATACTTCTGCTTTGGTCGACGCTACACTGCTGTCTTCTTCTTTTCTCTTTCTCTTCAGCTTCGTCAACTGGCTTTGCCCAATAGACATGTCTCTCGCAAACACATTTGGAGCGTTTTTTCCGCTCTATCGTCTCTTTAATACGGTTTGTATTAAATTTCCGGATGTCGTGTCGCAAGGACTTCCATATTCGTCTATTGAACAGCCTATATGCTTCAGCATCATCCGAAGACTGCAGTTTCAGTGAGCGTCGTTCAGCCATGAGGTTGAGGGTATCGTTGGAGAGTTTCTGTAGCCTATCTGTACGGTGGGGTTTAAAGTATTTGGAACCTACTGTATGGACAGTTTCTAC
Organism: Selenia dentaria; assembly: GCA_917880725.1. Classification (NCBI taxonomy): domain Eukaryota; kingdom Metazoa; phylum Arthropoda; class Insecta; order Lepidoptera; family Geometridae; genus Selenia; species Selenia dentaria. The sequence continues at coordinate 15,425,807 of OU862903.1, forward strand.
TAACCTGTTATTGATCTCGTCCACTGAAGCGATGTTCTCAAGGCAATCGAAGCGATTGGATAGCTCAAGTTGAAAGCTCTTGGGATCTTGAATACGGGCACGAGTGGGTCGGAGCGTATACTTCATCAGACGAGACCTCTCCAGTTTGACATTAATATTCACCGTGCCTCTTACCATTCGGTGATCACTACCGGTTTTAACCCTGTTGATCACGGAGACATCAGTGAATATTTGCCTTTTGGTGGTCATAATGAAGTCAATCTCATTTCTCGTGGAACCATCGGTACTCAGCCAGGTCCATTTCCTGTGAGGTGGCTTCTGAAAGAAAGAGTTCATCATAAAGAGTCCCTCTTTCTCCAGGAAGTCGGCCAACCTCTGTCCCCTACGGTTCCGTTGTCCATAGCCAAATTTCCCCACTTTCAACTCATCCTCGCTTCTCTTACCCAATTTCGCGTTGAAGTCCCTCATAACAACTAGAAAGTGCGTTTCAGAGGTATGTATGGCCCGACTAAAGTCCTCATACATATCCTCCACCTCATCATCTGGGTGCGACTTCGTCGGTGCGTATACCTGAATGACCTTTAGCGAATATCGTTTGGATACTCTGAGTATTAGGTATACGCATTTAACGCTATCGATCGTAACTATGTTGTTAGTAAGGGACTTGTGGACGAGAAAACCGACACCACCTTGGGACTGTTGGTCGCCCTCCCGGTAGTAGAATAGGTTACCTGATTTTAGGGTTATCGTGTACTCACCCGCTCTACGGACTTCAGATAACCCCACAATGTCCCAGTGTAACTTACTCATTTCTTCTTCCAGCTCATAAATCTTCTCGTCTGTCCTCATCGTGCGTATGTTGTGTGTCACCAGGGCTACTCGTCGTCGTTTGGGGTGGTAGCCGGGCGTCTGCCGGGGATTCTTAGCACCCCCTGCCCTACCGTTACCGTGGCCGCTACCGTAGCCAGGAGTAGCAGGGCTGCCGGGGACTGGGGGCCTGGTTCCTATTGTGTCCGTCATTTGGGGGGGATTTTGCCAATACTAGCCACGCTTGGCAGGCGGGTTGGTGAGCGCAGTTTTGGGGTTTTAATACTGGGAAGGTGCTGCTGCCCACCTTTCGATTGTTATCCCTTAGCAGCTTTCTACGCACCCACGGGTAGAGTTGGGGGGGTACTATTCTAAGCCGGTACCCCACGGCAAGTACGTAATACTTATTATACTTATATATATATACCTAGGATAGTAAAATTAATATACACAGTTATTCAGTATTTGATTTTATTGCTTTTTGATGGAATAACTCAGGAAGTATGACTTATATAGCCCATTTCTTGGAAAATGGCAACGTAGAGCTCTCTCTGTTTTGTTTTAAGTTTAAGAATGCCAATGGTGGAGTTGATTTTTTATTATCATCAGAGTTAGACAATACCAAGTTTATGTCAAAAGTTTCGTCATTCAATGGGTTTCTATATCGATGGAATGACATTCAAGGTAGCATAGTAACACAATACCAATTCGCCCAGAATGGGATTCATATGTCAAAATTAAGTCCATTCTCATGCTCCGTTAAGGCCTAATTCAGACCTGGGCGTTATACGCTACGATACGATAGAGAAATCCGAAAGGGTATGCGTTAATATCACTGTTCACACCAAAGCGGATAGCGCTACCGCGCGCGGTAGAGATATTCGTTGGCAACGGTTAGCGAGGCGGCGGAACTAGTTTCGCCAAACAAGACAAAATACCGCCTCACTAGGCGGTACAAGTTTCGCTGCAGTTATGGAACTTCATACTATTTACCCATCGAGTTCCGCGTGGCATTTTTCGCTACCCACAGCGGTAGCGAATAACGCTCAATTCTGAATAGGCGTTAAAGATAGATAATAAGGCAGAGACGTAACGTTACGTTCACAGACTATAAGACATGTACAACCTTCAGGGCTATTATGTATCTCAGTTGCTAACAAATGTTCTTTGAAATCGAATAAAATGGCGGCTCTATGTCACTTTTGTCAGCTCCAGTCATCAATTTACTAACATTTTTGCTTAGTGAAGTTGTCAAAACTGACACAGATCGGCCATTTTTCAAGATTTCAATCAACATTTGTTAGCAACTGAGATACATAATAGCCCTGCCGGTCACAATATCTGTGCACCTGACCTCGTGACGTCATAACGGCGGTCTGGGTACGGTGTGAAAAAAAGTTTTTTCAAGAAATGTGGAGGTAAAAAGAAATTACTAACCTTTTCAAATCAATTTATTATTGATGAAGGGTTTGTTATTAAAAAACAATAATTTTGATTACAAAAATATTTATTATTAAACTCAGTCACTATAAATTATTGACTCTATGCCTGACATTGTATCTTCCTCACTCTCACTTTCTGAACTCTCCGAACTGTCTTCCCCTAGTGATATTAAAAGTTGTGTGATGTTGTCATCTGCTAGATGATCATTTTCCCAGTATTCTCGCTGTAGTCTCTCCACGTGATTCACTTCTTTTTTCCAATCAGCTGGCGTAATTGACTTAATCGCATCTTTTGTAAGTTGTTCTATTTTCTTTTCCGATTGGTCAATGTTTTTATCTGCCACCCTTTGTTTTATCAAGTTCCATATATATTCGATAGGGTTTAGGTCACAATGATAAGGTGGCAGACGCACAACTTCTTGGCCATGCTCTCGCATCAAATCGTCGACGATATATTTTTTCGGCGGCTTTGTTCTCAGTATAATGGGATACATTTCCCTCTTTGTCATTTTGTCATTAAATGGAATATTGTGTTCACGTAGCCAATTTTGCATGTCAGCTTTAAGAGCAGCACTAGTGGGCGCTTTCACCGACTGCGTTGAATGATAGGGTGCATTGTCTATGACAACTATACCGTTCGGCGGTAAATTTGGTATAAGCTTTTCACGGAGCCATTTTTAAAAATTGTTTGTGTACATCTCGTTATGATAATCGCCGATTTTACTTTTACATTTATAAAGTAATTCTGCACCTTCAATGAATCCATTTGCTCCTCCAGCGTGTACAAGAATCCAACGTTGACCCAGATTTAAATTTTTCTTCACACTGCTGTCGGTATTATTTGCCAGCATTTAAGTACTGACCGTATAAAGGGAATGGATCCACGTCTCGTCCAGGTAGGTAACCGGTTTTTTATCAGCGCCAAGGTCATTATTCTTTTTCATACGGCGTAGGTAGCGAGCCCTCCATGCGGCGATATCCGGCTTTTGTGTCAATACACAACGGATATTTTTACACTTTTTGAACTTGTAGCCCAATTTGTTAGTTAAAATATTTCTTAAATATGTTATCCCACCTTGAAAATTTAGGTCTCTCTTAACAGCTGCCAGAATTTTCTTCAAAGTTGGGATTTCTTTTTTTACAGCATAAAAACTGTTGATGATATTTCGTATGGCGCAAATGTCAAAATCATCTACTTCGATGCGTTTTTTGTACTGTTTACGCTTCTTACCCGGTGTCGATAATTTTGGTTCTGGGTGGGTTTCTAAATTATTACTAGTACTTGGAGTCGGACTAGCGCCCGGCGAAATAGGTGGTTGTACTTTGGCTTCATTTTTAATTTTCATTAGAGTCCTCTTTGATATCCCAGTTGCAGCACAGGTTCGTTTCACCACTTGGTCCACAGGTATGGTGTACTGTTTATTTGCTTTCTCCGATTCAAAAAACTTGAGCACTTTCAAGATTACATTTCTTGATTCGCTGTGTATTGTTTTTCCCATGACTTCAGATTAACAGCGACAACAATTTTAATAACAACCAAACCAGTCCAAACTTAACAGTAAACAGTCTAAACTTAACAATAAATATTAAAAAACAAAACAACAACAAAGCGAAAATATCAATATTATCGGGACGTGTATCGGCAACGAAGATGCTAACCGTACTGTCGCACCGGGGAGTGCGCGGATAGGTGACAGGGGAAGCGGGAGAGGCGCCGCATTCCAGCGAGGTGCACAGATATTCTAACCGGGTTGTAGTGTTCTATTTTCTATCGACTTCCAAAAAGGAGGAGGTACTGAACTGACTGTACCTACTGTTCTACTGTATTTTTTTTATTTGTTACCTCATAGCTTTCGACTAGGTGAACCCATTCTCAAAATTCCTTTTTTGTTTGAAATCTGGTGCTTGATGCCATTTATATTTCATCAAATTCTTCGAGCAGTTTTTGAGTAATACTCACAGAACCTCGGGCTACACTCCAATAACTGAATAGAATGGAAGTCAGTGTCAAATTTTTCAAATTGTATGTGTGCCTACTTGTTAGATTTGCTACCAAACCAAACAATAGATTCTCAGACTACATAGGTAGCGGATTACAAAGAGCATAATATGATCCCAGGCGGAAAAGATTTGAATAGATACACACGTGATTGAATTGAGTGAATGATTTAGTTGAAAAGAATTGAACCATTGAGAATCTGCTGTGCTAGAACTGCTAGAATTCTATCACTTGATGATGATCATGACAAATGATCTACAAATAGTTAAAACATGAAAAGATGAAACGATGAATCGGATGAACTAAACAATAACATGCCTATCAATATTACAGTGTACGTTCACACCAATGGTGGCAGGATAGGTAGGTAGCTCGCGCTACGCTAAGATATACTACTGTTCACACCCGAGGATACATGCTTAGCAAGGATATAAGAAATGCTGCAGTTGGTCTTTAAGACCACAAACAAATTGTTTCTCGTAGTATTGCGTATGTTTTCAAAAGTGTATGTAACGAGATTATCCGAAATATTCATTGGCAAATTTTCAAATAAAAAGATAGACAATAATACCAACAGACGACATTATAGAGGGGAAACAATTTATTATTGTCACACTTTCTGATTGCCACTCTACCTTCTCTATGAGCTATGAGGCATTTCGAAGATAAAAACCACACCTTTTCTTTCGAAACAAGCGATCGATTTACTTGCTTGCTACCGACTGTGTGGTATACGCCAAGTTATCAAGACCTTCAAATTATAGTGAATTGTGACTTTGTACAGCTCATGATGTGTTAGTAGACGTTAAACGATACAACTACATACGAAAATTTAACTAGTACTAGTACCTACGTTCACGGTTATCAGGATACTGCATTGCCTATCGGAATTTAGTGAGAAACGCTCGATAAGATATGATAAAAAATACACCAAGTTTAATTGTAACGTCCATTTTTAGTAGTGCTCTAAGCGTGGTGCAAAAAAAGGATAATTATATTTTTTAATTTTGCTCACATTCGGCTAGTGTTGGTTGTATAAAATTTAATCACAAAAATGCGAGAAATAGTGCACGTACAAGCGGGACAATGCGGGAACCAAATAGGATCCAAGGTTTGTGATATAACTAATTATTTTCCTACCACATTGATTGTGATAAGTTATTGCCCTTCATTTTATTGTTAGTAAGTACCAAAGACGTGATAAAGCTGTAGGGATAATATTAACCTACAAATTTGAATTACGAGTAATATTTTAATCGGAGCCTACTTGTTTGTTAAAGTAGCATTAATTACAAAGAGTACCGCTATGCTGAATAGATTACGTTTTATGTAGGTGGGTAATCAATATTATGTATGTATTAAATTGACCGGCCGGCGTTTAACCTTGACGAGTTGGAAAGCCGTAGTTACGATTGCTTGTATGGTGTATATGTATTGCAGACAGTACAAATAGGTACTATATAATGTAACTAAGGTATACTTATTTCTAAATATTAACGCAATGCGGCACGGTAATGGTTTATTAGCGTGAATGCGGTTACGCGCAGAACATAGATGTCGATTCGAAATTCGAAAGAACTGCAGTTGCACGTTGCACGGACGAAACATAATCATGACGCATAACGCACCGCACAAGCCAGTACAGCATGATCTCAAAAGAAAAACAAGAAATTGCATATTTGCGTGTCTGTATTCGAGTTGGGATTCGTATTTAATTTACGGAATCATCATATTTTAAGAAGCCTTAGTGTGAAGTATTATTTTGCGGCGTGCCTCATTTATAGAGAAATACCGGTCGGAGTGTAGCCCCTTTTCACACGTAGTACATATTCTTAATTCTATGTAGGTATCTAATAATTTTCAATTACCACAGACACGAGTATTAAATATTTTGCAATAAAGAATGTTTTATTTCACAAAAAATACACTTCAATTCATACTTGATTTACTCTGGAATGCACATACAAATACTCGTTAATTCCCCTGTGTAAGAACTGAAAGTTCTTTGAATATAGTAGGTTATAATATTCAAGATTTAACTGAAGAAAATAGCTCTACAGCACATTTTAAGTAATGCAAATAACAAAAAATGAATGAATCCTGGATATGAAACGGTCAAATTCATATGATTACTAAAATATATAGATACTACATATTATTGAATAGTCAAATGAACTTGCCTGTAAGTAAAGTTCGACTGTAGTTATGCAGTATCATTGTCTTGTGCGAAGATGAAGAGTCCCACCCAATTTAACATATTTTAGTAACTAAATATAATAGCACAACCTATATGGTAAAATCAGAACTTGACTGAAGCGTTATGTCAGAAATAATAGATAATAATAGAGCATTCAGATTGTCAAGTCAAGAGATGGGAAGATGACTTGAAATAGACAGCGGGACCATTCTGGTTGAGAGTAGCAAAGGACAGGATCCATTGGAAGGAGTTGGAGGAGGCCTATGCCAAAAGGCACACCGAACTTAGGGACCTCTTGTAACGCTATGTTTAGGAATAAAAGGCTATTATTATTATAGAGCATAAGGAGACTTTTCTTATTTTAGCTTTAAAATTCATGTCGTGGTGCCTAATGACTGGACACATACTACATAGTAAACTCTTCATCAAGGAACGAGACAATAATACTGCATAATATCTCAATGAATACATTATGCATATTTATTAATGTGATAAGTTACGTGGTAGTGTACTGCACATAACACGGGATTTATGCAGGCGTAAGTTGATCAACTTATAGTGCGTTCGAATAGATCACTTCTGAGCGTTTTTAGCGTTATTTTCGCTAAAAATGTTCAAAACAAGGGGCATTCAAATTGGGAATCTGTGGGTGAAAATGTGCAATTTTTGACCCTTTAGGTCTTATGCTCAGTTGAGCGTTCGAATAGGATGTGGGCAAAAGTTGCAAAAGAGACAAAAATAAAGTTTTTGAGCTTTACAAACACTTTAACAAAAGAGCCATCAATGACAATGCCACCATTGCCTTCATAAGCTAAACGAATGCACCTTTAACACACTCTACTACAATAAGATAGCTAAAGGTACGACTTTCCATTGACTGCCGCCGAATTAAGGGGGGAGGGAGGGGGGGGGAGGGGTTTCCCTCCCCCCTCTTCTAATAATAAGCACGGGAACCCCCCCCTTTTTTACTTTTTTTTTAATTTTCCTAATTTTATGGATTAAAATTAAGATAATATTTTTTAATAGATTGGCATGAAATAGGGGGTTGAAGGGGGGAAGGATAGGGTCCTCCCCTCCCTTTTTCACCATTTTTATTACAAGGTAATGCATAGTTTTTGAGTTATGCTTATTTTTGTAAAATCATGACCTCACGTTATTTAACACTTCGCTGATCTAATTTATTGTTTTGTTGGATGTGTAACTGACTTTTTAGCGCTTCGCCGGCCGCTGCCGCGGCACGCTCGCTTCGCTCGCTCGGCTCGCGCGTTGGTTGTCGCAGTTTCAACCTAACCTAATTTTTTTCTTGTGGTGTTCTTATTTATAATGTCGTTAGATTTCTGTATATTGTTTTCTTGTAAAATATGCATAAGAGGGTTATGAAAACGCGCTCAACTGCAAGGAACACAAAAGATGACTGACTGACGATGACAATGACAATACGAAATGGCGTCAATTTTACGTTTCGTTTCACAAACCGGCAAGAGACGGTAAATACTACCCATTTTAATAGCTAGTAATGAAAAACAGCTGAAATAAGTACGAAATATAATTATTTACGTAAAAGTAATGAAAAACAGTTGAAATAACTTCAAAATATAATTATTTACGTAAATTTATATAAAATAAAATGTTACCGAATGTACCACAACTTAACTGTAGTTAAAACGAAACGTTCAATTGCGAGAATTCTACATAATCTGTGGTATGGATTCACGTAAATATTGCAAAAATAATTGATTTTCAATAATTTTTTTCTCAAAAACTACGCGTTTTCTGGTATTGAAACTTGGCGTGTGTTCATATAATAACGTGACCTTTCTGTGAAAAAAATATCAACCCTCAAACCGACGTCAGGCAATGGAAAACTGAGCCTAGCTAAATAGTCCTATTCCAAGTAATATTGAGGTATTATTTATACTGCGGTTCTATTAATTTTGTTTAACAAAGATCATAGGGAACAACACCTCAACATATATTGCTACTAAAAGATTATTTACCAAAAAATGAAACCGACATCAATACAATAAAGTGTTAAATAAACACTTTTAAATTTTTGGAGTGTAACTCAAAAACTGCTTGACCAAATTGGATGAAATTTAAATGGGACCACACAGGAAGCACAAAACAAAACAACTCAAACAAAAAAGAATCATCAAACCCACACCCAGTCAAAGATTCTGAGGTAACAAATATTAAAAAAAAACAGATAAATTGAGACCTCCTCCTTTTTTTGGTTGATGTTATGTATGGGTTTTATAGAGGGTAGTTGTTAATTTATATTGTCTACCTTACTTTGTTTGTTATTCATTAATAAGCTTATGTAAGTAAGTAGAGGAGAGTATGAGAAGTCAGTTACAAACCACATGGCTAAGCTCAATAAATCTATAATCCAATATTGCATGTTTTCCTAAACATAATAGTTAAAAAATATATCACAGAGCAGTAGAACTCTTTGTGAATGAGTTCGTCCAGGGAAGTACTGCCTTCATACCTTTCTCTGCGGTGAACCAGTGTGAACACCTCCTATTTTGAAATCGTTAAAAATGATTAATAACGTAAAACTCTTTGTGGATATTACAATAGACAATAATTGTTTCTGTTTCGTCTCTTGGATCTTGATTGCAGTTCCAACTCACATTTGTTTATTATTTTAGTGCATTTCTACTCCCGTCTCTTATAGTTACTTATATGATAGTGGGATCGCAAGATTAGATTTAACTGGAACAGATTTCGTGGGACATTACTACCTTATCACACATGCGTACATGTATATAGTGTGTTCAAATAGACCCCTTCTGAGCATTTTTAACAAATAAAAACGCGCACAAGGGGTGTTCGAATTGGGAATCTGTGGGTGAAAATGTTGTTCATGTCTCTTTTTGTTCAGAGTTCGGAAAGCTAAAAAAGAGGTATTTTTGTCCCACGTCTGGAGTATGGTTCTTCTTCTTGTTTGTATGGCTTGTGAGGCGTAACCACAATTTTGCCAATAACAGTTCGCGCGGATAGGAAGGACAACAAACGATGGAGAATGATCGGTAAACAGCGAGATGATCGGTAGTTTTTCAACCATTTAACAAATTTGCGTCTGAGGATACTTTATCTGAAGCAACTTTTATAGGACAATACAGGACGGCACAAAATAAATACTATGTATTGAACTACAATGAAGTACACTATGTATTATTTTTTTTTTATTCTAATTTAAGTAATTTGGGGACTTTGAGTCACACATTGACTATGTCAGTCCCATGGACCATTACATTCATATTACTATCAACAGATATCAATTGTCAATGGACAGCTTGTAGATGCCCTGATAGAGCAACCTAGCTGCACCAGATGTTGGCTCAGCTAGGATGCTCTGGAGTAGACCCACATCAAGCTATACAAGATTCAGTGATGTGAATATATTAAGTCTCAAGTCAGCACTTCGACTACATTCCATTACAAGATGATAAATATCTTCGAATATACTATGTATTGAATATAATAAATATGACTACACAAAAATGTCAGTTTCCTACAATTAATTATGATAAACTACAATTTAATTTTATTAATTATGATAAACATACTTAAAATATATCCGTTTGTGATTGTTTTTTGACAGCTATGTATTTGACAGCATAATCATGCGATTTTAGGTCTTATGCTCAGTTGAGCATTCAAATAGGGTGTGAATAGGGGCCATAGTGGCAAAAATAAAGTTTTGAGCTTTACAAACGCTTTAACAAAAGAGTCCTCAATGAGAACGCTACCAATGCCCTAAACGCTAAACAAATGCACCTATATATATGATAGATAATAATACAATAGATGGGCGTAGGAGCAGATGCCGCAAAGAGAGAAAAGGGGAGAATGAGCTTAAAATGACCCTAGGTCTGCATTGGCTAAGAGTTGCGGTAGATAGACAACAGTGGAAGATTGGAGGAGGCCTATGCCGTAAGGCGCACCGGGCAAAGAGACATATTCCATTACATAGATTAATACAGCACATCAGTTCCTGAGTAACAGGGTTGTCCATAACTGGAACAGATTACCAGAAGAAGTAGTTACTGCCACTATTCTCAACTGTTTTAAACATAAACTCAATAACTGGTTACATACAATTGAAATCAAACCACAATGAACAAACTTGAACATTATTTAATTTATTAATTCATTTGGGTTATGGGTGAGCAGCACTATGCTGATGTGCCCATATCACACTGTGTCGAATTTTTTATTTAACAGTTCACATAATGTCCACAATGTTTGAAGTCCATTGGTGGTCCACTGATCCTGTGATCTCTTAGTTTTCTGCAACCAGCCATCGAGCCAGTTTTTGAAGCTGTTCACTGATTTGTGGAAATCTTTCAACATTGTGTGATATAGATACATCAGCCATGCTGCTCGTCTATAATATATATATAAATAAATTATTAAAAAAATTGTATTTATATGGTTTGTTCAGGGTTGCTCAATTTTGCCAATGCCGCGTGAACATATAAGAAAACAAACGAAGGATATTGATTGGTGCTATTCAAAGTGTGGTCGGTGTCGAGATATGAGACCACCAATTCTGCATCTGGGTTATGTAACTAAGAGGACAACAAAGGACATATACAGGACAAAACAAATATAAATAAATACAACTGAAGCAGTGATAGAATAGTAGTGTTAGTAAAATGTAACATTTTTTTAACTCAAAGCGCGGACCAATCCCAGTTTTCAAACAATTTACGATGCTTTATGTAAGGTTGAGATTTGGTCTCTTTATATTATTCGACTAGCTGACCACTGCTTTGCTTGATTGGTCTTGGTGTAGAAGTGCGAAAGTGCTTGGGGTGGAAGTGCTGTCTTGGAACCTCGAGGTCCTGTGTTCGATCCCCGTGTTGGACAGGTATTGAGTTACTGAGAAACCTTTTCTCTTTATAATATTAGTGCATATATACTAATACAATTATTAATAAAGCTGCTGGTTACTATTTTAATACTATATGGAAGCTATGTATTACCTTAAAAAATATAGTGTTATTAATGAAAATTCTGAGAGTTTGGACGTGAAAGTTTATTTTTGGGGGCCTATTTACTATTTTTTCCATGGAAAGCGGGTAATATTTATGAATTCTATTTGGGTACTATTATTTCCTGTTCCTTTTCTATCCTAGGTTAGTATTGTTTTCATAGAACTTAATCGACGAAATGAAAAAGCATTAGCTAACTACATATTTGTATTAGGTAGGTATTATAGAAAATCAGTTACCTTCACAATGGCTCGAAGATGTCATTATAAACACAGTTCAAGTCCTATCTGAGTCTTCTCTTTGCCATCCGAAATTCGTGCGATAATATAAAGTCACCCTAATTCCTTTATATTTAAGTAGACAAACTACCTGTCTTCATTCTAAATTATTAATTGTAAAAGTCATAATTTATTCAAGGTTGAGGTTTTTTAAATTTATTTAATACGTCAATTATTCATTGTAATGTACTTTAAAGACTCTGCTGCATTCCAAAATATATAGAGCCTACCGAGAAGAAGCAGCAAGAAACTTGGGGCCATTCATTTCATATAGATTCACAATGTTTCTACTTAGGTACTACAAATATTACATTTTATGTGTGACAGATGACAACTTGCCAGAAGTGCAGTATTCCAAGCATCTTTGTCTTCTATATGTCGGATTTTATGTGCTTCATTTTTCAAATGTTTTAATAGTAATTTAATTGTAATTAAAAAGGTTACATAATTAAAACATTGTTCACACTTATCTTATTATTATCACTTATTATTTTTGCATTCTGTCGATTACAGACTGATTAACTAAGTACTGCATAGTTTTTGTTTGTTGTTAATGATTATATGCGTTACGTCACTATGGTAATTTCTGTGTAGCAACCGCCGTGGTGACGTCATAAGTTAAATTGGGGTTAGCATATGGCGGGACATCGTAACTATAGTCTTCTATAATAATATATATAAATGAACCCCTATTTCTCCTGGTCACGCTATAACTTTCAGCGTGCCGCCCTGCCGGACGAACCTACTCAAGTTTGTCCCCATGGTTCGCGCTCTAAAATTGTTAAATGCAGTAGCACAAGACATAGACATTTTTAATTGCAATCTGGCGAAGTTTACAGAATCGGCGCATAAGATCTGTGAAAACATGTCCTAATTTTACATTTGTACTAATTTTAATTGAAATATAATGAGTAACTAATTAACTAAGAATCTAATATTATATTTTCCAAATCTTTATTTCTAATGTACATAATACTCGTAATATTTAGTGTAGCACCGCTTTGGTTAATAAACTGTAAAGGTGTATATTACTATTGTAAATAAATAAATAAATAAATAATAAATAACTTGAGAACGGATGGAACCATCTCGCTCATTCTTCTTTGTTGTGTTAATTATTGTCAGGAGAAGGTTCTTATGAAAGGAGAACCAAGAGGGAGGTTTATTATATTATTTTCTGGGTCTCTGTCAGCCCGGCCCGCAACAACTCCATTTACTTTTGGGGTACCATTCATACCTACTTAAAAGATGGGAGATTATAGCGATGTTGAACGCCGAGCCTACTACGCGAACGAAGTCGCGAGCAGTCGCTAGTAATAATATAAATGCGTAAGAAAGTTATATATCCCGGTAAAGCGTTATATCCCGGTGGAAGACAGGACGATTTTTAACCGTATTCAAAAAAGGGAGGTTTCTGAATTCGACCGTATATACAATATAATTATATATATTTTTTATGTGTGTTCGTGGATAAGTTTATCGTTTATGAACCGATTTTGATGGTTGTATTTTTGTTTGGTAGAGTATACTTCAGAGGTGGTCCCATTTAAAATTCATCAAATTCGGTCCAGCAGTTTTTGAGTTACACTCCAATAAATGAAAAGAGATTCGTTTATTTTGATGATATCATTACCGGTGAATCACACACTGCGGTCCGTATCGCGATATTTTTGCTCGCAGTGCTATCGTTTACCAAAGCTGGTCCGAGACAAATATCGCGATTTTGACAGCTCGTGGCACTGTAAGCGTGTTGATAAATCGGACCAGAGTTGTTGCAATAACGAACCAGCGCGCGGAAAACAAATTCATAAAAATAACGTGCATAGTGTGAAGGTTAACTATGTGGTGTGTGTGAATTAAAAAGAAATAATGGACCGACTTTTACATCAAAAACAAGGGACAACACAGTTAAGACCTTGTAGAAATTAACAAACACCTGTCACTTTTGACAGAACGCTCACGACGATTATGGTGTAGACTGTAGAGCATGGTTCATGTAATCGTCAATATGGCGGCAGTTAAGACGTCATCGATGACGTAGCGTGGGCCATCGTAATCACGCTCACGGTGAAAGGGACCGACTGTTATCGCGCTAATATCGATTATGGCTAGATTGGGACCTCACTGACAATCGATTCCTAAATTAGCAAGGGGCACTATAAAGGATTAAAACTATTTTACAATAAAATAGAACAGACTTCAACACTAAAAAGTGTGAAATAACTTGTCGAAGTCGGTACCATGCGCACAATATTGTGATAATAGGTACTTTTGAACTGTCATGGTACCGACTTCAAAAAGTTATTATCATAATCAGCATCTAATACCAAGCGAGTGAAACCGCGGCGCGCAGCTAGTGGCCCAGTAGTAAATGACGCGCTCGGAATAAGCCGTCGAGACGTTCCCTCACCTCGTCGGTCGATAGGCGGTCTAATTGACCCTGAAGGACAAGTGGGGACGTTTTTGTTAACAGACTGCCTGATAGAGGTTTATGTTTTAGGGCGTATGTAAGTAGTAAAACACGCATACCAAGTTTCGTCAAGATTGGTTGAAAATGCGACCTGTACAGGAAGACCAACACACAACCTAACAAACATACGGACTGATTAAAGTCAATTTGGCCAGTTAAAGCGGAGACGCTTCGCTCGCTCGGTCAATAATTGCTCTAACGGAAACACAAACTAGGTTATACCTACTAAGTAGTACAGGTTTGTTGAGTCTGTTCCGCGCAGTAGGTACACAAGTAGAGCAGTATTGCTTGCGCGGAACTTCGCTGCGGAATATCTGCACCGCGGTGGTAGCAACCAAGACGGCGGTCTTCGGTAGGTCGGGTTTCGTTGCATGTTACGATTCTCATCCCGACGGAGGGAATGGAAGAGAGGTGGTAGCTAGATAACACACACAGAAGTACCAGGAGCACATAAGATGTGTGGAGCTGAAGCTTGCCAACCTAACAAACATACGGACAGATGAAAGTCAATTTGGCCAGTTAAAGCAGAGACGCTTCGCTCGCTCGGTCAATTATGTATGTAACATTTTTATTCATATAAGGAGAAATTTAAGATCAAAACCCAAGAGTTCAATGCACCCAAGTTTCAGATGACTTCCGGAAACTGGTTACACTGGTGACATAATAGGTCACAAACGAATTCCTTTTCGCAGCGTTTGTACCAATTTTTAGGGTTCTGGATTTCATACCATTTTAGGTGATAAGGTTACGCTATAAGCACGAGACCCACTTGATGTTGCATAGAACAAATGCATTTGCTAAAAAAAAACTTGAACTTAACTTTTGTCTAAAACGCTTTTAGCCGGTGTAGCAAAATGCCTAAGATTTGAAATACCTAAGACGCAAAATGCCTGGATGTCAATAATTTTTAAACTCTGTTCACCTAAGTTGGACAGTGTCTAAAACGCAATTTGCCCTTATTGCCAAACTCATGTTGCTTTTACTATACTAAAGCTGCAATACAGCTAAACGGATCCATTGAATTGTGTTTCAAATATTCCTATTACGAACTAAAAAACAGATTATTCGGAAACTTCACCACGAAAACGGAGGTTAAAAAGTTGGTAAAATACATCTTGTGATAATGGACGACTCCTAAGCCATAACTTGGTGTGGGTAACGTGTTAAACTATAATTGTCCATTTTCTACCGACTTCCAAAAAGGAGGAGGTACTCAACTCGACTGTATTTTTTTAAATGTCGGTTCACCCAGTCAAAAGTTAAGAGGTAACAAACCTCTTAACTTTTGACCGATTCTCAAAATTCTTTTTTTGTTTGAAATGCTGCTTCCAATGTGCTCCCATTTAAATTTTATCATATTCGGTCCAGTAGTTTTTGTGTTACACTCCTATGAATGAATAGAATGGAAGTCAGTATTCAAAATATTCAAATTGTACTTGTAGGCAAACTGCAACTTAGCCTTAACTAATTAGATAATTATGAAAGAAAATTTTAATTGCCAAAAAAACATAGTAACAAAACAAAAAAACACATTTAAAACATCAGGATTGAACCTTAATAATGGTTAATAACCTGTTTTATGGCAAAAGGAGTACGCTCAGCACTGAACTGTGTTAGCATTTCGCTAACGCAAGGCTAGTTTTCAGCGCAATAATTTGCTCGAATTAGCAATGCAGAAATCGCATTTCAGGCTACTAAGACCTATCGTGATCTAGGTAATTAACAATTATGTAGTTAATAATTATTATTCGTTTTAGGTATTAAGCTACATTGATCTTTTGTGTTTTCTACCGACTTCCAAAAAGAAGGAGGTACTCAATTCGACTGTATATTTTTTTTATGGTTGTTACCTCTTAACTTTTGACTGGGTGAACCGATTCTCAAAATTCTTTTTTTGTTTAAAAGCACGTGCTTCCCGTGTGGTCCCATTTAAATTCGAAATCATCAAATTCGGTCCTGTAGTTTTTGAGTTACACTCCAATAACTGATTTTTACCAAAGTAATAGAATGGAGGTCGGTATTAAATTTTTCAAATTGCACTTCTTTTAAAAAGGATAGCTGATATATTTTAAAAGATATAGCATTTATTGAAGTCGACCCTCTTAATACCGGCCCAAGTTAAGGTACTGCATGCCCGAGGTCCGAGTGGTTTGTATCTAGGTCGAATATGCGATGCGTCATTCGCCAGACCCGACAGCTGTTCGCCTTATAAAGTGTTGTATAAAGTGTGGAAAGTTTTTCTTGTACGAATGAAGGGTAACGAAGGTTCCAATCAGGAAAGTTGTTTAAAAGAACCGGCTAAGTGCGAGTGGGGCACACCATATGAATGTACTGTAACTCAACATATAAGGTGCGTTCGTTAAGCTTTTAGGGCATTGGTGGCGTTGTCATTGATGGATATTTTGTTATAGCGAACATAAAGCTGATGCTTCCCGTGTGGTCCCCTTTAAATGTCATCAAATTCGTGTCAGTAGTTTTTGAGTTACACTCCAATAACTGAATAGAATGGAAGTTGGTTTTAAATTATTCAAATTGTACTTTACCTTCAACAAATGGCTTACTAATTAAATGTTTAATCTTTGTCTATTATTTTGTATTCTTTATTATATTTAGTAATTACCATAATGGATAATAAATTATGAACTTAACACATTCAAGTTTACATTTCATTGAAGTATGAGTTTATTTTGGTGATTATAGATTTATATATGATATAAATTATGAAAGATTGGGTTGCGACATCAATACGAAAGTTGATCTTAAGAGGATTGCATAGCTAGTACTTTCCATGCTAAAAAAGAAAACTCTTTTCTGCCTCTTAACATTGTCCGATTTCAGTGGTTTTTTTTCATGGAATCATGACATTGTTTACTATGCCCGTACGTTTTGATTTTTTCAGTTTTTTTAAGTTGAATGAACCAAATCAAAACGTACGGGCATAGTAAACAATGTCATGATTCCATGAAAAAAAACCACTGAAATCGGACAATGTTAAGAGGTACAAAAGAGTTTTCTTTTTTAGCATGGAAAGTACTAGCTATGCAATCCTCTTAACTTATGTAATATTATACACACAGTATGGTAATAATATTATTATAACGACTAGCTGCTCTCCGCGGTTTCACCCGCGAGGTGATGGATAATGATGATGATGAATCTTATATACCCTATGTTACTCAGAGTGAATGTAGCTTTCCAACGGTGAAAGATTTTTTGTAATCGGTCCAGTACTTTTTGAGCCAATTCATTACAAACACACATACAAATCATTCCTCATTATCTACCGACTTCCAAAAAGGAAAAAAACGGTCGAATGTTTTTTCTTTCTTTTTCTTTTATGTTGTTACCTCATAATAGGGTGAACTAATTCTCATTTTTTTTTGTTTGAAAGCTGGTGCTTCATGTGTGGTCTCATTTAAATTTCATCAAATTAGGTCCAGCAGTTTTTGAGTTACACTCCAATAACTGAATAGAATGGAAGTCTGTATACAATTTTTCAAATTTTACTTGTAATATTAAGTATGATTTGTTTGTTTGTTTGAATTGAATAGGCTCCGAAACTACTGGACCGATTTGATAAATTCTTACACCATTAGCATCCTCCATTATCCCTGATGAACATAGGCTATATTCATTTTGATTCAGCCTCATATCACCCATCACCACGCGGGTTAAATCGCAGAGCGCTAGTTGTTTGATAAAACTATTCGCTCGGTTGGATAATGCTGTCAAGTTGTTCAATAGATGTCGCTCCGTCCCCATACGGTTAAAATCATATAGAGAGTTAAAATTCTATGCTCGGACGGTATGTCTCGATGGCGACGCGGGTATGAATCCCGTCCGAAGATGTGTTATATTTCGTTTTAAAATTGCAATATTTGGTCTCGCTAAGCAGTCGTCAGTGCTTTAAAAATATAATAAAAAATGGGTCATCTACCCATATAATCTAGACACGCGGCAGCGTGTCAAGCCAAGTTCAAGCAAACAGAACTGGCGAGCAGCACCGTGTGTAATATTACACGAACCATTGGGAGCTACTTTTGACGCCCTCATAACTCAAAATAGTATATTTCATTACAAGTGGGAAAAGGCTATCATTGCAAAGAGTTTCGACAAATGTCTACCCGAGCCGAGGCGCAGCCAAAGTCCCGCACGTGTACTGAACGACTATTTTTAATACAGTTGCGAAAAAATGAAGCAATTTAATAAAATAAACTCGCAAAGAAAATTTCTGGAAAATGGCGCCAACCGTAGAATATAAGCAGATATTTTTTTTTCTTCACCCATTCTGGTAGGCAAAGGGAACTATGCCCATACAGCCAAGTCTTTCAGTAGATTTTTTTTATTGATATGAAATGAAAATGAAATTTAATGAGATGAAACCTAACCTAACTCATTCAATTAAATCTGATATTGAAACAAATTAGTAGCTTCTTTTTAGAAATATACGTATTTGCATGAATCATAAAAACTTTTATGTTTTTTTTTTAGTAAAAACTTCATGGTTTGTTTTTCTGATTAGACATTATTCTGACAGTTGGGAAAGAGAACGCACGAGTTCTGGAAAGGTAAAAAAAAGCACGAGTATGTAATAGCCCACATCCCGAACGCTATACGTCCCTGCAATACGCCACTTTTTGAGCAACTGTATTCTATTTTACATAAACATGTCAAATTTGGCTCATATATTGAGACTTGCGAGATACATATATGCTCTAAATTTTATAAACACACCTCGTACGGTCATTTAGATATTAACGTCTAAAAATCTTCATTTTTATCACTGACTGACCTATAGATTAAAACTCTAACCCAGTTCCAGATGACCTAGAAAGTTCAAAAATGGCATCCAGATTTATTCCTTTGTATTCACCCACCCCTAGGTGGGTGAATACAAAGGAATAAATCATACACTAGTAAATTGATATCATATTTATAATTTTCAATTAATTGATTCTCTTAGGAACACTTACTACTTGTAGTGCCTGGGATGTAAGAATCAGCAATCAGACTTGATGAAAACCGGTCTTTGTGGATTTTAAGGTCTTCACGTGAATAATCGGAATACTACCCTTATTTTTTTTACACTAAAAAGACAATAATAATGAGTAAACGTAGGAAAATACAGTAGATAACAAAACCATTTGGTATAAATTTTACTATGGCTAAGTACCTACTAATAATTTTTGTACAAAAAGTAGTGATATCCTATCTTACTGGAGGTCCACTCCAAAACGCAAGATGAATCATCAGCATCATCGACGTTTGTTCATACAACATCTCAAACTACACTGGAGCAGTTGCGCCAGCGACCCAAGGCCATACTCCGCTATGTGAAGGAGCTAGGCTGGCTTGAGTAAATGTTGGCAGGATGGAGTGCACAAAACACCCCAAGCGGGACGTCAGTGCAGGCCTCATCGCCCCCAAAACGAATAAAAACGAATAAGAATAAGATACAATGATATGATGAATGATAATAATAGTGATATCCTATCAAAATCATAAATGTGAAATGAGAGCCACGTTCAATACCTATATGCTTCGGTTATTCACTTCAACGATAAAAGATCTATGTATAAGAAGTGAGATCTAAATGTGTGCCAAATATTTATAACCACATAAACTATTTTATTACAACTTAAAAAATAATTTCTTCTTATAAGTCAGGATAATATATTGAAGCCTAAGGTCTGACTTGGCTAGTTTTCGTTGGCTAGAAGAAAGGTTGCAGGTTGTTTTTGACTCGCATGTACCTGACTGGGGGGGAATTTCGGATTTAAGCGTAATTGGTCAAGTGCTTTCCGAGATAATACTGTTGCTACTTCTACCGAGAGTACTGCGGAAAATAGCCGCTGATAAGAATGTGGACGCGTGGTGTACACAAATGTGTGTACAAAAATTCGAGTTCGTACGGGCTAGTCCTGGAGCGCGTTCAGTACCTCGGTGAGAGCGCACTTGAGTGCAACTTTTCGCACTTAAGGCCTATTCAGACCTGATCGTTATTCGCTACCGCTGTGGGTAGCGAAAAATACCACGCGGAACTCGATGGGTAAATAGTATGAAGTTCCGTAACTGCAGCGAAACTTGTACCGCCTAGTGAGGCGGTATTTTCTCTTGTTTGGCGAAACTAGTTCCGCCGCCCCGCTAACCGTTGCCAACGAATATTTCTACCGCGCGCGGTAGCGATATCCGCTTTGGTGTGAACAGTGAAATTAACGCATACCCTTTCGGATTTCTTTACCGTCCGATTTTGTACAATTAGGTACACATATAATGTGTAATCGATCCATATCGATAGGTATAACCCGCGGCACGTAACTCTAGCGCTGAGCGAAATGTGGAAGGGATAGCTGCGCATGGGTACAGTCGCGCACATGTGACAGAGAGAGACAACAGTCCCTCGTCTTCGATGTGACAGAGAGAGACAAGAGTCCTTCGTCCCTCTAGCCACCCTGTGATACCCAATTTTTGACTTCTGCGCAATAACGGTCAGCGCTAGAGTTACGTGCCGCGGGTTATACCACACTTTAAAGAGGAACTTCGAATATGAGCATACTTGGTTTAGTGGTTTCCGAGACTTACATTGTGCGAACTGCCAAACTGTGGAACTTACTGCCGATGTCTCTGTTTCCTGATAAATATAATCTACGAGTCTTTAAGTCGAGAGTGAATCGGTATCTTCTAGGTAAGCGCGCTCCATCGTAGATCACAACTACGCTTAACATCAGGCGAGTTGTGGTCAAGCGCTAACCTATTGTACATAAAAAAAAAAAAAAAAAAGACAATAGGTTGTGAAGTACTGCCGCAGGTGTACCGTTCGCAGAACTACTAATTATATGTTTTTTGTATGTTCTAGTTCTGGGAGATGATATCGGACGAGCACGGCATCGACCCCAACGGCGAGTACCACGGAGAGAATCCTCTGCAGCTGGAACGTCTGAACGTCTACTACGTGGAAGCATCAGGAGGTAAGAACATTCCATGAACAGTACCTTTCAGAAAGACAAAGCAATTTCTAGGGTACCATACCTTATAAGTAAAAAGAAACCCTTATGCAGGTATGGTGAACCAATGGAACGCGTGCCATTCAAAGTCAAAATCGTTTATTCAATTTAGGCATCAAAGACGCACTTATGAACGTCAATTTTTCATTATAATGTACTTTAAAGACTACCACCGCGTTCCAAAATATATAGAGCCTACCGAGAAGAAGCGGCAAGAAACTCGGGGTCATTCTTTTTATATAGATGTTTTTTTAATGTATTTACTTAGGTACTACAAATATTAGCTCCAGTGTGTTGCCTTACAAAAGAGAACATAATAATGGTATCAGTAGGGCGAGACACGCTACACTTTGACATCTTAGTACACGAGTAGATAGATCCTGGAGTGATCAGTCCCAAGCTGTTTTATCCTCCAAGTAATCCGAAATTTTGTAATAACCTTTTTGACAGAGTTTAGTTTTAATAAAAATTTTAAACTTATTAATAGGCAAATCTCGGATAACATTGGGAACTTTATTATAGAATCGTATACATTGTCCCATAAAAGAATGACTTATTCTGTGGAGACGCGTTACATGTACGGATAGCTTGGGTTGCCATAACTGGGCTATGTTATCATATAAGCAATTTTTACACCTTTTGGTATTTTGTGTGGCCATCATGAGCTGTTCAAACGGCTCAGCACCCACTAGGCCCAGGTTCTACTTGGCCCGAAGAATAATATCAAATACTCCACTACCGATTTAGTAGACAGGCAAAAAATTAAGGTTATTCATAATATCATAGCTGGCAGATTTCAAAAAGTCAGTCGCAGGTTGCAGGCAGGTTTTAATTTAGGTAGCTCCGGGATACTACAGTTGAAAGAGGGTTCATGATCTGGTTAAAGACCAAATAGTTATAATGACTATTTTCGTATGAAAATTCTCGTGAGTTCGACACATATTTATTCAATATCAAAACCGACTTTATTTACGTAGTTAGCAGACTTTATCGACCTGGGTTTCGGGCATGTCCAATGTCCATCCTCCGGGAGGTTACGCTGCAAGATCGCAGCGACCACTGCGGGCTGCAGCGAACCCGAGTGTTGGTGGTATATCTTCTTCGTCAGTGTGATCTGTGTCATCGCCGAACGTGCCGGAGCAAATGCTGCTGACTGTGTCACACTCTAAGACTCCCAAGCACCTTCAGAGTTGAGGTAGCATTAAGAATAGGTGTCCAGGCTGGCAGAAGATCCCATCCACGATCTCTGTTGAAATTTGGGTGACGGGTGATCTCGATGGTCTCACGTACACAAAAAACTTCTCTCTTGCTAGTACGGAGGCTTTGTCGAATCTAATAAAATGTTTTGTGCCCGAGAGATGTGCATGTTCTGCGATGGCTGATCTCGTTGTATCCATATTCTCAATGCTCCTAATGTGTTCAGTTAGTCTAGTTGCGATATTGCGTCGAGTCTCTCCCACGTAGCTTTTACCACAGTCACACGGTATTCTGTAGTCAGATGGTCCTTGTCTTTTGGTGAGCGCTTGTCGCAGTTGAGCCGGGACGGGATGATGGGAAAATGTCCCGATATTATACCTCCCCCGTGAGAGATATTCGATTTTGTCCGTTACTCCTCTTACGAATGGTAGATACACCGGTGATCGTTCCACCGTCATTTGCCGCTTTCGTTCCCTATGGTCAAGCACTCGACCACACCGTCGCCAATCGTAGCCATTGTCTTCCACCCCTCACGTGCTCAAGCTCTTTCTCTATATATTGGGGGTCACACAACCGCAGAGCTCGGAGGTACTGAGGACAAATGTGCTGGATGATGGTGGGAGTCTGCCTGGAGGTATCGATCTGTGTGCGTTGGTTTACGATACACGCACTAAGCGCCAGGCTGCCATCCTGTCTCCGAATAACCTGGTCATTCAAGCACAGTAACACCCCGCCCCTCTCCTCTTCCAGTGTGACGTTGATCTTAGAGTGAATACCATTCAGATGGTCCGTGAACTCTACCAAACCATCCTTGGCGATGACCGCGAAGATATCGTCTACATACCGCCACCAGTGCTGCAGTGTCGCGGTGTGACTGATGCTGTATTTAGTGCTAGGTTTTCAAACCACTCCATGAACAAGTCATGATAAATGTTTCCTTGTAATAATATGTTTATTGAAAACAACCGTGAAAGTATAAAAAAAGTGCTTTTACTTTTACTTGAAATATAAATTAGCTACAGCTATTAATAGGCCTGTATAATCCATCAAAGGTCATTTGGTCATCATGCGGCCAGACACAATAGAAATTTCATTGTTATTTTATAACGGCTCTTGAAGGGATAATAATAATAATAATAGCTTTATTTCCTTATAACTTAAGAAACATACAATACTTTGTTAGTAATTTTACTCTAATGTTAGTAACTATAAGGACCGCCTTTTGCGGTGAAAGCCTCCTCCAATTGTTTCCACTTTGATCTGTCTCTAGCTGTTCTAGACCATGTTTTCCCTGCTGTGCTTACGATGTCGTCGCTCCATTTTTTAAATGGTCGACCCCTTTTTCTTTTTTGGTATAGTATAAACCAGTTGGTGATTGTACTTGACCACCTCTCATCCCTTAGTCTCTGGGTGTGACCTGCCCATCTCCATTTTAAAGTAAGTGCATGTTTTACCATATCTGTTGCTTTTGTTTTGTTTCTTATGGTTGTGTTCCGTACCCTATCTCTGATTTTTAGATTTAAGAAACTCCATTCAATTCCTCTTTGACATACTCGTACTTTTAATTTATTAATTATTTTTTGAGTCATCGTCCAGGTTTGGCAAGCGTAGGTGAGACATGGCATGAGACATATATTCATTG
The DNA here is from genome assembly GCA_917880725.1 of Selenia dentaria. NCBI lineage: Eukaryota > Metazoa > Arthropoda > Insecta > Lepidoptera > Geometridae > Selenia > Selenia dentaria. The sequence continues at coordinate 15,449,849 of OU862903.1, forward strand.
CCTTAGTTTTTAATTTGGTTGGTAAGGGTCCTTTAAATATTTCTTTCATTGCCCAATATTTATTCCATGTCTGCCTTATTCTTCTGTCTACTTCCTTTTCAGTACTTGCTCGGAAAGAAATGAGATGTCCTAGATATATATAGTTTTCTACATACTCTAAGGGTGTGCCATTAATATAGATAGGTAGTTTCTCTCCATTTGTAATTAAAACACTGTTTTAAACTATCACGGTTGTTCTCTAAAGTTATATGATTGTAATTTGTAATTAATTTTGTTTTCTCTCTATTAATGTCTAGACCTACCAATTTACTCTCTTCTCTTAAGGACTCTATCATGTATTCTAGTTGTTTCTTATCTTCAGAGACAATAGCTATGTCATCCGCAAATCTTAAATGTGATAAGTATTTGCCATTTATGTTTATATGGGTAAAACATAAATGGCAATTCAACTTTCTAAAAACACTTTCTAGTACAGAAATAAACAATTTAGGTGATAGTGGGTCTCCCTGCTTTACCCCTTTGTTAATATGGAAAGTCGGGTCGGGTGACTCAAGTTTTACCCTTGCTATGCTATTTCTGTACTAGTAGTAATAGTGCTTGGATGAGAAGGGATAGGTAACAATATTAATTTATAATTTTAATTAGCAGACTGTACTTTCTTCGGGCCGAGTGGAAACCAGGCCGAGTGGATGCCGAACCGTTAAAACATGCAAAAAGCTTTTAAAAAATGCTGTTAAACATGCCAAACCTTAAACAGCTGTATTACCTTAAAATATTTAAACGAAAAGATAGCTCAAATATTTTAAAAGTTTTTCACATTTTTATAACCAGCCTGTTTTATTTGAGTCCTGGAGATTGATTATCATCGTCGTGTTTTTATTATAATTATTATATTGAATTTATTTGCAATAAAACAACAATATTTATGCTATTTCTTAACATTTCAAGAACATTTGGTACACTAACAATTTTAGCAAAATTTGTCGAAATCAATGTATGGTTTTTTTTTCTGAATAGCAATGACGTGTTTTTTTTTATTAGTACTATAAAGTTAACATTTCGCGAAGTATTTTTTTTCATAATTTCATTCAGTTAAGCTCACAGATCGACTAATTAGCTAAAGGATTGGTAAATCATCTGGATGCTATGTCTCTCCGCGACTCGCTATGTACCGCTAGTCATATTTCATATTGTTAAACTAGCTGACCCGCCAGCGGCTTCGCTCGCGTGGCCTCGCGAGATACGGTTAATTACAGTTTTTTATTTATCCCACGGGAACTCTTTAATTTACCGGGATCAAAAGTATCCTCTATGTTGACCAGGGATTTAAGCTACCACCATACAAAATTTCATTTAAACCGGTACAGTGGTTTCTGAGATTAGCCCGTACAGACAGACGAACAGATAAACAAAAAATTGCATTAGTTCGATTTCACTCCTTACAACCCTGACTCGGATTTTAGCATTTTTTTCATTGTACACCATTCACAAACATCGAAAATTTGACAAAATTGTACAAAATTCGACCTCTACAGTTTTTTAAATGTAGTGATTGCTAATTCTGATAGTTTATGAAACTAACACAACGGACACTGGCAGAATTGTAACAAAGGCAGAAGCCATACTCTAAGAACAATGGGGAATCTGTAGGTATCTATCTAACAGCCGTATATATAAACAAGTAATTACTTGCTGCTAAACAATTTCTCAATGAAGTAATTACTCGTACTTGATAGAATACTTCAACACAAAATCTTATTCTATAGTCGAGCAATGAACGTTACTTACTAATGTAAATGCATGACATAACCCTATCTAAATTGGATGTATCTTTTTACACTTGTATTAGGTTGTTGTTATGGGATTTTAATGTTTACAGCATAATAGATCCTTCACAGTTCAGACTTGTGTGCGGATGTCATTTTTGTAAAACTTCACTTTTGCAATAAGAACGAGAAATGCACGTGTTCTCATTGCTTAAGCAAAGGAAATGATGACTATTACTCGGCCAAGAATTCTAGCCTTTGATAGTTCTAACTTCAGGCTAATTCTAGTCTATAGAATTACAATCAGCAATTACCTTTTCTTAAGTAAATAAACAAAAGTAATTACTTTTGTTTGTTTATAAATACGGCTGTTAGTTGCTGACAAATGTTGATTGAGATCTTGAAAAATGGCGACTCTGTCACTTTTGTCAGCTCCAGTCATCAACTTACTAACATTTTTGTTTACTGGAGTTGTCAAAACTGACTAATTAACTATAGTCACCACGTTACCAACTGAGTCGTAGGGCCATAAATCATTTCACTATGTCTATCTCGCTGAGATGTGCGTAAGATGGTTATAGGCGCATATCATTAAGAATAAAATCAGACAGAAACATAGTAGATAGTATTGTGGCCCTGAAAAGGGCCGTTTGTAATGAATGTTAAATAAATAACGTATATTCTTCCTCATCGGAATCTTCGTCCTCTGCATCGTCCTGTAGATTGATTATGAATGGTGCTTGATCTCTTATAATGGCTTTCTGTAAGTCTGTGTTTTGAAGTTCCCCGGCATGCCTCACACACTTGACACAGTCTTCCTGTGTGCGATAAGCGAGCGCTAATGAGGGTCGAATGCAGGTACCGGATTATCGATAACATGTAAGGACGCGTTGCACATTCCTATCCCTATTGACGTTTATGGTCCTACGACTCAGTTGGTAACGCGGTGACTATAGTTAACTAGTTATTGGGATGACTATCGTCCCGTGGAAGATGGGACAGCCCCTGGTTTGGGATGCTACATGTATGGACGCACTGGCGCCGTCTCATCTCCCTGGGACGATTAATCGGGCTGGCACTGCCGCGTCTAAAGCGGAAGACCTCAAACGTCATAAATATGTATATTTAGACAGAATGTACATGTTTGTGCCGTTTGGGGTCGAAACTTTAGGCCCACGGGGGCCGTCTGCTCTCAACTTGTTTAGGGATCTGGCGAAACGTTTGGTTGAGGCGACGGGTGACCGAAATGCTGGCGGCCTGCTTTGGACAAAAACTTAGCATTGCCATCCAGCGTGGCAATGCCGCCAGCGTTTTGGCCACTTTTCCCCCACCATCGGGCTTATAGATTAGTTTTTATTTACATTATAATTAGTACACACGGGATGTACACCACGATTAGGCAGGTTTTGGAGTTCCCGATATTTCGGCACAGTTACATGCACCATGTGCACGGGTAGACTCAATCGGGAACTCCAAAACCTGCTTATCGTGGTGTACATCCCGTGAGTACTAATTATAATGTAGTTAACAACCGCGAAAGTCTAAAATAGTTTTATTTTTTCTTTATTTTTACTTTTAATACCTTGTAAATAAATCTATACTTCAAATTACTATTTCTTAACAAGTACAATTCAATAAAATTTATACCGACTTCCATTCTATTCAGTTATTGGAGTGTATCTCAAAAACGACTAAACCCAATTTGATGAAATTTAAATGGGACCACACGGGAAGCACCAGCTTTCAAACAAAAAAAGAGTTATGAGAATAGGTTCACCCAGTCGAAAGTTATGAGGTAACAAACATAAAAAAACATACAGTCGAATTGAGTACCTCCTTCTTATTTTGGAAGTCGGTAGGAAAACAAAATAATTACATAGTTAGCTAGTTGTACTAGTAAAAGGATGTTGTTCCAATGTAAAACGGTTTGTGGTAGGCAATGGTTTGTTTAGGCGTTTATTTGTTGCGATGACGCGTCGTCGTCGATCCCAATGTCAACGTCTCGGCGGGTTATTCCAAGGCCAATTATATATAGATAACTTGTCTAAGCTATTTGACTCTCGGGCTTAGGGTCGCCATGTCTCAGGATTTTTGGACTCTTCTCAGCATTGCGGTCGGGTTTTGCTAATATCAGAATATCTAAGGATTTAAGAAACTTTAGGCCCATGGGGGCCGTCCGCTCTCAACTTGTTTAGGGATCTGGCGAAACGTTTGGTTGAGGCGTCGGGTGACCGAAATGCTGGCGCCTATTTTGGGCAAAAACTTAGCATTGCCATCCAGCGTGGCAATGCCGCCAGCGTTTTGGCCACTTTTCCCCCCACCATGGGGCTTATAGATTAGATAGTTATTATATTTTTTTTTGTTAATTTAATTTTTAATTATTAACAATGTAATGTTTAAATGAAATTACCTATAAAGAATAACTTAACTTATCTAAGGATTTTTGTTAAAAAAATACAGTATAGATAATTTATTGATACACGCGTTACTTTGCGGAAATCCATTATCAAAAAACGATATTAAAAAATATTTAGTGACTTTTCCGCTGAAAAGAAAACAATGATTTTGGCCTATTTGGGGGCGTGCACCACGCCTATATGAAAAAACTCGTCGAGCGCTAGACCGACAGTGACTGTCGACGAGTCAACATCTCCTGAGGATGCCTCGTGTAGAGGCGAAACACGTGTCGAATCGGTTTTGGTTTATTTGGGGTTTCTTGTGTTTTTTATTTTGTATTCTTCCTATTAGCATTTTATGCGGGAGGGAGGGTGGTGCACGCCCCCAAATAGGCCAAAATCATTGTTTTCTTTTCAGCGGAAGTGTCACTAAATATTTTTTAATATCGTTTTTTGAAAATGCAGTACATTTTAAAGACATCTTTAACAAGTACAATTTGTAAAATTTAATATCGCATTCATCACATTGTTTAATATGCCCGTACGTTTTGATTTTTTCAGTATTTCAAAGTACTACAAATTCCTTTTTTAGAACTTGAAAAAACTAAAAAACGATATGGTTAGCCAATAAGTGTTTACTCATGAATATGTAATTGATAAGATATAAAATAATGGTATATTAAGGTAAGACCAAGAAAATCAATTGTATCCTTAAGTGAAAAGTTCGGTCATCTAGGTACTAATATTAGTATTCCGTATGACTATTACAAAGGAAAAAATGTGGTGTGGCTGTGTCATGGACGCAGCCGTGTGCTGTACGTGATTACGTTTCTCCGACTTAAAAGTTATACTAATTGCAAATCTCTATATGCAGCAAAATCACCTCAAAATGGCGGCTCTTCCCCCTCCACCGCGCACGATGAGTCACTGTTCTCGTTTATCGTAATGAACTATTTGATTCTTTAGCTATCCAGTGGTATAATTTAATTTTGTATGTAAAGGATAGATTCGAAACTACCACGACAAACTGGGCTGCGTTCCAGCAAGCTTTACACCAAATAATGATCGTCCAAGATTTGATTGAGCGTTGCTAGAACGTGTTTTACCATTATCTGTCAAAAACGAGTTTGACATATATAACATAGGTGTGAGCTTTTTTGGCTTCAAATTATTTTGAGGATATTAATTACTCTCCACCGGTCAATAATACATAATTAGATACTTCGAGCTTAGTACATATAAATATTCCTGTCCATTCGTCCTGAAAATGCAAAAAATTCTTTGTCTCTGTCAACACTCTGTCACTTTTGACAGCCGACCAAGATTTGGCTCTCTCAAAAGGTAGTAAAACTTTGGCCAGTCGGGACAAAATTTGTGCTGCCAGGGTGTCGTGAAACATTCATGATCAAAATTTGTTCCGTGCAATTTTTGGCCTATAGGCGTCGTGGACCGACTGTTTTGCCTTGTCCTGTAGTTTGCTGGAACGCAGCCCTGTATCCCCCCATTTTGTTATCATTAGGTTCTTGGATTACCGCCGTATGGTAGCAGACGTTCATGTATTCACATCAAACACGTCGGCGCGCTCGTACCCTGATTAAAGAAAAAGCAGAATTTTTAAACGCATAGTGTAACGGAACAGATCGATAGTATACTATGAAAAAAAAACAAAGGTTAGAAAAGGAATAGGAAAAGAGTAATAACCGAATAGAATTCATAAATATAACTCTCTTTCAGCAGAAAAAAATTCTGAATAGGTCCACAAAAATAAACTTTCACGTCTAAACTCTCAGAATTTTCAGCGATAACACTATATTTTTTTAGGTAGTGTATATATATATATATTAATAATATGTGTTTTTTTCAATTGTGTTAGTATATATCGAAAAATATAAATAAACGTACAAAATTAACGCATTTTCGAATTACATCGACCAATCTAACAAGCGATTTTCAACCTTACGTAAAGCATCGTAAATTATTTTAAAATTGGGGTTGGACCGCGTCTTAAGGCCTATTCAAACCTGGGCGTTATTCGCTACCGCGAGCGATAGAGAAAACCGAAAGGGTATACGTTAATTTCACTGTTCACACCAAAGCGGATATCTCTGCCCCGTGCGGTAGAGATATTCGTTGGCAACGGTTAGCGGGGCGGCGGAACTAGTTTCGCCAAACAAGAGAAAATACCGCCTTACTAGGCGGTACAAGTTTCGCTGCAGTTATGGAACTTCATACTATTTACCCATCAAGTACCGCGTGGTATTTTTCGCTACCCACAGCGGTAGCGAATAACGCTCAGTTCTGAATAGGCCATTATGGGGGATCCCGATAATCTATCTATCCACGGTTTTCCTTACTACCGATAGAAATTTGACATAACGTCCATACAAATAGTGTCAAATATCTCTAGTAAGCTTACCTTGGTTTTCAGGCTTTGAGATAGCTGGACGAAAAGATGTATCGAAGCTTTCCATATATATATAAAGACACATGGGCCCGTATCAGGATCTTTATAGGATGGCATGCTCCAGATAGGTTATTGGCACCGGCGGGCGTTAGTAGTTTAGTTTGGGTATCATGCCATTAAATTACAATACAATACTCGTTTTGTTTGGGTGGTGACGCAGAACCGGCATCATGGCGTCATCGCAGACGACTGCAGAGGTCTTATGCAGAGACATCGAAATAAAATGAGGGTAGACATGTTGTAGACAAATAACTTTCATTGTAAAATCAATAATCACACTAAACACAACACAAAACTGTATATATAAAAGAAGATGTCCTGACTGACTGACTGACAGATAACGCACAGCCTAAACCACTGATCGTAGAGACTTGAAATTTGAAGGGTGTATTGTCCTTGATGCGTAGAGGTGTTCTAAGAATGGGGTTTTCGAAATTCTACCCCTAAGGTGGTCAAAAGGGTTGGAAAAGTTTGTATGGAACTCCTTTGTTTTTGAACTTATAGTTGTGTAAATTTGTATTTGGATAGGTCATTCAAAAGAAAAAAAAATTGGACAATTTTTTTTTAGGATAGTGGTGGTTTTAGAATGTGAAATGGAGGGGTGAAAGTTTGTATGGAAAGTTTTTTTTCTTTAAGAAAGAAAAGAAAAGAAGAAAGAAAAATAAAGTTTATTTGTGACTAAAAAATTAACACAAAAAATAAATATATATAACAAGAAACAAGAATATAGCCACAAATGGGCCCCAACTCAGCATGATGCCGGCGGCTAACCAGCGCTGGTCTTCCGTTGGACCCGTTTGGTATTGTCGCGATACCGGCACATACACAGCACAACACTACAGGACAAAGTTAACTTAATGCTATCTACTATTACTATTACTATAATCTATAATTGACGACACTGGTATTTCTATGCTAAGGTAGTTATTATATTATTTAGTACTTATTTTAAGCTTCCATAATATATCTATATATATCTATATCTAACGCTAATCTATATAACACTCGTATCATGTTTATGAGTTTCCTCTTGAATTTGATGTGCAGTAATAATTATCTTTAGTTTAGATCTAAAAGTTGTAACATTCTGCAGGTTCCTCACCGGTGGTGGGATATTGTTCCAGCATTTACTAGCTGCATACCGGAAACTGCCTCTAAAGGCGGCTGAGCTGTGACGTTGTGTGGATAGGACAGGTGCACATAAACGAGTCTCTTGGGATCTACGACTGGATATCCAATTCAGTTTCTCATAGAGATATGAAGGCTGATTATATTTAATTACACCAAACAATAAACATGCTAGGTGTAGTTTACGTCGATGTTTCATTTTGAGAATGGAATGTTTGTTGAGGTATGGGGTCACATGAGCTCTTGGCGGAATATCAAAACAAAAACGAGCACAAGCATTTTGGACCCTTTGTATAAGTTTCTGTGTACGCGCTAGTATTCGAGGGCCAAAAACCACGTCCATATAGTTCAATTTGGATAAAACTAGAGACTCCACGAGTTGGATGCGCAAATATTCTTTTATGTAGGGTCTCATCCTATACAAAATTTTTAATTTATAAAAGCAATTTTGTATTGACTTGGCCACATGCTTTTCGTAATGCAAATTGCAATCCATGAGCAAGCCTAAATTACGAGCTTCGTAAACACGTTCTATAGGCTTACCCATAAGCCTAACGCTAACTGACGGTTTAATTTGCGCAAGCTGAGGTTTGCTTCCAAATATTATGTACTTAGTTTTAAGGGGATTAAGTAGTAGACAATTTGAATCGGACCAACGGGCTATACTTGCAAGATCTTCATTTAATTTAGCTATGACACTATCGATCTCGGATGGCTTGCATGAAATATATAACTGTGAGTCATCGGCGTAGAAATGAAACTTGCAATGTTTTATACAGTTTCGCATATCAGCTGAATATAAAATAAAAAGGATCGGTCCTGAAATTGATCCTTGAGGTACTCCTCTTGTCAACGCGATTTTAGTAGATGTTAAATTCGTTCCGTCATTTCGCTTAAGTTTCACATACTGGAAACGATTTGTAAGATAGCTGTTGAACCACTGTACTGCTTCATTGTCAAAACCATAATACCGCAACTTTGACATCAGAAGATCTATATTTAAACTATCGAACGCCCTAGAATAGTCCAGCATTACTAGGATTGTGCACATGCCTGCATCTTGGGCACAAAGTATGTTGTCCGTCACATCAAGCAATGCTGTAACTGTTCCGCGTCCTTTCCTGAACCCAGACTGTTCCTTTGGTAAAATATTGTTTGATTCAAGAAACTCCGTGAGTTGCCAGCATACGGCCTTTTCAAGGATCTTCGACAAACATGGCAGTATACTGATTGGTCTAAGGTCTTTCAGTTCAACTGGATTTAAGATCTTAGGAATGGGTCGCACAATGGCAGACTTCCAAGTTTCAGGAAAAGTAGACGTGTTAATAGAGTGATTTATTATCTCCTTTATTAAATCTAATGAATGTGGAAATGTCATTATTAACATATCCAGGCTAATCGCATCACAACCTTCCGCGTTTGATTTAAGGCTTTTAATTATTCTAATGAGTTTATCTAAACTAACAGTATTTATGTGAAATACTGCATTACCATAACGGTGATGTTCAAAATATGTAAGTTGTGAAATACTTACGCTTGTTGGGCCTGGAACGTTTAAAAAATGCTTATTAATAATTTCCGGGTCATCATAAAAACTGGGTAATTCAAAGCTAGTTTGAGGTAATAGAGTATTTTTAAGGTTTCTCCAAAGTAGCTTAGGGTCGTGTAATTTATTGTTAATATTATATTTAAAATAAGCACACTTTTCAAAATATATTGCTTGGTTAACAGAAGTTTTTAAAGATTTGTAGTAATTTCTTTTTGAATCATTTCTTTTCTTATGATATACTGAACAAGCTTCATCTCGTAACTTCATCATTGTTTTAATAGTTTCTGTTATCCAGGGATAAGATCTTTCTTTGATAACGACTGTTTTTATGGGTGCATGTAGGTCAAACAAAGATACAATACAGTGATTCAATGCGGTAACCATGACGTTAACGTCATTTGAAGATGATATTAGTTCCCACTTTATATTTGATACATCCATGTCAAAGTTAGCCATGCATATATTTTTAATTGGTCGGTAAGTAATTGTATAAGGTGCAGGTTTTTCGTGTTTGATATTAAAATCGCAAATTAAAAGGCAGTGTCCAAAAAGAGTACCAACGTGCTCCATTGCAATTTTTTTTGAACGTAAATCGGTACATACAACGTCAATAAGAGACTGACTAGTCTCCGTAAAATGCGTTGGCTCGTTGACTAATTGAGATAAATTAAAACATGTCAGAAAGCTGTTAAATTGTAATGTCTTACTATCATCTTTGCATAATAGATTAATATTAAAATCTCCTAAAAGTATTAAATGATCATAGTGGGGAAGGGAGCTTATAGTATCTGACAGTGCATTAAAAAATAAATCAATATTTATCCAGTTTGGGCGATATGCAGTACCTATAGCAACCTTTATTCCGTCAAGAGTCATAATGAGCCACATTTGCTCAACATACTTGTGAAGCGGGTCCACCGGGTGAGGCCAGGTGCGAACCCGAACATGCCGCTTCATATAGAAGCCCACTCCACCGCCCCGCGAGCGCTCGCCTCGCGGCCGCGGCGTGTGACGTAAGCGGTACCCGGGCAGCGCAGGGGCACGCCCCTCCTCGCCCGTTCTCAGCCAAGTCTCGTTGATAGCTAATACATCGATTTCATTACGTGTCACCGACGCTATGAAGTTATCATGATTCGTACCGAGGGAACCTGCATTGTACAAACCTATTTTAATACTATTGTTAATCATTATGAAATCCTAAGTAATCGCCGTACAAATATATGACTGCACTTACGACAGTTATTAAATTAAAATGATAATTATATAAATAAAAAAATTGGTCAGATATTAAATTATTACAAACAATGTAGATTCTACATGGTAATAGTATATAGCTTATTTTTAGTTTCTTACAGATTATAATTAAAAGCAAATAAAATAAATTAAATCTAAAAGTGCTGTGCATATTGTGTCGTTTATTTAAATCAAGGTTTAATATTTTAATTAACTGTATACAGAAATATGTTAGCAAATTAAGTCTGATGGCGAAACGATATACTAAGTCCTCAAACAGCATCAACTCCAAAAACCCGACTAAAATCGATCTCCGACCGGATAGGGAACACCGGCTTTCCGTCAGCCTGTCGGGTATATAGCCGGCCTCTCTTCGTCCAACAGTAACGCCACTGCCGCTTGCGACATTCCTCCCGGACTCTGTAAAACAGCTGGCGGTTCGACCTTGTTAGCCGTTCATTGACGTATATGCGCCTCGGTGGTCCAAGTAACCCGATATCCGTCGTGGTGAAATTGCGGCGCACACGCGCGGCTTGCAACAACTCGTCGCGTATATGACGGCGCGCAAGCCGCACAACAATGCGACGCGGGCGCGAGCCCTCCCTTCCCGCACCGCCACCACTGGAGCCGCTCGCCTCGATCGCTCCGACGCGCTCGGCAAACACCACGTCTCGATCGTCCAGTGTGACACCTAACTTTACGGCCAATAGAGTAACGACATGCAACACGTTTTCTCCTTTTTCTTCTGGCAATTGACCGATGTCGAGGTCGGAGAGAAGAGCATCCTGATCTCGGTCATTTAGTTCCGACCTGAGTTGGACCACGGTGTTTTGAAGGTCTTTGACCTCGGCACTCGGTACAGATGCTGCCGCCACCTCCATAGTCTCAAGCGCCTCAAGCCTTTTTTCTAGCCCGTTGATTCGGTCCCCCATACTCGCCATGGCTGCTCGTAATTCCTTACGAAATTCCCGCTCTTCCGCCATATACTCGGCAAGCTCAAGTCTCATCGCCTTCACGTCAGGGTCTCCGATGACGACGGGACTTGGTTGCGATTTTGGCTGCAGTGGTGGGCTTGCAACGGAAAGAGGCTCAGATGCCGCCAGCAACGACGGCAGAACGAGAGTGTCGCTGATACCCTTTACGGGAGTGCAACTGTTGTCTCCCTTACGTTGTTTATTCGTACATTCGGGACATTTCCAGGATTTTTTTATTACAGAGTCTTCGGAAATCGCCACACACGCCTTGTGAAACATATTAGGGCAGGTCGAACAGGTGGCGGCCCCTGACGGTGACAAAAATTTTCCGCAAGCCGCACACTTTGCCATTGCTAGTTTGGTGTATATCCGATAAGGTTCGATGTGTAATGCTAACCAATGTTTTTATAGTAGACAAACTAGTACGATCACTACCGTATAGATGGCGCTATCAACAATAGTTTTTATTTTTAGCACAAGTAGTACCCACTTAGCAAAATAATAACGAATGGATAAATCCGATCAAAATAGCTCTGAATCACACTTATCTGCGCGAATTTCTATATGCAAACACTCACCATAGAAATTTGAGTGCAGAACTTTATATCGCCGAACTTTTCACGTTTTCTTATAGCTTTTAAGTATATTATTTCAATAAATATTATGGATGTGAACTGTATGCGTGCCGATCGTGACACTACCCTGAACATACAGTCTTTGCGAACATACAGTGGTGAAAATTAGCATTTGGACAGTTTAAAGTGATGATTTCAATATTTTTGTCAGGGATGACTTAAGGGGGTGAAACGGGGGATACTTTTTTTCAAGATATATGTTTTTGGAGCTACAGTGATGAAAATTGATAACTGGACGAGTTCAAATTATTTGTTTCTCTGTATGAGTCTGTCTGTTTGTACGGGCTAACCTACAAAACGACTGGACCGATTTAAATGAAATTTTGTATGGTGGTAGCTTATATCCCTGATCAACATATTTTATACTTTTGATCCCGGTAAATTAAAGAGTTCCCGTGGGATAATTAAAAATCTGTACTTACTGTATCACGCGAGCGAAGCCGCTGGCGGGTCAGCTAGTTTTTAATACAGGTTGAATTACACATTTGAATGCAAGGCCATCCTTTTAAATTAATACACTATTAATGATAGTAATTGCATTAGGGGTAATATAAGGCAAATCAAAAATATGATTCTCAATTTCGTCAGTTGTGAACCGACTTACAACTTTTTTTATGGATAACTTTTTTATATCGTCGATACTTAAAATTTTGAGTATCTTCGATGATAGAATGGAAGTCGGTTTATTTTTTGTCAAATTGTATATTATAACTCTGGTTCTAATAACGATGTATTTGCAGTAAAATTAACTATAAAGCGTCGAAGTAAATTATGATAAAAATGGACTCGATGACGAGTATTAACAACATATTATTTTTTTAGATTTCAATGCTTGGAGTTGGAGATCGATTTTTTTTTAATTTTTTTTATTTATTATACAAAATCCACAGCAATTATAATGTAATTATATAAATATAATTACATTAATAATTTATACAATTTATACGAATTTAAAAAAATGTAAGAAACCTTAAGAAAGTAAAAAAAAATCTAAAAAAAGGTACGGTCCGTGAGTGCATAGATCCTACTAATTATTATAAACGCGAACGTTTGTATGTATAGATGTTTGTTACTCTTTCACGCAAAAACGACTGAAAAGATTTTAATTAAATTGGGTATGTAGATAGAAGAGGCTCTGGAATAACGTAATAGGATACTTTTTCATCATCATCATCCATCATCACGCGGGTGTAACCGCGGACGCAGCTAGTTTGTAATAAAAACTGTAAAATAATAAAACATTGATTTGTATACAGTTGTTTTTTGCATTTGATGCAGCTCAAAATACGAGTATTAGGAAAGATGGTGAAAAACCAAAAAAACGATATTAAAAAATATTTAGTGACACTTCCGCTGAAAAGAAAACAATGATGTTTGGCCTATTTGGGGGCGTGCACCACCCTCCCTTCCGCATAAAATGCTAATAGGAAGAATACAAAATAAAAAACACAAGAAACCCCAAATAAACCAAAACCGATTCGACACGTGTTTCGCCCCCAAATAGGCCAAAAATCATTGTTTTCTTTTCAGCGGAAGTGTCACTAAATATTTTTTAATATCGTTTTTTTGATAGTGGATTTCCGCAAAGTAACGCCTGAATCAATAAATTATGGTAAAAAAATCCTTTTAAAAAAATGTCCTGTTCAAAAATTGCCTTATGATAATTTGTTCTGTTGATAATCGTTCTGTTGATAATTGTCCTGTTTAAAAAATGTCCTGTTCAAAAATCATTTTCGATAATTTTATTGTCTTGATAATTATCCTGTTCAAATTTTTTATTTGAGAAGTGTCCTGTTAAAAAAATAGCTTTTGTTAATTATTTTGTTTATATGCGCTTTAATGCAACGGTGCTAATCAGCTCCGTTTGAACGTTCTAAGATTTAGTGCGGACGGCGAGTCTACATTATTTTTATGTCTTTGGTCCTGTGAGTCATAAGTTCGATGATCACGGCTGCGAATGCAGACGCCATCCCACGTTGTATGTGTGCACCTAGCGCCTTACTTGGACATATTCCACTGCGGCGCATTTTATCTACCGACTTCCAAAAAGAAGGAGGTACTCAATTCGACTGTATTTTTTTTTAATATTTGTTACCTCATAACTTTCGATAGGGTGAACCGATTCTCAAAATTATTTTTTTTCTTTGAAAGGTGGTGCTTCCCGTGTGGTCCCTTTTAAATTTTATCAAATTCGGTTTAGTAGTTTTTGAGTTACACTACAATAACTGATTTTTACCAAAGTGATAGAATGGAGGTCGGTATTAAATCTTTCAAATTGCGCTTGTTGTAATTACGCTTTAAAGCGTATATAACTGAACTCGTTTTTTTAATTGATTTAATAGTATTATGTTAATTTCTGCAGCCCGCGTTCCGGTAGGTCCCATTTGTTCAATGGAACATGACGTGATAGAACAATTTGAGAAATATTGTCCCTATTAGTACTATAGAACTACATACTAGCTTGTGCTCCTGTTTTTATTTGTCTGTGGATGCACAGAACTAAATGAGAATCGCTTTTCCCAAATTCTTCCATGATGAAGATGGTCTAGGGATATTTCAATTAAACTTATATAACTAAAATTATATTAACTTTTTGTTAAAACACCTACACATTAAAATAAACCTTGTTTAATAGCCTATCTAATCTGATAATAAGCTTTTAGATAAAGTTAAATTTAAAAAAACTTAGAAGGGGAAAAGCTCTCTGTAGCCTTTGACCAATTGCATCGCCGTTACATTTGGTTGACTTCGTGCAGCATTTACTATGAATCGGTCCTGTACACGTTTGTAATGCGTTGAGGTCCTGAGATATGCTTCAGAGAAGAGCTCTTAGGAATTTCCCTGAAGAACTGTGCATGAAAACCAGCTTTTCTTGCATCTTAGCAGGATTGGGGACAGTATTCCACAACAGGATATTGACACCCTTGTTTTGAGTATGCAGAACCGCTGCAGATGTGTCAGGAGAGTCTTAGGTGGATCAACGGATTATTAATTTTAAGTTTTCAACAATTTTTATAACAAAAATAGTTGTTTTGTTGTTTCAAAAATAAAGTTAAGATTGAAATTTTGTCTGAGCTTTTCCCCTTCTAAGTTTTTTTTTAATTGTACTTTATCCAAAAGTTTATTATCAGATTAGATAGGCTATTAAACAAGGTTTATTTTAATGTGTAAGTGTCTTAATACTTCATCAGTCGAACGACCCAAACACAATAGAAATTTCATTGTTTTATGGACAATCGACTGGTGAGGGGTTATCAAAAAGTTAATAGAATTTTAGTTATTTAGGTTTAATTGAAATATCCCTAGACCATGTTGATGTGTGTATAACGGCCGGTCCCAATAATCTATCTATCGCCGGTTTACCTTACTAGAGATAGATATTTGACACCATTTGTATTGAAGTTATGTCAAATTTCTATCAGTAGTAAGGAAAACCGTGGATAGATAGATCATTGGGATCCTCCATAAGACGTGAATGACATTAATCACTGACGTTAATACCAGGTACAGTTCACTATCAAACAATACTTATGTACTTAGTTTGTTCTACGGAACAATTTGAGACAAAACGCACAAACTGTTGTATTGTACAAATAGGGACAATATGTTCTCAAATTGTTTTATACCACATGTTCCGTAGAACAAATGAGACCTACCGCCGCGTTCCACTGTGCCCAGCGTACCCTACTAAAGCGGACTCATGTGGGCAGACATTCGCGTGGGCATGTGGTAATTTAGTTGTTCCTTGCGGTGTTATCGCCGCCCACTGCACGCTAAGCCACGTCACTGCTATAACCAGTAGTCCTGCGATCACTAGACATCGCGACCGCAGTCTTATATATCTCGCAGTACTTCACAACCTGTTATCTCCACAACCACTTGACCAATTATGCTCATATATTACAGGAAAAACAACAACCAAGTTGCTAAGCTAATTAACAATAAAGTGATTTAGATAGAGGTTCGACCGCTATAAAAATATTGCATTTGTAATTATTGCAACCGCAACATTTTCTTAAAAGGAGATAGATACATAGGTTTACAAGTTTACAAATAAGTTTATTTCACATAGATTTTTGTACAAAATAAATGTATGAATCTCCATTGATTCCGAACTAGTTTTCACTGTGTTTCGGAAATCAATGGCCTCTCCCATATCAATGACTAAAAGCTAAAGTTATGCGAAATAGCAGGTAACAATTTGAAAGTATATAAAAATCTTAAAAATTAAATATGTAATAGGAAAATGTGCAAAGTAAAGCTAAATCTTACAATAAAGCTAAATTATTACATTAATTTTGGAATAATAGATTAGTACACTAAATAACGGAATAGGTCACATTAAAGATGCGTTCTGTTACACCGCGTATATTGCTGACTAGGGGCAAACCCCCATCGACTTCATTCAAACATTGTCAGCATTATATGTTCCTATATAATACGCGCTTTCCAAATTAAATTGCCATTTGTTTTGTGTTCTTCAGTGTATCAACTAATTGCTCTTAAAGCCGTCTTGCTGCCAGTTCAGTAACAGTAAAGTGAAGTGCAGGAATTTATTCCCTTGTGTGTAAAAACGTGTTAATATTAAATAAAATAAAATAAATGTTTGTGTGTGTGTGAATGGTTGTTTTTTTTTAAGACAACCAGGAAGAGCCACACAACAGTTCGTTTAGCTTATGAGGGCATTGGTAGCGTTGTCATTGATGGCTCTTTTGTTAAAGCGTTCGTAAAGCTTAAAAACGTTATTTTCGCCACTTTTGCCCACACCCTATTCGAACTCTCAACTGTGCATAGGACCTTAAATCGCATGATTATGCTGTCTAATACATAGCTGTCAAAAACGATCACAAACAACCATGCTCCGGACGTGGGGTCAAAAATTGCACTTCTTCTTCTTCTTCTGCTTCTTCTTATGTGGCTTTTTAACGTGGAAAGACGTTACTCTGCCAGTGTCATGTTTTGGCGGATATTTTGCCCTTGTACTCCCCCAACCCTGAAGGAGTGACCATTGTACGGTACGGAATCAAATGAAAGTAATATGAATATCAAAAGTATTAAAAACTGGTTTCGCTTTTACAAACGTATATTATTGGTTTTAATAAAATTACATAACATATAAATAAATGGTGTGAAAACAAGCGATAAAAGAGAGTTAATATCAGTAGGTCTAGCGATATCAGAATTAAGTTTATCATACAAAGAAGAATTTAACTTAGGACATGAAAAGAAAATGTGATTTAAAGTACCGTCGTCTAGGCCACACTCACAAAGCGAATGATCCCTGACCCTGATTTTAGCAAGAAACACGGGAGAACAAACGTGACCTAGGCGCAAACGAATTACGGTGGAAGTGACCCAAAAATGACAAAAATTGCACTTATCGATGGCAAAAATACCTCTTTTAGCTTTCCGAACGCTGAACAAAAAGAGACATGTACGACATTTTCACCCACAGATTCCCAATTCGAACGCCCCTTGTGAGCGTTTTTAGCGAAAACCCTAAAAACGCTCACGAAGGGCCTATTCGAACGCACTATAAAAGTTATACCAATAATCCTCATATTCTAAATTCCTCTTTAAAGTCAGGTACCTAATGTGTGTACCTAATTTTATCACAATCGGTCGGTAAATAGCGCCGCAGCAAACTTCCCCCCTTTTAAGGAAAATACCCCCCACTCAAATATCGCTGACGACATAAACAATATATTGAAAAGTAGAACATGCATACCAAGTTTTGGCAAGATTGGTTGAAAAATACAACCTGTACAGGATCAGTATCGTTCTATGGGGGAGGCCTATGTTCAGCAGTGGACGTCTTCCGGCTGATAATGATGATAGGATCAATATACAACCTTACAAACATACGGACAGATGAATGTCATATAAATTTTTAAACTGACCAGCAGGCCTAGACAAAATTCAAACAGGCGTGATTCCGCACACGCTTAAGACTAAAATGTGTCTACGAACTTAGCGCGAGGTCACGTGACTTTTCCACAGGTAATGTCAACGCCATACATTTTGGAGTTGTCGTTTGGCGTTACCGATAACAGAAACATCTTTTGTCTAGGCCTGATGGTCAGTAATGCAAGAATTAACGTTAGAAACGGGACATTTACCATGTGTTGTATTTATTCTGACCGTTTACTCGTGAATATGACGCATGCAACTGTGCCCAAATATCGAGAGCTCACAATAAATACAATACATGGTATATGAATGTCAATTTGGGCAGTTACAAGTACAATTTGAAAAATTTAACACCGACTTCATTCTATTCAGTTATTGGAGTGTAACTCAAAAACTACTTACTACCGAATTTGATTAAATGGGACCACACGGGAAGCACCAGCTTTCAAACAAAAAACGAATTTTGAGAATCGGTTCACCCAGTCGAAAGTTATGACGTAACAAACATTTAAAAAAAACATACAGTCGAATTGAGTACCTCCTCTTCTTTTTGGAAGTCGGTAGAAAACCTGATTGAAACTTTCGTAAGTATTACACATTTTAATGTTATTTTGACGGTTTAACTTACGCGGTGGGTATAGTCGAATCTCGACCGGTTTCGTGGCCGTCCGGGCAACTTCTTCACGGAGTACTTGCGCACCCGGCTGCGTTCGCGCTGGTTGGCCAGTTAAAGTAGAGACGCTTCGCTCGCTCGGTCAACTAACAAACTAGCGGTGCTTCCAGATTTCATTAATACGATGCGTTTCGTATACGGGCGATGAGAAAGGCGAAAGGAATGATGCAATTTAGTACTCTCTTGCTAGTCCGCTTCTCGATTATCCGACAAGTACTATAATCCGCCGTTTTTGGACTGAGATCGGTCTTGATTAAACTCTGTAATCAACTGGACAACTCATCAGACGAAGAGGTCATGTTTCATGCTGATAGCACTGTTCAATCTGAAAGCTTTCAGTTATTTTTGTAAAATTCAGATGGCAACATTGACTATTTCTAAAAGACGACCTTACAATAGCAGTTTTTAACGATTTCGACTGGCAACACGGTCGGAATGGGGAGGCTTGGCAGAGCGGGGACGGAGGTGGTTCATGATTTTTTCTTGGCTGGACGATCCGGGTGTGCGGACGGATTCTCATTATAACCGAAAGTTGTTTAGTAACCTAAGATTCAAGTGTTATAATAAATTAACAGTTCTGGCAAACATAGTTGAGTTTTGGATCTACAGTTCATACCTCAGTTTCATCGTGGTTACCGTTAGTGTGCGAGCAATAGTTAATTCGCTAACAAATCTTAAGAGAATGTAAGAAGATGAATAGCGTAGGCATTTGTATTAAATAGGCCCAAGAAAAAAATCAATAGTCATGCGATATGGTTGCTAATTTACGTAAGATGCACGATGAAGTTATCAAGAAGATATCATCATCTCAGCCGTAGGAAGTCCACTGCTGAACATACGTCTCCCCCATAATTTTCCAAAAGGACCGGTTGGAAGCGGCCTGCATCCAACGTCGTCCTGCGACCTTTATCAGGTCGTCTGTCCACCTTGTCGGTGGACGACCTACGCTGCGCTTGCCGGTCCGTGGTCTCCACTCCAGAACCTTCCGGCCCCATCGGCCATGTGTTCTGCGTGCTATATGCCCTACCCACTGCCACTTCAATTGGCTGATCTTCTAGATCTAGAAGATATATTTTGGTAAAAACGAGCAAAATTAAGCCCATTTTTTTTTAAATATGTTCGCGCATATATTTTTTCATTAGTTATTCCTGTACTTTATATTCCGCCGTTTTTAATAATCCGCCGATGGTTATATGATGGGTAAATACCATTTATGTCAAAAACTATCGAATTATTATCATACAATTGAGTTCCGATATCGCGGTTCAATAGATAAAAGAATTGGGGCCCAATTCCTCTACCACCCATAAATTGAAGCGATGACAGCCAGGGGTAAAAATGGGTCTGCTGCCACTTCGACGGCCATAAGATCGATCCCTACCTCGGGCATAAGCTATCGTTGAAGGATTTTATGGTGGTGGATTAGCGAGAGAGTATTGTACTGTTATTCATTTCTTGTTATTATTATTTCAACAATTATTAAATATTGCTACAAGAAATAACTTGGCTGCATTGTTATCATATGGCTAGTAAACACTGCAACAGTATAAACAATGTAACAACTAGCTGCGCTGTGCCGTTTCACCCGCGCAGTGATAGATGATGGATGATGATGACGAATCAAATATAGGTAAACTCAAACTCAAATGATTTATTGCTTATGTACCAAGTTAACATACAATGCAGGTGTTGTTGCATAAGGTTTACAGTAAGTACATGTCACATGTTACCCCCTGGGGGTGTTGCAATTGTGCAGAGAGGACCAGTCTATTTTAACGTAGTATCATTGAAAAATTCGTCAATATTATAATAACACTTCTGCAAAAGTAATTTTTTAAGTGTGAATTTGAAAACGTTCATTTTATTTTCGTCTTTTATTTTGTTAGGTAGTGTATTATACATTTTAACTGCCATTGCTTTGGTACCGGAACTGTGCATTTTCAGTCTAGAAGTAGGTATTAAAATTGTATGTTTCCGTGTTGGTCTAAGGGGATAATTTCTCGTCTTTCAGGTATGTTACTCAGTCATCATAACATAGCTTTCTACTGGTGAACGAATTATTTGGATCGGTTATGTAGTTTTTGCGTTACAAACTATCAAATCTTTCCTTTTTATTATTAGAGTAGATAAGAATTAATAGTATACCAAGGTAAGAATAATGTGGCCTAGTTTGTACCGGCGTTAACGTTGCATGTTTTAACACGGAAAAGTTGTTATTGTGACATAACTGTAATAGGTAGACATATGGTGTTGCGGACTTTATTGTAGATATTGATATTTTCTATGAACTACTAGCAAACCCTGCGAACTCCGTTTCGCCACCAGATGGCTTCGTTTTATGTAACATTTCGTTTGGCGCCATCTACTTAAAATATTGGTTTGTAGTATATGCTATGTATCAGAGATGGCGCTGTATGTGAAAAAAGATTTTCCCGCTTTTCTTTTTAAATTTTTCCTGAATTTTCTTTACTATAAACCTCACGGAGCCCGAGACCTTTCCAACGAATGCAAAACCGTGGAAATCGGTTCGTGCGTTCTGGAGTTATAGCGTCAGGAAGGAAAACCCGACTTATTTTTATATAGTAGAAGATAGGACATCACTTTGCTTTATTGTCAATATTTTCAGCACCGTACGCGATATAAGAATATTTTTTGTCATTTTTTCACACCTTGGGTTACATTATCGAAATTTTCGTGTGTAGACACTTTTATATGACATCCGGTGTAGTCGCTTATCGACGATCGCAACGACGAAGCATTCTTTATAGAATCATAAGGCTGATGTATGATATACATACTTATATACATATACACACCCAGACAATCATGTTCATGCTACTACCAATATATATAACTAAGTTACACTAAGTTGTGTAACTTAGTTGTATTGGTTAAGGCGATATAAGTGTAGTATACGACCAAATTTCATAATTCGACTTCGCGAAAACTTTTTCGACGCTCAAACCTAATAACCGAAGTTCGAAAAAATACGTAGTGTACATTGAGTATACGTTCTTATGAAGTATGGGAGCCAATACACGATTAAGCAAACTTGGCTCGATAGAAAAAAATCGGCAACATTCCCTAAATTTTGCAATTTTTCATACGTGCTCGTGGGAAAAAGCATTTTTATTCAACTAAGAGCAAATATATAATAGAACTATGGACTCCTTTATTATTAAAATTCAATCATTTGATTGTACGAAATAAATATAAAAAGTATTAGCACTTTTTTAATTGCATCTTCGCATTACATCGTTCAATCTGATAAGCAATTCTCAACCTTATATAAAGCATCGTAAATTGTTTTAAAATTAGGATTGGACTGCGCCACTACCACTTTTTTTTTTTTTGATTTTTTTTTGAGGGGCGGAAATGCTGTCCACTTCCCTTCCGCTACGGGGGTACACGGAAGGGGGTATGTGGGGCTCAGACCCACTAAAACCCCCCCGTGAGCAGTCCTCCGCCAGATGGTGCGAGATTGGGTTGCGCTGGCATTCACAATCTCGCCCCAGCGGTAGGCCCGGATTGATCTTAACCGGGCCTCAGCGCCTGTGAAGGGGTGCCCTTGCTCACCAAGGGCACTCCTCAGACGTGTGGTGTCGTGCAAGCCGACGAAGAGTCCCCCGACTCTTCACCAGTGATCCCACTACGGAGGAGGGAGGAGGCAAGCAAACTGCCTCCTCCGTACCCCCGTTCGTCAACCACTACCACTACCACTGACTGAAGCAGTTTCAACGAAGTATAACCAGTAATATGATATAATTCTGTTCTGTTCTGTTCTAGGTAACTATGTCCCGCGGGCGGTGCTCGTGGACTTGGAGCCTGGGACCATGGACTCGGTGCGCTCCGGACCTTACGGACAGCTGTTCCGGCCTGATAACTTCGTCTTCGGACAGAGCGGCGCTGGTGAGCTACCTTATACATATCTGCTTACAATTGCAATCTTATACACAAAAGAAGTTTTTTTAATTGTATTATTTACCGAATACCTTTAACCCTTTGCGTCCCAGAGACGTATATATACGTCAGTATCATTCATAAATCTTTTGTTTTAATTATAACGCTATAGGAAGGATTATACGAGCAATTCTTGTATATATATATAATCTGAACCTCGGAAATGGCTCCAGCTATTTTCATGAAGTTTAGTATGCAGACGGTTTCGGGGGCGATAAATCGATCTAGCTAGGTTTCATTCACAGAAAACGTTGTTTTATCCATGTTTTCCGGTAATTTAAAACTGCTACAATATCATTATGGCAACTAGGGCCATCAGCTTAAACAACAATTAAACTGTTTTTATCGACACCGCAACACTAAAGCTACTTGACAATAGATGGCGTTGTTAAGCAACACTAAGCCAATGAGTGTTAGGTTTGAGATTAGACCCAGAAAATCAATTGTTTACTTACGGTCAAAGCGCGCTCATCCAGGTACTAAGCACTAAGCATGCTTAGTGAGAATTTGCAAACAAAAGAGGCGGGTTCGAATCCCGTCCATGAGAGTGTATTTTTCTGTATAAAATTGAAAATATAGATTTAATATTTACTTCTGTATAAGATTCACACTAATCTTAAGATGAGCAGAGTCAGCGAAGAAATTGCAAAAGTATGCAAAAACTATCGGCAACGCCTGCTCACACAATAACCTGGCTTTACAATTAGTCACTCACACATATGAGCCCAGGCTTAAGAGAAAGCGCGTCTTCCTGAGGAACTGACCTGTGGGTCAGAGAAGAGGTTTCCTCTTCTAGTTTGTTGTTGTTCTAGTTTGTGTCTAGGGCGCACTTCCCTAGACACAAACATTCAACGCATCTGCTTATAGTCAAACGACTGATTGGAAATAAAAAAAACTATTGCCCGGCCACCACATGTGATATTTGATAAAAGTTCAAATCAAATCCAACTAATTTCAGAGTTGTGACATTGTAACGTTCCATACCAAGTTTCATCCCCCTTTTCGGCCCCCAAGTCATCCCGGTCAAAAATATTAAAGAACCTTATGTTTTATTTTAAATGAAACGAACTATCTAAATACAAATTTTTCACACCTAGAAGTTCAATTACGTAGAATTTTCCATACACAGTTTCATCCCCCTTTTCACCCCCCTAAGTCATCGCTGACTAAAATATTAAGGAACAGTATGTTTTATTTTGAATTAACTATCTAAATTAGTATTTCACACCTATAAGTTCAAAAACAGATTACTTTCATACAAATGTTTTCACATATTTTTACCCCCTTATGGGTTACATTTCGTAAAACCCTTTCTTAATACATCTCTGCCCACCAAGACAAAAACACCCTCCAAGTTCCAAGTCTCTACCAGCGGCTTAGGCTGAGCGTTGTCTGTCAGTCAGTAAGCCACCAATTAGGACTTAGATTCTTATATATATTGAAAACTATATTATGTACTTATTCCCTCAGGAAACAACTGGGCAAAAGGTCACTACACAGAAGGAGCCGAGCTGGTGGACTCCGTGATGGACGTCATCAGGAAGGAAGCAGAAGGCTGCGACTGTCTGCAAGGTTGGACTTATTCTTGTTACATTTACTATTATGCCGGTGGAGAGCTCCACGCCCACTCATGATGCTCATCACCAGAACTTCTAGCTATAGTTTAGCTGTCACTGAACGTGCTCGTCGACATTAGTCTTTTCTATCGACTTCCAAAAAGGAGGAGGTACTTAATCAACTGTTTTTTTTATGTTTGTTACTTGGGGTTTTTGCACCAATATGCCCAAAAACAGAACACATTGCTCGCGGCGGTTCGCAACTTTTGTAATTTCTAATATTAAGTCATAAATGTGGTGTCCCAACGAAGTGTTATCTATCTATGTAGTCTTCAAAAATAGAATGGAAGTTGGTTTAAATTGTGTTATTATTATATTTAACTAGAATGTGTCGCTTGTGCAGGTTTCCAGCTGACCCACTCCCTGGGCGGTGGAACAGGTTCCGGGATGGGCACGCTGCTGCTCAGCAAGATCCGCGAGGAATTCCCCGACCGCATCATGTGCACCTTCAGCGTCGTGCCCTCGCCCAAGGTAACACCATCATCATCCATCATCACTCCTCACACACCGACCATTAGGACGGTTAATGTTATTTGAGTGCACGAGTATTGCTTGTTAATTAATTATTGCATTAGCTTTAATGCAATTAATTAACAAGCAATACTTAATTAATTAAAGCTAATTGCATTGATAAATATTAACAAGCAATACTCATTCACTGCATTACGTAACACTAATAATGCACTGCATTCCGTAACAGTAATGCACTGCATTACTTAACACCAATGCACCGCATTACGCAACACTAATAATGCACTGCATTACTTAACACCAACATTGCATTACTTAACACCAATGCACTGCATTACGTAACACCAATGCACTGCATTACGTAACACTAATAATGTACTGCATTACGTAACACCAACATTGCATTACTTAACACCAATGCACTGCATTACGTAACACCAATGCACTGCATTAATTAACACCAATGCACCGCATTACGCAACACTAATAATGCACTGCATTACTTAACACCAATGCACTGCATTACGTAACACCAATGCACTGCATTACGTAACACCAATGCACTGCATTACGTAACACCAATGCACTGCATTACGTAACACCAATGCACTGTATTACGTAACACTAATGCAGTTGTATTAGCGTGAAGTAATTATCGGTATGTAAAAACGTTTAGGTACACGTTAATATACCTAGTCATAGTCATAAACACGTATACTATACACGGATCAATAAAAAAAACTTACCGAAAAAAATAATAATTAAAAAGCTTATAAAGTCCGACATTATATAGAAGATAAAGATGCTTGGAATATTCCACTTCTGGCAAGCTGTCTCTCTGCCACCCATAAATTGTAATATTTGTAGTACCTAAGTAGAAACATTGTAAACATCTATATAAAAAGAATGGCCCCGAGTTTCTTGCCGCTTCTTCTCGGTAGGCTCTATATATTTTGGAACGCAGCGGTAGAGTCTTTAAAGTACATTATAATGAAAAGTTGACGTTCATAAGTGCGTTTTTGATGCCTAAATTGAATAAATGATTTTGACTTTGACTTGACATGACTTTGATCCAGGAGACGAGCTTTTGTTTGTGCCACGTGACGTGTATGCAGAAAATTTCGGCTGCTTAGGTACTATTTTAGAAAAGTCTCCATGACGCTTACGTAAAGTATTCTTATTTATGTTATACTGTAAATTGCAAGCCTTTCAAATTCAATTTAGGTGATATTGTTTATAAGCGCGTACGTATTGAGTGACAAAGACAAATACTTTAGCAAAAACATAAAAAAAAACAAGACAAACTAAAGTGTAGGGTTGTCAAAGAGTTATCTCCAGTAGTTTACGTTCTAGAAGACATGTCAGGGAAACATTTGGGCACATAAAAGATTCAAAACACTTGGGCCATAATTATACTCTGCCAGACTACGAAGAAATAATGTCAGGAAGCAAAATTCAGCAGGGCTATTATGTATCTCAGTTGCTAACAAAAGTTGATTGAAATCGAAAAAAATGGCGGCTCTATGTCACTTTTGTCAGCTCCAGTCATCAACTTACTAACATTTTTGGTTACTGGAGTTTTCAAAACTGACATAGAGCCGCCATTTTTCAAGATTTCAATCAACTTTTGTTAGCAACTGAGATACATAATAACCCTGCAGAAGAAATTCCACACAAAAAGTGGCGCTTCAAACCAAAACGACGTATGATTCGAAATACGTATTACTTCAGAGGTTACAAAGAGACGTGTTCGGTGATTGGTTTATATTTCAGAAGGAAAGCAGGGATTGGTCCACGCGCGTGCTGCAACGTCTACTATGACAGCTGAGTCATAGCGGCGTGAACGATGTTCTTGATTTAGCACGACTTTTATTGAAGGCAGTTACTCTTCCTGTTATTATTTCTTCGTAGCTGCCAGAGTATAAAGAAATATTATTGTAGTCCTTCAATTCTAATACATACCGTTTGACGTTTCATACTTTTCAAGACGAAATAACTTTGTAAAGGCGTAACTCACACAATTTCAACAACCTTCGCCGTAAAACCATGTAACTGTGTGTACTTCGTTTCAAAGTCAAGTAGTCTGGTGTTTGCAACTCTTCAAATTCACCTGTAAACGAATAATCGGTAAGTATATACAAATAATGGGACTTATTGATAACTATTGTGAAAGTCTAAGAAACAAGTACAATTTAAAAAAAAACTGACTTACATTCTATTCAGTTTTTGGAATGTATCTCAAAATCTACTGGACCGAATTTGATGAAATTTAAATGGCATACAAAAAATAATTTCGAGAGTCGGTTCACCCAGTCGAAAGTTATGAGGTAACAAACATTAAAAAAACACGATAATGATTCAAAACACTTGGGCCATAATTATACTCTGCCAAAGTATAAAGAAACATTATTAAGAATAAGTATGTCATTAAATCCTCTGGTATCCTGATAATAGTTAAAAGCAGAATCTTTAAACATCTAGTGTAACGAAGCATATGGATAATATTGTATGAAACAAATACTTAGGTTAGAACAAGAACAGGAAAAGAATAGTAACCGAATATAATTCACAAACATTATTCGCTTTCTGCACGTGGCCACTTGCTTAGGTACTCTGAGCTTCTTCAGTTGATAATGATGGGCGCGGTGGCCGGAAGAAGAGCTGTTGGACGTAGAAGGAAGTCGTGGCTGCGTAATATCCGAGAATGGACCGGAATCGGAAGTGTCGCGAAGTTATTAATAAATAATAATAAACATATATTTATTTCCTCCTCACAAAAGGTTGGTAAAAACAATTTAACATAATTAGCAAAGAGTGTCAAAATAAAACCTAACTATGTGAGGGGGGGGGCTGGTGCCCGAAGCAAGGTTTTTAAAATGTTATTCAAAAAAAGTTATTCACTAAATGACAATTAGTGTGTGTGTCAATTATTTAAACTCTCCAAAGACCGGGTGAAATATGCGGAGCTGACAGCCAGCCTTCACTAGTTGGAGAGGCACTAGAAAAAGAGACTCGCTTTCTGCAGTAAAAAATCATAAAAAATAAACTTTCAAGTCCAAACTCTCAGAATTTTCAACGATAACACTTAACCCTAGAAAGATAACCATATTCTATCTTACATAAAAGATAACCATGCGCTTCGGAGGCGCCACGGTATTCAAATGCTTATATTTAAATTATTTAGCAAGATTTGTGTGATTTGATTTTACAATTTAAATGGTATTATAGGTGACACATATTTATAAACGAAAAATATTGTACTTTATATTTGTTTATTATTAATAATTGAAACCAAATGAGTAGACCTCTAAAAAACTAACAAAAATCACGAATATCGCTTAACTATCATAAAATATTGTATTTTACTATTAATATGTATAGTATAAGTCAAATATAAGTATAAAGTCTAGGAAAGCTAATCAGTACCTTATACAAATTTTTTTAGACAGTCATACATACGTCGATCTTGAAGATAACCATACGCCTCAGGAGCACATCAACTCGTTCAACTCGTCATAACTCCAAAACAATAATACTTACCGCACAAAAACAGCTGGCCCTCGACGCGGTTGACCGACGACTGAGTTGGCTGAGAAGCACAGATATACACGGGTTTCGTATTAAAAGATATAGTACTATTTAATTCGTGCGGGCGCCTCTGAAGCGTAGGTTATCTTTCTAGGGTTAAATACCGGGTGTCCCAAAAAGAACACGCAACAGCGACACCGGAAGTAGGCTAAGCCTAGGTCTGTTCCACAAAAAAAAATCTCGACTGCAGAGAGCTGCATTTGCAAGCAAGTTAACGATCGGTAGTTTGCGATGACATTATTATTTATGTAGAGACCTCCATCCCTGTAGTAAGGCACAAGTTGCCTACGAACATGTCTCATAACATGTGTTTCCCAAACTCCGCAGGTGAGCGAAGTGGTTCTCGAGCCGTACAACGCCACTCTCTCGATGCACCAGCTGGTCGAGAACACCGACATGACGTTCTGCATCGACAACGAGGCGCTCTACAACATCTGCTTCAAGACGTTGCGGCTCACCAGCCCCAGCTACGGCGACTTGAACCATTTGATATCGGTGAGTTGGTTACAGCGCCACCTATTGGCAAACTATATGCTTCAAGACCCTGTGACTCACCAAGCGCAGCTACGGGGACTTGAACCATTTTGATATCGGTGAGTTGGTTACAACCCCATCTATTGGCAAACTCACGGAACCAGCAGTGCAAGTACCGTAATAGTCGTTTAAATTTGTCGAGTCGCTAAGATCGTCAGACTGTCGATTATTACAAATTTTTTGCATTCCACAATGCGTCCTTCTATCATTTGAAGATTTCTACGAGCATTTCGCTCTTCTACGGTCAAAGGAAGCCGAAGTCTATTTTTTTTATAGAATACTAGCTGCGCCCCGCGGTTACACCCGCATGTTTTGTTTGCAAATTTTATCAAAATTGGGCCAGACGTTTGAGCGTAAGAGAATAAGAAACATCCATTCATCCATAAATACAAATTTTCGCGTTTATAATATTAGTAAGATAAAATCATTCCCGTCGCCTGTCGATAAGCTATATCGAGGTCATTTTCAAAGCTGACAAAACAATCGTTAAAATCGATTAAATAGACGATCTCAAATGTAATTTAACAGTTCCATACTAGAGTCATCGTTATAATCGTAAAATCTTATCGAATTTTTCTACCGCGATCGCTTAATTTTGTTACTTACTTGCAATGATCGACAAAAGATCGATATAGCTAGTTTTTTCGAAGTATGACGAATTCAAGACTCATTATCGGTCGGTACTTGCGCTGTATGTTGTGTTAATGTTATTTGAAAGAACACAAAATATATTTATTCCTATTATCCAAAACACTCCAAAAAAAATATTTTTTTTCTAAAGAACGCAATATCTGTACTATCTAAACTATATAACTATATATACTATATTTTGTTTGAGGGTGACAATTATTTAATTAGTTACCTAACGATGTTAAAAACTGTAAAAAATATACATATGTTTAAAACTAAACTAAAAAAGTATATATATGAACATGTTTATTAAGTCCATACCACTAGAAAACTGGATATTTTATATGTTTTAATATTAACTAGTTCTTAATTAGTTATTAGTTTTAGTATTTTAAGCTCATTGTAAGTGAACTACGTTCTTTATGAGTAATAAATCGTTAAACCTAAACCTAAACCTACTATAAAGAGGAAAAATTGTATGTATGTTTGTATGTTCGTAACGAATTGGGTCAAAAAGTACTGGACTGATTTCAAAAATTCTTTCACCTGAGGTAACATAGGCTATGTGTTAAAAAAATTACCAATAATTATCCTTATTGCGCGTACGCTTCGTAAACTATTGACATGTACCGCTTTTTTGATAGAAAACATCAATATCTACAATAATTACTTTAAAGAGGAAAGATTTGATTGTTCGTAACGGATAAATGCAAAAATTACATAACCAGTAAAAAGCTATATTAAGACACTATATTTGATTCATCATCATCCATCACCGAGTCGGGTGAAACCGCGGAGTGCAGCAAGTAATAGAATAATAACTAGTGTTTCTTTCGCATTTACTACAATATACTGCTGTTGTTGTAGTACACGATGTCGGGGGTGACGACGTGCTTCCGGTTCCCGGGCCAGTTGAACGCGGACCTGCGCAAGCTTGCCGTGAACATGGTCCCGTTCCCGCGGCTGCACTTCTTCATGCCAGGGTTCGCGCCGCTCACGGCACGGAACACCTTCGACTACCGCCCGCAGACGGTCGGAGAGCTCATGACTCAGGTATGTATACACACAAACTTTCTACAACTTCTGACTAAAACTAACTTTTTTAAATTAAATTTGAAAACGACTTATATTCTATTATACTCGATGTTGGTGATAAATTATTAACAAATAAACATCTGGTCACTTCTTGATCAAATTTAAATGGGACCACACCAGCTTTCAAATACAAAACAACATCAAAATCGTTTCACTAAGTCAAAAGTTTATTTTTAAGAAATCGTTGTAAAAAATACCTGGGAGTTATAAAAATGACTTCATAAATGCAAACTACTATATGCTATATTTTTTCAACAGCGTTTAAGTCCCCAAAGCCTTCAACATATCAAGTGTAAAGAAATAGTAAGAGTTTGTAGTAAATAAAGTTGTGCCCCACAGATGTTCAGCCCCGCCAACATGATGGTGGCTGCAGACCCTCGGCACGGACGCTACCTCACGGTGGGGACCATCTTCCGCGGCCGCATGTCCATGCGCGAGGTTGACGACCAGGTGCTGGCCATACAGAACAAGAATTCCAGGTACGCACTTACTGCTGTTTCATATTCTAGGTGCGCCTCGTGTGTTGATACAGGTTTCATTACTGAAGACTACTAAGATTTCCTTTCGTATCCAGCACTCATCTATGACATATTATTGCAGCTACTTCGTGGAGTGGATCCCCAACAACCTGAAAGTGGCGGTGTGCGACATCCCCCCCCGCGGCCTCAAGATGTCCGCCACCTTCATCGGCAACTCCACCGCCATCCAGGAGATCTTCAAGCGCATATCCGAGCAGTTCAACGCCATGTTCCGCAGAAGGGTAAGCTACATTAACTTATGTTATACCTTTAAAACCCGTTGACTCGCAGTTCGCCAATATATATAATACAATAATACAATAGATTTCACAGAAATCAATGTATATATATATATATATATATATATACATACATACATACATACATACATACAATAATTGCTCGTTTAACCACACACATAGCAGTTCCTGAAAAACTAGGTTGATTTCTGCGAAATCTATAATGTCGTTTTATCCGCGTTTTGAAGAAAAACTGCTAGAATATCATTGTGGCAGCTAGGACCATCAGCTTACGGCCGGTGTTAGTAATATATCTATCGCCGGTTTACCTTACTAAAGATAGACATATGACACCATTTGTATGGATGTTATGTCAAATTTCTATCCGTAGTAAGGAAAACTGTAGATAGATCTGTTTTACCGACACAGTAACACAAAAGCAAGTTGACAATAGATGGCGTATTTGATCAACACTAAGCCAATGTTTGGTTTAAGCTTAGACCTAGAAAATCATTTGCGTACTTACAAGCAGAGCTCGACATCTAGGTGCTATTGATAATATTTGAAAGCGAGAACGCTGAGTATTGAGCATATAAAAACAACTTCTCTGCCATTTTACCTTCAGCGGCTGATATAGAGACCTACTTTATCCTACAAAAACGTGCTGTCCAAGTTTTATACGAAATGGGTCCCCGCGAATCTGTTCTAGATTTATCTAGAGATATCAATAACATATTAATTTGCCTTCCTTATATGTATATGCAAATATTATGTGTTTCTTAAAAAATACTGTGATCACCACCCTTTTAATACTAGGAATAAGAATAAGATAGCTGTACCTAGATTTACACTGGCAAAGACTGATAAGTCGTTGCTAGGAAATTGTGTGCGTTTTAATAAAACCCCTAAACATATAACAGCAGGGCTATTACGTATCTCACTTGCTGAAAACTGTTGATTGAAATCGAAAAAAATGGTGGCTCTATGTCACTTTTGCCAGCTCCAGTCATCAACTTACTAACATTTTTCCTTATTGGAGATATCAAATGTCATAGAGCCGCAATTTTTCATGATTTTAATCAAATTTTGTTAGCAAGTGCAATACATAATAGCCCTGCTGAGCTCACATAGAAAAAATTCCAAGTTGACTGTAAAAACGTTTTAATAAAAAAGCATAGCAAGTCCGACATTATATAGTAAACAAAGATACTTGAAATACTCCACTTCTGGCAAGCTGTCACCCATAAAATGTAATATTTGTAATACCTAAGTAGAAACATTGTAAACATCTATATAAAAAGAATGGCCCCGATTTCGTGCCGTTTCTTCTCGGTAGGCTCCGTTATATTTTGGAACGCGGCGGCGGCGGTAGAGTCTTTAAAGTACATTATAATGCATAATTGACGTTCATAAACGTGTATCTTATGCTTAAATTGTATAAATGATTTTGACTTTGACTTTGATTTGTGTCCCCAGGCCTTCCTCCACTGGTACACGGGCGAGGGTATGGACGAGATGGAGTTCACGGAAGCCGCCAGCAATATGGCAGACTTGATATCCGAATATCAGCAGTATCAGGTATTACATTAGATCTTATTTTTGTCTGAATTTTGCATGTGTTAAGGACTATATAGTGAATCGTTTTTTTTAGGGTACCGTAAGTAACGATTTGATTTTGTGGCTAAGATGAGTAAAAATTACAAAAGATCAAATATAAATTGTTTACAGTAGTTCAGCTGTATTCGGCCGTTTAGCATGCAAAATAATCAAATTGTGTATCAATATTAAACACTAGCTGCGCTCTGCTGTTTCGGATGGATGACGTTGATAATTAATCAAAATATATACTTAGCCTATGTTCATCAGGGATAATGTAGCATTATAATGGTGAAAAAAATGTCAGTCTTTCATTAGTTTCGGAGCCTATTCAATTCAAAGAAACAAATCTTTCCTCTTTATAATATTATAATATATAGTATTTAGTCATTATAGAGTTACTGATACAGATATTTTATTTAATACGTGTTTAATTTATCGAGATTATCGAGTGGAAAAAAGTATTTTAGGGCAACGAATTACGAATGGTACGGTAAACACCGTTTCATGACGTATCTAGTAGTATGGAATGACTTTACGCCGCCAACAAATATATTAATATGTACATAACGTTATATATGAGTGAAATATCTAAAAACATACAATAATGTTATGTACAACTTGAAATTTTGAATCCGATTTTTCATTTATTTCTTGAAGGCCTAATGTATTTGGCCTTATGGCACGCAATATACAATTATGTACCTAAGTTTACTAAATACTAGAGTTACAGATACATATATAGCACAATAATCATTTGAATCGCAAGAGTTTTAGAATAATATTTGTATTATCGAGTGGAAACAATTACACTTTTGCAACCAATTACAAATACTTACGGTAAAAACAGTTTCATGACGTATCTCTGATAGTTACGTGATTGGAGAATGGGTGTTAACCAAAATGTTATTTTATAATATAGGAAATATGGTTCAAATATCGCTGCTACATACTTAACCAGCGTAGCTACAAAATTACAAAGTGTACCTATATAGTGAGAGCGTACACTTTGTTACAAGCGATCTTTACCCGAGTTGAATGTTTAATGTATTTTAATATACTTTGACTTATTTGTCTAAAACTTGTTTTTATAAACATTTATTGAAAATATGCATTTATATGCATATTTAGTTTATAATTTTAAATCTTCTTTATTTTGAAGTCTTCCACTACAATATCAAAACTTCTATTTTGATATATTATTCTTTGATTTGAAATCTTCTATAATTTGATCTCTTCCGCTACAATTTGAAATCTTCTAAATTGATATATTATTCTATTATTCGAAATCTTCTATAATTTGATCTCTTCTACTACAATTTGAAATCTTCTAAATTGATATATTATTCTATTATTCGAAATCTCCTATAATTTGATCTCTTCCACTACAATTTGAAATCTTCTAAATTGATATATTATTCGAAATCATCTATAATTTGATCTCTTCTACTACAATTTGAAATCTTCTAAATTGATATATTATTCTATTATTCGAAATCTTCTATAATTTGATCTCTTCTACTACAATTTGAAATCTTCTAAATTGGTATATTATTCTATTATTCGAAATCATCTATAATTTGATCTCTTCTACTACAGTTTGAAATCTTCTAAATTGATATATTATTCTATTATTCGAAATCTTTTATAATTTGATTTCTTCCACTACAATTTGATATCTTCTTTAATTTGATATTTTTATCTCTTCCTCCAAAATTTGAAATCTTTTATAGTTTGATCTCTTCCACTAAAATTTCAAATATTCTATAGTTTGATCTCTTCCACTAAAATAACAAATATTCTATAGTTTGATCTCTTCCACTAAAATTTGAAATCTTCTATAATTTGTTTCTCTTCTCGTTTCAGGAGGCGACAATAGAAGACGACGAGTTCGATGAGGAAGAGGAACAGGAACAATTCGCCGAAGACAAAGAATAAAACAACACGCATTAGCAATAGTCATTAGCTTTAACACTCTAACTGCGGCGAGAATGTAGCTTTTTAATATAAACTTATTTACTTGCTTTGCCTTTTATACTCACAAAATTAAAAAAGACAAGCAATAACAATTGCGAAAGAATCATGATCAGTCCAAATGTCTGTCAAAACATATCTGTAGGAGCATTCGGTATGCCGAAGAGCATGCCGTGTAATTAGTAGAAACCCACATTAACAGCAACTACCTTACTCAGGCCAGTGAGTTTTAGTTTAGAATAGGTATTATGTGATGCTAATTGCTTTACATTCTATATCAAAATAATGTGATTTTAGCTGTTTTTTAACGTCGGCCATGTTTTAACATTGCATTTATAAGTTTATTAACAATCGTTTATAGATACAAAGTATCTGCACAGTAAAAACGTTTATTTTTAAATTGTAACTTTTGAAATATATATAATTATTACTTTTATAAATTGTTTTTTCAAGGGTGATTCCACCTTGGCTGTTTTATGTAAGCGTAATTATTATTAAAAATATCAAAGTAATCTAAATTAAGTTATCGGTTCATTTTTTTATTAAGCTACTTATTCTTTTATATTTTTGTATATTTTATTTGTATTTCCTTATATTGTTAGCGTTGTGTTTTGATATTGCATTTGAAGTTTTCCAAAATCGTTGAATTTCGCTAATATAAGGCTTTTTATTAATAATTATGTTATCAAATAATCATAATAATGTCTTTTAAAGCAAAAATAATTATTATTACGTCACAGCTGAGACATCTACTTTTTAAAGGAGTATGAATGAGCCACAATCCATCACGCTAGCCACGTGCGGATTGGCGGATACGCTAGCTCTAATCTCGGAGCTTTTAAGACCTACAATTGCTTGCCTTTCGAAGCACGGAAGAGTTCAGTTCAAAATGCCACTAGCGATCACCCATCCAACTAGTGACCGCAGCAAGCGTTGCTCAACTTTCTTGATTGACAATGGTCGGGCAAGCTTCGCCACGGGAGCTCTTAAAGCAACGATATCCAATAATATTGTAAGGATATGTAAAACCGTACAAACACAAACGTAACTGGATTTGTTTATTGAAACAACAAGAATGTTTTTAATAACATTATGTAATTAGTTAATAAATTATGATTTTAAAATATTGCCAACCTCTCATGTCTTTTCACTTTAAGGCACTAGAAGAGGTCAATTTTTAACATGTGTAATTTATTAAATTTTTACTATCAGTTGCTGTATGGTAATGTGTATTTTTAAATTTACAGCAATCCGATGATTATCGTTGCTTTTTTGTTATTGTTAAGAATTTTTGATGTTTGATGCTCAGCTACTGCAAATTGCAAAATATAAGAAATTTGTAAGCTTAAGTCACAATATTAATATAGCACTATGTCTTAAGTGTTAAAGTTAAACTAAGCATCTTAACTGCAATGATTTTATTAGAAATATATAGACGTGTATTGTACGCACTTATACATGCCTTATTAACGTCCCAACGACTTTTCCAGAAGGTAAAAGTAAGGTTCGAATCCGATAGATGGCGTTCAAAATACTTGAATTGAAAAAAAAAAAACACTACAAATCAATCACTAATAACGATTTTGTTATACTGCTCTGGAACTTTGATTAGGATCTTGAGTATTTGTTTAGAATGTGGTTTTTTGTCGATTAATCTTATTTTTTCCTAAAATTTAGGGAGTGTTTATATTGTTACCAACGCCATCTAGTGTACAATGTGGAAACGGATATACTTACCTGCTGGGAAACTCTTGAATAATACTTCTATATATCCATTGTATTATTTTTACTATGCGATTTTTTAAATATTTTTCTATAATTTGTTTAGCTCGTATATCTGTCATTCCTGGTCAAAATGGTTATCATACTGAAGCTTGGAAGTACCCGAAAATTTAGGGTTAAGTTTTCAATCGCGCTGAATCTGCGTGCCTGTCAAATCAAAGCGTTCCACTGTCAAAATAATATTATGGTCACAGCGAGCTGATTGATGATGAAGACTGAAGTTAGACAGCAGTACTTCCAGTAAATAACAGTGACGGCTGTTATGAATCTTTTCTTGGGTTTCTTTTAAGCTAGCAGTACCAATAATGTATTTCTGTAATATTTCCCTCGGATTCTTTAAAAATAAAGTAACTTGACTTAGTTTTTTTTGTTTACATTCAAAACGAAAGGGAGAATAGCTTTATAATAATGGCACTGTAAAGCACTTCAACTTTTGTCAACTAAGGTAAAGAGAGCATAAAAAGACAAACTGTCAATGGTAACATTCGTCTTTAAGTTGGTCCCAAATTTAGTAATCATTGGTACCAAATTATTTGCCATTTTAAAATTATGTTTAGGCACATCCTTTCGGTGTTAGATTGTGTATTGTACAAGGCGGCACCATTTTTGTATGTAGGTACATACTTCTCGTCGTAGTTAGCATATTTTTTTATCTTTTAACAGCTTGTATAGAATGTTTCGGATGCGAGTTAAGTGCTTTGAGCTTTCCATGCTAACGTTAAGTCTATAATTTATATTTTTCATGTAAATTATAACGTTTCACAAAATATATTGTTTTATTTGTACCAATTAAATGAATGCTAAAGTGAGTTTGTATGTTTGTTACGCGTTCACGCCTAAATGTCTGAACGTATCGTAATGTTTGGCAAGGAGGTTTAGGAGGTTATATCCCGAGGAAGAACTCGGGATACTTTCATCATCATCATCTATCACCACGCGGCTGAAACCGCGGACTGTAGCTATTATAATATGTACTCGCTGCGTAAAAGGCAACGCAGACCGGGACGGGATGGCAAAGGATTTTTTAATACAGTTGCTCAAAAAGTGACGTATTGCAGGGACGTATAGCGTTCGGGATGTGAGCAATTACATACTCGTGCTTTTTTTTTACCTTTCCCGAACTCGTGCGTTCTCTTTCCCAACTGTCAAAATAATGTCTATTAAAAAGAAAAACGAACCATTAAGTTTTTACTAAAAAAAATTCGTAGAAGTTTTTATGATTCATGCAAATACGTATATTTCTAAAAAGAAGCTACTAATTTGTTTCAATATCAAATTTAATGATTTGATTGAATGAGTTAGGTTAGGTTTCATTTCATATCAATAAAAAAATTCTACTGAAGATTTGGCTGTATGGGCATAGTTCCCTTTGCTTTTAAAAAAAATCTGCTACTTCTACGGTTGGCGCCATTTTACAGAAATTTTCTTTGCCAGTTTATTTTATTAAATTTCTTCATTTGTTCGCAACTGTATTAAAAATAGTTGTTCAGTACACGTGCGGAACCGTCATTGCAACTTGTTCAGACTGTCAACCCTCGCCTTCGGCTGCGCCTCGGCTCGGGTAGACATTTGTCGGAACTCTTTGCAATGACAGCCTTTCCCCACTTGTAATGAAATATACTATTGCCGTCAGTCAGCGCACTCTAGCCGATACCGCGGCATTCCAGCGCCTTGCCACTACACACATGTACTTGCCGATACACATGCAGTCTTCAGTTGCGTTTAATCGAGTGTTCCTCAGTTTTAAAATTGTAGATTGGTGCATATCGATTATTGCAGACGAATAAGTGCACACGCTATTATTATTAATTACTTTAAATAAAACACTCGCGATATGTCACGAGCGCCGAGGCGTTCTCGACGAGCACGCCACGGCATCCCGCCGCGGGAGCCCGTGGCGCGTCTTCAATGCCGTGCAATGAAATCGATGTCACGGCATCATTTTAAAGCATAGCAATTTATGTCGTATTTTTATAACAATACGTTTGAATGTCCATTTGTAAAAAATTAAATACCTTGCCATGCCGTCTGCGTAGGCCTTAACACCGGCATAGTAACGACGTATACTTTTAAGAGCTCTTACACACGAGCGGCATGTTTCCAACGGAAGATGTAACTGCAGTCGGCGGCTGCTGTTGACGCTTCGGCGGCAGTCGTCGACTTTCTAACTTTGTAGGTCAACGGCTGCCGCTGACGCGTAGACGCAGCAGTTACCTCTGCCGTTGGCTACATGTTCGTGTGTAAGAACTCTAAGGTGGCGGTTAAGGCGTCAGCACTTCGGTCAACCATCGCTTCAAGACAAAATCATATAATAATTTGAATTACGTACATAGTACATGGGTATAAATTGTCTGTGATTTTAATATGAGTAAATAGGTAATTGTAGAACATAGTGAGCGTTTAGTAGCGCCTCTGGTGGCAGACTATGAAACTAGAAATGCGAATTCATAATTAAATATGAATTCTAAGTGTTGGAATAGACTAAGGGTACGTTCTGGTAAGCGCCGTCAACGCCCACAACTGTCGCGCCCCAGTTTGCCGTTCCCTTTGGTTGACAGTGACAGCTCGCAACGACCACGAAAACCTACCTTCGATTCGCGAGCGTCGCGGCGTCAGCGTTATAGATGACGTACGAGCTCGCTCACGATGATCGCGGGCTTGTAAGGGAATGGGTGTGCGAATGCCGCGAGTGATTTCGGCGCTTTCCGGAACGTAGCCTTAGTAAAGAATTTGAAGCGCGTGAATCGCATACGTGCCAACCCCGATTCCTCTGCCGGCACTCACGTATTGATTGCGGGTAAGCTCTCCGCCCCCACCCACCGCCTCTTCCACTTTTGTCGCCTATTTATAGCGAAGACGTGCTACTTACTCAGAGCCGCGCGCTCCAAGTACTGTGAAGTAACCTTGGCTCGTATCCCCTCCATCACCTTAGCTATAGTATAGGTAGTTAGACAAGGACAAAAAATAAAAAAACAATATTTACGCAAAATAATATTTAAAGCTTTTAAATAAATAATTTACACACAAACACTATGATTATGGCGCCATTTGTACGTATAATAATTAATAAATAATCAGATCTCTTACAATTAAAGCATTTTTGTCTTCATTAAATACAATACACAATTTTAATGTACTATATAATATTCTAACTATATATATAAAATATACTACTAGGCAGATGGTTGTCCAAACGAAATCGGCGACAAGGGAAGGTCATTGTTGACTTGTTCAGTCTCAAACATGGATTTGGTCTTGTATGGAGTGTTTATTTAATTTATTGTATCATAAATTAAATAAACCATCATAAACAGCCCATTTTGTTCCCACTGCTGGGACTCGAGCCTTCCTCTCAGAGAGAGGAATTGGGCCATAATCCCCCACGTGGGCCCAGTGCGGATTGGTGGATAGGACAGTGGCGAACCCATGTCGAAGTTTTCAGGCCGCCCGGTTCGACATAGCCTAACGAATGTTGTCCTAAGACAAACCGGGACCGACACCGACGTCCCCTCTGAAACACAGAAGCGCTCAGTTGAACAATGCCACTAGCACACA
Organism: Selenia dentaria; assembly: GCA_917880725.1. Lineage (NCBI taxonomy): Eukaryota > Metazoa > Arthropoda > Insecta > Lepidoptera > Geometridae > Selenia > Selenia dentaria. The sequence goes on from OU862903.1 coordinate 15,490,135, forward strand.
CCCATCCAACTCCTGACCGCAGCAAGCGTTGCGAAATTGTTGATCAGTTAAGATCGTCAAGTCGAGCTTCGCTTTATTTAAAAATCTTATTTATAACCGCTAGAACGATATTTTATTTTTATATTAAGGCGCGCTCGTATCCTGATTATAGTAAAAAGCAGAATTTTTCAACACCTAGTGTAACGAAACAGATCGATAGTATATTATGAGAAAAAATACAAAGGTTAGAAAAGGAATAGGAAAAGAGTAATAACCGAATAGAATTCATAAGTATAACTCTCTTTCAGCAGAAAAAAATCCTGAATAGGTCCACAAAAATAAACTTTCACGTCGAAACTCTCAGAATTTTCAGCGATAACACTATATTTTTTTTAGGTAATACTTAGCCAACGTATAGTACTAAAGTAATAACCAGCAGTTTTTTCAATTGTGTTAGTATATATCGAAAAATATAAAGAAAACTTACAAAATTAACGCATTTTCGCATTACATCGTCCAATCTAACAAGCGATTTTCAACCTTACGTAGAGCATCGTAAATTATTTTAAAATTGGGGTTGGACCGCGTCTTAACTATTGTTATGTTCTAGTAACATTATTAATTAATTGGTACTGATATGAACTGAAAAAGAAACTACGATTTACCAAATTGTCTAAAGGAGTTGATGAGTAAACAAATTGTGATGACACGTTCAGCGCAAAATTACCTAGGATATTGATTAGATATATGCAGTAATTAAGTATTTATATATTATACAGTATGGACTTTTTAATTAAATAAATTTGCCAGCTGTTCAACCGTGAAGCAGTAGTGTGCACACATTACTGTGTGCCGTTGAATGTTTCCAGCGAAATTATAGAGCAAGACATTTAACATCTTATACATATGTATATCAGGGCTCCACTCCCACCTCTTAAACCTTTGTCATGTTTCAACCTTACCATTAAATTTTGTACCACCACGTCAATATAGCAAGGTTAAAATAATAATGCATTACGAGAGACGTTTTGATGACGTAGTATCAAATATTTCATTCAATTCGCGAACTTTGACGTGACTTTTGACACTAAGTTTCATTGTTCCAATGTCAAATTTTTTGAAGATCCGTACTCTCAGCTCTTAAAGTAGTCATATTGCAACGTTACCATTAAATTTAGTTGACCGTTTTGTGTCGGTGGGAGTACGACAGTAAGTATGATTATTCTAAGCTTATTACAAAACGCTCCTGATTTATGATAGTTTAGTAAAAGGTGAGAGTACGCCCCCTGGACACATTGCCTTGCAAGTCCATGTTATTGGGACGGAACAAGTCGACAATGACCTTCCCTTGCAGCTTCTCTCATTTTGACAACCATGTGCAACAGCTTGTATATGTACAAATTAAAAAAAAACCTACTTCAGACACCAGCGCCCGCGCATAATTAGGTGTTAATTCTTTACTTTTTCACTTTTTCTACACGAGAAAATTACTTTTCACCAAACTTATGTAAGGTATTTCGAGGCTCCAATGCAAAAAGCCCTTAACCCTGCCTATACCGTGATAATTAAAACAAAACATTTATGAATGAACTGGCGTATATTTACGTCAATGGTACGCAAAGTAAGTCCATCCTACTTTTTTTACCTGTGTATGTTTATCGGGACTTTTGAGCACTGATTATTATAAAAACATAATTTTGACTAACCTCAACGTTTAGTCTGCTCGTGACCACGGTCGATGCAACTCGATCGAAACGTCGAGGTTGGTCAAAATTATGTTTCGATAATATGTGCGTGAAAATGTCCAGTAGGGCTATTATGTATCTCAGTTGCTTACAAATGTTGATTGAAATCTTGAAAAATGGCGCCCTTATGTAACATGTCAGCTTCATTTCACTAACATTTTTCATTACTGGAGTTGTCAAAACTGACAGAGCCTGATTGAAACTTTCGTAAGTATTACACATATTCAATGTTATTTGACGGTTTAACTAGTGTTAACCCGTCAAATAACTTCTTCTTCCTCAATTCCGTTAACGGAAGTGGCCCGGACGGTCACGAACATAAACATTCTAACTGTTGTCTCTCAGTATATCTATGAAAATCTAATGTATGTAAAGAAAAACATTAGCAGTTTTGATAAAAGGAGTGATGCTCATTCCATCAACACGCGAAATAAGCACAAGTTATCCGTACATGTAACGCGTCTCCACAGAACAAGTCATTCTTTTATGGGACAATGTATACGATTCTATAATAAAGTTCCCAATGTTATCCGAGATTTGCCTATTAATAAGTTTAAAATTACTATCAAAACTAAACTCTGTCAAAAAGGTTATTACAAAATTTCGGATTACTTGGAGGATAAAACAGCTTGGGACTGATCACTCCAGGATCTATCTACTCGTGTACTAAGATGTCAAAGTGTAGCGTGTCTTGCCCTACTGATACCATTATTATGTTCTCTTTTGTAAGGCAACACACTGGAGCTAATATTTGTAGTACCTAAGTAAAAACATCTATGTAAAAAGAATGGCCCCGAGTTTCTTGCCGCTTCTTCTCGGTAGGCTCTATATATTTTGGAACGCGGCGGTAGTCTTTAAAATACATTATAATGAAAAATTGACGTTCATAAGTGCGTCTTTGATGCCTAAATTGAATAAATGATTTTGACTTTGACTTTGAACCGGTCGAGATATTCGACTATACCTACCGCGTAAGTCAAATAACATTAAAAACTGACAGAGCCGCCATTTTTCAAGATTTAAATTTATACATTACCATACAAATATAAAATTTTATATTGTAACCGAGATACTTACAATTAAGTAGCAGCAGGTTGAAAACTTCGAAAATGGACTTCGGGCTTTTTGCATTGGAGCCTATAGTTTTGACATTTTTTTAAACCTTACATTTTGTGTACCCGCCGCTAGATGTCTTCTTTTACTCACGCGAGAGGTACAGGGCAAAGCTTAAGCAAAGCATCCAGTCAATGTAAAACTTATCGAACTTTCACTTCACTTAAAAAAACGTTTTTAAAAGAAATATTTAGTGACACTTCCGCTGGAAAAACAGGAAGTATACAGAATAAACAACACACAAAACAACCCAATCAACCAAAAACTATTCGACACGTGTCTCTACACGAGGCATGCTCTTAGCATCTCAGTCAAAAGCATTTTTCCAGCAGAAGTGTCACTAAAAAATTCTTTTAATATTGTTTTTTGACCACACACATTGCAGTCCCAGAAAAAAAGATTGATTTCTGCAAAATCTATTGTATTATTGGCCAAATATGGCGAATTGCGAGTGAACGGGTTAAAATGTATTTCCGCAAAGTAACGCCTGCATTAATAAATTATCACATGAATATGTTTACAATTTGATATTGTAGTAGAGAGGCTTGTCGTCCAAAATGTTGATGTCGGAGAGCTTGGGTTCGCACCCCGGCCACAGCGGCTGTACCTCCGTCGTCTCCCCACCACCACCAACCTCTCCCGACACGGATACCTGTAAATTTCAACCTTTCAACTTCAAAAAAGGAGGTTCTGAATTCATCTGTACTTTATTATTGTGTGATAAATTCAGTGATAATTTCGTATGGGAGGGTGAACCGATTCGTTAAGCTGATATCAGACGATTCATTTTTCGTGCTCTTTCATTTGGCAACTTTCACTCTAAATGAAACGTCTGAACAGAAAATGAAACAAAAGTGCTGAATGAATTCATTAATGAACCGATCCAACGATGTCGGATATTTTCATTCGCATCTTTCACTCCCAATCCGAATGAACGACAAATGAACTGTCTGAACACAGAGAGAACGTTCACTCGGATTTGGTCATTTTGTCTCGAGTCCTGCAGAAGACGAATGTCGCTACGCTACATCGCTACTTTAAATATTTTCTCTGAGTTCGCGGTAAAATGGTGTTCAAGTGGAATGATAAACGCTGCTGTTTTTGGACAACTTTAAAAACTACCAATGCCTTTGGAACCACAAACTTCCTGAATACCATATCCAAGACACTTCGTCACTTCGTTCGACTTCATTAGACGACATATTGGATGAAAAGAGAAGTGAATGTTCATTTCTATTTCATTCCACCTAAGCCGTGTGAACATGAAATGAAAGAGAGATGAATCATTCACTCGAGTGAATATTCATTCAAGTAACGCGTTACGGCGCCAGTACATTAATAAATCATCTGTGAAAGTTTCAACTCTCTTACTATCACGGTTCATGAGATACAGCCTGGTGACAGATGGACAGCGAAGTAATAGGGTGCTGTTTTTAACCTTTGGGTACGGAACCCTCTGTACGGGCTTGTTAGTCCGTGCATAAAATTATGATATTATGATAAATTAAATAACGTGTTGGACCGATCGCTGCTTGCAGACTGATTTATTTTACTCAAAAACACAATGAAAGGCGCGAACGCAGTCGCGCTAAGTTAGCAGTTTACAATAAAATGTACGTAACCCGTACAGCCTCAAAAGACCTATTTTCTCACAGTGAGTGCAGTACAGTGCCACGCAAAACTAGAGTGAGTGACACTGCAACTGTCATTTAGAAAAACCGTTTCTTTAAATGGGTCATATAGTAAACTGTAATTTTTATATTTTTTTTACAATTTACAGGCAATAAAAGATGCGAAATTGTATTCTCTACAATAATGGTCCCAATAACTGTTGCCCTAATGTGCATATTTTTGGAGATATCAGTCAAAAACTATTTATCAAGATGTCAGTACTTTAATTTTTCAAATTTAAATACTGACAGATCCAGATCTATATAATTGGTATTTATAATAAAATAATACAGGTTTATGATGTTTATAAATACCTAATAGGTAAACGTTCAGATAAACTTGCAAGTTACCGATAATATTTGACAGGCCTGTTGGTCTAGTGGTTAGTGACCCTGACTGCTATGCCGGAGGTCGTGGGTTCGATTCCCACCCAGGACAAATGTTTGTGTAATGAGCACGATCATTTGTTCTGTGTCTGGGTGTAATTTATCTATAATATGTATGTATTTAGAAATATATAAGTATGTTTATCAGTTGTCTAGTACCCATAACACAAGCTCTGCTTAGCTTGGGACTAGATGGCGTTGTGAGATAGTTGTGGAATATTTATTTATTATTTATTTTATTTTAATATCTTTTTAAACACCTTCCAAAAACAGGAGTATTTTATCAAGTCGTGATGTGTATATATTTTTTTTTATTGTACAATCACGCATAACTTTTTTATAGATGTTATTATTTTGTTATTTTCGAACGGACTAATGCTGTTTGCCTCTACCGGCATTTACAGCGTCACCGGACGGTTGGCGAGCGCAGATGGCTCTCAGCCAGATGCGGGCGCAGAGGGCGCACCGCCTAAGGCGAGCGTTGAAGACGCTTCGCCGCAAAGAGAGGAGTAGGCGACTTGCTCAAGGGCACCACTAGGGTACGGACCTCGGCTTGGCCCGTCGCCAGGAGAGAGGGGAGTCGGAGAGAATCGCCCCGGTACATGAGTGTACCGTTGAAAGTGGGCCCTATGAATTTTAACTCTACGACTATTTGGAGAGAATCTAACCAAACTTTTTACAGAGTTCCTAGTCCGATATGTATGGTATTTGCATGAATGATGTCCTCTTCAATAAATTTACTAATAAAAATATGCAAACCATCTCTCAAGTTTGCACGCCTCCCCAGGCAAAACATTAATACTTTGCACCTAAGTCGGAATTTTGGAAAATGAGAATGAAATGTACCACTACATTATCTTTCCCATTGATGGTTCCACCCAATACGCTTGCAGGGTTTCGCCCAGAATGGGATTCAAATGTCAAAATGAAACCCATGCCCATCCTAAGTAAAGATAGACAATAAGGCCGCTGGGTTCCAAGATTGTACGAGGTCTTAGCACTGTAAAAATCATATTGTAACAAGTACAATTTGAAAAATGTAATACCGACTTCCATTCTATTCCGTTATTGGAGTGTAACTCAATAACTACTGAACCGAATTTGATGACATTTAAATGGGACCACACGGGAAGTACCAGCTTTCAAACAAAAATTTTGAAATTCAAAAAGAATTTTAAGAAGTCATGAGGTAACAAACATTAAAAAAATACCTGTCTGCCTTGTGCCTTATGCCTAGCTCTCTTGGGCCAGGGCTTCTTCAGGTGCACGTAGGTGACGTGCGCGCGCTTCTCACTCGCGTGCTTGAACCCCTTGCCGCACATCTCGCACGAGAACGGCTTCAGCCCCGTGTGGATCTGGAATTTGTTTTAATGGTTCATCAAAGTGACTCCCTCACACTTGATGGAAAGCGGAGATGGAATCAGGAAGCGATGACGATTACAGCCGTAAGCTGCACTAATCGCCACCCCTATGATGACCTGATGATGCTTATTCACGTCCCGCTTGAAAGATCCAGGGTCATAGCTGCAAGGAAATACGTACGCCAGCAAAGCATTCCACAATTTAATTACACGACAGAGGTAGGGACTGCTAAACTTTATGGTTCGCGGTAAGAAGTTTTGAACAGTATATGGATGACATGCTAGGCCGGAACGAATATTTCGTGATTAATTTTAAGACACAGATCTTCCTAACTGTTGTAAAGCATGCTTACGCAATATCACGGATTTTCCCGTAGAGGCTTTTATATGAATCTATAGTTCAACAAAGTTAAGTAAGGAATGTTTCTCAATATCTAAATATACATAAACATACATATTATTTAAAGCTGCAGTTTGACGATATAAGAGTTGATACTGACATAGTGTAGTCCGCTGACTTAAGGCCACTCTGATGGTACTTGTAACGTGGGTACCGGGTATCCGAGTGCACACGGACAATTACGCGATCACTATGATCGCGTAATTGTCCGTGTGCACTCGCATACTAGGACCGTGATCTATTTGTCAAATCGGCTCTTATTAGAATGCTACACGAGTTTTTCAGTGCAAAAAGGTCCTTTTTTTTACTTGCTGGAAACTGTTATTACAGAGACTTATTGTTTGTTTGCAGCTTTCTTGTTCCTTGCCATATTCTAAGATACATAATTATTAATTCGGGATCGGAATGGTGAGGAAGGAAAGCGGTCGAATGGTGTTGCGGTCGGTTGTACACATTTTTTTTGTTATTAAGAAACGGTACAAGCACGAAACTTAACTGAAGTTGACAATGGCAGCGATTCACTTGTTCAAAAAACTAAACTTAACTAACAAAATAAAATTTAGATTATGGTAGTCCTTATTCTGTTTGCACTAATATCCAAATTCATGTATCACTAACCTCTAGTTTCTGGAACGTTGGTCAAAGTTAAGTCTAAAGACGGAATACTGACCGCTGATTGGTCACATATCGCGTCATAGATTACCATTGACCAATGAGCGTTTAGTATTTAGTTGTTCAACTAATCAAGGCTTTGACAAACAGAGATTTGTTTGTTTGATTTTGTGAAAGCCTTTGCCCTCTGGCAAATTCAAGTTGACTGTAAAAAACGTTTAATAAAAAAAGCTTACTATAAAGTTCGACATTATATCGAACATTATATAGAAGACAAAGACGCTTGGAATACTCCACTTCTGGCAAGCTGTCTCTCTGCCACCCATAAAATGTAATATTTGTAGTACCTAAGTAGAAACATTCTAAACATCCATATAAAAAGAATGGCCCCGAGTTTCTTGCCGCTTCTTCTCGGTGGGCTCTATATATTTTGGAACGCGGCGGTAGAGTCTTTAAAGTAAATTATAATGAAAAATTGACGTTCATAAGTGCGTCTTTGATGCCTAAATTGAATAAATGAATTGGACTTTGACTTTGTTTATTCAATTGTGGGTAGTTTTACGTTAGTTTAGCACTAGGTCACGTGACGACTAATCTGTCTAAAATATGCCCACAATTGAAGATAAATGTCTAATGTTAGTGCTGCCATTCGGAAGTGTTATACTAATTTGGATTTTAGCCTGAACAGAATAAGTACTGCCATAATTTAGAGAATGCTTACAGAATCGACACCATTCTCTGCCTAAAACGTGAGCATTTCAACACATAGTTACTTTCTGTTCCGTCAACTTTATTCCCGACAGAGAGCCACTAATCGTGCCAGGCGATATAGCCTGTAACTTAATTAGGCGCGATAAGCTTTCCAATGACTACCTCTTGTCGTTGATCGTGTGTCTTAACAAGTGCAATTTGAAAAATTTAATACCGACTTCCATTCTATTACCTTGGTAAAAATCAATTATTGCAGTGTATCTCAAAAACTACAGGACCGAATTTGATTAAATTTAAATGGGACCACACGGGAAGCACCAGCTTTCAAACAAAAAAAATTGAGAATCGGTTCACCCAGACGAAAGTTATGAGGTAACAAACATTTAAACAAACTGTCGAATTGAGTACCTCCTCTTTTTTTTGGAAGTCGGTAGTAAATAATTCGAATAGTTTTCACTTCTTCACTGCTATCCGCAGTCCCCAAAGACTGTCCGCATGGTTTTTTATACAGAGTTAAAAACATCCGAAATATTTTCCATCATCCTCATTACCTTGATTTCCGAGTCGCGTCAAAATCACTTTTAGCGCTGTGGTCACTGTTCCAAATCAACGAAAGCGCGACAACGTAGACCCATGTGTCGTCATGGATTACGTCACCAAGGACGCCATTCTGCGATTTCAACGACCACGCTACAAGCTGAAATCACCGTGAGCAGTCCGTCAAAAATGACAGTTTGTTGATGTGCGCGTGATGCGATAGCTATCTGTCTGTTTGAGCGCGTATTGCACGCCGTGAGCGTGATTTCAACCCATTCCGAATGGCCGACGGATCTCACCTGTCAAAAGCGATGTTGAATTGGAACGGAAAATAGTGATAACCCTTCAAGAGTCGATGTCATTATAACAATGAAATTTTTATTATGTCTGGCCGTGTGACCTTTGATGGAATAATATCGCCAAAATCAGAGTTGACGCGACTCGGAAAGCAAGGTTAGACATGCCTATTTTTTGAAGTTCGATGGGGTCAATGCGTTCTGAAATCGCCATCTACACTACGAGTATGTATTTTTTTTTAAATTGCATATTATGAGGAAATTAATTCATAATAGAGAAGTTTAGTGCTTCACACTCACAAACATATGCCGCTGGCGGTTGCTGTGCGTGGAGAAGTGCTTCCCGCAGACGGCGCAGCTGTAGGACGCGCGCACGGCGGCGTGGACGCGCCGGTGTGCGACCAGTCGCTGCTTCATGCGGAACGACTTGTCGCACAGCGGACATTGGAATGGCCGTTCGCCCGTGTGCACCCAGCGGTGGTCTTTTAATAAGGCGTAGCTCTGGAAACAATACCTTGTTTTAGACCTGCGAAAACTAGTATGTCGTTACTAGGAAATTGGGTGCGTTTCTACATTAAAACCCCAACAGATAACTGAGCTTACAGAGGGAAAATTCCAATTTAACTGTAAACAAGTACAATTTGAAAAATTTAATACCGACTTCCATTCTATTCAGTTATTGGATAAAAATACTGGACCGAATTTGATGAAATTTAAATGGGACCACACGGGACGCACCAGCCAGATTTCAAACAAAAAACAATTTGGAAATCGGTTAACCCTATCGAAAGTTATGACGTAACAAACATAAAAAACCGTCGAATTGAGTACCTCCTCCTTTTTCTGGAAGTCGGTAAAAAATGGCACTTTTGTCAGCTCCAGTCATTAACTTACAAACACTTTTACTGGAGTTGTCAAAACTGACATAAAGCCGCCATGTTTTTCGATTTCAATCAACATGTGTTAGCAACTGAGATACATAATAGCCCTGCTGGACATCAAGCAGTGTCTTTCTTCTATCGTACAGAGGCGAGACATGTTAACCTTTATTTAAACGAAATAACATCTTACCGCTTCCATGCTTGTCCATATGATAAGAAAAAAATAATTTAAAATTGCTAAAGATATTTTTCCTAGAAATACAAGAAATCCAGATAGAATTGTCTTACCAAGGGTCGCGAGAACAAAGCTGTATCTGAATAACTGTTATGCAATGTGTGGGAATTTATATAATTCTATTCCCAAAGAGATCAAAGAACTGCCAACCAACAGATTCTGTAGGAAACTTAAACTTTGGCTCATAGAAAAGTCATATTATTCGTTGTTGGATCTCAAAAATTGCTAGTAATAAAGATTAATTTAATTAAAATTTTGTAATTATAATAAAATTATGTATTTTGAAATGACACTTTTGACATAAGTGGTAATGTGCATTTTGACATAAATAATTGTATACCCACCTGACTAAATATGTTATATTGTAATATATGCACGTCGCTATGCGACAAAATGTATATGGTACTGTTTGTTTATAAGTTCCAACTATATTGTAACCTACATTTTAAGCCAATAAGCATTCTTATTCTTATTCTTATAGCACGTTTGTAAAACGTTATCCTTTATATTTCAAGGCACTAAGTGTAGTTTTTTTTATAGTATTACTTTTCAAAGCACTAACGCCTGCTTTAGCGATCTCAAACATTGAAATTTATAGAGAGAAAAATTCACATCCTCGGACGGGATTCGAACCCGCGTCTTCTGACTCTCCGTGTCAGACGCCATTGACCAACTAGGCCACCGAGGTTCTGGTCCGAGCATCGAATTTTAACTAACCGTCTTGCGGGGACGGAGCGACATCTATTGGACAGTTTTAACAGTACCATCCAACCGAAAGAAGCATTATTTAGAAATACTTGAACTTTCGCATTGACATCGCAGCCCTTGTGATTTTTTTTTATAGTATTACTTTTCAAAGCACTAACGCCTGCTTTAGCGATCTCAAACATTAGTTTAGTGTTTTTAGTTGTCTTGTATTATTGAATATGTACACGTGTAATATGATAAATGTAAATTTATTTTGATAATTTATTGATTCAGGCGTTACTTTGCGGAAATCCATTATCAAAAAAACGATATTAAAAAATATTTAGTGACACTTCCGCTGAAAAGAAAACAATGATTTTTGGCCTATTTGGGGGCGTGCACCACCCTCCCTCCCGCATAAAATGCTAATAGGAAGAATACAAAATAAAAAACACAAGAAACCCCAAATGAACCAAAACCGATTCGACACGTGTTTCGCCTCTACACGAGGCATCCTCAGGAGATGTTGTCGCTCGACGAGCGCTAGACCGACAGAGACCTGTGTCACTAAATATTTTTTAATATCGTTTTTTTTAAATTTATTTACACACACGCACACAAACATATATTATTTAAAGTCTATTGTTTGATTTATTGTTAATTCATGTCTGTTCTGTTTAACTATTATACGTATATTAATTTGCTCGCGAGTAATCAAGGTTCTGGCTGAAAATCAGCGCTGTAGGTCCGCCTGCAGCATCATGCTGAGCCATAACCCTTTTGGACGGGACTGCACACGACAGCGATCCAACTTTTAGTATGTTATTTTTAAGGTTGTGTACTTTGTAACTTGATTTGTTCTTGATGGTATTTTTTTAAGTTGTTGTGTTCAGTATCTTTTCAAATAAATGCCTTTTCTTTCTTTCTTTCTTCTAGATTAAAGAATGTGTACTGACCTGGAAGATCCGGCCGCATAGCTCGCACATGCACGGCGACTTCATGGACGGGTACTTGGTTCGGTTCTTGTCGGGGTGCATCCGCCGGAAGTGGCCGTGGTACGCGCGGGAGTCCTCCAGCTGGAGGCCGCACTGGAAATGTGTCAACTAATGCATTATATATTGCTACGAAAGAAAATTCAATTGTCTTCTATCACACAAATAGCGTGGTTAGATAATTCTATTTTTCTACCGACTTCCAAAAAAAGAAGTAGGTACTCAATTCGACTGTATTTTTTATGTTTCATCATCAACATCATCATCTCAGCCGTAGGACGTCCACTGCTGAACATAGTCCTCCCCCATAATTTTCCAAAAAGACCGGTTGGAAGCGGCCTGCATGCAACGTCGTCCTACGACCTTCATCAGGTCGTCTGTCCTACGCTGCGCTTGCCGGTCCGTGGTCTCCACTCCAGAACCTTCCGGGCCCATCGGCATCTGTTCTGCGTGCTATGTGCCCTGCCCACTGCCACTTCAACTGGCTGATCTTGTGGGCTATGTCGGTGACTTTCGTTCTTCTACGGATCTCCTCATTTTTGATTCGATCACTTAAAGAAACCCCCGAGCATAGCTCTCTCCATAGCTCGTTGTGCTACTTTTTTATGTTTGTTACCTCGTAACTTTTGACTGGGTGAACCGATCCTCAAAATTATTTTTTATTTTGAAAGCTGGTGCTTCCCCGTGTGGTCCCATTTAAATGTCATCAAATTCGGTAGTAAGTAGTTTTTGAGTTACACTCCAATAACTGAATAGAATGGAAGTCGGTATTATTTTTTCAAATTGTACTTGTTTTACTCGTACTATATATAACACTAGTTGCGCCCCGCGGTTTAACCCGCGTGTCGTTCCCTGATGATGATGAAAAGTATCGTATGTCCTTCTCTGGGATGTAATCTATCTCCTTGCAATATACACGTAATTTGTATAATTACCAAAAAAAACAGCACTATATGCTGCTGGTACTTAATACGTACATGGGAAGAATAATTAAAACTACTTTAAAAAAAAATCATCAATATTTGGTCAAACGTCTAGATTGATTCACACCTACAAATTTTATTCTAGGCATTTCCACTATTCATTAAGATATACTACATGCGCGCGGTTTATGCATGAAACTTAACACCCCTACATAGAAATGTATCATTCATAATCATAACATTCGGCAAACTCGCGTCCTAGCTCGTTAGACCTGGCCACCGGACCAACCCCGCACCCTCCGCCCTGCCACCGCGCGGCCTTTGTTTCTTCCGAAAACGAACGAACGAAAGCCGAAAGTCGACAATCTCTTTCACACCGAACGCTCGGGTGGGGGGTGTAAGAAAGAGTAAGAGAGATAGATAGATAGATAGATAAAACATTTATTTGCATCTTCAATACACACGTAAATTCGATTATACACAATATTTTAAACATAATAACTAGTTAATTAAGAAACAGTTAAGTACAAAATTACCTTAATATTAGCAGCTTATTAAAAAGTACGTGTGTGTTGGAGCCTAAACAAATAGGTCATAGCTCAGCGAATAAAATTGCTCAAGGAGCAAACACTGATTTTCAGCTATAACCCTCGAGATGATGAGACGAAACGAGTCCATCATAAACAATGAGTGTACCCAAAATTTGTTAGAATTTACTAGATTAGTTAAGAATATGAGTAACGAGAGATATTTTTTCACTGACGCGAATCATGTGTTTTCATTAATAAGTTGTACATAGGCATGTAGTATTTTTGTTAAGATGGTGTCCATACTTTTAGATGGAATTTTCGAAAACTTTAACAATTAATAATTATATCACTGTGAAGTAATAAAAAAATTTGACTACATATCTACAATGTATTAACACTTTTGTACCGCCCATTTTTTTTTTGGTAATTGTGCAAATTACGTGTATAATTACGATCGGTTCAGCCATTTAGGCATGAAAGCGTCACAAACAGACCAACTCATATCCACATTTATTACTTCTTCTTCTTCCTTAATCGTTTTTGTGTTTAGTTTGAGGTTTCACCAAGAAATCCAATCGTTTACTCACTAGCAGAGCTCGGTCATCCAGGTATCATAGCTCCAGGATACATAACTCGAGGAACTTCCAATGTAAAAAAGTACAAGACAAAATATAAAGGAAAAAACATATATCAAAATTAAAGGTGCAAGTTGGTAGCCGGCTACACGTAGCAGCAGCAGACGACGTGTCGTCGCTTCATGTCGCTGCAGTCACGATTTCGAACCCGACTGCAGACGGTAACTGCACATGGCATCAACCATTCGAAAAGCGAATCGAAAGCTTTAGTTTAAAAGCTTTTCAGGTGTCTAGGTACAACGCGCACATTAACTAGACGCTTGACCATGTGACGTCATTTTGCGCTCAAGTACGGTGTGCAAATAAAAGCCGGCCAAGTGGCCTTTATTAAGATCGAGTAAATATTGATTAAAATTTAATTTTGTTAAATGAATAAAAAATATTTATTTATTATGAAAGGTAATATACAACTACATATTCTACCTGTTACCGTTATTAATATTGAGCATAAAAATAGGAAAAAAACACATTTGTTGTATTGTATGAGGCTACCCAGTTAATATTTATTTATTTGGCATTTTTCGACAGGAACGTAGTCGATTAGTTAATTAGTCAAATTATCGACGCGTGTATCGGTAACAAAGATGCTGACTGTACTGACACTTGCCGGGCGAGAAAATGGAATGCGGGGGGAAGCGGGCGGGGATCCGCATTCCAGCGAAGCGTCAAGTTAATGTGACCGCGTTGTAGATTGGTACCCGTGAGCGGCACTACTGATCTGCGGGCGACAGTGTCGTCTGCCGCTCGGCGACGCGTCGCTAGCGACGAATGGTATTTCATAAGTCAAAGTCAAAGTCAAAATCATTTATTCAATTTAGGCATCAAAGACGCACTTATGAACGTCAACTTTTCATTATAATGTACTTTAAAGAGTCTACCGCCGCGTTCCAAAATATATAGAACCTACCGAGAAGAAGCGGCAAGAAACTCGGGGCCATTCTTTTTATATGGATGTTTACAATGTTTCTACTTAGGTACTACAAATATTACATTTTATGGGTGGCAGAGAGACAGCTTGCCAGAAGTGGAGTATTCCAAGCATCTTTATCTTCTATATAATGTCGAACTTTATAGTAAGCTTTTTTTATTAAAACGTTTTTTACAGTCAACTTGAATTTGCCCTCTGTGAGCTTAGTTATGTGTTTTGGGATTTTATTGCAAAAACGCACACAATTTCCTAGGAATGACTTATTAGTCTTCGCAAGTCTAAAACTAGGTACAGCTAACCTATTTGTATTTCTGGTATTAAAAGTGTGGTGATCACTATTTAAATTATATTTATGTAAATTTTTACGAACATACATTATATTTTCAAATACATATAAAGAAGGCAACGTTAATATATTGATTTCTTTAAATGAATCTCTCAAAGATTCACGGGGACCCATTTCGTATATAGCTCTAATAGCACGTTTCTGAAGGATAAAATATGGTCTCTATATCAGCCGCTGAACCCCATAGCAATATCCCATATGACATTACGCTGTGGAAATATGCAAAATACACTAACCGCGCCGTAGAAGCATCTGTTAGCTCTCTTATTTAATATTATTCATATTATTCATAGATACAGATCGCGCGGCGAGAGTTTGGCTTTGACCGTTATTGCGCAGAAGTCAAAAATTGGGTATCACAGGGTGGCTAGAGGGACGAAGGACTCTTGTCTCTGTCACATCGAAGACGAGTGACTCTTGTCTCTCTCTGTCACATGGCGCGACAGTACCCATGCGCAGTAATCCCCTCCACCCGAAGGTCAAAGCCAAACTCTCGCCGCGCGATCTGTACCAGTATTGCCGCTGCGACACGTCGTCTGCTGCGGCTTCATGTAGCCGGCTACCAACTCGCACCTTTAGTCGCAATCCATCGAAGCGTCACTATAGAATAGTTTACCTGTTCACAAGGTATGGGTCCTTCCGCCTTCCTCAATTGACTCGGATACATTTTCTTGTCATCTCCATCGTCATGGTGCTCGTCGGATTTCTCCGTCTTTTCTCTGAAATAATAATGACAGTAGATCTACCATGAGTTTACCACATTGACAGCAATCGATGGTCAATATCGACCTCGATATGCCGCGAAAACAGTACCACCTCGCGGTCAATTGTAGAACTAAAATTGACAGCGAGTACGCCAATCACAAGGTTAATAGGTAGGCGAGATCGAGTATCGACTATAGATGACATTTATGTTGCCAACTCATGGTAGAGGTACAGAAGAAGGTTCGTCGAGTGAAGAGAATACACACCTCTCCCTAATCTCCTTAGTTCTTCTCCCTTTGTTAGCTTTGTTAGTCTCCCGGTCTCCTTAGATCGTATTGCTAATAGACACTGGGAAGAGAACGCGCCAAAATCTCTCTAAAATCATACAGAGCTTTACCTAGGAACTAGACAACATATTATACCTTTCTCTTATGTACTTCGTTTTAGTCTATTTGTTAGTCTACCCTATTATTGGTCATCGCGAAATAAATGAAATATCACTAAAGCGACCTGTTGAAACATTTGCTAAATAAACGCACTCAAATATCTCTGAAATATTACGAAATGTTATCGAGCGAAGAGAATACACACCTCTCCCTAATGTCCTTAGTTCTTCTCCCTTTATTAACTTCGTTAGATTCCCGGTCTCCTTAGATCGTATTGCTAATATACACTGGGAAGAAAATGCGCTAAAATGTCTCTAATATCATACAGAGGTTTGCATAAGGAACTATTCAACATATACCTCTCTTTTATGTACTTCGTTTTAGTCAATATGTTAGTCTACCCTATTCTTGGTCGTATATCTTGCGAAATAAAATATTACTAAAGAGACCTGGGGCCCCACTCCGGCCTCTTAAAGTAGTAATGTTACAATTCAACCTTACCATTAAATTAGGTACCACTCGTCAATATGGCAAGCTTAAAATAATAATGGATTACGATACACGTCTCGATGACGTAGTACCAAATATTTCACTCAATTCGCGTACTTTCACGTGAGTTTTGACAGTAAGTTTCATTGTTTCAGTGTTAAATTTTTAAAGATCTGTACTACCATCTCTTAAAGTGGTCATATATCAACCTTACCATTAAATTTGGTTGACCGTACGGTGTTGGTGGGAGTACGATAGTAAGTATGATTATTCTAAGCTTATTACAAAATGCTCCTGATTTATGACAGTTTCGTAAGAGGTGGGAGTAGGCCCCCTGTTGAAAAATTTGCTTAATAATCGCAATCAAATACCTCTGAAATACTACGTAACTTCGTCGAGTGAAGAGAATACATACCTCTCCCTAATCTCCTTAGTTCTTCTCCCTTTGTTAGCTTAGTTAGCCTCCCGGTCTCCTTAGATCGTATTGCAAATAGACACTGGGAAGAGAACGCGCTAAAATCTCTCTAATATCATACAGAGGTTTGCATATGGAACTATACAACATATACCTCTCTTTTATCTACTTCGTTTTAGTCTATATGTTAGTCTACCCTATTCTTGGTCTTATATATCTCGAAATTGGTGAAATATTACCTGAACGCGACCTGTTAAAACTATTGCTAAATAAGTTTACTCAAATATCTCTGAAATACTACGTAACTTCGTCGAGTGAAGAGAATACATACCTCTCCCTAATCTCCTTAGTTCTTCTCCCTTTGTTAGCTTAGTTAGCCTCCCGGTCTCCTTAGATCGTATTGCTAATAGACACTGGGAAGAGAACGCGCTAAAATTTCCTAATATCATACAGAGCTTTGCATAAGGAACTATACAACATATACCTCTCTTTTATCTACTTCGTTTTAGTCTATATGTTAGTCTACCCTATTCTTGGTCTTATATATCTCGAAATTGGTGAAATATTACCTGAACGCGACCTGTTAAAACTATTGCTAAATAAGTTTACTCAAATATCTCTGAAATACTACGAAATTTTGTCGAGTAAAGAGCATACATACCTCTCCCTAATCTCCTTAGTTCTTCTCCCTTTGTTAGCTTTGTTTGCCTCGCGGGTCTCCTTGGTCGTATGCCTCGCAGACACGCTCAAATGTTTCTTATACGCCTCTTGTGAGGCGAAGCGGACGTTGCATTGCTCGCAAAACGGACCGTCTTCTGGCACCTGAAATAATTATATTAAATTAACTCACAGATATTTAGAGATACCACAGATTATGAGGACGAGAATTTGCAACATGGCCGAAATGCACACTTTGCCTACATTTGTGCACCATCAGTCCATCACGGACACTTAATGGCTAATACAGTAAAAGCTCCTTATTTGCGGTTCCTTCATTCGCGTTTCCACTATTCGCGGATTAAAAAAATGCGACCCAATTTCTATATTCACGGCTAAAAAATTCTTTATTCACGGACTTAATAAGCAGATTAGTACATAATAATAAAAGGATTCGAAATGGTATCCAACCCAATATCCTTTGTAAATGCCGTCAAATGGACTAATGAAACGAGTAAAATAGATCTCATTACAACTTGCCTAAAGTATTGGTAATTTTTAAACTTTCGCCTTGTGAACACATATCCGCTCGTGAGCACGATCAATGCAACTTGATCGAAACGTCGAGGTAAATAAATACTATTACTAACGCGATTAAGCCCCGTTAATATAATATAAATATTTGCCTACAGTATATTGTTATATGATATTGCCGAGGACTTTGACAAAAGCTGCCCTTTCCGCGATCGATCTTTTCGAGAATGTATACAAACAGAATGAAAGCAACCTCATTATTCACTCAATAAAATTTATTTTTAAATGTTGCTGTTCCGTTCTATGGTAAAAGCCGCTTTGCGTGTTTTATTGTTTCGTCTTTCACATTCGTTACAAAAATTGTGATCGAGTAACACGTCTCTATCTATCTTGCCTCTTCTTTTTAAGAGACAAACTGCTGCATATCAGTCTGAATTGAAGGAGCTTTTAAAAACTGCCAAGCAAGAGAAAATTACAAAATTCTTCAAACCATTGCCTAAGCCTTAAGATAATTAATGAAAATGTTCGAAAACTTCAATAATTTTTTTTGTTTGTCACCTAGGAACGTATCCCGTATAATCATCCCTTATAAATTACCGTTCCGTATTCACGGTTTCTGTATTCGCGGCATGTTTATGAAACATATACCCCGCGAATAAGGAGCTTTAACTGTATTCTACTTTGCGGCATGTAAAAACTAGTTAGTTATGCACCTTGTTTGTGTGTGTGGTAGTGGCATAACAATTTCTAGTTACGATAGGTACTTGTAAGTACGAGATTGTATGAAAAAGGGTTAATTAGACGGGGCATGTCATTCTGCTCGGAGGTATTTATTGTTTTCTACCGACTTCCAAAAAGGAGGAGGTACACAATTCGACTGTTTTTTTTTTATGTTTGTCACCTCTTAACTTTCGATAGGGTGAACCGATTCTCAACATTATTTTGTTTCAAAGCTGGTGGTCCCATTTAAATTTCATAAAATTCGGTCAAGTAGCTTTTGAGTTACACTCCAATAACTGAATAGAATGGAAGTCGGTATTAAATTTTACAAATTGTACTTGTTCTATTTTAAATAAAAAAATTTAAAGTGAACCGGAGTCTTCATAAACTTGACTAGTTTGTACGAGATTTCAAAAAGGTATTTTAGTTACAAGTAAAATAAACCATTAACAAGCATTTTTAACGCTTTCCCGCCAATGCTATTTTCCCCGAAAGTTTTTGTACCTACATCGTAATACCAGTGTTAAAAGATTACAACAGATGGCGTTGAATACAACTATAGTATCAAAAAGCGCCAACAGATGGCGCTGGCCACCCTTAACACACGCAAGCGATATTCTCCTAGAACCGAGTTAGTGCGCCAACAATTGTGCATCGGCGCAACTGTCATGGGTAAAAGGCGTGGCCTTTACCATTAGGCTTTTTTTAATGATCGTGTTCACATTTCCATGTGGAGGATCAGCTAAATAGACATGCGACATGCGCGAGGTATATAAATAGGTCTGTATCCTATATACCTCGCGCATGTCTTAGTTGCATGTCTGTTCGCTCTAATTATATAGTATCTGTATCTTACAGATACTATATAATTAGAACGCACCGAGATTTATAAATCAATTTTCAGAAGATTTAAATACTTAATAACTCAGTAAATCAAAAGACAATTATGTTGAAAATCATTATTTTAAATCTATATGATATATCACACTCTACATTGAATGGGATTGATTAATGACTGATTGTTGATAGGCTATGTAAAATCAATGGATGGTTGATGTTTGGAAATAATTCTATGATTAGACTTGGCAATAATTATTTTTCTAACTCTTTTTAAGTTTGTATGTGCAAGGTGAGATTAGATTTTTACGTTTTGTGTTTCAATGTTTAATTACACACTATATAAGCGTAATTTTTTATAATGTCAATTTTGAATTACAAAAGTAGGTATTGAAAAACACAAGAAAACGCAAAGTTTAACCGATATGTAGCGAAACGTCTCGAAAAATTATAAAATTCTATTAAACAAAATAAAACGCGTTTCACCAAATTTTAGAAAAAACGTAAACACATCTAGACTACTATATCATATCTCAATGCAAAACACAATTTTGAAATCTAAATTAAAAAATTCATATTTTAGAAAGACAAAAACAGGGCATTCCTAAATACTTCGCTAGCCAGAAATAGGTAACATGCCGTCTATACTTTGATTTTTATTTTTTATTGGGGCTACGCGCACATAAACTTACCCCCATACTTTACAATTCACATAAGTAGGCTTTTC
Organism: Selenia dentaria; assembly: GCA_917880725.1. Taxonomy (NCBI): domain Eukaryota; kingdom Metazoa; phylum Arthropoda; class Insecta; order Lepidoptera; family Geometridae; genus Selenia; species Selenia dentaria. The sequence goes on from OU862903.1 coordinate 15,510,573, forward strand.
TGGTTCTCAGAATCTTAGGCAAAAATTGTTATAATCACCACACACAATCATGTATCTACTCTCGTTACTCATATTCATAACTAATCTAGTAAATTCTAACAAATTTTGGGTACACTCATTGTTTATGATGGACTCGTTTCGTCTCATCATCTCGAGGGTTATAGCTGAAAATCAGTGTTTGCTCCTTGAGCAATTTTATTCGCTGAGCTATGACCTATTTGTTTAGGCTCCAACACACACGTACTTTTTAATAAGCTGCTAATATTAAGGTAATTTTGTACTTAACTAGTTATTATGTTTAAAATATTGTGTATAATCGAATGTACGTGTGTATTGAAGATGCAAATAAATGTTTTATCTATCTATCTACTACAATTGATTTTGCACTTTATTTCAATCTTAGTAGAACTAATTTCTTATGCAGGACCCAGTGATCTTTCAATCCTTTCTAGTATAAAAAGTTACTCTATGTTTCAACCGATCATTCCCGTACGCATGCGCAATATTTTCTAATAGTTCTGTCTCTCTTTGATTCGTCTAATCCTGCAGCATTTGTCTCAAGCTAACTGGTCTCGCTTCAATACATCATAAAATGATCCATCGTAGTATTGATTTAAAGATGTATTTGGTAAAAGAGTTATTATGAAAACGTGGGAGTTACGGATCTATACTACATCTTTAATAGATGTACAGCTTTTTTACGAGTCACTCTTGAGTTACTCAAGTCTAGAGCTAACCTTATGCACATAGTCACCAAAGATAATATAACGCTACGCTATAGTCACATCTAATCTATTCCGATCGGCGTGAACGAGCTCTACGATAGTAGGTATACAGGGTGTTTGGTAGAGGGACCGACAAACCAAATGAGCGTGTTCGGGGGCCCACTTGGAGAATACAAGTTGGCCAAAAAAAATCCCCGACACCCCAATATGTTTAACTTTTTTTTGGGATTTTTCCCTTTATCCCCGAAATTGTACCTATTTACCACCATAACATTTGTAAAATCTGTTTTAGACCGGATGTTTTTAGTTGAATTTGGTCTCTAATACACCTTCAGGCCACGCAAAGCAAAATTGGATACAAAACAGAGCGAACTAACTGATTTAGTTAAAAAAAATTGGGGTGTCGGGGATTTTTTTTTGGCCAACTTGTATTCTCCAAGTGGGCCCCCCGAACACGCTCATTTGGTTTGTCGGTCCCTCTACCAAACACCCTGTATTATAAGTATTTTTTTTTTGCAATATTCATGAGTTTTGCTATATGTAGTGTTTAGTACACTTGTTTTATACACCACCGCCTTTATAAGTGTATGCCTATTTCTGTCCTCGCATGGTTGAGGAGGTTAGCCACGTACAAAATGGGGAATTTCAAGTTTTCTTTATTACAGAGAGACAAAAATTTAATTTGAGTGATAGTTTTATTTATTAAACACGTACAAGTTATAATTATTTATTTAAATACGAAGTTGCATGAAATGAGCAAGCAATAGGTACATTAATTTATTTGTATTATTGAGAAAACAATCTTTTTTGTGTCGTAACTTTTTTAATAACAAAGCTACTCAACCAATATAATAAAAAAAAACTATAACTCACTGGTGAATAGCAATGAAATATTTGATTACAGGTGTCATTAATGACAGGTGCCTAATTGCGGTGAAATTAGAGCCGCTTTATGAGCAAGCGCGTTGAAACAATATTTATATATCTATCTTTTAATAAACCTTATATATCTAGAAAGCAAAGCAAAGTCAAAACCATCACTATGTCTATCAGAGAACAAGCACCAGAGAACATTGCAGTCACATTGGGTAACTTTGTCAGTTAGAGCAATCTTTGAATCTGCAATGTTTTGCGATGTTAATATTCACAGCTACCATTGACTGTTATAAAATTATGATGACTGACTATCTTCGTAAACGCCATGCATGATAAAAATGTTAAATGTCAAACCTACTGATCTGTCATTTTCGATTGTAACCGGCGGCGCCTAGTGAGCGTACAATTCTTGAGTGGTTTCAACTGCCAAAGATACCCAAACAATGCAAAAATAAACATAAAACGGTTTATTAGGTAAATATAATTGGGTGTCAATTTTACCCAGTTTGGGGGTGTAACTTTGACACTGTCTAAATTTGCCTTTTTCTGAAAATCAAGGTATAAATCTTAAGACGCGCTCGTACCATGATAATAGTAAAAAGCAGAATCTTTAAACATCTAGTGTTACGAAACAGATAATATTGTATGAAACAAATACTTAGGTTAGAAAAGGAACAGGCAAAGAGTAATAACCGAACAGAATTCATAAATGTTACTCGCTCCCTGCAGAAAAAAACCTGAATAAATCCATAAAAATAAACTTTCACGTCCAAACTCTCAGAATTTTCAGCGAAAACACTATATTTTTTTAGGTAATACATAACCAACATATAGTACTAAAGTAATAACCAGCAGTTTTTTCAATTGTGTTAGTATATATCGAAATATATTAAGAAAACGTACAATATTAATGCATTTTCGCATGACATCGTCTAATATAACAAGCAATTTTCAACCTTACGTAAAGCATCGTAAATTATTTAAAAATTGGGGTTCGACCGCGTCTTAAGAAACCTTTATCGTAATACATTAATCATGTGACAAGAACACATAATTCCTTATGGTTGTATCTCAAAACTTAATATCCAACATTAATTATTATGGTTAAAAGAGTCTTCTAACCCTGTCAAAGTTACCCAAGAAGACTGTATAGGACCTGTGTATGCTCTCTGTAGAGCGTACAGCATTGTAAAGACATGTACGTAATTCCATTAGTTTGAACAAGATGGCGTTAGTGGTACGTTAGCTGTACTTCTGCATCGCGGTGGCGTTTCGTTCACGACAAAGGGGCTCCAAGGCACCGCCAAAAAAAAGGTTACAAGCAAATAGTTCTCATACCAAATTGAGATATATTTTTGAAAGCTGTACATTTATATAGCTTAAGATTTAGGGCAAAATCGATCATTGTCATTGAGCACATGCCTTGTTTTCTTAGTGTAAATTACAGAATTCCTACAGGCAGCGCACCCAGCGGCAAGTTTTGAAACTTTTGTAGCTAAAATGTTTTCATACGAACCAAGTTCTAGGCGTGGGTCGTAACGTACTTTGGACGTAACGGAAATGGAATAAGTAGTTACTTGCTTGACGTAACTAATTTTTGTAACTACCTAGTTTCTCGGAATGTCACTAACTGTGGACGAAACGGACTCGTTTGTCTTTCTTATTTTCAATAAACTTCGTACCAGTGATGCCAAATCAGTTTTTATAGCTAGATTTAGCTATAAATCAACTTCATCAGCTACGAAAAATCAATCTAGCTATTAAGCTGTGTTTACCCACAGTTTTAGCTTTTATTTCAACTATTATAAATAATTTAATATAGGAGGTGACTATTCTTTATTTGTTGTCTGTACTGGTGACTATTTCATTTGCTGTCTATGGCACAGACTTTATCCTTTGCTTGATTTTGTGCTTCTTATTTTCAATAAACTTCGTACCAGTGATGCCACATTAGTTTTTATAGCTAGATTTAGCTATAAATCAACTTCATCAGCTACGAAAAATCAATCTAGCTATTAAGCTGTGTTTACCCACAGTTTTAGCTTTTATTTCAACTATTATAAATAATTTAATATAGGAGGTGACTATTCTTTATTTGTTGTCTGTACTGGTGACTATTTCATTTGCTGTCTATGGCACAGACTTTATCCTTTGCTTGATTTTGTGCTTCTTATTTTCAATAAACTTCGTACCAGTGATGCCACATTAGTTTTTATAGCTAGATTTAGCTATAAATCAACTTCATCAGCTACGAAAAATCAATCTAGCTATTAAGCTGTGTTTACCCACAGTTTTAGCTTTTATTTCAACTATTATAAATAATTTAATATAGGAGGTGACTATTCTTTATTTGTTGTCTGTACTGGTGACTATTTCATTTGCTGTCTATGGCACAGACTTTATCCTTTGCTTGATTTTGTGCTTCTTATTTTCAATAAACTTCGTACCAGTGATGCCACATTAGTTTTTATAGCTAGATTTAGCTATAAATCAACTTCATCAGCTACGAAAAATCAATCTAGCTATTAAGCTGTGTTTACCCACAGTTTTAGCTTTTATTTCAACTATTATAAATAATTTAATATAGGAGGTGACTATTCTTTATTTGTTGTCTGTACTGGTGACTATTTCATTTGCTGTCTATGGCACAGACTTTATCCTTTGCTTGATTTTGTGCTTCTTATTTTCAATAAACTTCGTACCAGTGATGCCACATTAGTTTTTATAGCTAGATTTAGCTATAAATCAACTTCATCAGCTACGAAAAATCAATCTAGCTATTAAGCTGTGTTTACCCACAGTTTTAGCTTTTATTTCAACTATTATAAATAATTTAATATAGGAGGTGACTATTCTTTATTTGTTGTCTGTACTGGTGACTATTTCATTTGCCGTCTATGGCACAGACTTTATCCTTTGCTTGATTTTGTGCTTCTTATTTTCAATAAACTTCGTACCAGTGATGCCACATTAGTTTTTATAGCTAGATTTAGCTATAAATCAACTTCATCAGCTACGAAAAATCAATCTAGCTATTAAGCTGTGTTTACCCACAGTTTTAGCTTTTATTTCAACTATTATAAATAATTTAATATAGGAGGTGACTATTCTTTATTTGTTGTCTGTACTGGTGACTATTTCATTTGCCGTCTATGGCACAGACTTTATTCTTTGCTTGATTTTGTGCTCTGTACATAATCAATAAACCTGTGGTGCAACAAGTAACTGATGGGGATTAATCAAATTTGATGAAAATAAAACCGCGGAATAGATTAAGGGTAAAATGCCATTTTAATAATCTGATAAACTATTATCAAAAAAATGCTGGAATGATTATGAGCTCTCCGTAGAAGTCCTTAAGGGACGTCATAGACCTAAATACGGTTATTCACGGTTATTTAAGTCGTATCTACGTAGTACATCTAAATGAATTATTATGGAACTGTTACTGCCTACAAAGTCAAAGTCAAAATCATTTATTCAATTTAGGCATCAAAGACGCACTTATGAACGTCAACTTTTCATTATAATGTACTTTAAAGACTCTACCGCCGCGTTCCAAAATATATTGAGCATACCGAGAAGAAGCGGCAAGAAACTCGGGGACATTCCTTTTATATAGATGTTTTTACTTAGCTACTACAAATATTAGCTCCAGTGTGTTGCCTTACAAAAGAGAACATAATAATGGTATCAGTGGGGCAAGACACGCTACACTTTGACATCTTAGTACACGAGTAGATAGATCCTGGAGTGATCAGTCCCAAGCTGTTTTATCCTCCAAGTAATTCGACATTTTGTATAAACCTTTTTGACAGAGTTTAGTTTTAATAGTAATTTTAAACTTATTAATAGGCAAATCTCGGTTAACATTGGGAAGTTTATTATAGAATCGTATACTTTGTCCCATAAAAGAATGACTTATTCTGTGGAGACGCGTTACATGTACGGATAGCTTGTGCTTATTTCGCGTGTTGATGGAATGAGCATCACTCCTTTTATCAAAACTGCTAATGTTTTTCTTTTTCTCTTCTCTCTTCTTTACAGGTGCTACTACAGGTTCCGGTTGACTACTACATAAACCAGAATCGTTTTTTTTTGTTGCTGATGATAAGGTACCTATATTGTTAGATATAAGTTATATTATTTTTAATGTATAACTAATAAAAAAACATCAAAATCTATTGGCTATTGTTTTCATATATATAGCTATTTTTTAGCTTTCTTTAATTAGTGGTCTGGCTATCTTTTCTAAATTGAGTTGGCAACACTGCTTCGTACGCTTCGTAGTTGCGCCTTCTATTCTATCTAACAACCCCAGTATTATTTTGGGCCTAAAATGCGATCACTATTTTGAAAAACAAAAAATCTATTTCAAATATTTAAGCTGTTTATAATGCAAATATATTTTAAAGGTATTCCAGAATCGTTTTTTTGTTGCTGATGATTAGGTACCTATATTGTTAAATATAAGTTCTATCATTTTTAATGTATAACTGATAAAAAAAAACACCAAAATCTATTACCTATTTTTTTTTCATATATATAGCTATTTTTTAGCTTTTTTAAATTAGTGGTCTGGCTATCTTTTCAAAATTGAGTTGACAACACTGCTTCGTACGCCAGCGCCTTCTATCTAATTCCCCAGCATTATTTTGGGCCTAAAATGCGCTCACTATTTTGAAAAACAAAAAATTGATTTCAGATATAGTCAAATATTTTATATTGCAAATATGTTTTAAAGGTATTTACTCGTTTAAGGTATTAGATGTAATATAATAATAGAAAGTCTCACCGCCCCGCTGTCTGTCCTGTGCTTGAGTTTCTTGTGCAGCTGTATTCCCTTGGCGCTGACGAACGAGTATCCGCATAACGAGCAGACGAAGTCAGATGGATGCTTAATACGCACATGGCCCATGTACGTCGTGAACTTGCTGAAAACAACATATTTACAATACAAAACAAACATTCTTTATTGAGTACCAATCTTAAAGAAAACAAAACATAATACAGTAAAAAAGCACTACAGTAGATTGGACTATTGGTGGACTTATCGCTATAGCAATCTCTTATAGGCAACCTTGCATGGAGATAATTCTTATTATTAATGCATATTAACATACTGTTTTAATCAATCAATCAATCATTTATTGATAACGCCAAGTTACAAGTCAACAGGGTAACTAATGTAAGTTTTGATTACTGTAATAATAAAAATCACTACAAATCGTACTTTATAAAATAAACATATAATATATGTATACACCTGATAAAGACCTAGACCTGATAAAGGTCGCAGGACGACGTTGGAGGCAGGCCGCTTCCAACCGGTCCTTTTGGGAAATCATGGGGGAGGCATATGTTCATCAGTGGACGTCCTACGGCTGAGATGATGATGATGATGATATGTATATAGGTACAATTTGCAAAATGTAATACCGACTTCCATTCTATTCAGTTATTGCAGTGTATCTCAAAAACTACTGGATCGAATTTGATGAAATTTAAATGGGATCACACGGGAAGCACCAGCTTTCAAAAAAAATGAATTTTGAGAATCGGTTCACCCAGTCAAAAGTTATGACGTAACAAACATTAAAAAAAATACAGTCAACTTGAGTACCTCCTCCTTTTTTGGAAGTCGGTAGAAAATTTAATACCGACTTCCATTCTATTCAGTTATTACAGTGTAACTCAAAAAGTACTGGACCGAATGCGATGAAATTTAAATGGGACCACAACTTGGGCTACAACTAAGCACCAGCTATCAAACAAAAAAATATTTTTGAGAATCGGTTCACCCCGTCAAAAGTTATGAGGTAACAAACAAATACAGTCGAATTGAGTACCTCGTCCTTTTTTTTGCAAGTCGGTAGATTACAAGGGCTGCGATGTCAATACGAAAGTTTAAGTATTTCTAAATAATGCTTCTTTCGGTTGGATGGTACTGTTGAATGTCCAATAGATGTCGCTCCGTCCCCGCAAGACGGTTAGTCAAATAGAGAGTTAAAATGCTTGATGTTCGATGCTCGGACCAGAACCTCGGTGGCCTAGTTGGTCAATGGCGTCTGACACGGAGAGTCAGAAGACGCGGGTTCGAATCCCGTCCGATGATGGAATTTTTCTCTCTATAAATTTCTATGTTCAGTAGAAAAAGTTAGGGATCCGTATGAAAAACTTCGATAATATTACCTAAGGTGTGAAAAAATATTTAAAACATCCTTATATCGCGTTTATGACGTACAACCCGGTCACAACATCTGAGCACCTGACCTCGTGACGTCATATCGGCGGTCTAAGTACGGTGTGAAAAAAAGTTTTTTCGAGAAAATGTGGAGGTAAAAAAATAATACTAACCTTTTCAAATCAATTTATTATTGATGAAGGGTTTGTTATTAAAAAACAATAATTTTGATTACAAAAACATTTATTATTAAACTCAGTCACTATAAATTATTGACTCTATGCCTGACATTGTATCTTCCTCACTCTCACTTTCTGAACTCTCCGAACTATCTTCCCCAAGTTATATTAAAAGTTGTGTGATGTTGTCATCTGCTAGATGATCCTTTTCCCAGTATTCTTTAAACTCTTAAACTTGAGCACTTTCAAGATTAAATTTCTTGATTCGCTGTGTATTGTTTTTCCCAAGACTTCAGTTTAACAGCTACAACAATTTTAATAACAACCAAACCAGTCCAAACTTAACAGTAAACAGTCTAAACTTAACAATAAATATTAAAAAACAAAACAACAACAAAGCGAAAATATCAAAATTATCGGGACGTGTATCGGCAACGAAGATGCTAACCGTACTGTCGCACCGGGGAGTGCGCGGAGAGGTGACAGGGGAAGCGGGAGAGGCGCCGCATTCCAGCGAGGTGCACAGATATTCTGACCGGGTTGTACATACTACAGTTTTATAGAAGACGTCAATATCTACAAAGAAGTCCACATTAACATGTCTAACTACAGTTATGTCACAATAAATACTTTTTCATTTTAAAATATGCAATAGTAACGAAACCAGGCGACATTATTCGTACATTGTTATTAATCCTTATCTACTAAAATAATAAAGAGGAAACTTATATGATTGTTTTTTTTGTAATGGATACACGTAAAAACTACTTAACCCTTTGAGTAAGTACCATTGACGTAAATTAACGTGCGTTTCATTCAAATTCAAAAATTATTTATTCAGTTTAGGCATCATAGACACTCTTATGAACGTCAAAATTTTTAAATGATTCTACCGCTGTCTTCGGAAAAGAACCACCGCCGAGAAGAAGCAGCAAGAAACTCGTGGGCCATTATTTTTTCATGTCTTTGTACATTGAGGTTACATACGAGTAGTATTAAAATAACAAATTTATTCAATAGTTGGCTATTAGGCAGAAGTGGAAAGCTTCCAGGCATCTTTGTCTTCTAAGTAGTGACTCAATTTATAATAGGCTTTTTTCATTAGTATATTTTTGACACGTAACTTGAATTTCCCTTCAGTGAGCTCAGTAATGTCTTTCGGGATTTTATTATAGAAACGTACACAATTGCCTAAGAAGGACTTATTTTTAGTTTTCGTGAGTCTAAATTTAGATACAGCTATCCTATCCTTATTTCTAGTATTAATATTATGCATATCACTATTTATTCTAAACTTCTTTATATTTTTACGAACGTACATTATATTTTCTTTTGAGTTTTTTTTTAATATTAATATATTTGTTAATACATTGATACATCAATTGTTTTAATTATCACGGTGTCGCGGCTCAAATTTCCCGCTTCAATACATGTCAAAGACGATCATAACAGCAAACGGAAAACCATATAAACTTTTTCTACAACTACCGACGGAATGCTACCCGCAATTAATCATAGTTATATTGTATAGAGATTAAAAAGTGAACTCGAACTTCATTCAAGATGTCATGTCTAACCTTTGCGTTAATAATATGAAATGTGAAGAAAGACAATATTTTTACAACATTCTCGGGTTTCATTACAATTATAGAAACTCGCAGTGTCTCGCGAAGACACACGGTATATAAAGGGTTAACCGATTCAAACAATTCTTTCACGAGTACAAAGCTATATTATGTTTGAGTAACATACGTTATATTTGGTTCATCATCATCATCATGCATCACCACGCGGGTGAAACCGTTACATAAAGCAAGTATGCGGAGTCTCCTTATAAGCATAAAATGCGTGTAGTAGGAGCCTCCGCTCTTCCATATCCTGTACGTACTGGTAACATTAAGTGTAAACTTAAATGCTTCACAATCCTATTTATTAGGTCCTTACATATGAAATTGGCGTTTTGTATGGGAGGAACAAAAAGTCGAATATTTTTTAATATAATATATTTAATTAATCAAAGTATGAACCATTATTTTCTATGCACTTTTGCCATCTCATAGGTAGTTCATTGATCCCTTTATTAAAAAAACCAGTCGGACGGGAATCAATAAAATCTTTAAAGGCGATTTGGACTGCCCCATCGGAGTTGAATTTTTTCCCTTGCAAGAAGTTATCCAAATTTCGAAAAAAATGGTAATCTGTTGGAGCAAGGTCCGGGGAGTACGGAGGATGTCTTAGACTTTCCAATTGAAGCTCTTCTAATTTAGTAGGCGTCTGTTGCGCAGTGTGTGGTCTAGCGTTGTCGTGAAGCAGCAGTGGCGTGGAGCGATTGACCAACCTAGGTTGTTTAGCCGCTAGCTTTTCCATCATGGTTTGCAATTGCTGACAATAGACATCAGCCGTAATAGTCTGGCCAGATTTGAGAAAACTGTAATGAACAATACCGGCACTAGTCCACCAAACGCTTACAAGTAACTTTTTTGGGGTTAATTTTCGCATGGGGCAGGATTTGGCTGGCTGGCCAGGATCCAACCATTGCGCTGAGCGCTTCCGATTATCGTAAAGAACCCATTTTTCATCACAGGTAATGATTCGGTTTAAAATACCTTCATTATTGTGCCCGTTTAGTAATGTAACGCAGCAGTCGACGCGCGTTTGCCGATTTGCTTCAGTCAATTCGTGAGGTACCCACCTTTCAAGCTTTTTAATCTTCCCAATTTGCTTCAAGTGAATTAAAACAGTTTTATCACTAACATCGAAGCCTGCAGCTAACTCGGACGTGGTTTGCGATGGATCCGCTTCCACAATAGCCCTCAACTCTTCATTATCAACTTGAGTCTCAGGCCGTCCACGGGGCTTGTTCTGCAGGTCGAAATTTCCAGAACGAAAACGTTGGAACCAAAAACGAACTGTGTTTTCTTTTGCAACACGACCGCCATACACATCATTCACCCTTCGAGTTGTTTCCGCAGCACTAGTGCCACGGCGGAACTCGTACTCGTAAATAATGCGATATTTTAAGTTTTCCATTTTGTAAAATGAGTGACGCAAACAGAAAAAAACAGAAGAAAAAAAACAAATGAATGACGATCATCGAAGCACAAATACATGAGTCTATAGCTGTACAAATTTGAATTTGGAATTCCTTACCAAAGAGGAGAAATTCGTGATTAAAGTGGCCAGTACGAAAAACGCCAATTTCATATGTAAGGACCTTATATTTATAACTAGCGACTGCCCACGACTTCGTCCGCGTACGAGGCCAGGCCTTCGGCCTCGCCATTACCTCCCGTCTTTTCTTAGTTTTTCTTTCATAAGAACCTTCTCCTGACAATAATTAACACAACAAAAATGAATGAGCGAGATTGTTTCATCCGTTCTCAAGTTATAGCGTGACCAGGAGAAATAGGGGTTCATTTTTATATATAGGTAAATGTATGTGTGTGGTTTGTGTGTGCATGTATGTGTGTGTGCGCGTATGTTTTAAGTTACAATTGAGTTCATATATTGGATCAGATTGCATGTCCCCGAATGGCCCCGAGTTTCTAGCCGCTTCTTCTCGGTAGGCTCTATATATTTTGGAACGCGGCGGTAGAATCTTTAAAGTACATTATAATGAATAATTAACGTTCATAAGTGCGTCTTTGATGCCTAAATTGAATAAACGATTTTGACTTTGTCAATTCGTCGTAGTAGTGCAGTAATTCCGTCAATATTTGATCAGTTTGCATGTCAATACTCACACGAACTCCTCAGGACAATGCGGACATCGGTATCTCGTGCCTTTGTGCCACCGCTCGTGCAGTCGCGCCGTTTGTCTGCAAGTATAATACAATAATGTATTAGCTCAGGTGACCCTGGCTTGAAAGCGCGGGGTCCTGAGTTCGATCCCTGTATGGGGCAAATATTTGTGTGAAGAGCGATGCTTGTACTTTGGATCAATCAATCATTCATAACGCCAAGTTACATGTCAATAGGTTTTAAACAATAATCTGATTTCTACAAACAATAATAACCACCAAAACAAACATGTGACATGTAACAAAACGTACCTACATCGTTAATCATATATAATTACAAATTGAATCATGTCATAGGTATATTATTCAAATTCCGATTATTCACAGTCCGAATGTGTCGCCAATACAACGATATTTAAAAAAAATCACAATACTAATATAGATATCTTTAATGGTGATATTTATAAGTTTAAAAAGGATATTTTGGCCATTCTCTCTACTGAGACCAAGTCGCCATCCGAGGTGACTTGATACGTTATATCATATTATAATATCTGATAATGGCTATTACCCGTATTTATCTAAATAATTTGTATTAACTGCTTTGTTAATTATCTTTATCTAAACTGTTTTATATAGTCATGCTGTGTACACATATTTAAGGAACATTGTTCAGCACAATACTTTGTATTAAATAAATAAATAAATTAATATCAATAAATTAGAATAAAGTAAAGTAATAAAATAAAATAAATAATTTTATTTTACAATTTATATAAATGTCAAATTATATGACTGTAAATTATATAATTGGCAATTCATAAAATTCTTCTAGATTATACAGGGTTACTGGTAATCAATTAGCATCCTTATAATTTTGATTACATTGGTTTTGATGTACAGAATATGCCCTTAACAGGATGCTAATTGATTACCAGTAACCCGGTATATGTTCATAACCTTTTAGATGACCATTTCGCAATACTTTTGTCTTGGCTTGGACCACCACCAGCTGTTTGGAAGTAATACACCTACAGTAAATGTGAATAAATAAAATATTCATACAATTATTCAAAGGCAATATTAATTAAATTAACAATAAATATATTTTCGACCAACTTCCAAAAAGGAGGAGGTACTCAATTCGAATGTATTTTTTTAATGTTTGTTACCTCATAACTTTTGATTGGGTGAATCGTTTTTTAAAATTCTTTGTTAGAAAGCTGGTGCTTCCCGTGTGATCCCATTTAAATTTCATCAAATTCGGTCAAGTAGTGTTTGAGATACACTCCAATAACTGAATAGAATGGAAGTCGGTATTAAATTTTTCAAATTGTACTTGTATAGAGATAAGGTTGTATATTATTTTAAAATTATTTCTGTGACTTGATTCAGTGCTACTCAAAGCCAAATGCATGTCGGCACTTGCTTCCAACTGATTTCAGTCCTTGTTTTTTATAATCAAAACCGCCGAGAACCCTGCTCGCATAGATATGTTAGTGAAAATAAAGATAGGTAGACTATAGTATGTTTTTCAACATTCATTCCTGCTTCAACTATATTTTAAAAATTTGGTTGGCTTCGCGGACCACTTCGGATGCTCCTAAGGACCAGGGGCGCGTTCAGAACCTCGGTGAGAGCGCACTCGGAGTGCAACTTTTCGCACTAACGCCGTTCCGAACCTCGGGCTAAAGCACTGGGTTGTTCGAGCGTTCCGAACCTCGGAGCGTCGCAACTTTTTAACCATCTAAATCCATCGGTAAACGGTTGCAGCCCGCATCTGACATAACTTTGACCAATCAGACTACAACAAACTTCCCTTTTCTCAAAGAAAATTAGGTAAGGATCAAGTGATCTGTCAATGTCGAATTTGTCAAAGATAGCGATTCACTTGTTCAAATAAACTAAACTAAACTACCGAACTAAAAATGTATTATGGTGGTCCTTATTCTGTTAACAATAAAATCCAAAATCATTTAACACTTAGAATGACACTTCTAAAAATATAATTATTCTATTCAATTTTGGGTTAGTTTAGCGAGCACAAAGTTACGTGACGACTTAACTGTCTAAAATATGCCCACAATTGAATAGAAATATCTAATTTCAGTGCTGCCATTCGAAAGTGTTATACTAATTTGGATTTTAGCCTAAACAAAATAAGTACTGCCACAATTTAGAGATTTTTAGTTAAGAGAATGCTTACGGAATCGACAACAAAGTCTGTTTGAGGTTAGAAAACGACCGTGGCCGTTCCGTACATCAGAGCGAGTTAAAACAACTAAACAACCGCACTCTGAGGTTCTGAACGCCCTCTAGTGGTTCTTAAAAGGTGATCTACAGAGTAGAACGTGTGTTCAAGAATCCACTTTCTCAGTCTTAATTTAAAGACCAAGGTGGAAGTTGCATCCCTTTTTATGACATCCGGCAGACGGTTGTAAATAGAAGGGCCCATTACATAAACTGACCTTTCCGATTTGCGCAGCCTATGCATGGGAGAGACGAGGACGTGAGCGAACTTGGTATGCGCAGGGCGCGGTAAGTGTTTACGCCCCTCTCCTGGAACTTCTCGATATTATTGTACGTGAAAATAGCGACTTGCAACGTGGAGGCACTGTAAAGGGGGATGTACCGTAATAGTTACGTAGGGGCACTGAAGTGGGGAAGGGTGTTACCTGTGAGTAGTTACGTAGGGGCACTGAAGTGGGGAAGGGTGTTACCTGTGAGTAGTGACGTAGGGGCACTGAAGTGGGGAAGGGTGTTACCTGTGAGTAGTGACGTAGGGGCACTGAAGTGGGGAAGGGTGTAACCTGTGAGTAGTGACGTAGGGGCACTGAAGTGGGGAAGGGTGTTACCTGTGAGTAGTGACGTAGGGGCACTAAAGTGGGGAAGGGTGTTACCTGTGAGTAGTGACGTAGGGGCACTGAAGTGGGGAAGGGTGTTACCTGTGAGTAGTGACGTAGGGGCACTGAAGTGGGGAAGGGTGTTACCTGTGAGTAGTGACGTAGGGGCACTGAAGTGGGGAAGGGTGTAACCTGTGAGTAGTGACGTAGGGGCACTGAAGTGGGGAAGGGTGTAACCTGTGAGTAGTGACGTAGGGGCACTGAAGTGGGGAAGGGTGTAACCTGTGAGTAGTGACGTAGGGGCACTGAAGTGGGGAAGGGTGTAACCTGTGAGTAGTGACGTAGGGGCACTGAAGTGGGGAAGGGTGTAACCTGTGAGTAGTGACGTAGGGGCACTGAAGTGGGGAAGGGTGTAACCTGTGAGTAGTTACGTAGGGGCACTGAAGTGGGGAAGGGTGTAACCTGTGAGTAGTGACGTAGGGGCACTGAAGTGGGGAAGGGTGTAACCTGTGAGTAGTGACGTAGGGGCTCTGAAGTGGAGAAGGGTGTTACCTGTGAGTAAAGACGTAGGGGCACTGAAGTGGGGAAGGGTGTAACCTGTGAGTAGTGACGTAGGGGCTCTGAAGTGGAGAAGGGTGTTACCTGTGAGTAGTGACGTAGAGGCACTGAAGTGGGGAAGGGTGTTACCTGTGAGTAGTGACGTAGAGGCACTGAAGTGGGGAAGGGTGTTACCTGTGAGTAAAGACGTAGGGGCACTGAAGTGGGGAAGGGTGTTACCTGTGAGTAGTGACGTAGGGGCACTGAAGTGGGGAAGGGTGTTACCTGTGAGTAGTGACGTAGGGGCACTGAAGTGGGGAAGGGTGTTACCTGTGAGTAGTGACGTAGGGGCACTGAAGTGGGGAAGGGTGTTACCTGTGAGTAGTGACGTAGAGGCACTGAAGTGGGGAAGGGTGTTACCTGTGAGTAGTGACGTAGAGGCACTGAAGTGGGGAAGGGTGTTACCTGTGAGTAGTGACGTAGGGGCACTGGTTACAGCTGAAACGTTGCGTGTGATGCGCCGTGATGTGCTTGCGGAGCGCGTGCGAATGCTTGAAATGCGTTCGGCAGATGTCGCATCTGTGCTCACCGCACTCCTGAAGGGAGACAACAATACATGCATCAACAAATTGCATTACATAAGGTTATTGTTAATTAGTGCACAATATCGAATGGGGTGGTTTCGAATCGATAGCTGGTGATTATAGGAAAAATCTTTTTTTTTATTATTATGAACCCATATTTATTGCCATTGCGCGACTAAACGCACGCCGCTACATCACAGAATGGACAACAGTGACTACGCGAGACATACCTACCCACTTAGAATAGGTACAACGACGTACCAACCTACCTACTCGCGAATGTTTACGCAGCTGATGTCTATGCCTAAACGACGACTGGCCCGGGCGGGTCAACGTCCGCACGTTGTACCTGTTCTAAGCGGGTAGGTATGTCACGCGTAGTTACTGCTGTCTATTCTGCGATGTAGCGGTGCGTCGGGTGGTGCGTTCAGTCGCCTTATGGCTCTTAGCCGTGGAGCGGCGAATCATAAACAGCCCATTTTGTTCCCACTGCTGGGACCATGAGCCTTCCTCTCAGAGAGAGCAGTTGGGCCATAATCCACCGCGCAGTTTGGTGGATAGTCTAGTGGCCAACCCATGTCGAAGTTTTCAGGACGCTCGGTTCGACATAGCCTAACGACTGTTGTCCTAAGACAAACAACCGGCACCGACGTCTCCTCCGAAGCACGGAAGCGCTCAGTTGAACAATGCCACTAGCGTTCACCCATCCAACTCCTGGCCGCAGCAAGCGTTGCTCAACTTGTTGATCGGTTAAGGTCGCCAAGTCAAGCTCCGCTACGAGCGCTTCAAGGAGCGGCGAATATGTGTTCATAATAATAAAAAATATATGTCATTTTTTCTTTTACTTCCATGACAAGTTATCGATTCCAAACCACCCCGTTCAATATTGTGCACGAATTAACAAATAGCATATATCCACTGCTAAAATCTTGAGCTATCAGAAAGAGGATCATCATCACTCATCATCATAGTCAATTACACCTAATAACTGCCAGATAATCTGTGGTATCATAAGGCTGAATGCTAAAAGATAACTCCTAGAGAATTTTCTCCACTGTAACAATGATCAATTGCAGACATAACTGTCAAAGTCAAAAATATTTATTCTAAATTGAATAAATATTTTTGACTTTGACTTTGATGATAAATGCCATTTTAATAATCTGATAAACTATTATCAAAAAAATGCTGCAATGATTATGAGCTCTCCGTAGAAGTCCTTAACGGATGTCATTGACCTAAATACGGTTATTCACGGTTATTTAAGTCGTATCTACCTAGTACATCTAAATGAATTAATATGATGAATTATTATGGAACTGTTACAGCCTACAAAGTCAAAGTCAAAATCATTCAATTTAGGCATCAAAGACGCACTTGTGAACGTCAATTTTTCATTATAATGTACTTTAAAGACTACCGCCGCGTTCCAAAACATATAGAACCTACCGAGAAGAAGCGGCAAGAAACTCGGGGCCATTCTTTTTATATAGATGTTTTTACAATGTTTTTACTTAGGTACTACAAATATTAGCTCCAGTGTGTTGCCTTACAGAAGAGAACATAATAATGGTATCAGTAGGGCAAGACACGCTACACTTTGACATCTTAGTACACGAGTAGATAGATCCTGGAGTGATCAGTCCCAAGCTGTTTTATCCTCCAAGTAATCCGAAATTTTGTAATAACCTTTTTTACAGAGTTTAGTTTTAATAGTAATTTTAAACTTATTAATAGGCAAATCTCGGATAACATTGGGAACTTTATTATAGAATCGTATACATTGTTCCATAAAAGAATGACTTATTCTGTGGAGACGCGTTACATGTACGGATAGCTTGTGCTTATTTCGCGTGTTGATGGAATGAGCATCACTCCTTTTATCAAAACTGCTAATGTTTTTCTTTACATACATTAGATTTTCATAGATAAACTGAGAGACAACAGTTAGTTTTGTTGACTTTGACTTTGATCAATTGCAGACATAACTGTCAGCTGACATTGGTTCACATCTGTCACTTTAGATACAATTAAATCTCTGGATTGGTCTACACTGTCTCTAAAGTGTTTTAGTCGCACTAGGGCTCTCAGGCGTGGAGCAGCGAATACGGGTTCATAATCATAAAAAACGTGTAATTTTTTATTTTACTTTTCTACCGACTTCCAAGGAAAAGCAGGAGGTACTCAATTCGAATGTATTTTTTAAGACGCGGTCCAACCCCAATTTTAAAATAATTTACGATGCTTAACGTAAGGTTGAAAATCGCTTGGTAGATTGGACGATGTAATGCGAAAATGCGTTAATCTTGTACGTTTTCTTTATATTTTTCGATATATACTAACACAATTGAAAAAACTGCTGGTTATTACTTCAGTACTATACGTTGGCTAAGTATAACCTAAAAAAATATAGTGTTATCGCTGAAAATTCTGACAGTTTGGACGTGAAAGTTTATTTTTGTGGACCTATTCAAGATTTATTTCTGCTGAAAGAGAGTTATATTTATGAATTCTATTCGGTTATTACTCTTTTCCTATTCCTTTTCTAACCTGTGTATTTTTTTCATAATAAACTATCCATCTGTTTTGTTACACTAGGTGTTTAAAAATTCTGCTTTTTCTTTAGTCAGGGTACGAGCGCGCCTTAAGGTTTTTGCCTCATAACTTTCGACTGGGTGAACCGATTCTCAATTTTTTTTATTATACTATTCTTTATATAAATATAATTCATCATTATTAAAAAAACCTGTCATTACATTACATCACCCTCGACTGTATTTGTGCGTGTTCACTTTCACAATAGAAATCGTGATACCCGTGGAACGAAACAACGTAATTCATTTGAAGGAGTAGGCCTTCTGTAAATTAATAAAGAAATAATATTCCATAGACACTTACAATAGTATGCCTGGTCATGTGTCCGTTGTATGCATCTTGATCCAAAAACCCTTTAAAACACTCGGTACACTTAAACACTGAATGTTTATAATTATCACTTTCTTGCCTCTTCTGTATCTCCGCCATTTGCTCGTCCACCGTCAAATCGGTCACCGTAAAAAGAGTTTCATTTAAATCCTGATTGAGAAAAGGTTTCCTCCGTCTATCTATTTTAGGCTCCACTGCTTTCTTTTCCAGTTTTTTGCGCACTTTTTTCACAGACTCCTTCTTTTCCTTCTGTTTCTTCTTTTTCTTTCTTGTCACTTCTAGAGGTAAGCTATCGTCGGACTCGAAGTGTTTGTCCGCAGTGAATGTTGTGTCGTTTTCATCGTCGACATCGTTGAATTCATCATAGTCTTTGATGTCATCGCAATCTTTGATGTCATCGCAATCTTTGATTTCATCGTGGTCATTGATTTCATCGTAGGCTTTGATTTCATCGTAGTCTTTGATCTCATCAGCGAATATTTCATCGTTTTTATCATCAATGTACATATTATCCTCATCTTTTATGCCTATCTTTACATCTATGGTGTCTTGTGTTAATTCTGTTTGTTCCGTGACAGTTTGATCAGGTTCGGAGTATTCAATAAGTAAGTCGCAGTGGTCGGGGGTGTTGTGAGCAGGCCGCAGAGGTGATGTCAAGTTGTTACTGTCCCGGTTTATGGCTTTAAGTGTGTCTGCTGTCAGCTGAAAGTATATAAAGATCTTATTAGACGTATGTATTATGTGTTTCCCAATCACCACTAAAGTCAAAGACATTCAATCTAGGCATCAAAGACACGCACACAATGCACTCTAAAGACTCTACCGCTGCGTTACAAAATAAAAAAAGAAATAAAAAGAGCCTACCGAGAAGAAGCGGCAAAAAACTCGGGGCCATTCTTTTTATATAGATGTTTACAATTTTTCTACTTAGGTACTACAAATATTACATTTTATGGGTGGCAGAGTGACAGCTTGCCAGAAGTGGAGTATTCCAAGCATCTTTATGTTCTGTATTCGGACTTTATAATGTGCTTTTTTTATTAAAACGTTTTTAGAGTCAACGTTAATTTTCCCTCTGAGAGCTCAGTTATGTGTTTTGAGATTTTATTGTAAAAACGCACACAATTCCCTAGGAATTACTTATTAGTCTTCGCAAGTCTTAAACTAGGTACAGCTATACTCTTCTTATTCCTAGTATTAAAAGGGTGGTGACCACTGTTAAACTTATATGTTATTGTACACAGTATAAATTATCAAGTAATTTTCTGATAAATGTAATTTGTATTATGGTCTTGAATTCTGTTTTAATTTATATAAAAGGGTTCTATTTGTTAGCAACACATAAAGGATACCAAAATCTATAAACAAAGAATAATCGGCTAAAAAAAGAAGTGACGGATCTCACAGGGGATGAAAACTTTCAAACATGTATTTGGACTTATTTATTGGATTTTACTATATACTTTAACGCGGAGCAATAGTTAGTCACAAGATCGATGCTAGAAGTTGAATGTGAATGAAAACACTCAAGACAACTTGCCGAATATAACATTCTGAACACTACTGGCTACATTTATCGTAGAACAACACATCGGCTACTTTTGTTCCTCGACTCACATACGCTACATTAATTGCAGAATAACTAGGCTACTTTTATCCTAGAATAACACACAGGCTACTTTTATCCTAGAATAACACACAGGCTACTTTTATCCTAGAATAACACACAGGCTACTTTTATCCTAGAATAACACACAGGCTATTTTTATCCTAGAATAACACACAGGCTACTTTTATCCTAGAATAACACACAGGCTATTTTTATCCTAGAATAACACACAGGCTACTTTTATCCTAGAATAACACACAGGCTACTTTTATCCTAGAATAACACACAGACTACTTTTATCCTAGAATAACACACAGGCTACTTTTATCCTAGAATAACACACAGACTACTTTTATCCTAGAATAACACACAGGCTACTTTTATCCTATAATAACACACATACTACTTTTATCCTAGAATAACACACAGGCTACTTTTATCCTAGAATAACACACAGGCTACTTTTATCCTAGAATAACACACAGGCTACTTTTATCCTAGAATAACACACAGGCTGCTTTTATCCTAGAATAACACACAGGCTACTTTTATCCTTGAATAACACACAGGCTACTTTTATCCTATAATAACACACATGCTATTTTTATCCTAGAATAACAAAAAGGCTACTTTTATCCTAGAATAACACACAGGCTACTTTTATCCTAGAATAACACACAGGCTACTTTTAATACCGGAAAATGTTACTTGGCGATAATAACAAATTGTACTGTACATACCACATTTTGTTTGTTTAGTATTTCTAGCATGAGCGCGTGTGCTCTAAGGGACCTAGTTCGGAAACTGTCGAAGTTTACAAGTCTCCGCGCGCATTCGGAACATAGCTTCCGCGGCAGGCGGTCGTCTTCGTTCATCTGGAATAGTCACAAACATATAATTATCACACCATTGTTCTAAAAAAAAACAAATTATTCATAACTTTACGTTGGAAAGTAAATAGGCTTGCGTTTGACTGCCATCACGCCTGATGTTAAGCGATGATGCGGTCTACGTTGGAGCACGCTTGCCTAGAAGGAACCGATTCACTCGTGATTTGAAGACACCTTTTTTTTTTTTTTTAATTTCCACACAAAGGTCTTCAGGTCCCAAACTAAGCATAGCCTCTACTATGGTGACCTGATGACTGATATACATACTTAAATACATATACACACCCAGACACAGATAAAACAGACATGTTCATGCACACAAATGTTTGACCAGTCCGGGGATCGAACCCGGGACCAGCGGCTCAGAAGGCAGGGGTGCTACCAACTGCGCCAACCGGCCTGTCAACCTAGATTGTAACCTTCGGGGATCACCCATTCCGGCAGTTTTTTTTTATGACCGATCGCTCACTTGATGTTAAAAGATTGGCCACACTTGCACTGGATGCGATCTGTGGTCTGCGTTCACAGTTTACACAATTATGGTGTACATGCTACAGTTTATAATATGTAGTAGTTTTTACACCCCTCGTTTCACCCCCTTAAGTCATCCCTGACAAACATATTGAAAGCATCACTATTTATGCTACGTATGTAAAACACTTTCTCAATCATCATACAGTCTTTCCACATTACTGATCTCTTACCATGGATATGTTGCTTCTAGATTAAAATATGAATTTTGTTTTTTGGGTAATGCTACAAATTCGGACCGAGTGTTTAGATGTCAAAAAAGATGCATCCGCGCTATGTGTGGCTTAAGACGCGGTCCAACCCCAATTTTAAAATAATTTACGATGCTTTACGTAAGGTTGAAAATCGCACGTTATATTGAACGATGTCATGCGAAATAGCATTAATTTTGTACATTTTCTTAATATATTTCGATATATACTAACACAATTGAAAAAACTGCTGGTTACTAATTTAGTACTATATGTTGACTATGTATCACTTAATAAAAAATATAGTGTTATCGCTGAAAATTCTGAGAGTTGGGACGTCAAAGTTTATTTTTATGGACCTATTCAGGATTTTTTTCTGCAGAGAGCAAGTACTATTTAGGAATTCTGTTCGGTTATTACTCTTTACCTGTTTCTTTTCTAAACTAAGTAATTTTTTCATACAATATTATGGATCTGTTTCGTTACACTAGATGTTTAAAGATTATGCTTTTTACTAATATCAGGATACGAGCGCGCCTTAAAAAGTAATGAAAGCTGTCGTCCTCACTTTAAAAATTTGAAAATACTGACTCTTCCTTCATTACACATATACGGGGTAATTCTTTTTGTCAAGCAACATCCTGTCTTTTACAAAACTGTGACTAGATCCCGAAATCGAACTCATCTGTATTCCGTTGATGACTAATTATTAAAACTGCTTTGTATGCGAAAAGTGACCTTGCTATGGCGCCTAAAATATACAATAAAGTTCCAAAATATATAAAAGATTCCAAACATATAACCGAATTTAAACAAAAAATGTCTTTACTTGGTTGACCATACATTTTATTCTTTGAAAGATTATCTGCAATTACAATGACTAATTTATTTATTTTGACCGTCAATGTCGGGTTGAATACAATTATATGTACCTACTGTGCCTTCCTAAAAATAATGAGAATAACAAGATATTTTTTTTGCTGTGATGTAATTATTGACAAACGAGCCATATATTATTGACATCGTTTAATTTAATGACAATTTACCGATTAAATTTATTCTCCACAAATTCTACAATGTTTTAATTTTCATCATCATCATCATCATCTCAGCCGTAGGACGTCCACTGCTGAACATATGCCTCCTCCATGATTTTCCAAAAGGACCGGTTGGAAGCGGCCTGCATCCAACGTCGTCCTGCGACCTTCCTCAGGTCGTCTGTCCACCGTGTCGGTGGACGACCTACGCTGCGCTTGCCGGTCCGTGGTCTCCACTCCAGAACCTTTCGGCCCCATCGGCCATCTGTTCTGCGTGCTATGTGCCCTGCCCACTGCCACTTCAACTGACTAATCTTCTGGGCTATGTCGGTGACTTTCATTCTTCGACGGATCTCCTCATTTCTGATTTGATCACGTAGAGAAACCCCGAGCATAGCCCTCTCCATAGCTCGTTGTGAGACTTTGAGCTAACTGACTTTTGTTTTAATTTTACTAATCCATATAGTTATTTACACCTAGGTTTTTTTACTTAACATTTGTACGCTTAAAGCAGATCACAGCATGTACCTACAATAATCTATTTTAAGATCATGTCTTACCTGTGTATCACAAACAAATAATTTGAATGTGAATTTATTTTAAATTACCTATCCAGTTATCAATTTTCATCACTGTAGCTTCTAAACCAAAGAACTTTTGAAATAAAAAATCAGCCCCCGTTTCACCCCCATAAGTCATCCCTGTCAATAAATATTTAAATCATTCTGTCATCACTTTAAACTGTCCAAATTAACACCACTGTATGTTCGAAAACAAAAACTTTCCATACAAACTTTCACTTTTACATTTCACCCTCTTAATTAGTCCAACATTTTTTATTTTGAATGACCTATCCAAATACAAATTTTCACAACTATGCGTTCAAAAACAAAAGAGTTTCATACAAACGTTTTCACCCCTATTTACCCCTGTAGGGGTAGAATTTGGAAAAACCCATTCTTAGTACACCTCTACGCATCAAGGACAATACACCCTCCAATTAAGTCTCTACGATCAGTGGTTTAGGCTGTGCGTTGTCTGTCAGTCAGTCAGGACATCTTTTATTCTTGTGTATATATATACAAGAATTGCTCGTTTAAAAGTGTTAGGTTCCTTGCTTTAACTGTAAATCTCCTTGTAGTGTTGTATGTCAAAAATAAACTTATTTTCATTCCCTTATCCCCTCGTGGAGTACAAACTACCGTTTCGAGAGACAATATCATGTACTGCGGTATACACTTACAGAGAGGCCGGTGAGCCGCTCAAACGGTTGGTCCAATTTGTAAAGTCCCATCGAAAACAATCTATGCTCCATCACGAGGCACATTCTGCACGCCTGAAATGTTAAAAGAAAAGAAATTAATATTGTTAAACAAAACACGAAAAGTTAATATACACCTAATTTATATAATTACCAAAAAAAAAACAGCACTATATGCTGCTGGTACTTAATACATACATGGGAAGAATATTTAAAACTACTTTAAAAAAAAATCCCACATAATCATCAATATTTGGTCAAACGTCTAGATTGATTCACACCTACAAATTTTATTCTAGGCATTTCCACTATTCATTAAGATATACTGCGCGCGGTTTATGCATGAAACTTAACACCCCTACATAGAAATGTATCATTCATAATCATAACATTCGGCAAACTCGCGTCCTAGCTCGTTATTCATTCTGTGCGCTCGGGCATTCTCGCAAGACCTGGCCACCGGACCAACCCCGCACCCTCCGCCCTGCCACCGCGCGGCCTTTGTTTCTTCCGAAAACGAACGAACGAAAGCCGAAAGGCGACAATCTCTTTCACACCGAACGCTCGGGTGGGGGTGTAAGAAAGAGTAAGAGAGATATTTTTTCACTGACGCGAATCATGTGTATTCATTAATAAGTTGTACATAGGCATGTAGTATTGTTGTTAAGATGGTGTCCATACTTTTAGATGGAATTTTCGAAAACTTTAACAATTAATAATTATTTCACTGTGAAGTAATAAAAAATTTTGACCTACATATCTACAATGTATTAACACTTTTGTACCGCCCATTTTTTTTTTGGTAATTATACAAATAGGGTGTATAGGGTGTTCAGTAAATAATGTATAACCTCGCAGGAGCTTGTGGGGCGTCGTAGCTAATTATAAAAAAAATATTCTGCGAATAGTAAACATCGCGAGCACACAGTCTTATTAGTGGCTATTGTTCGCAGTACTTCACAACTAATTATGTCGGCAACCACTCGACCAATCATGCTCATATCCGAAATTCCTCTTTAAAGTCAAGTACCTAATGTGTGTACCAAATTTTATCTAAATCAGGCGGTAAATAGCGCCGCAGCAAACTTCCCCCCTTTTTTTAGGAAAATTACTCCCCCACTCAAAATCGCCGACGACAATAAAATTATATTGAATAGTAGAACCTGCATGCCAAGTTTCGTCAAGTTTGTTTGAAAAATGCGACCTCTACATGAAGACCAACATACAACCTAACAAACATACGGACAAGTGAAACTCAATTTGGCCAGTTAACGCAGACGCATCGCTTGCTCGGTCAATAAAAAATGTATCCGCAGCAGCCTGTAGAAAAAAATACTTTTTGATAATGTACGGAATTTGATGCCTTCGTTCACATCATTGTGGCTTCGTTCACAACTACAAAACGATAACCAAAGTATTTTATCGGGGCATAATCGTTAATGTTTGCTATTGAACATCGCAAAATATTTTTAGATTTAATATTTCTGCAAGAGTTTTTTTTTATGTATTGCAGGACCTTTTTTCGTGCGTTCCGTACGACTACCCAAGACAAAATATCTCCAGGACATTTGCTATACAAACTGCGAAAACTAATCTTTGTTTGAATTCCCCATTCTCAAGCATCTGTCGTACATACAATGAGACTAATGGTTCCGTCAAATACTTACGATATATTCCACAACACATATGATGTATAGATATATAAATAAATAAAAAAAAATATATATAAAAAAACTATGACTAAAGTACAAGTACAATTTGAAAAATTTAATAAGTACAGACTTCCATTCTATTCAGTTATTGGAGTGTAACTCAAAAACTACTGGACCTAATTTGATGAAATATTATATGGAACCACACGGGAAGCACCAGCTTTCAAACTTTAAAAAAAAATAGATTTGAGAATCGGTTCACCCAGCCGAAAGTTATGAGGTAACAAACATTTAAAAATAAGAGTCGAATTGAGTAACTTCTCCTTTTTTTGGAAGTCGGTAGATAAGTCATCGACTTATAGACCCTGCATAAGACCTATTTAGAAAAAAACTATTTCGGGTACACGTCGAGCATTCTCAGACTTCAATCTCACAAATTAAAAGTCATCATCATCAGCCGGAAGACGTCCACTGCTGAACATATGCCTCCCCAGAACGCCACTTGGACCGGCTACTCGCTTCCTGCATCCAGCGATTCCCCGCGGTACTGACGAGTTTGTCGGTCCACCTAGCGGGGGGTCGGCCTACACATCGTCTTCCGGTGCGTGGTCGCCACTCGAGAACCTTTCTTCCCCATCGGTTATCGGTTCTGCGAGCGATGTGGCCTGCCCATTGCCACTTCGACTTGCTATTATGTTACATACTTGATAATATGTTTTAATATACTGTACTGTGTTTTAATATAATTACTTACTGTCTTAACACTGTTTTTTTAAACGCTGAATTATAATAATATTAATTTATTTCATAATTTTAGCACTTTTGAACTTATATAATACTAGCAAACCCTGCGAACTCCGTTTCGCCACCAGATGGCTTCGTTTTATGTAACATTTCGTTTGGCGCCATCTACTTAAAATATTGGTTTGTAGTACATGCTATGTATCAGAGATGGCGCTGTATGTGAAAAAAGATTGTCCCGCTTTTCTTTTTAAATTTTTCCTGAATTTTCTTTACTATAAACCTCACGGAGCCCGAGACCTTTCCAACGAATGCAAAACCGTGGAAATCGGTTCGTGCGTTCTGGAGTTATAGCGTCAGGAAGGAAAACCCGACTTATTTTTATATAGTAGATGGCTAGAATGTTACACAAAAAATGTTTGATGTGTCTGTCGCCGAACTAGGCTCATCGCCTGTGTTTCAGCATACAGCGCCCTCCCCCTATTTTATCTCATGAAGCTAGCCTCGTATTAATTACTAATAATCTTAAATCTGAGGCATATAATTAACAATGTAAGTACACTAAACTTAAATAGATTAAAACATTAAATACCAAACATTTTGAAAAACAGTTAAAAATGTTGTTTGCCTGTAATTGGTGCACATAACAGAATTATGAGGTAGAATTATACCTCGTGTAATAACTAGTGCAAATGTTTAATATGTGTACTGTTGGCATATCTAATTAACAGGTACACTAAAATAAAATAAACTTGAGATTCTGAACCTGAGATTTTTAAATGACCCCCAACTTATGATTTGGGTGGCCTCTTCGCTTTGGGAGGGAGCCCCGTGGCCCAACAGTCACTCAACCCCTATAACCCCTACAAATGCGTAGAACTATAGCTTCTCTAAGCGTTTTCTACCGGTTGTTTCATGGCGAATGTTCTGAAGAGCTCTTTAATCTTATTCCTTCCTCACCATTCCGATCCCGAACTACTCGTCCCGGCCTAGCATTGCATCCATATACTGTTCAGAACTTCTTACCACGAACAATTCCTACCTCTGTCGTGTAAGTAAATTGTGAAAATGCTCTGCCCGGGGTACGTATTTCCTTGCAGCTATGACCCTATCTTTCAAGTATTAAATTTGTAACCATATCGCATGACGTTTGACTTTTTCTTGGGCCTTTTTAATACAAAAGTGTACGCTATTCATCTTCTTACATGCTCTTAAGATTGAACAGTGCTATCAGCATGAAACATGACTTCTTCGTCTGATGAGTTGTCCGGTTGATAAAGGAGTTTAATCAAGCCCGATCTCAAAAATCGGCGGATATTCGAGCGGCGGATTGACGAGCGAGTACTGTACATACAAATAAACTAAATTGAAGTATCTGTATGTAATTTCGATATAACATTATTTTTCACTAAATAAATATGAAAGTATATACGGTACTTTTTAACCGACTTCAAAAAAGGAGGAGGTACGACTGCATGATATTTTTTATTTTATTTGATTTTCATCAAATTCGGTCAAGCGATTTTTGAGTTACCCTTCAATAACTGAAAAATGTTTCGCCTATCTTGATGATATCGTAATCGATGGTGAATGACAATCAATCTCGTAAAAAAATCAAAACCACCAAAAAATCTTTACAAAAAATAGTTTCTCTGTCTGGATCGGATAATTTTTGAAATGGCTGGACCGATTATGATGGGACTTTGACTGGCAAATCGCTGATGTTATAAGTAGTAACTTAGGCTACTTACATTACAAAAAGATCAATTATTTTTCAAGTTCAGCACATACAAATTAAACCCCATCACCCCACGAGGCCCCGCGAGCGAAGCCGCAAAAATATCAACTAGCAAATAATACATACCTGTACAGTTAGGCTCCCATATTCAAACGTTTTAGGAAATTCCTGAAACATGAAAAAACTTAGTAAATTCAAAGCGCCTCTAATTTTTTAAACTACAGTAATTAGCACAAATCTTGAGTCATCATCATCATCATCTCAGCCGTAGGACGTTTACTGCTGAACAAAAGCCTCCCCCATGATTTTCCAAAAGGACCGGTTGGAAGCGGCCTGCATCCAACGTCGTCCTGCGACCATCCTCAGGTCGTCTGTCCACCGTGTCGGTGGACGACCTACGCTGCGCTTGCCGGTCCGTGGTCTCCACTCCAGAACCTTTCGGCCCCATCGGCCATCTGTTCTGCGTGCTATGTGCCCTGCCCACTGCCACTTCAACTGGCTAATCTTCTGGGCTATGTCGGTGACTTTCGTTCTTATAGTATATATTTGTAGTAATATATAATTAAAAATATTATTATACAATCTTGAGTAAGGAGCGTCAAAAAATAATATTTTTAAGTCTCCACAACACATATTTGTTTTTATGTCAGCAAACAGTAATGTTCGCAATACTGGGGCCTTACTATGAGCTCTTAAAGCAGGACTTCTAGACAACTGCCCGGTTTATTCGTTCCATGACAACTTTAAAGCAGACCTGCTCAGGCATACTATTCAAGAACCGCAGTAAAACCGTTCACCTGGTTTTATTGTATGAACTCTCGTTAACATGTCGCTCTAAATCCACTCAGTTTATCAGCTTACAAACGTCTAGGCGTCTGCAATGTTGGTTATAGTAAATTGTTAGAATGCCAGAGACAATCCGTTCACCTTTGAGAAAACAATATTCAAACAGTTCACCTAAATGAGCGTCATGGTATGATTTCATTCAAAACTGTTTATGGCAGGTTTAAGAACTGCACGGAACTTGCATGGTTTTTACGAAGCTGATAGTAAGGCCCCTGTATTCTGGTTTGTAGGGTACGGGTGCCGGTGCCATTATTCACATGAGACTTGACAACTTAATATCGCCTTGAAACTATCACGTAACCAGCATACTCGTAGCTGCGACTGTCGCAGAGGTCATCAACAAAGAATTCACACTTGGCTATTTATTGTTTTCCTTTGAGGTTTTGTTAAAATAAAGACAGTGCAATGTAATAGTAAGAGTAGGATAGATAGTATCTTGTTGTTTGTTCTCTCTCTCTCTGTCTTTTGATGTAATGTGTCATGGCGGTTCCTTCTTGTAACTGAACGACTGTGTGCTTATAAATAAAAACTTATCGTATTAAATTAAGCCTATATTTCATCTGGTTTCTACTATAATCAGTCCACTAATATTATAAATGTGAAAGTTTGGATGGATGGATTATGGATTGGTTTGTTACTCGTTCACGCTCAAACGGCTGGGGAAATTTTTGATGAAATTAGGTATGGAGGTAGATGAGGCGCTGGATTAACACATAGGATACTTTTCATCATCACCATCATCCATCACCACGCGGGTGAAACCGCAGGGCGGTAACATCAGTCTAGCGGTCTTGAATCGATACTTTCGTCTAAGCCCTTGATAAGCAGTTTTAAGGTGTTTTAAAAGCCTACGTTTTACCAGATATGTTTTTGGTCTCATGTTATTTTGTGCATTATGTGTATCAAACCCAGTACCTCGAGGTTCCAAAATGGCATTTCCACCATTACACCAAAATCAAGTAAGAAGAGCCGCTGGCGTGTGAGCTAGCGTTTAATGTTCTTATGCCCCTTTCCTCGTTTTGGAGCTTCTTGCAAAGATCTTATTTAATTTAATATTTCATTATTTTGACATGTTTTAATTGATATTGGTATAATTTTATTAAGCTATAGCATAGCTTCTATCGCGGGCCTTGAGAGGGCGGGCGTGGAGACCGAATCCATAAATTCCGTAACGAAAATAACCTAACACCCCCCACTCCGACTCCATCTATCGATGAATAGCAGAACTTTTAATGACTTTTTGAAATATCACGCTTGTCTCTTTAGTTCAGCAACTCGCCTCTAGATGGCATTGGTTAAATAACTATAATTGCATAAGTTGATAAAAACAGCTATGCAATAGCTTTACCGCGGCAGTCTCCGAATGCCACGTCTTTTTTTGTTTTGATTAAGTTTAAATTCATTTATTTTGGTTTGATTTAGTATTATATAATTAAATTGGATTTTAGGCAATTTAATTCAATAATCAATTAATTTAATAATTAACTATTCAATTTATGATGTAGTTATATATTATTAGATGTAAGAAATGGATTTATAATCTAAAATAAATGATCGATTGATTATTTCACAATATTTTTAAAATTTTAGAGAGAAAATGTACACACATCCTCGGATAGGGTTCGAACCCGCGTATTAAGACAATCCATGCCAAACGCCATGACCACTCTTCTTCTGAAAGTGCCTCTCCAACTAGTGGAGGTTAGCGATTAGCGTGGCACAGTCCTTCTTGTTTCTTGTTTCAGCGGAACGACTCAAACGCCCCTGATATTCCAGTCTCGGATATTCCACAACCACAACTTCTTTCTTTTCTCCACTTTTCTTTTTCCAACAATTTTACTCATAAACGAATGACCACTAGTGCATGCGAGTGATTTGTGTAACAGTGGTAGGGGTGCTGTAAACGCAACAGAAAGAGGGTAGATCGTTTCGTTATTTCTTAGTGTCGCCCACACACATAGAGTTCAGTTTACTCGTGACCATAGCGCTTACAACAGTGCCGAAATGGTACAATCATCCTCGGATTTCTCCAAAGAAAATCAACGCGTCAATGTGGAAAGGAAAAAAAGCAATACGGCGCGACGTATAACACCAAGCACGTGGGGCGAGCTGAATCAGGTAACCTTCAATTATCATTGTCATCCATGACCACGCGAGTAAAATCGTGAGGTACACCTTGTATAATATAAAACAAAGAATAATAACCTGAGATATGAGCGGCACCGCCCCCCCTCGCACCTTCCTCAAGCCGTTCCTGGTTACATAGAGGTCGTCTGCGAGGAAATGCTCAGAGCATACTGCACTACGCTCCCTCGGGTGCCACCTCTCCTTGCGAAGAGCTTTCAGCCAGGTAGCACGTTGAGAGGGAGACGTTGGGAAACTGAAACAGACAATTAATATTTATTGACCGAGCGAGCGAAGCGTCTCTGCTTAAGAGTGAGGCCCCATTATTGATACGTTGCGATGCGTTGAGGCGTCAACACTGCGACGTTTTACATACATATTTTGTGATATGCCCCATTAGTAGTGTGATTCAACGGATAGATGGACTAGAGACGAGGGACAGGAACCCTCTCTCCCACCCCTCATCTCTTGTCCGTTGATGCGCTGCGCTGTGGAGCTCCGGTGCGACGACGGAACGCGTTCAAACTGCTAAAGTGTTGCTTGTAAGTTTTTTCAGCGGTTGCATATTAAAAGCAATAAAAGAACATGTTTGCATCGATTCATTATGAAGGCTGAACTGAGAAGCTTCGCTGCGATTGCGACGGCGTGCGTACCTTCTCGCCTTGCGACGTCGTGCATAGATGCAACGCAGGTGTGACATACAATGCATTGAACCATTGCATCCAATTCAAATTAACAGCTTGGTCCATCTCTACATTTCCGGAGAGGTTCCAACTTATGTCCAAAAGGACCGGAACCAGTGATCCCGTTACCATTCAGCCAAATCCGAGCATGGATACGTGACACAACCAAAAGGAAACATCAAGACTACTGGGCAAGTATCACAGATTGCAGACAATCTAAAGAGGCCTTCCCGAAGCTCAACTCGAAGTACTCTAGAAAACTCCGCAATCTGAAACGTGACAAACTACGACGAATGGTCGGTCTTGTCACGGGACACTGCTCACTAAACAAACACCTGTTTATGTAAGGTGTTACAGACAGCCCCCTGTGCCGAGGGTGCCTGGAGGCAGATGAAACGGCCGCGCACGTCATCCTGAAGTGCAGCAGCGTGGCGTCACAACGGGCAGAACACCTCGGAACACCGAGGACCGTCCAGGAGGCCTGCACCGGCATCAGCGAGTTGCTGGCCTTCTTCGACGACATCGGGTGGCTGGACTAACGCGCACCACTCGACATCACGCACAAAGTGCCGCATCAAGGCGGCATGGGTGCGCAAAATAGCCCGCCGACCAAGTACCAAGTAAGTACCATCTCTACATTGACAAAGGTGAAAACTCGGATTTACAAATGAACAGCTTGGTCCATACAAAATACAATACAATACAAAAATTCTTTATTGATAACCAATCATAAAAGAAAAACGTAATACAATAATAAGCACTACAGTAGATTGGACAATTGGCGGCCTTATCGCTATAGCAATCTCTTACAGGCAACCTTGCATGGAGAGGATTCTTAATAATAATGCGGTAGTAGATGGTAAAATAGACATTTTTATCTTGGAATTAAGTGCTAATAGATAATTAAAATAAATAAATTAATATAAATAAAATTAAATAATTATAAACTAATACATACCTACTATTAAAATATAAACATAAATACAATATTTTAATACATAATAATCATTTAAAGTAAAATATAATTCAGTAGTTATTTGATAAATATTGCTTCTTCACCATATCTTTGAAAGACGAAATTGACTTTGCTTGCCTTATACTGACAGGAAGCTCATTCCATAGGTGGACAGCATGTTTAGTAAATGACTTACTATAATACATTGATGACGCCACAGGTGTATTCAATTGCAGTGTGTTTGTGGAACGAAGGGAGAGGGTATGTGTAAGATGAAGGAACTGAAAATGCTCCTTGAGGTAATGAGCTTGGTCCATCTCTACTTTGACTATTGTGCAACTCAGTTTCACCAAAAT
Source organism: Selenia dentaria (assembly GCA_917880725.1). Classification (NCBI taxonomy): domain Eukaryota; kingdom Metazoa; phylum Arthropoda; class Insecta; order Lepidoptera; family Geometridae; genus Selenia; species Selenia dentaria. Next base: position 15,543,780 of record OU862903.1, read on the forward strand.
GAACAGGTTGGTCTATCTCTACATTGACAAATGCGTAAACTTGGATTAACAAATGAACAGCTTGGTCCATCTCTACTTTGACTATTGTGCAACTCAGTTTCACCAAAATGAACAGGTTGGTCTATCTCTACATTGACAAATGCGTAAACTTGGATTAACAAATGAACAGCTTGGTCCATCTCTACTTTGAATATTGTACAACTCATTTTCACCAAAATGAACAGGTTCGTCCATCACTACATTGACAAAGGTGCAAACTTCGATTTACAAATGAACAGCTTGGTCCATCTCTACAATGACAAAGGTGCAAACTTGGATTTACTAATGAACAGCTTGGTCCATCTCTACATTGATAAAGGTGCAAACTTGGATTTACAAATGAACAGCTTGGTCCATCTCTCAGTTTCACCAAAATTAACAGGTTAGTCCATCTCTTCATTGACAAAGATGCACACTTGGATTTACAAATGAACAGCTTGGTCCATCTCTACTTTGACTATTGTGCAACTCAGTTTCACCAATATGAACAGGTTAGTCTATCTCTACATTGACAAAGGTGCAAACTTGGATTTACAAATGAACAGCTTGGTCCATCTCTACTTTGACTATTGTGCAACTCAGTTTCACCAAAATTAACAGGTTAGTCCATCTCTACATTGACAAAGATGCACACTTGGATTTACAAATGAACAGCTTGGTCCATCTCTACTTTGACTATTGTGCAACTCAGTTTCACCAAAATTAACAGGTTAGTCCATCTCTACATTGACAAAGATGCACACTTGGATTTACAAATGAACAGCTTGGTCCATCTCTACTTTGACTATTGTGCAACTCAGTTTCACCAAAATTAACAGGTTAGTCCATCTCTACATTGACAAAGATGCACACTTGGATTTACAAATGAACAGCTTGGTCCATCTCTACTTTGACTAATGTGCAACTCAGTTTCACCAAAATTAACAGGTTCGTCCATCTCTACATTGACAAAGCTGCAAGCTCTGTTTACAAAAAACAGATTGGTCCATAATTACATGTTAACCCGGCAAACACTCATGTCTATCATCCAGTCGTTATTACTCCAATCAGTGTTCGGGCAGTACTGATGCCCATCATTAAGGAGAGTGATAGACTCCGAACATTGGTCAGTGTAATAATGACTATGATAAATGATAGATGTGAGTGTTTGCCGGTTTTACCATTTAACTACGAGTTCTCACGGATGTTTTTATGACAATAATAATGACTAGGTGATAGATTTGAATGTTTGCAGGTTTATCATTTAATTATTACTTCATCAGTCAAACAACCCAGACACAATAGAAATTTCATTGTTACATTGACAATCAACTGGTGAGGGGTTATGAGTTCTCACGGAAGTCTTATGACAATATAATGTTGTTCGATCTCTACTTAGACAATGGTGCAATGAATTTTGGCAAAGGTTTTTCTTCTTGTTTGAAATTTTAGAGTTCATACAAGACAATACCCTATCATTAAGCCTACGATGCAATCAGTATGTCAGCTTGTTTACGTGTCTGTAGTGCCTTAAAAACCTGTATAATAAACAAGGCCACGATAATCCGTCTAAGCCCAAGCACCACTATAATTATATTTTTAGAAATAAATTATATGTATGATAGGAAATAGAAAATATTATGATCTGGCCAACTTCATCATTGGTAGTAGCTACACTAATAATAGCTGGAGTAGCGATTCGATTTAGAATACCTGAATAAATAATATTTCAGTTTAAATAAACTCTAGCTCTAGCTAGAATCAAATAAGAATCTAGCAGAGCAAATCCAGAAACTTACGCGTGAAACGTGATTCCTTGAGATTTTGAATTGTGTCTAGAGTCATTCTTGCAGCTAGGAACGCAGCACCGCATTTTAGATTGCTTTCAGAAGTAAGTAAATGAAGCCTTTACACAAAAACCCGCTCACGACTAGCGTACATAAATTATAACACAGCCAGACACTCTTTGAACACTGCGTAATATACTAATTTCAAAAGGCACTTGCAAATAACTTATCATTTTTAAACCAATAAGATTTTTAAAAAGACTATGTAATTATTTCAATATTTTTGTATCATACTTCGAAACTCAGAACAGAAGAAAAGAAACATCGGATCACATCACAACCAGAGACAGTGTGGCAAACATTGAAATTTTTTCCCCCCCTAAAACGACTTGAAAGCCCCCTAAAATGGCCTATAATCAGACTAAAACCCCCCTAACACACAGATTATATAAAAAAGGCAGTTTATTGGAAATTAGACAGTAACTGGTATAATTTGAATATCCTTAATAGTTATTAGTAATTTAAATGGCCACATTGACATGATCCCAGCGTCCTTATTCTGTGATTTCTGCCTGAACTGTACTTCGATTGTGCATTCATGAGGTGCGCCACACCATGTTTGATGCCATACCTGATACTAGCTACATAATATTTTATAAATAAGCAACGAAAATTTGGTTACCTATTAGTTCTATCATATCTATCTCATTCAAACCAACATGAAATGTGTTGGGATAGTAGTGCGGCTTGGTAGACAGGCTAGGTCGAAAGTTTCAGGCTGCTCGAAGGCTTTCAATATAGCCATATAACTGTTGTCTTAAGACAAACCAGTACCGACGACTTAACGTGTCTTCCGAAGCACCAATCCAACTCCTGATCGTAGCAAGCGCTGCTTAACTTTATTGAACGGTTAAGATCGCCCAGTCAAGCTGCGATGCGAGCGCTTCGTCTTGCAGATTTTTAAAGGTATGGTACAAGAGCCATTTATTCCCAACTCGGCGCAAACTTACGACGCAGGCGCAGGTCGTGACACACGGGAGCAATCACGAGGGCGCCACAGGGCTCCTTAGGAAAGTTAGTCGTTAATGTATTTTCTCAATAAGTCTAGCTTTGAAGCACAGTTATATAGTCATAGAATACACCTTGACTTAATTTCCTGTCCCCCTAAATAGCAGTCGAAACATTTTGGGCCCCTAAAAATCCCCCTTTGCGTGTACTTTCCCCCTAAATTCAGAGGGAAAACAACCAAGTTGGCTACACTGGCCACAGAACAAAGGTGCTTTCGTTTAGCTTATGAGGGCATTGGTGGCGTTGTCATTGATGGCTCATTTGTTAAAGCGTTCGTAAAACTCAAAAACTTTATTTTTGCCACTCTTTCCCACACCCTATTCGAACGCTGAACTAGGGCCTTAGTATCAGCTTCGTAAAAACCATGCAAGTTCCGTGCAGTTCTTAAACCTGACATAAACAGTTTTGAATGAAATCATACCATGACGCTCATTTTGTTTTATTTTAAATTGAATAAAATAAAGTCGAATTGAAAGAAATAAAATCGTTTTTAGCGAAAATAACGCTAAAAACGCTCACAAGGGGCGTTCGAATTGGGAATCTGTAGGTAGAAATGTCTTTCATGCCTCTTTTTATGGTAAAAAAGATGCAATTTTTGACCCACATCCGGAGCATAACTATTGTGATCGTTATTTGACAGCTATGTATTTGACAGCATAATCATGCGATTTTAGGTCTTATGGTCAGTTGAGCGTTCAAATAGGGTGTGGGCAAAAGTGGCAAAAATAACGTTTTTAAGCTTTACGAACGCCTTAACAAAAGAGCCATCAATGACAACGCCACCAATGCCCTCATAAGCTAAACGAACGCACCTTTGGACGCAAATTTTTCATTTGGCGAAAAACCAAGCTGTACGAGTCCATACAAAATACATTAAAAGTGGAAGTGCTAAGTAGGGGCGCGTTCAGAACCTCGGTGAGAATGCACTCCAAGTGCAACTTTTCGCACTAACGAACGCCACGTTCTGAACCGCAGGTTAGCTAAAGTAAAGCATTCGATTGTTCCAACTCGAGCGTTCCGAATCTCGGAGCGCCGCAACTTTTTAACCATCAAAATCGATCGGTAAACGGTTGCAACCCGCATCTGACATAATTTTGACCAATCAGCCTACAACAAACTTCTTCTCAAAGAAAATTAGGCTAGTCAAGTGATCTGTCAATGTCTAATTTGTCAGTCTGTTTGAGGTTATAAAACAACCGTGGCCGTTCCGTACCTCAGAGCGAGTTAGAAAACAACTAAACAACCGCACTCTGTGGTTCTGAACACCCCCCTGAGCCCGAGGTCAAGAATAAAAAAAATACCGATAAAATGGCGACAACACAACACAACGACAAACAAACCAAGGAATGAAATATTTGATTTTACAGCAAATAATAACTAAAAAGTGCTTTTTCCGTGTATTGTTATGACTTAACTTGTTGTTTTCTTTAATTTCCATTGAAAGTAAATTGTTACTGGCGTACCTTAGTCGCGCAATAACATAAAACAAATGTTAAGATTTTCTTGGCGATATTGTATGTATTCTCCAAAAGGAAATGAGGTGTAGCGTCCAAAATTGTTTGAACGACACGAAAAAAACTACCAAGACTCATGGAATTACGTTTCATCTGTAAGTAGCTCTATTTGTAAAATATAGTGACTGAATTTTCAGAAACCTGTAAAGTTCTATTGATATTCATTGCTAGTCCAAACAAACACCCATTGCAAATCATAACTTCATGGACTGTAGTGCAATGTGCCCGGTACCTGGTTTTGCTCTGCACTTGTCCCCCTGAGGTAGTATTTTAAACCTTATCACATGATGAGACTTGTAAATTTGAATAAACAGACAGATTCAGCTTCACCATGAATCTCATCTAGTTATGAAGAAGTCTTCTCTGGTAAATTGTCCCTGTGAAATGCTAACAACACTAGCATACCTTTACATGTCATAAAGAGTTGAATAAATCAAAACCTCCAGACAAATCTCTATATTTATTTATAGTCTATCACAGAGGTCTCCAAACTATGGCTTGCCCCACCAATCACCACCAATCCTGTCAGGGATAATTCAACTGATAATGGTTTGCAGTTGTGGAATAAATAAATAAATATACTTTTGTAAATTTCCAGAAGATTTTCATCAGTGAACTATACAAACCCACCTCACTTGCTGGCTAGTTTTGAAATAGATACATGTGCAAAATGCAATACTCAATATATCCTATATATTCAGTTTGCCAGAACTGTAATGCTTATACGATGAGGTCTCTAGATTTGCCCTTGGGGGGTTTGAGGAGCTACCTGTCTCTGGCCCCTAGTTTAAAAAGTTACGAGATCCCTGGTCTATCATTTTACGTGACACTGGCAAATTGTGGTGGCTCATCCACAAAAGCCACTAAGCAAGACTATTGCTAAGTTTGTATGTTTGTAGTCTGGTCTTTACTACAATATCTATATTATAAATAAAATAGTTTTGATAATTGGTCCACAAAGGGGGACGAAATCGGCTATCATACACTAAAAAAAATACAATTGAATACCTATATAACCTCTTCCTTTTTTGAAGTCGCTTAAAAAAATTGTCATGCAATGTCATTGAGTGATACGTTTATGATTATATTTGAAATTTATGAAACATTTAAGTTTTCTTAGTGCATCTCTCCCTATGTACCACAGGGTCAAGCTATAAAATTCTTCTGATAGTTTATGAAACTAGCACAACAGACACTGGCAGAGCTGTGACAACTAATAGCAGAAGCCATAATCTAAGAGCAGCAGGGCAGTTACGTATCTCAGTTATAATTAAATTTATGTCAGTTTTGACAACTTTAGTAGGCAAAAATGTTAGTTGATGACTGGAGCTGACAAAAGTTACATACAGCCATCATTTTCTAAGATTTCATTCAACATTTGATTGCATTCGAGATGTGGTGTTGGCGAAGGTTGCTACGTATACTTTGGACTGCTATGAGAACCAACGAGTCCATACTAAAAGATCTTAAAATCACCACACGGTTCTCCACTATCTGCCGACAATGAGTCCTCAGCTTCTTCGGACATATTATGCGGTCTCCAAAGCATTTTCTGGAGAAAGCCATTATTTTAGGAAAAATTGACGGTAGACGTGGTCAGGGCGCCTATAAGATGGTCTGACACGATTAAGAAGGCGGTGGGTGGTAGCATACACCGTGCGGTTCACACACAGTATGACCGCATCCAATGGAGACTGATTGTACATGGTCGCGATCCTCAGCAGTGAGGGAACGAGGAGAAGAGATGTCAGTTTTGACAACTTTAGTAGGCAAAAATGTTAGTTGATGACTGGAGCTGACAAAAGTGACATACAGCCATCATTTTCTAAGATTTCATTCAACATTTGATAGCAATAGAGATACATATAATAGCCCTGCTGAACTGAACATTTTTGGCCTTACTTATAAACAAAAGCAGGTGTTAGTGCTTTAAAAAGTAATATGTAATGTACTATAAAAATTAAAAGGGCTGCGATATCAATACGAAAGTATTTCTAAATAATGCTTCTTACTGTTGGATAGTACTGTCAAGGCTGTTCAATAGATGTCGCTCCCTCCCCGTAAGATAGTTAAAGTCAGATAGAGAGTTAAAATTCGATGCTCGGACCCGAACCTTCCCGAACCGAACGGGTTCGAATCCTGTCCGATGATGTGAATTTTTCTCTCTATAAATGTCAACATAATTTAGTTCTGCATACTATATAAAATTATTTTAGTAGAAAATTCTCGTGAGTTTGACACAAATTTATTTAATATCAAACCCGACTTTACTCGCGTAATTAGCCGACGATATTGACCTAGGTTTTGGGCATGTCTGATACCTATCCTCAGGGAGTACACCCATCTTGCAGCGTGCTGCATACCCGAAATCTAGGTCGATAACATCAGCTAATTACGCGAGTAAAGTCGATTACATATTAAATAACTAAAGTGAAATTAAATTAATGCATAAGTTCATGTAGCATTTGCAAATACGACCGCTAAAAACCCTATAAATAACTATTATAATGATTAATAATATGCTAAATATATCATTCCACACAAGCAACATGTAAATATGTACTAAGACTTCAAACTTTACACAGTGAAACAGGAAATTGAATCCTACAGCAAAAAATATAAATCATGATTTCATAAACACAAAAATAATTCTGTCAACTTCAAGGAATTAGTCAGTCTCCAATTTTGCGGATTGAAAAGACACAATATACGAAACTGGTGCACAGATTCGCTGATAAAGAATGAGAGATCACTCACTGAATCTAGTTCTTTAGATACAATGCAAAACCCTATTATCAAGAACAATCACCAATTAGCAAGATGTATATTTTTTTGTAAATTATTGCACAATATTGAACAGGGTGTTTTTTAATTAATTGTGGCCTTTGCACAATATTAATCTGTTGGGATCAGCAAGCCTCATTCGAGGCAAGTTTCATTCATAAATCTATTGTTATTTTTTGTCCTGATACGAACGAGTTAAACAGGGTGGTTTGAAATCGATAACTGGTCATTAATCCTTTGCGTCCCAGAGACGTACATAAATGTCAGTTTCATTCATAAATCTTTTGTTTTAATTATCACTATATAGGGATAGGATTATGGTGAAAAAAAACAGATTTATAAGAAAAAACCAATTAAAAAATATGTTTGCAGGTTCCCAAAAGACCCTACCCTCAGATCGGCATGGGTGGAAGCCCTTACTCCTGTTGGGACCAGCTGGGAGCCGAAAGAGCGCAGCACTGTCTGCTCTGAGCACTTCAGGAATGAAGACTTCTACCTCACCAAGACTGGATTGAGGAAGATCAAGAATGGCGCCGTGCCTGTTGTTGTCCAGGTCAGAATAAGCCTTAAAGGATTTGCCACATTGACTGCGGTCTGCAGTCAGGTTTAACTGATCGCAGCCCCACTATGTATAAACAATATTGTCGGTGTTTTAAATGTTTATCGGGACTTATCACGTATTAATTAATATAGGTAAAATTATGTACCTTTCGCTCGACGTTTCGACCATGTTACAGTGGCCGTGGTCAAAAAATGGTGATAAATCGCAGGGTTGTCACTACGACAGTCGTAGTGACAACCCTGCGATTTTTCAAGATCAAGTGTGGGTAGGAGAACAAAACACCCGCTCTTCTCACCGGACTCACCCGCAGTTTTCAGTCAGCTCGTGACCACGGCCATTGTAACATGGTCGAAACGTCGAGCGAAAGGTACATATTTTTACCTATATTAATTAATACGTGATAAGTCCCGATAAACATTTAAAACATGTGTTCAAATCGCGAAAGTTTAAAAATTACAATATTGTCGGTCTCTATATATTTTTATTTAATTTTTTTGTGGGGGCTTACAGCTATTTTAAGAACACATTAACAATATAGGTATGGAGGAGCTATTTACAAGCCTCTACAATTTGCAAGAAGTATAACAACACTAATTTATACATTATACTTGTAACAATTTATAAAATGAATACACAATCAACGGATATCCAGTGAAGTGGCGTAAGGCCCAGCTAAGGTTGTGCTTATTGACGCCACACTACACGAAAATAGATCGATGGTCGGGTGCGACTTGACAGCTTTTTTGAAGGCTAGTGTCGAACGCAATATGAATAAGTTTTGGCGATAGTTAGTGCGCGCGGAGGGAACGTGGAGCAGATTTCTGAGTTGACGAGTTTGGAGTTCAGATGGAACGTTTAACGATACTTTGGAGACAAGCTCCGGACAGTCAACTTTAGACTGTGCCAAGTAATCTACGGGTCTCTAGTGGCAACAAATGGCGATGTGAGCAACGTTTTTCATAACTCACGTGCGGTATTTTAAATTTATAGCCTAGGTGCCAAGTGAATTTTCTCTGCATACGCTCCAACCGATGTGAGTGTACTGCGTAATTCGGGTTCCATACTTGGCTAGCGTATTCTAGATGGGTACGGACGTAGGCGCAATATAGTATCTTTTGGGTCTTCATTATTTATTTAAAGACTTTGCATTACGGATGACAAACCCCAGCGCCGAAAAAGCTTTTTTTGCAATATGCTCGATATGATGTTCGTAGGAGAGTTTGCTATCGATGAGTACACCCGAGTCCCTAACTGAATCTGTACGCGATAGAGGTTGGTTATCAACAGAATAGTTGTATACTACATTATTTAATATCCGAGTAAAAGTGATAACTAAGCATTTAGATATGTTTAGATCCAGATTGTAACACTTGCAGTATCCCACTACACGCAATAGATCGTCTTGTAACAAACATGCATCCGATAACGTTTTAATAGGTCTATAAATGTTCATGTCGTCAGCAAAAAGTAGGTATTTAGAGTGTGAAGCATATGCCTATATCATTGATAAATACTACAAATAACAATGGACCCAGAAGGGATCTTTGGGGAACTCCAGAAGGGATATATTTTGTATAGATATGCGTTCTGACCGTGCGGGCACACGGAAGGACGCGTACAGGCAGCCGGGCGGCGGCGGGCAGGGCAACGGCAAGCATAATAACACAATATTTTCTTCTTTCTCGGTGAACATTTTCCTCGATCAAAACACAACAAAATTGATTATTGAATTGAATTGATCACCACTCATACACGCAATCAATTAACAAAATTCCGTTGTTTGCCCTGCCCGCATCACTGACTGGTTCCCATGCTCGGACCGTTGATCGACTATGTTGTTCATACATAATGCGGGCTGTGTTCAATCGACCTGATCGCTGACCGCAGATTGCATCCAGTGCGGCAAATCCTTAAAGTTATGATTTGAACCGATTTTGTAGATTATTTTTTTATATGAAATCTGGTGCTCCACATGTGGTCTCATTTTTATTGGTAAAAAATCCCACCAGTGGATTTTTTTTTATTAATAATTTATCGTTATCAGGTACAGCATGGAAGTCAGTTTTAAATGTTTATTACAGAACATAGTTATTGATAGTGATTCATTTAAGAGGATTGCATAGCTAGTACTTTCCATGCTAAAAGAGAAAACTCTTTTCTACCTCTTAACATTGTCCGATTTCAGTGATTTTTTTTCATGGACTCATCACATTGTTTACTATGCCCGTACGTTTTGATTTTTTCAGTTTGTTTAAATTCTAAAAAAGGAAATTTATAGTACTTTAAAATACTGAAAAAATCAAAACGTACGGGCATAGTAAACAATGCCACGTATCCATGAAAAAAAAAACACTGAAATCGGACAATGTTAAGAGGTAGAAAAGAGTTTTCTATTTTAGCATGGAAAGTACTAGCTATGCAATCCTCTTAACACTGCAATTTCAGAGAGAAAAATTCACATCCTCGGACAGGATTCGAGCTCGCGTATTCCGTCAATCCGTGTCAGTCGCCATGACTACTAGACCACCGAGCCACGAGGACTCTAACTGATTTTAACTGCCGTATGGGGATGGATGTCTATTGAACAGCTTGGCAGCATTATCCAGCTGAAAGAAGATGTTTTTCAAATACTTAACTTTCGTATCGATGCACACAACTCTTCATAATTATTAAAATATGATGTTTAAAGCACTAACGCCTGCTTAGCGATACCAAACATTGTAATTTTAGAGATAACTTCACATCCTCGGACGGGATTCGAAACCAGCGTTTAACGACAATCCGTGTTGGATATCCGAGATCCACTTGTTCATAAAACTAAACTAGCCAACTAAAATTTAATTATTGGTAGCGATTCACATTCATTCAAAAAGGCTAAACTAAACTACCGAACTAAACATTTATTATGGTGGTCCTTATTCTGTTAACAATAAAATCGAAAATCATTTAACACTTAGAATGACACTTCTAAAAATATGATTATTCTATTCAGTTTTGGGTTATTTTAGGTTATTTTAGCGAGCACCAAGTTACGTGACGACTAAACTGTCTAAAATATGCCCGAGTTAATATAATTGAAGAGAAATGTCTAATTTTAGTGCTGTCATTGTTTATGTGTTATACGAATTTGAATTTTAGCCTAAACAAAATAAGTACTGCCATAATTTAGAGATTTTTAGCTTAGAGAATGCTTACAGAATCGACACCAACAATTTACGATGCTTTACATAAGGTTGAAAATTGCTTATCAGATTGGACGATGTAATGCGAAAATGCTATTGAAAACGTGCTAATACTTTTTATATTTAGTTCGTACAATCGAATGATTAAATTTTAATGATAAACGATTCCATAGTTCACGAGTAAATTTCATTGGGAATTCTAATAATGATACATTCAGTGAAATATATTTGCCCATAATTGAATAAAAATGCTTTTTCCCACGAGCACGTAAGAAAAATTGCAAAATTTAGGGAAAGTTGCCGATTTTTTTCTATCGAGCCAAGTTTGCTCAATCGTGTTTTGGCTCCCATACTTCATAAGGACGTATATTCAATTTACACTACGTTTTTTTTCGAACTTCGGTAATTAGGTTTAAGCGTCGAAAAACTAAGTTTTCGCGCGAAGTTGAATCATGAAATTTGGTCGTAATCTACACTCATTTCGCCTTAAGTTAGTTTAGCGAGCACCAAGTCACGTGACCACAACTAAAATAAACCCACAATTCGGTATGTAAAGTTTTTTTTTGGTATTTTTTTTATATTTTTATTTCGTAGATTAGGTCATTATAAGAAACTAATTTCAATATTTTTGTTTTATATTCAGTAGTTATTTTATAATATTTTTTTGAAAATTTGAATCCTATGACGTCACTTTTTTGCACAAATATGTAGTTGCGTTGAGGAGCCAAGAAAAGCACGCGAGTAAAAAAAAAGAAACTAGAACACTTGACAGTGACACCTACTAATTCGTAAGTCTCTATTCAATCAAAACAAAAGTGCAAAAAAGTGACGTCATTTAGAGGTCAATGAAAGTCGAATTATTTCATCGTTTTTTGTTAAAATAAATGGCATCTTATCGTTTTAAAAGGTCAGAGTAGAAAAATAAGGGTTTGTAACATAAAATCTCGAAATGGTTTCGGAATTGGCATAGGTTAATTTTTTTTAGCATACCGAATTCAAAAGAAATATCTAATGTTAGTGCTGTCTTTCGGAAGTGAATAATGTGGATTTTAGCCTAATCAGAATGAGAACTGCCAAAGTTTAGAGATTTTAACGTGATAACGTCTTATATCGACGAATGTCAGCTGCACTCACACGCTCATTGTCACGTCCCGCCTGAGGCGAGCGTGCAAGCGAGAGCGCGGAACAAGTGATAGAGAGGCACGATCGGCCTAAGCTTTTGGCTTGTCTTATGACGTTATCACGTAAAATTATTGGCCGTAAACCGACTTATCAGACAACCATTTTTTTAGATTAGAGAAGAGAATACTTACAGACTACATTGTACTCTTAAAATAATTATTTCCTTGTTTGTACATTATGTTGGTACCACACTGTTCTTGCTTTCCGAGTCGCGTCAACACTGATTTTGGCGATATTATCACTATTTTTCATTCCGATTCCATATCTCGCGTTTGACAGGTGAGAACCGTCAGCCATTCGGAATGGGTTGAAATCACGCTCACGTCGCTCACGGCATGGAATTCACGCTCAAACAGACAGATGCTAGCTATCGCAACACGCACACACGAACTGTCATTTTTGTCGGACTGCTCACGGTGATTTCAGTTTGTAGCGTGGTGGTTGCAATCGCAAAATGGCGTCCTTGGTGACGTAATCCATGACGTCACATGGGTCTACGTTGTCGCGCTTTCATTGATTTGGAATGGCAATCACAGCGCTAAAACCGATTTTGACTTCAATTGGAAGGCACTCAAAGTTTACGTTGTCATATTCTTGTAACACACTAGCGGCCTTATTAATAAACTTGGCTTACACCCGGAGTAGTTAAAACATCTATCTGTCAATTTTTCGATTGCAGTAAATGTTACGCGTGAAAGCAAGACAAAGCATGTTACGCCTAATATAGGTTTACGCCACGTTTATTAATAAAGGCCTTTATGTTTACGCTATTTGTATTCTTGTTTCAGGACTCGATGGAAGACTTAGAAGCCCCGGCCGCTTTACGTGTATGTATTATGTTTTTAAAGATAACTAAAAATACTCGTCTATACATACAAATAAATAAAATGGTAGCGGTTAACATCTTTTTACTGAGAAACAAATTAAAAAAGCGAAATAAAATTTATTCAATGTCTCTGTTTGTCTGCTTGTACCGACTTATTTTGGAAACGGCTGTACCAGTTTTGACGGAAATTTCACGGGTAAATAGCTTATGTTATAAGGGGTAACTCGGGCTACTTATAATGTAATATTAATTATTTAAATAATTAATTAATGTTTGTATAATTTATGTTATGTATATACAGGTGTGCAGAATATGTCTAGCCATGGACGCGCGCATGTACGACGTACGGGACCACAAACTGGACCGTCTGTACGAGCAAACCACGGGGATCTATGTAAGTATGCAACAACTATCGGCCACTGAGAGTCAATATACACGGACCGCTCTTGCAGTTATAGACATTTACTAAGCAGCACGCTGCTATACTGCACGTTCCCCCGGGATACTTGCGCGGCGCCGACTGCACCGCCACGCCGCTATACTGCACATTCCCCCGGGATACTTGCGCGGCGCCGACTGCACCGCCACGCCGCTATACTGCACGTTCCCCCGGGATACTTGCGCGGCGCCGACTGCACCGCGACGCCGCTATACTGCACGTTCCCCCGGAATACTTGCGCGGCGCCGACTGCACCGCCACGCCGCTATACTGCACGTTCCCCCGGGATACTTGCGCGGCGCCGACTGCACCGCCACGCCGCTATACTGCACGTTCCCCCGGAATACTTGCGCGGCGCCGACTGCACCGCCACGCCGCTATACTGCACGTTCCCCCGGAATACTTGCGCGGCGCCGACTGCACCGCCACGCCGCTATACTGCACGTTCCCCCGGAATACTTGCGCGGCGCCGACTGCACCGCCACGCCGCTATACTGCACGTTCCCCCGGGATACTTGCGCGGCGCCGACTGCACCGCCACGCCGCTATACTGCACGTTCCCCCGGGATACTTGCGCGGCGCCGACTGCACCGCCACGCCGCTATACTGCACGTTCCCCCGGGATACTTGCGCGGCGCCGACTGCACCGCCACGCCGCTATACTGCACGTTCCCCCGGGATACTTGCGCGGCGCCGACTGCACCGCCACGCCGCTATACTGCACGTTCCCCCGGGATACTTGCGCGGCGCCGACTGCACCGCCACGCCGCTATACTGCACGTTCCCCCGGAATACTTGCGCGGCGCCGACTGCACCGCCACGCCGCTATACTGCACGTTCCCCCGGGATACTTGCGCGGCGCCGACTGCACCGCCACGCCGCTATACTGCACGTTCCCCCGGGATACTTGCGCGGCGCCGACTGCACCGTCACGCTGCTATACTGCACGTTCCCCCGGGATACTTGCGCGGCGCCGACTGCACCGTCACGCTGCTATACTGCACGTTCCCCCGGGATACTTGCGCGGCGCCGACTGCACCGCCACGCCGCTATACTGCACGTTCCCCGGGATACTTGCGCGGCGCCGACTGCACCGCCACGCCGCTATACTGCACGTTCCCCCGGGATACTTGCGCGGCGCCGACTGCACCGCCACGCCGCTATACTGCACGTTCCCCCGGGATACTTGCGCGGCGCCGACTGCACCGCCACGCCGCTATACTGCACGTTCCCCCGGAATACTTGCGCGGCGCCGACTGCACCGCCACGCCGCTATACTGCACGTTCCCCCGGAATACTTGCGCGGCGCCGACTGCACCGCCACGCCGCTATACTGCACGTTCCCCCGGGATACTTGCGCGGCGCCGACTGCACCGCCACGCCGCTATACTGCACGTTCCCCCGGGATACTTGCGCGGCGCCGACTGCACCGTCACGCTGCTATACTGCACGTTCCCCCGGGATACTTGCGCGGCGCCGACTGCACCGTCACGCCGCTATACTGCACGTTCCCCCGGGATACTTGCGCGGCGCCGACTGCACCGTCACGCTGCTATACTGCACGTTCCCCCGGGATACTTGCGCGGCGCCGACTGCACCGCCACGCCGCTATACTGCACGTTCCCCCGGGATACTTGCGCGGCGCCGACTGCACCGCCACGCCGCTATACTGCACGTTCCCCCGGGATACTTGCGCGGCGCCGACTGCACCGTCACGCTGCTATACTGCACGTTCCCCCGGGATACTTGCGCGGCGCCGACTGCACCGTCACGCTGCTATACTGCACGTTCCCCCGGGATACTTGCGCGGCGCCGACTGCACCGCCACGCCGCTATACTGCACGTTCCCCCGGGATACTTGCGCGGCGCCGACTGCACCGCCACGCCGCTATACTGCACGTTCCCTGGGATACTTGCGCGGCGCCGACTGCACCGCCTGTTGGCACTAGAAAGTGCGCCGATCGGCGTGGCGTACGCCGCCGTAAATTTATAGCACGCCGCCGCCGCCGACCACTATAGTGGCGTGAATCGGCGCGAAATATTAAACATTTTTAGAAATATTAGAAATTAATGATAAAGATGAAGTAAATAAGTTACGAGTAACATAAAACAACCGCTACTTTGCCCCGCTGGCACAACATTCTTGTCGGAATGTATCCATAACCAATTAACAGAAATCCTACAAAAGACTCCTGGCCAATTTGAATAAATCAGACTTAAAGATAGAAGATAATGAGTGAAAAACTCTTGGGGATTTAATAATCTTGTGCTGTTAATATAATGAGCGCGTCCAAATCATTCACATAGTATGTTGCACTTGTATTCAGGGTGAAATAGAAGAAGCTCTGAAACACGTTGAAGAAAACAAACTTCATAAAATCGCAAAGTTAGATCACAGATTTCCCATGATTAGGTTAACTATCGCGGCTGCGTTGCTTGATTATCGATTTCAAGGACTATATACAGTTGACAAATATTTAAAAAAAAAACAATGAAACAACAGTTTAATTTTTATGTGAATATGCTCGAGAGCCCATCAGAGACTTTGATATCCATCAGGGCAGAAAGTACGATGAACCTGAGTCGACTCCTACTACCTCTGCTTCTTCGTCGGACTTGCTTCTAGCAATGTCACAGAAGTTTTCCATTCCGGGTGCTACAGCGGGGGAGCGCGCACGACGTGGAATGAAGAAAGCGGGCGGAGGTTACTACGTGAGAGCAGTCATTAATGTATGCCTGACGACTGCTTGACCGCCGACCGCCTGTAGCATTTGCAACTGCTCGAGCGGTTCCGTGTATGTGTGTACGTAGAAGACTGTAGTTCACTGTGCAGTCGCAGCTTGAAGCAGTCCATGCTAACTGCTCCAAGGTGCTCGTGTATCTGGGGCCTTATAGGCCCGTAGGTCACCATTAAGTCAACCAGCATTGCCTTTAAAAAGGCTCCCAGGGGCCTTACTATAAGCTCATAAAGCAGGACTTCTAGAAAACTGCCCGGCTTATTCGTACCATGACAACGTTATTGCAAGCCTGCCAGGCCTACTATTCAAGCACCGCAGAAAAACCTGTTGTTTTGTATGGACTCTCGTTAACATGTCGGTCTAAATCCACTCAGTTTATTAGCTTACAAACGTCTAGGCGTCTGCAATGTTGGTTATAGTAAAATTGTTAGAATGACAGAGACAATATTATTTATTCGCCTTTGAGGGAAACAATGCTACCCACCCTCTTTAGAGACGCTTGCTACTTACGGGATCGATTGTCATTCACCGTCAATAAGGATATCAGCAAGATGTGCGATTCTTTGATGATATGTCGTTGTGAAATACTTTATGACATATCGCCCTTGTACATAAGGTTGCTATTCCAACGTTTCTTGTCATCTCTTCATTTGTTTCACGGATGTTGTCAAAGATGCAACGATGTTTGCTTGTTAGAGAATCGCACGGCAGTTTCAGTCACGGATTGTTAATTAAAAAACCGCTTGACCGAATTTTGTGAAATTTAAGTGGGACCAACTCGGAGGTATACCTACTCTAGCAAACAAAAAAAGATTTTTAAGAATCGGTCCACAAATGATCGATCAACATACACATAAACAAGTGCAATTTGAAAAATTTAATACCGACTTCCGTTCTATTACTTTGGTAAAAAACAGTTATTGGAGCGTAACTCAAAAAGTATTAGACCGAAGTTGATGAAATGTAAATAGGACCACCACAGGTAAATAGGTAATAGGTAAATAGGAACCAGCTTTCAAACAATAAAAAAATTTTGAGAATCGGTCCACCCAATCGAAAGTTATGAGGTAACAAACATAAAAACTGTCGAATTGAGTACCTCCTCCTGTTGTTGGAAGTCGGTAGAAAAATACATACACACGAACATATAACCGTCTCCTTTTTTGAAGTCGGGTAAAAATGAACCCCTATTTCTCCTGGTATAGCTATAACTTGAGAACTGCTTTACCGATTTCATTCATCTTTTTCTTTTTTTTTTTATGTTTTCATAATCTTAGTAGAAGGTTCTTACATTAAAAAAATAAGAAAATATGGGAGGTTATGGCGAGGCAGAAGGCCGAGCCTACTACTCGAATGAAGTCGTGGGCAGTCAGTATAGAAAGAAAATATAAATTATTTGAATACTAGCTGCGCCCCGCGGATTCACCTGCGTGGTAATGAATCAGGCATCACGTAGCTTTCTTCTGGTAAAATAATTGTTGAACCGGTTATTTAGTTTTTGCGTTTATCCTTTATAAACTATCAAATCTGTACTAAAAAAAACCGATATTAAAAAATATTTAGTGACACTTCCGCTGAAAAGAAAACAATGATTTTGGCCTATTTGGGGGCGTGCACCACCCTCCCTCCCGCATAAAATGCTAATAGGAAGAATACAAAATAAAAGCGGTCTAGCGCTCGACGAGTCAACATCTCCTGAGGATGCCTCGTGTAGAGGCGAAACACGTGTCGAATCGGTTTTGGTTCATTTGGGGTTTCTTGTGTTTTTTATTTTGTATTCTTCCTATTAGCATTTTATGCGGGAGGGAGGGTGGTGCACGCCCCCAAATAGGCCAAAATCATTGTTTTCTTTTCAGCGGAAGTGTCACTAAATAGTTTTTAATATCGTTTTTTTTGATAATGGATATCCGCAAAGTAACGCCTGAATCAATAAATTATCTCAAATCTTTCATCTTTATCATTAGAGTAGACAAGGATTAACACCAAGGTACGAATAATGTTGAATGTGGCCTAGTTTGTACCGGCGTTACTATTTCATATTTGAAGACGGAAAAGCTGTTATTGTGACATAACTGTAATAGTTAGACGTATGTTATCGCGGATTTATTGTAGATGTTGATGTTTTCTATTAAAACTGCAGTATTAAAAATCACTTACACTCATTTTCTCTATTGTCAATAGTTTCCGCAGCGTACGCGATATAAGGATGTTTTAGGTATTTTTTCACACCTTGGGCTGCATTATACAATTTTTCATACGGATCTCCTTTTTTTGAAAGTATTATATAGCGTTACTCAGTGATAATGTAGCTATCTAGGGGAAAAATATTTTTTAAATCGGTCCAGTATTTTTTAAGTTTATTCGTTATATACAAATATTTCCTTCTTTATAATATTAGTTTAGATAAGAAATAGTTACTACCTATATATTTTTTAATTTTTTTTTAATTTTTTTTTTTACTTAGTTATTATTTATTTTAACTTAGTTTAATCTATGGATAACACTTTAATTACTGTTTTTTAAATTTGTGTGTACCTATACTTATGGATGAAGGGGAAGACCTAGGCGAACGTTCCGAAATCAGATTGAAGACGTTCTGAAAAAAGGCCAGGTCAAAAGTACCCTAAACCGACGCTTATGTATGAAAGGATTGATGAGTATAGATGAAGCGAAAGAGATATGTCAGGATCGTAGTAAGTGGAAATCCGTGGTCTCTGCCTACCCCTACGGGAAAGAGGCGTGATTTTATGTATGTATGTATGTATACTTATGGATCTCGTGTCTGAAATAAAGAATTATTATTATTATATATAAGACTAAATGATTATTATATGTATTAATGACATAATTATTTGTGTTATTAATAAATATTGTATTGTAATAATTCCAGTTTGACATAGAAGACCGTTTGCCGCAGCGTTTCTGCTCCGAATGCGCACATCGCTTGACGACAGCGAGCGCGTTCAGAAACAAAGCGCTTAAAGCGCATGCAATACTCACGGACATGCTACGCTCCTCTAATAAGTATGTAAGTATATAAAGTAATTGTTTCTTTGTAACATTTTGCTTTGTAGATTTAATGTACTATAAACAGCAGACGTCATAAAATGACAGTATATGACATATGGGGTTCAGCGGCTGATATAGAGACCATCTTTATCCTACAGAAACGTGCTATTCGAGCTATATACGAAATGGGTCCCCGTGAATCTTTGAGAGATTTATTTAAAGAAATCAATATATTCGTTGCCTTCCTTATATGTATTTGAAAATATAATGTATGTTCGTAAAAGTTTACATAAATATAAGTTAAATAGTGATCACCACACTTTTAATAGTAGAAATACAAATAGGATAGCTGTACCTAGTTTTAGACTTGCGAAGACTAATAAGTCATTCCTAGGAAATTGTGTGCGTTTTTACAGTAAAATCCCAAAATACATAACTGAGCTCACAGAGGGAAAATTCAAGTTGTCTGTAAAAAACGTTTTAATAAAAAAAGCTTAAAATTATAAAGTTCAACATTATATATTTAATTTTATTTTATTTTTAGAAGACAAAGATGCTTGGAATCTCCACTTCTGGCAAGCTGTCACTCTGCCACCCATAAAATGTAATATTTGTAGTACATAAGTAGAAACATTGTAAACATCTAAATAAAAAGAATGGGCCTTCTTCTTGGTAGGCTCTATATATTTTGGAATGCGACGGTAGAATCTTTAAAGTACATTATAATAAAAAAAGGACTTAAAAAAATAAAATAAAAAAGTTGTAACTTTATGTTAAATTTGTTTCAGATTACAATAAGAGACATAAAATCCATTAACCGAGTGCACAACAATCTAAAATCAACTTTAATACAGAAGATATACGATTGCAATGACTGCGACATGCTGATACGCGATAACGTTGTAATCAAATCTGAAACTCAACACCACGAACATAACGGACATAATGGAAATAACGATTATGGTGATAACTGTTTTGGTGATAATGATAATGGAGAAAATGATAACAAATATAATGGATATAATGATAGTGAAATTGTTGATAAGGAAATTGAAAATCTGCCAATAATGCAAGTGGAAGTGAAAGACGAGACCGCAAATGAGATATATTTCGATGAGTATGTGGATAATTTTGAATCGGACGATAATAAAAAATTAAGTGAAATATACTCGAATGTCGGTCAGAAGCGCAAAGTGAAAGTGAAAAGGAAGAAAGCACGAATGGAGAAGAAGGTCAGAGTGGTCAAGAAGAAGGAAGAAGATGGCGACAATACAACCGATGTGCTAGATAAGTATGTGAAAATTTAACATGTGATTCTTTTTTTCTTTTTTAACCGACTTCAATAAAGTAGGGTATATGTTATATGTTCCATTTTATGTTTTTTTTGTGTATGTTAGCCGATTTCTCCCCTATTTTTTTGTACCAATTTTTTTTTGTTGAATTTACTTCCAAGATGGCCCCATAAGAATTTAATCATTTTTTTTTTATTTTAAAGTTGGTGTTTCCCGTGTGGCCCCATTTAAATTTCATCAAACTCGGTCCAGGAGTGTTTGAGATACACTCCAATAACTGAACATAATGGAAGTCTGTATTAAATTTTTCAAATTGTGCTTGTTGTTACCTCATAACTTTCGACTGGGTAAACCTAATTTAATTTTTTTTAATATTAAATTTGATGCTTCCCGTGTGGCCCCATTTAAATTTCATCAAACTCGGTCCAGGAGTGTTTGAGATACACTCCAATAACTGAACAAAATGGAAGTCTGTATTAAATTTTTCAAATTGTGCTTGTTGTTACCTCATAACTTTCGACTGGGTAAACCTAATTTAATTTTTTTTTATATTAAATTTGATGCTTCCCGTGTGGCCCCATTTAAATTTCATCAAACTCGGTCCAGGAGTGTTTGAGATACACTCCAATAACTGAACATAATGGAAGTCTGTATTAAATTTTTCAAATTGTGCTTGTTGTTACCTCATAACTTTCGACTGGGTAAACCTAATTTAATTTTTTTTTATATTAAATTTGATGCTTCCCGTGTGGCCCCATTTAAATTTCATCAAATTCGGTAGAGCAGTTTTTGAGTTACACTCCAATAACTGAAAAATGTGTCGCCTATTTTGATGATATCATCATTGACGGTGAATGGCAATCGATCCCGTAAGTAGCAAGGGTCACTAAAAATGGTGACAAAAAAAAATCCAATTTTATTTTTTATTTTTTCTAAACTTTCTTTTTATTCTGATTAAGTGATCAATAGTATAATACTTCTACAAGTCATTGGTTCGACAGGACATATATTCGATCAAGTTTATTTTATTTGCCTAGCGCAAATAAAAATAGTTTTTTCGAAGTAAGCCGCTGTTGAAGTATTGCACGAAATTCAGAGAGTACACCCACACCCCAAGTGACAATACAGGTAACTCAGTGGGCCGAGCACGAAAATCTGCTTAAGTGTAACGTTATCGTATCGTTCACGTATTCAGTACAAACTATGAGTTATCTGTGCCACAGTTGTACTTAGATACATGATAGTTTGTAATGAATACGTCAACGATGCGATTACGTTACACTCGTAACGTAATCGTTTCGTTTAGGTTAAGGCGCGGTCCGATCCTAATTTCAAAACAATTTACGATGCTTTACATAAGGTTGAGAATTGCTTATCAGGTTGGACGATGTGATGCGAAGATGCAATTGAATACGTGCTAATGCTTTTTATATTTAGTTCGTACAATCAAATGATTAAATTTTAATGATAAAGGAGTCCATAGTTCACTAGTAAATTTCATTGGGAATTCTAATATGATACATTCATTGAAATATATGCCCATAATTGAATAAAAATGATTTTTCCCACGAAGCAAGTAAGAAAAATTGCAAAATTTAGGGAATGTTGCCGATTTTTTTCTATCGAGCCAAGTTTGCTCAATCATGTATTGGCTCCCATACTTCATAAGGACGTGTGTTCAATTTACTCTACGTTTTTTTCGAACTTCGGTTATTAGGTTTATGCTTCGAAAAACTAAGTTTTCTCGAAGTCTCTGGATCATGAAATTTGGTCGTAATCTACTCTCATTTCGCCTTAAACATTGCAAGCATTGATTCATAGCGGAACGCTAAACCGGGGTGCGACAGATGTGAGCGTTGACGGCGCTTACCGGAACGTACCCAGTGTTGTACCTTAGCGTGGCACTGTTTTATTTTAGTCTCTTGTCCACTATTTTGAACCACCGACGGCTAAAAACCACAAGGTGACAGAAAGAGGCGATACGAATAACTTTGACGTCGCGTGTGTATGTGTGTGTGTGTTTGTGAGAGTGTGTGTGTGTGTGTGTGTGGCAACGTAGCTCCCTAACTGACGAAACGAATTTGATTTACTTAACGTAAATTCTTAAATCATGAGGGTAATGGCTGTTGAGTATTAGACTACGGCACCTGCAAATTTTAATCTCATTTTAAAACATTTAGGCAGGTGGTGACTTGCCACCCACTAAACGGGCCCCCCATAAGAGCCACCATCAATGGTGACAAAAGGGGGAACGTTGGTGTGGATAGCTAAAGGGTGTCGAGAGGTGTGCTGCGGTTCCACTAGAGCGTTACTACCGGCGTTATGCCCTTTAACACTTCCACCCTTGGATCTTTTTAGGGTTCTATACCCAAACGGTAAAACAGGACCCTATTACTAAGATTCCGCTGTCCGTCTGTCACCAGGCGGTATCTCATGAACCAGACAGCTTAAATTTTCACAGATGTATTTCGGTTGCCGTTATAACAAAAAATACTAAAAAACTGTCCAAGTGCGAGTCGAACTCGCGCACTAACTGTTTCGTACCATTATCTATAAAAACGGTAAAAAAAGAATGTCTGTTGTATTGGAGATTTATATATAATGGCACGGAACCCTTCGTACGCGAGCCTGACTCGCACTTGGCCGGATTTCTTTTTGATACTTGCTGTTGTGTCCCTAGAAGGCCAATTTAGGGGTCTCATTTAGCCCCAGGGAGAATCTGGGCCCGCGGTGTCGCCACTCGCTGACGAAATACTCATCGTTTCAGATACAAAACGAGCGAGATAAAGCGGCGCAAGAATGACAGTCCAGACGAGAACCTGTTCACGATCACAGCTCTGACGTACGACGAACAAATAGCGGAGATCGAGAAGCGGCAGGAGGGACAGATATACAGGAACGCTGTGTACAAGTGCACGGTCTGCTATCGAGGGTTCCAGATAAGGGAACGGTATGACGCACACATCGTCCGCCATAGCGAGGTCAGTATGTGTAGCTAACTTTTAAAGTGGTAGGACTTTTTAGTGGTAATACTTTTTAGTGGTAGGACTTTTTAGTTGTGGGTCATTTTAGTGGTAGGAATTTTCAATGGTAGGTCATTTTAGTGGTAGGACTTTTAGTTGTAGGTCATAATTAATTCTAGGTAACGTAACGACTTTGAATCTACCGAGATAACAGAAATAACCGAATTATCAATTGAATACTGTATAGAATTCTGCGCTGTAATAATACATAAAATTAACACCTTATTAATTATAGTATATTGGAATAGCAGAAGGATCGATCTATTTTATGAACAATTTAATAAATTATTTAAATTAATAAAAAATAAATATAAGTCATTGAATATAATAATTAGTGGTGATTTTAACCACAATACTTTAATAAATACCGCGAAATCGACTAGATTGCTGGACTTGTTCTCAAATAATAATTTCCTTCAATATGTTAATATACCAACTCGGTATAGAAGCACTACAGCAAAGTGCATAGATCTTTTATTTGCGAATTGTGATAAAAAGAAAATAGACGTCTCAGTAAAAAAATTTGAATTTTCTGACCACTTAGGACTAATAGTAAAAATAAAAAACGCACTACATAACACAAGGAATTTAGACTGGAAAATTGAAAAACGACAATTTAGTAACAAAAATATTGTAAGCTTTAAAAATGCATTAATAAATATTAACTGGACTGAACTTATGAATATGACAAATTCAGTGAACGCCAATTACAATATATTTCATGACACTTTGACAAAAATATTAAATAAATGTATCCCAAAAAAATCATAAGAATAAAATTGAATAAAAAATACACATGGCTAACTAAGGGAATAAAAAAATCCTGTAAAAATAAGCGACTTGTAAGATCGTTAGTTACTCACTATAAACACCCATGTCTAATAAAGTATTATAAATCCTACGTAAAATTATTAAAAAAATCCATCAACCGATCTAAACGAAATCAATACATGCACGAAATAAAAAAGTCAGATAACAAAACTAAAACAATGTGGAGAATAATAAAAGAGCGGACTAATAAAACCACACTAAACCATAAAATTAACATTCAACTAAAAATAAATAAACAAATAGTGTCGGACCCACGCCAAAACGCAAACGAGTTTAACAAGTTTTTTGCATCAATAGGTGAAACGGGCAGCGCAGACGCAGGGGGAGATCCGCGCTACCGTCCCGCGCGTACGCGCTTAGATAACTCCATGTTCCTTCGCCCAGCTGAACCGCGCGAAATAAACAACATACTTAAAAATCTAAAAAGCAAATATAGTTACGGAGTGGACGAAATACCTCCAATATTAATAAAAAACTGCGCAGACCAATTGACGCTACCGTACTACTTACTAATAAATCAATCCTTCATTGAAGGCTTCTTCCCTGACCAGCTAAAAATAGCCCTAATAAAACCAGTCTACAAAATATCGTCGAAGCTTGACCCCAGCAACTACAGACCAATAGCCCTATTGCCTAAATCGTCAAAAGTGTATGAAAAAGTTATGCAAAAGCGATTAAATTCCTTCTGTGAGAAATTTCATATATTTAATGAATCACAAAACGGCTTTAGGAAAAATCGATCAACTACTTTGGCGGTATATACATACGTTGATAAAATTTTAAACATACTTGACAGTAGGAAACATGCTATAGGTATCCTATTAGACATGAGTAAGGCATACGATAAAGTTCGACATAATATACTATTAGATAAACTTTTTGACATTGGCATACGTGGCATAACACATAAATGGTTCACCTCATACCTACAAAATCGCAAATATTATGTAGAATTAGAAAACGTAGATAATGATTCTGGAAGTTTAAATACAATCCGATCAACCCCCACCCTACTGAATCACTCAATCCCCCAAGGTAGTGTCCTTGGGTGTATCCTATTTTTAATCTATGTAAATGACCTTCCTAAATGTATTGACGAATCCAGTGTACTCTTCGCGGATGACATTTCTATATTGACATCTTGTAATAATAATTCTAATTTAAATAAGAACCTCACTGACATTTTCAATAACATAATTAAATGGATGGACAAAATTAATGCAATTTCGTCCGTACCAAAAACCGCCTATTGACATAAACTTTTGTTATAATAATACAAAAATTGAATGTGTGAACACTGCTTTATTGCTAGGTTTAGAACTAGACTCGCATGTAAATTGGAAAATACATGTTAAAAAAATTCAATTAAAATTATCAAGTTTTATGTATGGACTAAGGGAACTGCGGCGAGCAGCTGGACTTGATGCCGCTATGACCACTTATTACGCATATGCATACTCATGGTTAAGATATGGCATCATACTATGGGGAAATAGTGTAAACATAGATAACCTTTTCATCGCACAAAAGAAATGCCTACGAATACTTGCAAACATAGAATCTCCAGATATAACATTACATCATTTCCATAAACCATATTTTATCAAATATCAAATGCTGACCCTCACCTCCATCTACATCTTGGAAATGTGCATGTTTATTCGAAAATATCCTCAATACTTTTTAAAAGCATGTGAACAGACGAGAAATTATCCCCTTAGACCAACACGGAAACATACACTTTTAATAACTTCTAGACTGAAAATGCACAGTTCCGGTACCAAGGCAATGGCAGTTAAAATTTATAATACACTACCTAACAAAATAAAAGACGATAATAATATGAACGTTTTCAAATTCACACTTAAAAAATTACTTTTGCAGAAGTGTTATTATAATATTGACGAATTTTTCAATGATAATACGTTAAAATAGACCGGTCCTCTCTGCACAATTGCAACACCCCCAGGGGGTAACATGTGACATGTACTTACTGTAAACCTTATGCAACAACACCTGCATTGTATGTTAACTTGGTACATAAGCAATAAATCATTTGAGTTTGAGTTTGAGTTTAGGTAGTTTTTTTTACATTCGATAAACAAACATTTGACCACAGTCTCACCTGATGGAAAGTGATGACGCGGTCTACGGTTCACTCTACGATTCTCTCTGTATTTGAAGACTCCCAGATTGTATATGTCAGGAAATATAGACGCTGGTAGGTTGTTCCATACTTCAGCCGTACGCATTATGAAGCTAGATTTGAAGCGCTTCGTGCGTATTTTTGGAATTTCGACCATGTACGGATGACGTGCTCCTGTGCACTGTGTGTTTGATGAAAGAAAGGAGATGAGCGAATAAGATTGTGAAGATCGATCGCACACTCTCCGAAGTGAATCCTGTAAAACACCGATAAGCTGGCAACTTTGCGTCTATGTTCAAGGCTTTGAAGTCTAGCCTCCACTAACGCATCGTCACCAATGAGTTTCCTTGCTCGGTTACCTATGGAGACCAAGGCTTCGAGTTGGTATTTAGCCGAACCATCCCAGAGATGGCTGCAATATTCCATGCAAGAACGGACTTGAGCTTGATACAGGTTTAGAAGCTGTCCCGATGTGAAATACTGGCGCACTTTCCGAAGGACTCCCAGCTTTCGCGGCTACTTCAGCCTTGGACTCGATGTATAACCCAAAATTAAGTTTCGGCGTAAGTGGTAGTTTTTGAGTTTTTGGGGTAAGTGTTACACCAAGCATCTCGAGTTGGTCGGTTATCGTAACAGGCACACCTCGGAAGGTAGGAGTGAATTGAAAAGTCCTCTTCTTGGCACTAAATAGACACGCCTGCGTTTTCGAAGCATTGAATTTTACCAGATTGGCATCTCCCCACTCGGAATCTACATTTTAGTGTTAGGTCATTTTAGTGGTAGGAATATTATAGTGAAACTATTTTTAATAGTTTGCAGATACCGCCTGGGGAAGTACCACACCTTCGCCAGTTATTCAACCGTGAAGCAGTAGTGTGCAAACATTACTGTGTTTCGGCTTATAGGGCAATGTTACCAGTAGCTTGTCTCGCACCAGCTGTCGTTAAAATTGATTATCTCTTATAAATATGTAATCAAATGACGAGACGGCAAACATTTCGCCTGATAAGCACTAGGCACGCTTGCCTGCGCCAGTGGCACTGCACAGTGGTTGGTCACCTCGTGAAATTGTGTTTTGAGGCTCTTTCGACCGGCTATTACACTTGTTACAATGTCCTTCACAACAATGTTTACGCACTATTAATTACTAGTCGCGCCCCGCGGCTTTACCCGCGTGGTGATGGATGATGATAATGATGAAAGTATCCTATGTTTTAATCCAGCGTCTCGTCTACCTCCATACCAAATGTCATCAAAATTGGCGCCGCTGTTTTAGCGTTAAATAGTAACATCCTAAACTTTCACATTTATAAGATTAGTAGGATCTAGCACTGTGGTGGTGCCGACCAAGATGGCTAGGTCTCTTATGCGTGTCGGGGTTCCTCGCCTCTCAGGATTCGGATGCTGACCGCGGAGGGAATATGGTTTAACTCCTCACGGATCCTATCCTACTTCCTATTAATATTATAAACGGGAATTTTTGTGTAAATGGAGGTGTGGATGTTTCTGCTGATGAAATTTGGTATGGAGGTAGATAAGGCGCTGGATTAATGGAAATTAGTTTTTTTTAAACATAACCACGGTTTTTCTCAGTTTGACTCGGTAGATTGCATTGGACCTTTATTAACTTATAACATCAGTTTACACATGTGATTCTCCAATCAATACACTTTGACTTTGACGGATCGACTTGGTGGTCTAGTTGTCATGGCGCCTGACACAGATTTGCGGAAGACGCGGGTTCCAATCCGGTCTGAGGATATTAATTTTTCTCTAAAATTGGAATGTTTGGTATCGCTAAGCAGGCGTTAGTGTTTCAAAAATTAAAAACTCTCCTTTTTTTAAGTCGGTCAAAATCAACTTCTAATTAACACATTGTATTGTTTGCAGCAATGCGGCGCTTTCGAGTGTTTCATTTGTAAAACCCGCCTCAAAACCGGTCGAGCATTGCGGAAGCATTTGACTGCCCAGCACACCGAGAAGTTCAGCTGCAAGGGGTGTCCGTTCGTCACCAGGAATCGGTATGTATATACCACTAACCACAACAGATAAAGACTAACCTCCAGTTCGACTTCCAAAAAAGGAGGGAGGGTCTCAATTCAACTGTTTTTTCTACCGACTTCCAAAAAGGAGGAGGTGCTCAATTTGACTTTTTTTTTTTCGTTTTTTATTTACGTTTGATACCTCATAACTTTCGATAGGGTTAACCGATTCTTAAAATTATTTTTTTGTTTGAAAGCTCGTGCTTCCCGTGTGGTCCCATTTAAATTTCATCAAACTCGGTCCTGGAGTGTTTGAGTTGCACTCCAATAACTGAATAGAATGGACGTCTGTATAAAAGTTTTCAAATTGTACTTGTTACCTCATAACTTTTGACTGCGTAAACCTAAATTAATCTTTTTTTTTATTTTAAAGTTGGTGCTTCCCGTGTGGTCCCATTTAAATTTCATCAAATTCGGTCCAGCAGTTTTTGAGTCACACTCCAATAACTGAAAAATGTTTCGCCTACTTGATAATATCATCATTGACGGTGAATGACAATCGATCCCGTAAGTAGCAAGAGTCACTAAAAAGGGTGAAAAACATTTTTTTTTCCTATATAACGGAACCGACGTCAACACTAAAAAGTGTGAGATAACTTGTTGAAGTCGGTACCATGCTCGCAACACTGTGATAATAGGTACTTTTGAACTATCATGGTACCGACTTCAACAAGTTATTTCACACTTTTTGGTGTTGACGTCGGTTCTATTTTTTAGACAGCCAGTTGCCAGTAAAGTCGGTAGAAGTCAGTTTTTTACACAGGTCAGTAAAAGTCAGTAGAGAAATGGTTTTGATTTATGAAAAAAAAATATGAATGTAAAGTAATTTTTTGACAAAGGTCAGTAGGACACTTCAGTATTTCAAAGTCAAGCTTCCATAAAAGTAACGGTTTTTGTAGATTTTTGTGACGTTTCTTTTCTCAATTAACATGTTTATCTATCTTTAAAAATAAGCTCTAACCTTATACACGTAATTTGTATAATTACCAAAAAAAACAGCACTATATGCTGCTGGTACTTAATACATACATGGGAAGAATATTTAAAACTACTTTAAAAAAAAATCCCACATAATCATCAATATTTGGTCAAACGTCTAGATTGATTCACACCTACAAATTTTATTCTAGGCATTTCCACTATTCATTAAGATATACTACATGCGCGCGGTTTATGCATGAAACTTAACACGCCTACATAGAAATGTATCATTCATAATCATAACATTCGGCAAACTCGCGTCCTAGCTCGTTAGACCTGGCCATCGGACCAACCCCGCACCCTCCGCCCTGCCACCGCGCGGCCTTTGTTTCTTCCGAAAACGAACGAACGAAAGCCGAAAGTCGACAATCTCTTTCACACCGAACGCTCGGGTGGGAGGTGTAAGAAAGAGTAAGAGAGATATTTTTTCACTGACGCGAATCATGTGTTTTCATTAATAAGTTGTACATAGGCATGTTGTATATTTGTTAAGATGGTGTCCATACTTTTAGATGGAATTTTCGAAAACTTTAACAATTAATAATTATTTCACTGTGAAGTAATAAAAAATTTTGACTACATATCTACAATGTATTAACACTTTTGTACCGCCCATTTTTTTATGGTAATTATACAAATTACGTGTATATATTTCTAACTTACACCCTTGGCAAATGTTTAATAGAATTACCAGCATACATACTCTTTAATCTAATTCCTTCCTCACCATTCCGATCCCGAACTATTCGTTCCGGCCTAGCATTGCATCCATATACTGTTCAAAACTTCTTACCGCGAACCATAAAGTTTAGCAGTTCCTACCTCTGTCGTGTAAGTAAATTGTGGAATGCTCTGCCGGCGTACATATTTCCTTGCAGCTATAACCCTGGGTCTTTCAAACGGGGCGTCAACAAGCATCAGGTCATAGGCGTGGCAATGACACTAATGGTCATTGCTTCTTGATTCCATCTTCGCTTTCCATCAGGCGAGAGTTTTGAGAAACATTTTGGTTCGCGGTAAGGAGTTCTGAACAGTATATGGATGCAATGCTAGGCCGGGACGAGTAGTTCGGGATCGGAATGGTGAGGAAGGAATAAGATTAAAGAGCTCTTCAGAACATTCGCCATGAAACAACCGGTAATAAACGCTTAGAGAAGCCATAGTTCTACGACGTGGACTTACCGTATGACACTATAGTATAGAAACTGTCACCTTTATAATTAGTTTGTAATTTCCAGAGGAGTTGCCCGAGAACACGAGAAGTGGCATTCGGGGACGAAGTACCAATGTCCGCACTGCCCCAGCACATTCGAGTAAGTTTTGTTCATTCCCTACAACTGAACTGTACTCGATCTGTAAAGTCCTCACAGTTAGACAGCTTTTCATACTGCAGACAGTACTACGCAAGCACTCGGAACTATATTACGACCCTCAATTTATAAAATCTAAGCGCAGATCTGATAGGGTCTGTAAGGCAGTAAATCGTCGTACTCCATTGGCAGGTCGTCACTATTATTTCATAAGCAGCACTTTGTATAATAGATTAAATAAAACTAGTAATATTTACCCCCTTCCTTCTCATCAATGTAAAATAAAAGTTATGGAAAGGCTACAATCATTAACATATGATGAAACCGAAGAGCTTTTAAGTTACAACACATGACTACTGGAACCTGCGTGTAACCCAAAATAAAAACATAGGCACACACACCACATACGCACACACACACACACACAAACACACACACTCACATCACACACAAAGAGAGACTCATACTCATTCGGTAATATCTTGTAAAAAACAATTGTTTGTAAATTTTTTTTATTTAAAAATATGTTACATGAATTTTAGGAACTAACTGTACTATAGAAATTAAGGATGAGAGCGTTGGTATCCGCAACACAGTTTTTTTCCAAAACTCTCGCGGGTATCATCGTTTTTCTTAACATTTTATGCCATTGTTTAAGTTCCATGAATAAAGATTTATTATTATTCAGCCAACTAGAATACCTATAAATAATATTAGCTAATAATAATGTAATCACTACATAGTATAAAACAAAGTCGCTGTCGCTGTCTGTCCGTCCCTATGTATGCTTCAATCTTCAAAACTACGCAACAGATTTTGAAGCGCTTTTTTTTAATAGATAGAGTGCTTCAAGCGGAAGGTATGTATGATATATGCATAATATTGTAAAGAAACACTGATGAATTTACATGTTTCTAATGTGATGTCGAAAATAAACACATTTTTTTGCGCTTACATTGCAAACGCTGACTGAACCCCACGAGATAAATCAAAATAATGTACTACGGTATTGTACACCTTAAAAAGGTCAACAAAAAAGTCCGCGATGGTACATGTCTATCTCTTAAGGATAACCCACAATAACCATTTTTTATCCTTTACATTTTACGGGAAAAAATGGCTTATTTAGCAAGTTATTTTAAGCAATACAGCATAACTATTCAGACCTGAGCGTTATTCGCTACCGCTGAGGGTAGCGAAAAATACCACGCGGGACTCGATGGGTAAATAGTATGAAGTCCATAACTGCAGCGAAACTTGTACCGCCTAGTGAGGCGGTATTTTCTCTCGTTTGGCGAAACTAGTTCCGGCGGGCGACGCGGAGCAGGTAGCAGCGACATGCTTCCTGCCCTCGCCCCGCTAACCGTTGAAAACGGATATCTCTACCGCGCGCGGTAGCGAATAACGCCCAGGTTTAAATAGGCCTTTAATCCTTATCCAATTAAGTACCTTAAATACATTGTCCATTCAATAAAGATCAATATGGCCCTTAACATTTCATTCTGTAGTAGGTAGGTATATTATTTAGTATCAGCATTGCACCCGTGCGAAGTCGGGGCGGGTCGCTAGTTTATAATATAATAATGTGCAAAGTTCTGCATGGCAAGATAGACGCTCCCAGATCTTAGTGATCAGTTGTGTCGACTGTATGTTCCCGGCAACTATCTTTCGGCGAGGAAACATAAACTGTTTGCGGTTCCAAGCTGTATAGTACTATGTCTTATGAAAAAAAAGTTGCACTTTGTGATGAAAGCAAGCCGCTTTGCACAGCGATAGTGGGAACCAAAATAAGCGATTTCATCCGCAGCAGCGAAAGTTTAATCCCTTAGGAACACAGATGGCGCCACTTCAGAAATAAATATTTAATAATTTCTACAAGCCAAACCACTGCACCGATTTTGATAATATAGGTGTCAAATGAAAGATAATTACATAATCTATTGTCAAAAAAAAATAATTTAAAATCGTATTTGTAAAAATGCCCTAATATATGTTTTATTTTGAAAATATATGAGTTTTAGTCGCTGTTTACATAATTTTATTTGAAAAAATATCCGTGGGGTATTTTTTTGTTAATTCATATTGTTGCCAATTAAATACAGTATGTGACAAAGAAAACTGCATGTCAATATCCTTAACGATTATGGATATATAACATTTTTAATGAGGCCAGTAATTTCTCGGGTGCACCGATTTCAATGATATAGGTGTCAGATGACGCTTTATTGTAATTTTAAGAAATATGTATTAAAAGAATATATTTTATAAAGCATGTAAAATATATTATTTAAATACATATTTCGAATGTGTAGGACAGTCGCTCACGCCGCGTCCCCGATACCGCGATCCCTTAACGCGCTCAATGCTCTTGTAGACAACAATGGAGAGCGTGACGTCATTAATGATGCCTTGAACGACACATCCTAGAACGAACGTGGTCGAAACTATAGTCGGACCTATCCGATAAATATTACGTGAGTAACCCCGTATTTCTACTGCGTCACCTACCATTTAAGACAACTCTCCAGCGTAAAAGTATTTTTTGTATGTTGACTCTCATATTTAACAAAATTCCACGCAGCATAAGTACTGAGAGTAATATACATTCTTTTAAAAAGGCATTAAACAAATTGTTAATAGAAAAAGCATACTATGATATTGACGAATTTTTAAAGGATAAATTATAAACAGATAGGTAGTAACGCTTTTGAAAAATATGGTTTATTGACATTATCAAATTTGTAACTTTTATTATATTGTGACATTTGAAATTGACAATATTAGAATATGGTATATAAACATTTTGACTTATCTTGTTATTAAAATAATATGTTCGATTCTAAATTTGATAATGATGAACGCCATTTATATGTTATTTTATTTGAAGCTAATATTGTAATTTAATTTTTATTTAAATTGACTTTTCCCATTTTAAGTAATTATTCTTTATGGAGTTTGTGTGATTAAACGTTAGTGTCATTATAAATAAATTTTTGTAATTGTAATTTAGTTTTCTTATGTCCATTTGCACACCATGTTATATGGTAGAATGTCAAAGAACCTATATATCCTGTAACATCACACATTTTGTCTGTAGATAAATTGTTAACTACATTCTGCAAATAAATCATTTGAATTTGAATTTGAATTCTAATTAATAATGATTGAAAACCACTTTAGTTTTTATAACAATATCGTAACCTTTTAATTTAAAAATACAATAAAGCGAATAGTTTAATATCTATTGCATCATTTTCTGTGAATTATGCACAATTTGATAATATTAAATATATATAGTTCATACAATTTTATTTATTTATTGAAAATGTGTGCTATTTTTAGCTATGCACATACATTTTTTATTAGTATAAACAAGTCATGTTAAATAAACTCTTTAAAAATACAGTATTATCCGGGTAAATTAAAATTGCTTCATTCGACTTGCAATGAGATACAAATTTTATTTATTCTGAGGTGATTTTGTGTATATATTGAGTGCATTGAAGTGGCGTCGGATGCGAATCACCGGAGACTGAGAGCGCGACACTGTGTTACCCCGAGGGACATAAAACAACTCGTGTTGCCATTACAGCCCCGGGGATGTAATGCCTTGCTTTACGTTGAGATTGCGTGATATATACGTGACACACTCACTTGCCAAGTCTGCAAAGTTGACTCATGTGATGGGCCCGATGATTCATAACAGACTTCCCGAAGATGTGGTTGAGGCATCAAGCATATTCTTGTTTAAAGCTAAGCTAAAACGCTGGCTTATCAACCAAGCGTTCTACGATATAGAAAAAGAGTACATGACTCTTCCACTAAGACCGTAGATTACTAATAATTTGTTATGTAGGTACACAATGTACACAATGTATAACTTTTGTTATTATATTTTGATTTTTATTGTTAATGGGGATCTTC
Organism: Selenia dentaria; assembly: GCA_917880725.1. Taxonomy (NCBI): domain Eukaryota; kingdom Metazoa; phylum Arthropoda; class Insecta; order Lepidoptera; family Geometridae; genus Selenia; species Selenia dentaria. The sequence goes on from OU862903.1 coordinate 15,578,438, forward strand.
ACTGCCAATTTATCACGCCAGATGGCGCATCGTCGGGATGGACATTGAAACCTGTCAGTTCCATTCATTTTGTAACCTTACATGCAGTAAACAATAATTTTCTCCAAATATGCCTTTGTGTGCTGTACCAGGATGTAATAATAACGGTGTACATTTATTTTCCAAAGATCCACTATAAAAAATTGGTTAATTTATGTTGAGTCAAATAATAATTATAAAATTACAACTAAATAACATTCTAATCTAAAACAGAACACGGTTAACCGTTTGCGTACCAGAGACGTACATTTACGTCCATTTCATTCATACAGTTTTTGTTTTAATTATCACGGTATATGAAGGATTAAAAGTAAATAATTAATTAGATATTGGGTACCTCTCAACAAGATCTGCTTTCTTACCAGTCATCTTTCCTCGTCGATTTTTTAGTTCACCTTTCAATTTTATAAGCTTCCAGGTAGCATACGTCTTGAAAGTAACGATGGTTGATCGGTTTCAACACAAAAAAAAAACTCTTTTCCTAAAAAAACAAAGCGACACTAACATTACAGTGGCCATCTCGCCGCTAGCGTCCTCTGCGTTGAGCTTTGCGTGTGGATCCTCATTGCATTTTATTAATGATTCTACTGTGACTAATTGTAATTCTGTGACGTATACAATCAGTGTCAATAAATGAGTATAATTGGACGTTTTCGAGCAGGTGGTATGAAAACTATGTGCGTGTTTCAGGAAGTTAACGACCTACATGGGGCACATAAGGATAAAGCACGCGTCGGACTTCGTATGCGAGCTGTGCGGTTACACGTTCGTCAGTCAGAAGGGCATAGAAGTGCACAAGAAAAAGAAGCACAGACTGCACGACAGAAATGTAAGTGCACTGGTGGAAAACGGTCAGTAAAGTCAGTTTTTTGACTAAGGTCAGTAAAAGTCAGTTATTGCGAAAAATGGTCAGTAATTTCAGTTGTTTGACTAAGGTCAGCAAAAGTCAGTTATTGCGAAAAATGGCCAGTAATTTCAGTTTTTTGACTAAGGTCAGTAAAAGTCAGTTATTGCGAAAAATGGTCAGTAATTTCAGTTTTTTTACTAAGGTCAGTAAAAGTCAGTTATTGCGAAAAATGGTCAGTAATTTCAGTTTTTTGGCTAAGGTCAGTAAAAGTCAGTTATTGCGAAATATGGTCAGTAATTTCAGTTTTTTTGGCTAAGGTCAGTAAAAATCAGTTATTGCGAAAAATGGTCAGTAATTTCAGTTTTTTGACTAAGGTCAGTAAAAGTCAGTATTGCGAAAAATGGTCAGTAATTTCAGTATTTTAAGGTCACGCTTATGTGTGTGAGGAACATAATCTTAGGTTTTACTTTATTGAATAGTTTTGGCACGTCTCTTTGCTCTTCCAAAAAGTTTGTCCCTCTTCAAAAAATAGGCGAAACGTATATTTTTCTTTAACCATGTTGAAGAAGAACTACTAGCATACAACTCACACATGCATATTTCAACGGTGAATTGGTCGAGGAAGGATCAGTACCTCTTGGGGTTTGGTCAGTAAAGTCGAGTTTTTTTACCCAATTCAGTAAAAGTCGGTTTTTACGAGTCAGTAAATTCAGTGCTTCAAGGCCACGCTTAAAAGTGTCTGCTTTTGTTGATGAAGTGTTGAAGTTGTGTTGTTTGAACAAAATGAGGTGAAGGCTACGAAGAAATAATGTCAGGAAGCATAACTCAGAGTAAATTCCACACAAAAAGTGTTCCTTCAAACCAAAACGACGTATGATTCCAAATACGAATTACTTCCAAGGTTACAAATAGACATGTTCGGTGATTGGTTTACATTTCAGAAGGAAAGCAGGGATTGGTCCACGCGCGTGCTGCAACGTCTACTATGACAGCCGAGTCATAGCGGCGTGAACGATGTTATTGATTTAGCACGACTTTTATTGTGTCATTTTTTAAGGCAGTTACTCTTCCTGATATTATTTCTTTGTAGTATTGGATATTGATATATTTTTTATTAGAATTGCCGATTTTTCGTCTATTAGCCAATTTTTTGTCTTTGTTTTTGCTCCAATTTATTTGTGTTTACGTTTTTGTGTAGAAGATAAGTTGTTTTATTAAAATAAGGATTGAAATTTATAGAGAGAAAAATTCACATCCTCGGACGGGATTCGAAACTGCGTCTTCTGACTCTCCGTGTCAGACGCCATTGACCAACTAGGCCACCGAGAATCTGGTCCGAGCATCGAATTTTAACTTTCTATTTGACTAACCGTCTTGCGGGGACGTAACTAATGAATAACGCGGGTTCGAATCCCGTCCGAGGATGTGAATTTTTGTACTAGCAATGATAGCTATTGCTTTAGACAAAGAAGAAGAGCAGCATAAAGAGAAAATGGGTACATTTGCGGTCCTATTTCGAATACATGTACTTTGCATGAGACAAACCATACAAAACCCTATTTTCGCAAGCCAATTCTATCAATCGCTCGTCCTCCATTTTGTTTTTGATGCCGCGGCGTCCGTGATCCGCCAAAAATATCGTCGTCATCAAATACGTCCGTGATTGCCGGTGTCGGCACTGACACTGAGAGCACTGTGTCGTCACTGACACTGACAAGTGGGGATGCGTTCATAGATAATGTATGAAAGAATATTTCGCACAGTGCCGGTACTGTGTCGGAACTGTGGCTTCACTGATAAGTGTGAATCGGCCTTAAAAATTCTTATCAGCTAAAAAATCACTTACACTATAATAACGTTTTGTCAGGAATATTTTTTTAAGTTTAGTTTTAAATAAATTTGTACTTAAGTCCTTTATTGAATTGATGAATTGAGAATTGATTAATATTGATATTAGCTTGACGCAGAAACAAACATGGATGCATCACAAACTATCAAGGGGACGGAGTACAGATAACGTCATAGACTACACAGGTTTGTAAGGCATACCGCACACTTATCCTGATACGGTTTAGTTTGGGGAACAGTATTTTATAGTCAAATCTGTCAGGAACAATGAACTACAACCTCTTAAGATGCGGTCCAACCCCAATTTTAAAATAATTTACGATGCTTTACGTAAGGTTGAAAATCGCTTGTTAGATTGGTCGATGTAATGCGAAAATGCGTTAATTTTGTACGTTTTACTAACACAATTGAAGAAACTGCTGGTTATTACTTTAGTACTATATGTTGGCTAAGTATTACCTAAAAAAATATAGTGTTATCGCTGAAAATTCTGAGAGTTTTGACGTGAAAGTTTATTTTTGTGGATCTATTCAGGATTTTTTTCTGCTGAAAGAGAGTTATATTTATGAATTCTATTCGGTTATTACTCTTTTCCTATTCCTTTTCTGACCTGTGTATTTTTTTCATAATATACTATCGATCTGTTTCGTTACACTAGGTGTTTAAAAAATCTGCTTTTTCTTTAAGCAGGGTACGAGCGCGCCTTAACGGGTCTAGGACTACTTAACCTATAACCCTGTATACATATAAACGAGTGTATCTTAGTGTACATAATGTGGCTTATTTTAAATAAATAAACCCAATTTCTTGTATGCTGGCTTTAATAAACTAATATAATACATTTTTTCGTTAATGGTCAAGATATGTGTTACATGCAAGATGGGAGTGAATAAAAAACATAACAGGCAGGTAGTTCGGAGAATGTTACTGCGCGACGCCCATTAGTATAAGCACGTTTGGACAATCTTGCCATTAGAAAGTCGTAGGCGTGAACAACGAGAATCGCTCGTTTATATGTTTATTAGATATATTTCGTTTATTAGATACATTATGTTTTATTATGTTGTGCCGTTTCTTATTAAAATTATTTAAAAAAAAAAGTTATTAAAAAATATTTAGTGACACTTCCGCTGAAAAGAAAACAATGATTTTGGCCTATTTGGGGGCGTGCACCACCCTCCCTCCCGACCAGACCGACAGACTGTCGGTCTAGCGCTCGACGAGTCAACATCTCCTGAGGATGCCTCGTGTAGAGGCGAAACACGTGTCGAATCGGTTTTGGTTGATTTGGGGTTTCTTGTGTTTTTTTATTTTGTATTCTTCCTTTTAGCATTTATGCGGGAGGGAGGGTGGTGCACGCCCCCAAATAGGCCAAAATCATTGTTTTCTTTTCAGCGAAAGTGTCACTAAATATTTTTTAATATCGTTTTTTTTTTTGATGATGGATTTCCGCAAAGTAACGCCTGAATCAATAAATTATCTAAAATTATTTAATTTTTGTTGTTTCCTGTTCCAGGTAGAGCTGGTAGGTCCGTACTGCGAGCTGTGCAACGTGAAGTTCGTCTCAGAGGAGGCGCATTCCAGGCACTTGAAGTTGTCCGCGAAACACAGCAGCGATAGCGATCCGTAAGTTACAGTACAGTGGGCCGACCACGAAAATCTCTTTAAGTGTAACGTAATCGCATCGTTAACATATTCAGTACAAACTGTCATTTATCTAGTACAACTGTGGCACAGATAACTCATAGTTTGTACTCAATACGTAAACGATACGATAACGTTACACTTAACCCGCCCAATGTCTACTACTTTCGGTGTCTTTCCGAACTACGCATAAAAGTTCAGATAAAAAATACTACTCTTGAATAGTTTGACCAACTAATAGCCAGTTTATACCGGTGGAGTGCACTTGATCTGATAAAATTAGTGATGTATGAAATGTGTATACATTAGGTGTACGCGCGACACGCCATGAGTTAAGCAGATTTTCGTGCTCGGCCCACTGACCGTTTGGCGCAGTCGGTAGGACCACGACCTTCTAACTGGTCCTGAGTTCAATTCCTGGACCGGAGAAGTTGTCCCATAATATAACTTGTTCCGGCTCGTCAACAGCGCCTGACAGTGTGATCTGTGGCTCGACCGACTAGCGACTCGGATCAACGTCTTCCCTTTAAAAAGCCACATAAGAAGAAGAAGAACGTCTTCCGTCTTCGCTGTCACCTGTGTTTATGTACTCGTCGGTCCCGCCGTCAAGTTGTTACTCTCTCCTTTTGAAAATGGCTGACGTTGATAATTTTTTTGTCTATGTAAAGGTTTTGTGAAAACCGTAATAAATAATTTTGGAGTCAGATATGAATGTTATACCTCTAAAGCTGCCACAACACCGTACATAACTAGAATTGAGTTTGCAGTAATAATCATGAATTCGATAGTATACCACTTTAACCCTTTGCGTCCCATAGACGTAAATATACGTAAGTTTCATTCATAAATCTTTTGTTTTAACTATCACGGTATAGGAAAGAAGCGCAGCTCTCGAAGCGGAGCTTGACTTGTGCGATGTTAACCGATCAACAAGTTAAGCAACGCTTGCTGCGGTCAGGAGTTGGATGGGTGTGTGCTAGTGGCATTGTTCAACTGAGTGCTTCCGTGCTTCGGAGGGCACGTTAAGCCGTCGGTGTCGGTTGTTTGTCTTAGAACAACACTCGTTAGGCTATATCGAACCGAGCGGCCTGAAAACTTCGACATGGGTTGGCCACTAAACTATCTACCAATCCGCACTGGGCCCGCGTGGGGGATTATGGCCCAACTCCTCTCTCTGAGAGGAAGGCTCGAGTCCCAGCTGTGGGATGAAAATGGGCTGATTATGTTATGTATCATCATCATCATCATCATCAGCCTGTAGCAGTCCACTGCTGGACATAGGCCTCTCCAATTGCACGCCACTTAGGTCTATATATGTTATGTATAGGAAGGATTAATTGTAAATATCTTTGACATTAATTTACAAGAACAAGCGTGCTCTCCAACAGTGTTGCCAAACTTAAAGCTACATTATTATAAAGGTAACAGGGTTTTCCTTCATTCAGCCTGTGACACATACATTTCTTATTATCAACGGGATAATTACCATGTACATTTTCTAAGAGTTTCCGATATTTCGGCACTGTTGCAAGCGCCATGATCACGGATGAAATATCGGAAACTCTTAGAAAATGTACATGGTAATTATCCCGTTGATAATTTGAATACCTCTTATGTTTGTGACCATGATAGTTTAAAAACTTATAACATACATTTCTGTTTGTTAAAAACAGTATTTCTGCGAACAGTAGCCGAGCGATCGAAGCGTCTCTGCTTTAACTGGCCAAACTGACTTTCGTCTGTCCGTATGTTTGTTAGGCTGTGTGTTTGGCTTCCTGTACAGGTCGCATTTTCCAACCAATCTTGACGAAACTCGGTATGCAGATTCTACTATTCAATATAATTTTATTGTCGTCGGCGATTTTGAGTGGGGGGGTATTTTTCCTAAATTTAAATTTAAAAATCATTTATTTCAGACACAGTCGATCCAACTCACAATAAGTACATATACAATTCAAATTACACCATATTAAAAAAAATATAGATTTAAAAATTGTCTACTTAATCTAAAATAAAACGAAATGTCAGAAATTAAGGTCATACAAAAAATAAACAAGTAGGTACAAAACTGAAATCAAATAATCTTATCTCAGTCTAAAATGAGGCTTGGATCCGGAGTGCTCAATGTGCAGCCTGGTCCAGTGCCGCATGATTGGGCAGTCCAGATCCATCCTCCAGGCGAACATCTGCTGGTAACTGTTAGAGCTGCCACGCACGCGCCGCATCAGGGTCGTGACTCGCTTGCGCAAAATTGCTGCGAAGCTGTCTACATGCGCGTCTGCAAATCCTGATGCACTGCACCATCGTGGCAGCTTCAACAGTGCCCTGAAGGCATTGTTGTATTGGATGCGAAGGGCATCATAAGACATTCGTGTGTGTTTGGCCCATAGGCTGCACGTGTAAAAGGATTGGCAGAATGCCCTGAATAAACTTTAATAAAATACTTTAACTTCCTATATAGGGGGGAAATTTGCTGCGGTGCTTCGATAAAATTTGGTGAACACATTAGGTACCTGATTTTAAAGAGGATTTTCGAATTGGTCAAGTGGTTGCCGATATAATAGGTTGTGTGCGATAATCAAGTGGACTGTATGACAAAAATTCATAAATTACACTGAGTAGGTAGGTAGAATATTTGAAGCGACAAATTTTGTTACTAGAATTTAACGAAATAAAGTAAGTGTAATCGACAGAGAATGAGAAGAAGAGACTAACCTGGTTCGTGTTGGGATGATCATGAGCCAGACAGACGGACAGGGCCCTCGGACTCTCGAGCAGATTTCCGACTTACCAAGATTCCTCAGGTTTACCTGCCGCCTGGATATGCGCGATCCTCGATTTGCCCCCTCAATCTCGCTGCACGGTTACACCATTTATGTATTGCGAAGGAGATTTTAAATTTAATGCGAAAAAATTATGATTATTCTTGGCTCGACACGACGACAACCAAGTACCACACAATTCTCAATATCGAAATTGTAATTTAATTGCCATAGTTAAAAATGTACTTTTTTTATGTATGGTTGGCGAAGCTTTTAGCATACCGAAATGGAACAGGTTGTGAAGTACTAAAATTGCTACTGATACAACTAAGTACTCGCATGGTCTACAGTTCGCAGCACTACTAGTATTATTGTATTCTTACACGAAAAGACACACAGCTGAATTGAAGAGCCGCTTTTTTTTAGGTATTTATTATATTACATTTTATGTTTCACAGAAATAGAATACGCAACGATTCCCAGAGCATGCGAGCGGAGCAGAGCGGCAGAGTTATGCGTAAAATTGAACGGAGGCCGGTCATTCACCCGCGGGGACTCTCCGATCCCGAGGTGCCGACGGCCGGGCCTGTCACTTGCGAACAGGTTATTATTATTATTATTTCAATTATTTCATTATGTTCACGGCACATACAAAGGCATAAGTGGGGCTATAAGGCCTGTTTGGTATAAAACATACAAAGGAGTATAAAAACAGAAAAAATGTTGGATGAAGGGTAACATGGTACTTATAACTATTACAAAAATGGGTAAAATGGCCAAGCTATTGATATGAACATATTAGTGTTAAGGGGGATAGATAGCTATGGATGAGACTTCGGCACCTGCCACTTTCTTCTTCAAAAAAAGGGGGAAGTTTCTCAATTCGTTCTTATATTTTTTTTGTTCTCGTATGTTTTTATTTTTTATTTAGTTTTAGTATATTGTACTAACGTAACAGTGGGCAGGCCACAAAGCACGCAGAACTGATGGCCGATGGGGCCGGAAGGTTCTGGAGTGGGGACCACGGACCAGCAAGCGCAGCGTAGGTCATGGACTGACGACCTTATTAAGGTAGCAGGACGACGTTGGATGCAGGCCGCTTCCAATCGGTCCTCTTGGAAGTTTCTGGGGGAGGCCTATGTTCAGCAGTGGACGTCCTACGGCTGAAATGACGACGATGATGATGATAGTGTAGAAATAAAGATTTTCTATCTATAATATGTTTTTTAAACTTCCTCAGTGTGGCGTCCAACTGCGCGACTTACGACTGTACGCTCAACATTTCCGGCGCGCGCATCCGGATAAGAATCGAACTAAGTACCCCGCGATGAAGACACCCTGTATGTGCGAACAGTGCGGACGTATATTTCAGGTAAAAACGAATGGACGTGTGGACCGTGATCTTTCAAGTGAAAACGAATGAACTAACAAAGAGTGAACATGTGACTCTCAGTTAGAACGAATGAACTTACAAAGAATGATTAATTAACATGTGGACAGTGAGCATTAAGCCGGAATTACATTATTATATTGTGGTGTGTTGTGGTGCTCCATGACGTGACGGGTAGTGTGCACACTATCTGTCGTTTCGGGGCGCGCTATGATGTTTATTCGAGTCAATACTACAGTAGCCTTTGGAGTAAGCGCACGCTTCCATCAATAATAAAATAAATAAATAAAATAGATTTTTATTGCCAAAACCATAAAAATATTACAAAAGTTTTAACATTTGCCAACGTATAAGATATAATAATGTATAGAAACTAAATTAAAATTATTAATAATACCTACTTAAAATTTACTTTTGATGATTATGGCAATTGGGGTAGGCTCAGCGTTTTTCTGCGTGAACTAGGTCTACGCAGAGCTGGTTTTCAGCATACCCCATTACTGGAGCTGAGATGTTTGTCAAGCTTATTGGAACATGTAAGCAATAAAGCATGTAAGCAATCTGATAGATATAATGAAGAAAAGCTTGCGTTTCTACTATTCTAAGTTCACTTAGAAAGAAGAGAAGATAATAGGTTCATCAAGCAAATGATATGAGAGGGAGTCGAAGCGAATACCGTTTACTAATGGAAGAACTAAAGTGTAATGGACACAAATTTCATCAATATTTCAGGATGTCTAATAATCAATATCTTGTGTACAAATAAGCGCAAACGACTATTCTCTAGCTAGTTAACGCGCCGTACTGCGCGAGATTCTCAGAAACAATAGTGTGGAGTGTTCTGACGCGTCATACCGTAGACCCCCACCACCGTTCTGTTGCCGATCGGAGTCGACCGATCGCCGTCACGACAGAACGCGTCCCGACACACTGCGCTTTACTAATATAATTCTACTCGTACTAAATGTGTGGATACGACATACTTATGGCGCGTCACGACACACCCCGACACAATAGTATAATTCCGGCTTTATTCTTTCAAGTGAGAACGAATGAATGAAGAGTGAACATGTTTCTAGGATAAGAACGTACAAAGAATGAACACGTATGTTTTAGGTGAGAACGGACGAACTTGCAAAGAGTGAACACGTATCTTTCCAGTGATAACGAGTGAACACGTGTCCTTCATGTGAGAACGAATAAACATGTGAACAGTAAACACGTATATTTTAAGAAAGGACGACTGAACTAAGAAAGAGTGGACTTGTAATTATTAGGGTATTAAAGAATGAACTATCAAAGAGTGATCACGTATCTCAGGTAACAACGAATGAACTATCATATGAATGAACACGTCTCTTTCACGCACATTGTCAATAACCTTTTAGATTTAATATTTAAAACCTCAATCAATATCAGCCAAGCAAAGGTGCTTGGCTGATATTGATTGAGGTTTTGTCCTTCAAAGGCTATTTAAATGTTGGGAAGAAACCATATTTATCAAATAACTTTTTAATATTATATTTAGATCATACATAAAAATCATACATCGGACCCACTAATTGCTTATCTAATGTTAATTACCTTCATTAAATTAATATTTGTACGCCTATTCAGGGGCCATACTCCCACCTCTTAAAGTAATCATGTCTCCACCTTACCATTAAATTTGGTACCACCACGTCAATATAGCAAGCTTAAAATAATATTGGATTTCGATAGACTTGATGTCGTCGACTATTTTGAAGACGTAGTATCAAATAGTTCACTCAATTTACGTACTTTGACGTGAATTTTGACACTAAAGCTACGTTCCGGGAAGCACTGTCAACGCTCACAACTGTCGCGCCCCGGTTTAGCGTTCCGGTTGGAATGAATGCTTGCATTGTTCAACCCACGTGGAACAGTTACGCGGTCGCGAAAAGCGCGCCATCTTGTATGTCAAAAATCGATAGAATCCTATACATTTGATGTTTGACAGTGACAGCTCGCAAACGACCACGGAAACCCACCTACAATCTGCGATCGTTGTGAGCGTTTTCGGTGACGTCATCGATGACGTATCGAGCTCGCTCACGATGATCGCGGGCTTCTAATGGAATGGGTGTGAGAACGCCGCGAGTGATTTCGGCGCTTCCCGGAACGTAGCCAAAATTTCATTGTTCCAATGTACATTTTTGAAGATCCGTACTCTCATCTCTTAAAGTAGTCACATTGCTTACCATTAAATTTAGTTGACCGTTTTGTGTCGGTGGGAGAACGATAGTAAGTATGATTAGATTATTCTAAGCTTACTACAAAACACTCCTGTATTATGATAGTTTCGTAAAAGGTGGGAGTAGGGCTCCTGGTAGAATTATGATGGAATCTTAGCATTAAGGACTTCGCTACTATTGTTTATATTTACCCAAAATTCCGACAATTGAATAAATTTTATACTAATATAAAGATACCGGCTGCACTCACTTGGAAATAAGTCGGTTTAACTCCGAGGACGTATAAGACGTTCTTCTTCAGGGAGTGACCACACAAGGAGATCGCGTCGCGTAAATAAATTTTAATTTAAATATGTATTTATATTATGTTTCCAGAGCATGGCCCTCCTAAAAGACCACATGTGGGTGCACACGGGCGAGAAGCGCTTCAAGTGCCCCCACTGCCCCAAGAGTTTCACGCAGAAGACCAACCTGGTCTTCCACGAGCGGGTCCACTCGGCCACGAGACCGAGTTACGAGTGCCCGCTCTGTGGGAAACATTTCGCGTTCTTCAACAACCGCCGGAGACATATGTTTGTAAGTGATATTTGAGTTTTTAAACAACATCAAAAAAGTAGGAGGTTATATGATCAATTGTATCTATGTATTTTTTGCGTATGTTAGCCGATTTCTCCCCCATTTGTGAAACGATTCTCAAAATTTGCTTTTGTTTGGAGTGTACTTCCTTTTACTTATATCAAATTTGGTCGGAAAAGTGGTTCGTCTATCTTTATGATATCATCATTAACGGTAAATGACAATCGATCCCGTAAGGAGCAAGTCACTAAAATAGGTGAAAAAATTATTTGTTATAAAATGGAACCCACTTCAACAACAAACAGTGTGAAATAACTTGTCGAAGTCTGTACCATGACAGTTCAAAAGTACCTATTATCACTATATTGTGCGCATGGTACCGACTTCAACAAGTTATTTCACACTTTATGGTGTAAAAGTCGGTTCAATTTCATTAGATTAAATTTTTTATCATCATCATCATCATTTAAACTGTAGGACGTCCACTGCTGAGTGTATATTCTGCAGTGGACGTCCTACAATATTACCTATACCTCTGCAATATATTTCCAAAAGGACCGGTTGGAAGCGACCGGCATCCAACGTCCTGCTACCTTGATCAGGTCGTCTGTCCACGCTGCGCTAGCCGGTCCATCCTCTCCACTCCAGAACCTTTCCAACCAACCCAGTTCTGGTTGCCACTACCTAGTTAAACATTCACATTTTTGGTGGCCTGTCAAAGATTGTTATACAAATGTATATGTGGAGCAGTTAATCTACCGAAGCAGTTGCAAGTAACTACTGGGCTAAAGAGGCTCAAAAACCAAGTCTCGGGGTGACGAGCACACTGCTACGTGAAACTCTAGCTCCAACCTCTAGGTGGCATTTCAACTGAACACATATAGAACAAACAAGATGTAAAGTTGCTTCGGTGACAGGAGCATTACGCAGAGTAGTCGGATGCATACCTCGTAGAGCCCGCATGACAATATATAACTCTTTAGTAAAGTCACACATGGAATATCTTGTCGAAATATTGGACTGTGCAGCACAGACTCATATAAAGCGTCTTCAAATATCGCAAAATAAGTTAATCAAAACTCTTTTAAATTATGACCGTCTAACCACATCTAGTACGTTGTATAAAGAAACAAAAATATTTAATTTAAAACAATTATACATTTATACTACATGCGTTCTGATCAAAAAAGTACTATTGCAAAAAATAAATACAGAACTTAAATTTACTAATAGAACATTGCAATATAATTTAAGAAATGTGAACAAATTAAAATTACAAGCACACAGAACCATGTATGGTAAACATAATATCCTGTATGAGGGTGCAACATTTTATAATAAGTTACCTAACGATATTAAAGATTGTAAAATTTCTGTTTTTAAAAGTAAACTTAAAAAATATATTTATAATGAAATAACCTAAGATTGCTGAACAAATATGTTATACTCGACTAATCACTTTAATTAGTTATAAGTTTTAGTGTTAAATCTCATTTTAAGTGAACCTTGTTCTTTATGAGAAATAAATTCTTTAAACCCAAACCCACTGTCCAGAACCAAGACACAAAAACGATCTACGAAATTTCGGTTGGCAGATTTAAAATAGCTTATAATTAATCATTATGAAAAACCTGTCATTACATTTCATCACCCTTGACTGTATTTGTGCTTTTTCACTTTCACGGTAGAAATCGTGAAATCTGTCTGAAACTTCGTAGTTCGTTTTTGAGAGTAGACCTCCTGGGCAAGCCTAGCGCTCACCATCAGGTGCACGATTTGGCCGTCTCGTCACTTAATTTCATAATATTAGTCTGATAAGAAGAAAGATGAATATTACCAGAAGTCCAATGGTTCCTAATCCTAAGGACTTCGTACTAAGGTAAATCACACTACTTAGGTTAATTTATTCCAAACATCAAAATTACAACCTATGGTTCACGGAAAATCTTGTCACCGCGATTCAGGATTGAGGACAGAGCGACACTCGCGACATCTCGTTTAACTTTAAGGCAACAAGCTAGTTGGTAATAAGCGACATCTAGTGACTTATCGTATAAGTTTTATACAAATGGTTTAAGTCTCAACAAGTATTGTTGACTTACATTATCTTATTGTACAAAAGATAACAAAATATCTGCTTCTATAATACTGCTATATACATGGCTCGGGAATATCCGCGTCTACCCTCAGTTTTTATTTAGTTATTTAACTTTACACTATGATCACCGGCCATTTTAGTTGAAAAACAATGTTTCTCTGTAAGCAGACTGTCAATTTGTCAATTCACTAAAGAAATAAAGTTCTTAAACTTTGATGTTGGCCTGCTTTGAATGCTTATACCATATCAGAAACAAAGTTACCTAACTCAATTTAGCTTATATGTTTTTTAATACTTATTTAATTTAAAAAAAAATTGTGTTGTTTACAAACTAAGTAGTTTCGCTATGTCCCCTAAATGAGCATGTTATAATGTCTTTTCAATATAATTGTTTACGTTAATAAATACCAAAAATCAAAAGAGCACGTACCCTTGAGTCTGTGTAGTGTATATTTAAATATAAAATACTACATATATAAATAAATAAATTAAACTGTTTTGAAGTTGGTTAAGAGGATTGCATAGCTAGTACTTTCCATACTATTAACTACACTAAAAGAAAAAACAATTTTCTACCTCTTAACATTGTCCGATTTCAGTGATTTTTTTTTCATGGAATCATCACATTGTTTACTAAGCCCGTATAGCATGGAAGTCAGTTTTAAATGTTTATTACAGAACATAGTTATTGATAGTGATTCATTTAAGAGGATTGCATACCTAGTACTTTCCATGCTAAAAGAGAAAACTCTTTTCTACCTCTTAACATTGTCCGATAACAGTGTTTTTTTTTCATGGAATCATGACAGTTTACTATGCCCGTACGTTTTGATTTAATCAGTTTTTATAAGTTCTAAAAAAAGCAAAATGATAAGTACTAAGAAATACTGAAAAAATCAAAACTTACGGGCATAGTAAACAATGTGATGATTCCATGAAACAAATAATCACTGAAATTGGACAATGTTAAGAGGTAGAAAATAGTTTTTTTCTTTTAGTACGGAAAGTACTAGCTATGCAATCCTCTTCATACCTGTATCTTTCTCCCAGATCCATACAGGCCTGAAGCCGTTCAAATGCGACAGTTGCGGTAAATGCTTCACGACAGCGGGCGAACAGCGCGCGCATGTCGACCATGTGCATATGAAGAAGCCGTGGCCGCGACGCGCGCGCAGGCATGACCACATTGTGAGGGACGCAGGTCAACAGCTATCTGACGAATGAAGTGAACCTTACATACGGTCTTCGACAAGAACGAATGAATCCGTATTTGTCATTCACTCTTTCTGGGAACATATGAAACATGTAACTTTTGTGAAGCTACGAGTGAACATTGAACAAGTAATTCTAGAAACAGTAACCATGTGAAGAAATTAAAAAATATTTATACTTTTTGTGAAGTAACTTCACTATTAGTCATACTTTATTGAACCAATTATATTTTCAGTAACTTTTGCGATTGAACGAACATTCACTCTTTCCGGGAACGAATGAAACATGTAACTTTTGTGAAGCTTCGGTCGCTAAGAGTGAATATTGAACAAGTAATTCTAGAAACAGTAACCATGTGAAGAAATTTAAAAATGATTATACTTATTGTAAAGGAATTTCACTATTAGTCATAATTTATTGAACCAATTATAATTTTAGTAATTTTTGCGATTGAATGAACATCGGTCTATGTCATTCACTCTTTCTGGGAACGAATGAAACATGTAACTTTTGTGAAGCTACGGTCGCTACGAGTGAACATTGAACGAACAATTCTATAAACAATCCATGTGAACACATTTAAAAAGTATTTTTTAATTTTTGTGAAGGAATTTTATCAGTCATATTTAATGGAACCAATTATATTATATTTTTGTAATAGACCTTCCTGCGAATAATGGAGTTGAATCATTTGGCGTACGGTGTTATCAAAAATGAACACATTGGTCGTTTTAGTTCATTCTTTTGGCAACGAATGAAACATGTCAGTTGTGGAAATGCTACTAGCAGTCACCTGTTTAAGGCGTGACCTCAACCAGGGGCTTTACTATCTTAATGAAAAATTGACGTTCATAAGTGCGTCTTTGATGCCTAAATTGAATAAATGATTTTGACTTTGACTTTGACTTTATCAGCTTCGTAAAAACCGTGCAAGTTCCGTGCAGTTCTTAAACCTGGCATAAACAGTTTCGAATGAAATCATACCATGACGCTCATTTAGGTGAACTTGTTTTCCTCAAATGTGAACGGATAATATTATCTCTGGCATTCTAACAATTTACTATAACCAACATTGCACATGTCTAGACGTTTGTAAGCTGATAAACTGAGTGGATTTTGAGCGACATGTTAACGGGAGTGCATACAAAAAAAAACAGGTGAACGGTTTTTCTGCGGTTCTTGAACAGTAGGCCAGGGCAGGCCTGCTTTAAAGTTGTCATGGTACGAATTAACCGGGCAGTTGTCTAGAAGTCCTGCTTTAAGAGCTTATAGTAAGGCCCCTGGGGGTTTTATTCCGAAGTTTAGGTACGCTCGGCCGGTTGTTTGGTTGTAGATTACCTACCTACTGTTCGAATCTCCACTCGTACGGTTACTAGTCAGCGGTGTCCAACGAAATATGAACACTCGTATCTCGCGATAAGCTTCAGTTTAGCGTGCAAGTAGGAACCCTCGTAAGAGTAACCTAAATTTTATACCTAAACTCGACTTTTGTTAGAGAATGACTCATCTGTCTATTTATTAGGTATTAAGTGCCGCAGCTAGGGTTGTCACCTTAAGCTCCGCTTCAATGTTATGTATTTAAGTTATATAATATACTGTTAATGCTATTAAAATTCAAAATACTCATACGTGAATTATGTTCCTTTATGTTTATATCATCATATAATTTAATATTTTACAATAATAATTTATTTTGTAGTATTTTTACGTAATTATAAAATGTGATACCAGCTTACATAATTATTTTGAATATATTATGCACTAACGACTGCCCGCGACTTCGTTCGCGTAGTATATATAATGACCTCCCATCTTTACTTGGTTTTTGTTTCATAAGAACTTTCTCCCGACAATAATTAACATAACAAAAATAGAATTAGCGAGATTGTTCTATACATTCTCAAGTTAATAGCGTGACCAGGAGAAATAGGGGTCCATTTATATATACAGGATGGTTTTTTGAGAAGGGCGGTCAAGGCCAAGTCCGGAACCACGAGAGTAAGAGAAAAATCGTGAAAGGAGACATGCCCTCTATTTATAAGTAAACAATAATTTATTTTTATTTATATCATTTAGTAATTTATTTCTTTGCGAAGTATGATCAGAATCCATTAGTTCAATAATACAGGTGTCTTTTCTTTTTAAAGCATTCGGGTCGATTTCCGTCAAAAGTAAAAGATTTTTCTCTAACTCTCGTGGTTCCGGACTTGGCCATGACCGGCCTTCTAAAAAAAAACAGCCTGTGTAACTAATAATTTGATTAACTTAATCATTACAAGTAATGTGTAAATTTTAGAAATTGATAATTATTTCAAGTACATACTCATATCCTTGTTTCTGTGATATGTGTTTTTTACATACATGCTGACAAGTGTAGTTCCCCTAATTATCAATCATTTTCAATCAATCAATCAATCATTTATTTAAACCTTGTGGATCTAGGTAGTACATATACATGTGGTGTTAAAATTAAATAAATTCACTAGATCTGCTTAATAAGCATACAAGACGTTTACAAAGAATAATATACTATATAATTATAAACAAGTAAGATCTGATATGTTTTTACAACCTTGTTATAAGACTGGCCGGTCGTAATTAAAAGTACAATCTAAAAAAAACTAAACCGACTTCCGTTCTATTCAGTTATTGGAGTGTAACCAACGAAGAGATAATGTCAGGAAGCATAACTCAGAACAAATTCCACACAAAAAGTGGTCCTTCAAACCAAAACGACGTGTGATTCCAAATACGAATTACTTCAGAGGTTACAAATAGACATGTTCGGTGATTGGTTTACATTTCAGAAGGAAAGCAGGGATTGGTCCACGCGCGTGCTGCAACGTCTACTATGACAGCTGGGTCATAGCGGCGTGAACGATGTTATTGATTTAGCACGACATATATTGGGTCATTTTTTAAGGCAGTTACCTACTCTTCCTGATCTTATTTTTTCGTAGAGTGTAACTCAACATTTTTATGTGTGTGTTGCGGATATGAACTTCGTCGTTTATGAACCGATTTTGATGAAGCTTTTTTTATTTGATAGAGTATACTTCCGTGATGGTCCCATGTAATTTCGGTAAGCAGTTTTTTAGTTATAGGTACTTCAATAACTGAAAAGTGTTATCTATTTTGATGATATTATCATTGACGGTTTTTGTCGTAAGTAGCAAGGTCACTAAAAAGGAAGAAACATATTTTTTTTTTCAAAAAATAGAACTGACACTAAAAAGTCTGTTAGGATAGTTCAGAAGTACCTATTATCAAAATATTGTGCGCATGGTACCGAGTTCGACAAGTTATTTCACACTTTTTAGTGTTGAAATCTGTTCTATTTGTTGGTAAATAATTATGTTGTTTTCAAGCATTGATTATATTATTTATTGTATGTAATATTTAGTCTGACAGATACGGAAAGATTTTTATCGGCGTAATGAATATGAATTCTAATTTATACCCTAAAGTATTTTTTGTAACGGATTATCTCATATGTCGTATTTGTTATTTATCACAGGTTTAGATCTTTAATCGTGGACTGTAAGTTGAGAAAACAAAACGATCATGTCTCATTGGAAGGAAGCGTCTTGTTTTTTTCTTCTATTGCCATGACGCGACCAGCGTATTGTGCCAGTGCTTCGAGTTTCATTTTGCATTGGATTGATAAAACATGACGTAAACTTGTATACAAAATATAATTACACGGAATAACTATAGATAATTTAGAAATTGAAGGAAATCAGGATCAGGAAAGTGTGAAAGGTTACTTACCTATTGGGTGACATAATAATTAACGAGGAAGAGATGAATATTACTTTACTGCGCTCGCTAATGTCACTAATCTATGCTTTTTTTTATTCATTACGTTTCACTATAGCCTCTTACTATATTGTACATTTGCCTATAAGTTGGTCTGTCTGTCATTCGTGTACAGTATTAAGATTAGAAATAAGTGTGTAGGTATAATAAGTAAGTATTATAAATATTGAAAATTTTAGTGAAATATTTAGTAAAAAAGTACTGATAGATGGAGTTCATTTTATATTGTGTAGATATGTGTATGTGTGTATTTATTGAACATTAAATTATTGGACAAGTACATTAAAATGTTTTATTCTTGGCCTTCAAGGGTCAGGTGTTTAAAGTGGCACAAATGTGTGCCAAAATCTCCAAGTGCCATTGGGCCACTAACACGAATAACTGCGTAAGTGTAACGTAACGTGTCATTCACGTGAAAAAAAATGTACCTAGGGCGTCTGTGACACAGATAACTCATAGTTTGTACGCCGAAGTAACTCGACGTTTGCGATTCGAATACTTTTTCGAAATTATTTGTGCTACGGCCTCACTGTACTTTTAAGTTCTGCGAACAGATCTCGCGAGCTCTCGGAACATCTCATTTCATTGCAGTTTTGTTTTATGGCGTAAAAGTATCAACTGATACCCCGTCTGTTGGAATGTAATCCCAGTTTAACTTGTTCACGTCATAGATTAGAGTGAATCCAGTTATTTTTAATAAACAATTGACTTATCGTATTATTTTTCATTTTAACATTATCGACAAAATGAACCGATATTTTTATAATTAATTCCAACCTTGACGCAGTGGGTACACGGGTAAACAGGAAATACCTTTACACCCGCCAGTGGGTGCACGGGTCGCGAACCGGCTTATCGGCGACAATTTTTCGCACTTACTTCACAACCTTATCTAGGAACCCCAGACCAATGCTCATATTTGAAATTCGTCTTCAAAGACAGTGTTCAAGTGTGGCCAAATCAAGCGAATCATAAAACTTTAGCAAGATTATAATTCTTCTTAGCTCCTGGTAGGCTTCGTAATATTTTTAAAAATGTTGAGGTACCTACCACGATGAAGATATTTTTTTAGTATTCATATTATATTCAGTAATTTGTTCATTTGCCAAGTTTTTTACAAGGAATCCAGTATTTCTTGACTAAATTGCGGTGACTGCTACTAAACTAAATTATTTCTTAACTACGCTTGCCTTCGCCTGTAGTTCAGGTAACACTAATAGTACTACGTCTTATGAAAAAAAACTGCACCACAGCGATAGTGGGGATCAAAATAAGCGATTTGATCCGCAGCATTGAAAGTTTCATCACTCAGGAACACAGATGGCGCCACTTCCTTAAAAATATAAAAAAAAAAGAATTCTACAAGCCAAACCAAAAGTAGTAAACATCGATACTGACAAAGTTGACAAATTTTTTTACACGTCTTATAAAATAGGTATATAATATTTTTAAATACTATGTACACTAGGTACATATTTATATAATATTAGAGCAAGTTGCACCCCGCGGTTTCACCATCGTAGTGATGGATGACGATGAGAAAGTAAAAGTAGGCAAAGTTAGTTATAATAACAGCTATCTGTCAAGGAAAAGTACCGTTAAAATCAGTCCAGCCCTTTTTAAATTAGCCGGAACAAACAGACAGACAGACAAACCTTTTTTTATGTAAGTACCGTTTTCACTATCATATGCATGTAGCGAAAAGCTGTTAATATGGAATTACAAACAGACTTCAATTTAATTAATCTGTAAGTTAAATAGATAAAGATTTTTTTGATTAAAATGGCAACATACAGGGGTGCGTTCTCAGTACAGTGACAGTACACAATTTTCAAGCACTTCCAATTTGCATTATTATTTAGATTTTTTTACCATGAAAAATTTAGATTTTTGTCATTAAAGCTCTGACACCACAGTGCAATAAAACTGATTTTAAAAATTAAATATATTATCTATATAAAGAGGAAAGATTTGTATGTATGTTTGTAACGAATTGGCTCAAAATTTCTTTCACCATTGGAAAGCTTCATTCACCCTGATTAACATAGGCTATATAAGATTCATCATCATCATCATCAATCACCATGCGAGTTAAACCGCGGAGAGCAGCTGGTATTTAATAAAGTACCTATTATCCAGCAGAGATATATTTTTTTTTTAGACTACCATTGTTTTTTGAAATCTCGTTAATCTGGATCAGATGTCATCACTTGCGAACCTGTGCTGTGACTGCTGTGGTCTTGCTAACCTGTGCTGTGGTCAAAACTTATGTCAGATTGTTTACAAAACAAAATGTCCATTGTCGAGCGAGAGTAATTGTATTTATTAAGTAAAATACTGTAAGTTTTAAACAGAATCCTAGTCGATACTAAAGGTACCTCAAACGCAAGATATAAATACGTTTTTCACGCACAGCACCATCTTAAACGTTAAATCAGGTCGGTACGTATTCATGTGCTTTTTATTTATCGATTTTATCAAGAAATTTTATTTTGGCTCGAATCTGCACAGAAATTACGAAAATATATAAACATAAGGCTTATGGATTGTTAGTGATCTTGATGATGGTTAAGGTCTTGAAGATGTTTTGAGAAACCAATAAAACCCTTTCATTTCTAGTTCTTCAAAATATACCTACCTATTAGAGGTCTCAGTAGAACAACAGTAGGTACTTTGCTATAATTGTAGAGAGAAAAATCCATCCCAGGATGGAATTTGAACCTACGGCTTCCTACAATGCATACGGTACAAACCATCCAAGCATCAAATTTAACAAGTTGATCGTTTAAACGCTTATGGGGATGGAACTGGGTAATTTTTCTCTCTAAAATTGCAAAGTTTGCTCTTAATCACTTGGCAACTGGTTCACGCTGAGAACAAAGAATTTATCATTGAAACTAATGTTGATAGATAAGCAAGGGTTAGTGGTTTAAAAACCGTACAATAAAAACAGTACCTTATTAGTAAGCCTATGATTACCATCTGTCTGCCTGTCTTTTTGTCCTTATCTTTAAAAAACTAACAAAATGTAGACAGCAAGTTCCAATTTCCATAGAAAATGTGTTAGTGTAACACATAAAATAGAATGTTCAATGCTCGAAGTAGAATCTACATAGATTATTTGGTGAGAGCCCGATCAGATAGTCTGTCATACTTAAAAGAATAGACTTCAAACTCAGAAATGAAACAAGGATTAAAATAATATTGAAATTAGGGCGTTTATTAGCATGCGTTAGTGCTTTAAAAAAGTAATACTATAAAATGGTATTGTTGAATTTATCAGATATTTTAATGACACAGCCTTAAACTAAACTTTATTATAGGGTGCTCGCTAGGGTTGCCAACTCTCCTGGAATTCCGGGAGTCATCCGAAATAAATACAAGGTTACATATTTCAAGTATCCTGGCTCCAGGAACAGCTGAAACCTCCCAGATTTAAATTTAAATATTTTTAAATAACATGCACAAGAACTCACAGGAATAGACTAAATTAACAAGAAAATAAACATTTTGGCTATGGACAAAGAAATCGCCTTGGATGAATTAAAAATATTATTACTTCTCTAAACGGGCCTACCGATAAAAACAAATTGTACAACAATTAATTAACTACAAAAAGTTCATGAATATGTGGCCAGCAAAACATTGAGTGTATACCTTGGGTTGGTTTATTTTGTTTTTATTTGCTAATGAAGCTGCCAAAGAAATCAAAAACTTGTTGGACTTGCATTGTCAATCTCAAACGACTCTGCTGAGCGTGTTTTCAGTATAAGAATAGGAAATGAACTTTGACCAAAAATTTCGAAATAGGTTGAATGAAGGAAGTGCATGTAAAATCCGTTATTACGGATAGGTTCGGGTGTGCACAAATTTCAACCTGGAACACTTCATGAGCGAGTCCGACTCGTATTTGGCCAGATTTCTTACTGAGTTGGCAACTCTAGTGCTTGCTGTTAATCTAGAATGATAAAAGTGGGCAAAAGTAAAGTCTCTCAGCACAAGTAGAGGAAAATATATGAATCATTCAATTGTAGAGAGTTCACATAAAAAACCCCACATTTTTGTTTTTGATTTATTGTGAAGTGGTGTAGAGGTGTAAAAAATTATATATTTATTTTTTACTGAGGCTTGAAGGTGCTGACATCAACAAGGTGTTGACTGGGACTTAATACACGCAACTTGGGAATCATACATTCTTCCGAGTGATACAAAGATCTTATACTTATACACTTGAGTGGAAAATAGTACATTTTGTCAGAAACATAAAAATATATCTCTGGAAATGTATTTTTAATTTTTTGCCTTTCCCAATGTAAAAAAACTTCATGTCTTCTATGTGTTTCTAGATTTCTTGTCAATAGCTTTTCAATAATTGCTAGGGCAATTTCTTTAATTTCTGATAATCAACCTCTCTCTAGTTCATGATTATCTGGTAATATAATTCTTATATTATCCAATAACCTACAATAGAAGCTTGCTTTTCTACTCAACAACAGCTTGCTAGTTCATGAATGCCTGGTAGTCTTGATTATACATAGAATTCTGCTACTGCTTATATGGACACCATGTTACATGTACAAGTCTGACTCGCACTTGGCTGTTTATGTTATTTTCCCACTCATTTGGTACCCTATTTGATCTAATTAAAATATCACATGCTCTCTATTTGCAGTTGAAAATTCTAGTGAGATAACTAGCCTTCTGCCGCCTATAATTTTTAACCGACTTTAAAAAAGGAGGAGGTTATATGTCCAACTGTTTATTTTTTGTGAAATTTCTCCCCTATTTGTGGACCGATTCTCATAATTATATTTTTCATTGGTCCCATTTAAATTTCATCAACATTGGTCAAACAGGTTTTGAGCTACACTCCAATAACTGAAAAGTGTTTTGCTTATATTCAAGATTATTTTCTTTGAATGACAATCGATCCCGTAATTAGCAAAATTCACTAGAAAGGGAGAAAAAAATATTTCTATTAAATGGATTTCAACACCAAAAAGTGAGAAACAACTTGTCGAAATCGGTACTATGTGCACAATATTGTGATAATAGGTACTTTTGAATTATCATGGTACTGACTTCAACATGTTATTTCACAGTTTTTGGTGTTGAAGTCTGTCCATTTTATAATAAAATGTTATATTTATAAAGTTGAAATCTCAAGCAGTCATCGAATAAACAAACACAGGTTGATTTGTTCCAGTAGACCCATAGACCTTGCTAGGTTAGGTCATTTCTTAGCACATAACAATCTTATTGAAACAAAACATGACATGAACTTAATTAAAAATCTCATCTAAGCGAACCCAGTCCATCAAAACTTCTCATAATTTAAGCAAAAGTTAAGCTTTTAAATTTATTCGAAAATTATTGTCTTTTCAGAATTGTAAAAGCCAAGCTGTGAAAAGTTCCGAATGCTCCATATATTCTGAATTGCTTCTGAAGTCATCTACGGAAAATGGCACTTTACAAAACTAGTTCCAGCAACACAAATTATGAACACCATATATACTACATTACTACTACTAATTAGTTCTTATAATAAGAGTTTTTGCTGTTTGATTGAAATGAGCTAAGATCAAGTAGCTGTTATGTTAGTAAGGGCTGTATTATTAGTGATACCAGCTTATTTTTAAGAAAGGACCTAGGCAGGAACCCTGGGTTACTCCATCTATAAAATCTATGGATAAAAACACATTTTCACGTTAAACAAGACATGGTATGATCATCTTCAAATTCTTAAAAACTCCTAAGTCAAAATGTCACAAGGTGACTTTGTTTGCGATTATTGTAGTCGTTCGTTCACTAGAAAATACAATCTGCAAACTCATATAGAGAACTGCCACGTCAACTCCACATGCTATTGTGAGATCTGCGACCAGAAATTTGGAAGCCCTGCAGGCTTACAATTACATCTTTCGAGAGGGCACAACAGATATGACCAGCCGTATCCCGAATGTGACATATGTGGACGCATTTTCACAAGGAAACAAAACATCATGTCGCATATGATCACAGTACATTTACAAGGCTTGGGACCGGAGATCCGATGCAGAATTTGCCATAAAACATTCACTACTGAAAGGAATTTGAAGAGACATATTAAGTTGTTACATAATCCTGATTTGGAATATCCTACTTGTGACGATTGCCACAAATCTTTTAAAAGCAAGCACTCGCTTGTTGCGCATATACAAGCAGCACACAACGCAAGCGACAAAACTATCAAATGCCATATGTGTGATAAAATCTACACAAACAACAGAAACTTGAAACGGCATATTGAAATGCTTCATGGAGAAAAAGAGGATCATAGGTGCCATATTTGTCCCAAAGTATACACTTCTAATCAGAGCCTCAAGCGTCATATCAGAACAGCACACAATTCTGATGAAGACAGCTTGCAATGCGAACTAAAACTGATCGACTCTGAGATTGCTTGGAATAGCGACGATAAATCCAATGATTCTTACGATGCCATAACTTGCGATACTTGCAACAGAGATTTCAGTGAAGAATCCATGTTACGGCAGCACGTGAAACGCGAACATTCATTTGAAGCGTTCTACGATTATTGCCGAAACTTTTTACAAAAACAGGCGAGCAGAGATCAGCCTGCGAGCAAACAGATGATCTACAAATGCGAATTCTGCTTTACAGCTTACTTCAATGTCTACGAATTAAAAGATCACATGAAAGTGAATCATGATACAGAATACAACTTGTCAACTTGTAACGTTTGCTTCACCAAATTTTTCAGTAAAGAAACCCTTTCAGAGCATAAGAAGATTTGCCTTCCGCCACCTGATGTAAACTGTTGCAGTCATTGTGATAAACTTTTCACTGAAATAGCAAGCTTGGAGTTTCATACAAAGATTTTCCATCCTCAAGCGCAACTTGCCGATTCCCGAATCACTTCAACCAAAACTGATGTTTCAGATCTGACTCCCTTTAAATGCGAGCACTGTGCACGGATATACTACAGCGACAGATCTTTAAAACATCATATTAAACTCAAACACACGACGGATGAGGTTGTCGAATGTGGATACTGCAATAAAATATGCAGTAACAAATACTATCTCGCTTCTCATGTCAAAATCGTTCACAGCGTTGTCGATTTGTCCAAATGCGATTATTGTGACAAGCTGTTTAAATCTAAACGTAATATACGGAGACACATCGAGTATACTCACATGGGAATGCAAAGATATAAATGTGTTGAATGCGAAACCCTGTTCAAAGAGAAACGAAGTCTGCGCAAGCATGTCAGAACTAAGCATCCTAATTCAGCTTCATTCCCCCAATGCCACATTTGCCATAAAAGATTCGAGTCCGCGAAATCTTGCAAAATACATCTAAAGTTGCTACACTCCTTCAATATGAACACATATCCGTGCGATTTGTGTTCTGTATCGTTTGGATCAAAACAATCGTTGAAAATTCATTTGGAGAGCAAACATTTAGCTGAAGACGAAATCTACAAATGCGAAGAGTGCAATTTAGTATTCAAAGGATCTCTAAAGTTTGATGAGCATAACGAAAGTAACCACGCTACTATGGAATCAGTTTCTAATCAAAAGATCTTGCCCCGTTGTGTTATTTGCATCAAAGATTTTAGCACGCGTAAGACTTTGAAACGTCACATCAAGAAATTCCATGCAGAGTTTCAACCGGAAGAACTTGCGAACTTCGGCTGCAAGAAGCGGTCCCTCAACGTGGATTGTGAGGAATGCCTCAAGAACTTCAGCGATGATTTTTACGTGAACGTTTACAACAAAGTCAAAAACATTAAAGACTCTATCGTTTTCAAGTGCGAAACTTGCAATTCTCGATTTAACTGTTTGGAATTTGCGATTCAAAGACACAAGGCCGTTAATAATGATACAATTAAGCCTAAGCTGATTTTGAGCGATCTCTGCACGACTCAAATGAGTGACGATGAAGCAGGTTATTCCGGATTTGGTACGCTGCATGAATATGTGGAAGCCGAAAGTACGACTGCTGATGTTAAACTGGAACCTAATGAAGATATAATGCCGGGTGAAGTTAAAAATGAGCCTATGTCCCCTTGAGGATAAAGACACTAATAATCGAGGTCTTAAACTAGATTTAAGATGTTAACTATTAGCTACGCTGTGGTAGGCCTTGCTGGGCAATTTTATTTAGGGCTGTCAAAACATATTGTGAGGTTCAAATTAGATTCTTCAGATTAGAGAACCGAAACATTCTTTCAGAACTTGCACAGTGGGTCTTAAAATTACAAATATAGAAAGTGCAAAACTCAACGCATACATATTACAGCACTAATATGATTTCTACATTTGTATTCGGATCGAATACTTAAATTAAACATACACGGTAGCCATCCCATAAATACCAGATAGCCAATTCTACTATTTTCCAATCAAACTATAGCAAAACGGTGACTTATATACATTTTCTTATGCTGCTATCGAAAACCAGTCCAGCTGCAGTTACGTGTTTATCCCTTCAAGAGTCGTTATATTATAACAATGAAATTTCTATTGTGTCTGGCCACATGATGACCAACGACCTTTGATGGATTATTGAAGCCAGCGTTCGATTTAAACTTTATATTCTGATTACTCGATAGGTCTTGAACGCGACGCTAACTCATATTCGTAACGTTTAATGTAAGTTTAATATTTAAAGTAGTGTTTGATGATGTTACGATCCAACTTGCCCTAGAAATATTGAATGGCTTTTTGGGTAATGATTGAACGACAAGAGTCGAACTGCAATTGCAGCGGGATAGATTGTTATGTTGTGAAATTGTAGAATTGGCTACCAAGGCGTTAACAAGTGACTTGCGGGGGTTTCTCGTGCTCCGTTTGTGATATATTCCGGAAAAATACGTTACTAAAATCAATGACAATTATATAGTGACCCTCGCTTCGGATCTCCGATAATCCCCTGACGTCTCATTGTAACTTACTCAACGATTACTCCCGCTCGTCCATGTTCCCTGACTAGGGTATAGGCTAAGAATCACCAGCATCTGCCCATGTAACACCTCTTTCGCCTCCACTCGCGTTATGGTACCACCACTCAAGTCCGTTACGATTGAACTGCTTTTAATTAAGGCGAAATGAGTTCCAAATTTCATGATTCGACTTCGCGAAAACTTAGTTTTTCGACGCTTAAACTTAATAACCGAAGTTCGAATAAAAACGTAGTGTAAATTGAATATACGTCCTTATGAAGTATGGGAGCCAATACACGATTGAGCAAACTTGGCTCGATAGAAAAAAATCGGCAACATTCCCTAAATTTTCCAATTTTTCTTATGTGCTTCGTGGGAGAAAGCATTTTTTTTCAATTATGGGCAAATATATTTCAATGAATGTATCATATTCGAATTCCCAATGAAATTTACTAGTGAACTATGGACTCCTTTATCATTTAAATTGAATCATTTGATTGTACGAAATAAATATATAAAGTAATAGCACGTATTCGATTAAATTTTCGCATTACATCGTCCATTCTGGTAAGCAATTCTCAACCTTATGTAGATCACCGTAAATTGTTTTAAAATTAGGATTGGACCGCGCCTTAAAATTGTTTATGCTTATAGATACATAATATACTTACGATACTTTCAAATAATGCTAACAGATACATGTATACATATATATTATATTTCTCTATAGAGCTACAAGTTTACAGTAAAGATAAACACAAAAGAACTTGTGATAGGGGAGTATGATATATAAATGTGACGAAACGGTTAGGGTCCGTCCATTAATCACGTGAGGCTCGAAAAGGGGGGGGAGGGGGTTCGGCAAAAATCACGAAATATCACAACGGGGGAGGGGGTGTAAGATATCACGTGTATTTATTTTTTCGTCAAATACGATACATATACTATAGTAAAATATGTTTTTCGCATGATTACACCATTCCATTAATATTATTTTTATACCAGTTAAAAACAAACTGCAACCTTTCCGTCTACACTTTTTACTGTGGTCCCTATTTTTCTAGATTAAACTTTATTAATATATAAAAATAATATTCAAAAAATTTTACGTTTCTTTGTAGGTACTTAAAAATACACGTGATTTTCCGTGGGGGGTTAAGCTTTGGTTTCCTCCAATAACGGTGGCGGCATTAGGCGGACGTAATATGATGGCCGCAAAAAGACGGCCGCAGGCACGTGGAATGTTCGAGACTTCGACGGCCGTCTTTTTACGGTGAAAAGACCACAAAGTACGTGTCAACGGTTACAAATGGACGACCTTGATTTAGCGTTACTCGTATATTTGGAAGATGAGCAATCATCAGAAGACGAAAATAATCGTATGGAGGAAAGTGATTTATACAAATCTCGTACTACCGAAGGTGTTTTTGAAATTTTAGTGCGTCGTCATCTATACTGCAATGACGAAAAGTTTAGGGAATACTTTCGTCTTACACCAGTTTTATTTGATTATGTATTAAATCAAATAAGAGATGAATTGAGCTATAATCCATACAACAGACATCAACAGCCAATATGTCCAGAACAAAAACTATGTATATTTATTAGGTAAGTCTAGACGGAACAAAAACAACATATTTTTACTGTACATATTTATTGAAATCTTGTGGAATCAAAACTATTTGCCCTTGGTCATTTATAGAAATTGTGGGGACTGGTGAAGGAATTGCAATTTGCTCTTGGTCATTTATAGAAATTGTAGGGACTGGTGAAGGAATTGCAGTTTCTGAATAATCACTACCACTTGTGCCGGACCTTGGTGATACGCTGATTAGAGGTGAATCGACGGAAATATGACGCAATTCAGCGTTACCAACCAACGCTCCAATTTGCATTCTAATTTGTGCTTGTTCGTACCTTGGCAGCTTCTTAACAATTTTTGCCATGGAGCTGAAAAAGAGGTCAGTTTCATCCAACTCAATTTGGGGAGATGGTTTTTTGTTAACTATTTGTTTTAATAGATTCAGGCGTTCCTGAGCGTGTGAATTATTTTTCCGTTTCAGGTTACTCTTTATATTGCCATCTTCTTTGTACGTTTTATTAATGTTTTCATTATTGTTACTATCTCCTTCATTATTTTCATTGTTATGATACGTATCAGTACTAATATCTCCTTCGTTATTAAATGTCACATCTTCAGTTTCCTGATTTTGGAATGCTGTTTGGTTTCTGCTATTTTGAGTATTTTCTTCTGGGTTTTCAATGTCTTTTACGCTAGTAATGCTGTTTCTTTGTGAAGAAGGAATGCTGTCGAGGAAAGATAGAAGATCGGATCTCTTTTTCGCTGCTTCTCCACAAGAACCTGTACCAGGTTTTCCTTTTCGTCGAATGTAATAATCCCTAACATAGCACCATCTCTTGTTGCAATCAGTGTCTGCAAGAAATATAATTCTATTAATTACAATATTTTTTTATTTCAGACATTTGGCTACAGGCGAGTCTTTTCGGTCACTTGCGTTTCAGTATCGAGTATGTCATAGCTGGATAAGTGTCATAATAAATGAAGTCAGCGCGGCCATTGTCAAGAAACTGTTGAATTTAATTATTCCATCGCCAACGGAAAATGATCAAAAAAATATCAGTGACCAATATTTATCAAAATGGAATTTTCCGAATTGCGTGGGAGCGATTGATGGTAAACATGTCAGATTGAAGGCTCCCAAAAACAGTGGATCGTTATACTATAACTACAAGGAATACTTTTCTATGGTTCTGCTTGCAGTGGTTGATGCGAATTATAAATTCATTGCCATTGATGTTGGTTCTTATGGCAGAGAAGGAGATGCTGGCATTTACTTAAAAAGTAAAATAGGGAAAAAGATAAAAAATAATACTTTCAATATACCAGCGCCGAAAGCCCTGCCGAGGACAAATAATATTGTACCACATGTTATAGTGGGAGATGAAGCTTTTGCTCTTCACGAAAACCTGATGAAACCCTACCCAAGACAGCAATCTACACATGATTCAACAAAAGCTGTATATAATTACAGATTGTCACGAGCACGAAGAACCACTGAAAATGCATTTGGAATTTTATGTGCTTACTTTAGACTGTTTTTCGTACCTATTGCTACTAATCCAAAAACAACAGATAAACTAATAGTGAGTGCGTGTATTCTACATAACATATTACGAGAAGCAAAAGTACTAGCTCCTGGTCAAAAACATATTGATGACAAACTTCCATTACCTGATGAAAATTTAATACCTATGGCAGAGCATAATGTTCGAGCCAGAGCTAATCCCACTCAAATTCGAGACATATTTAAATCATACTTCAACGGCCCAGGAGCCGTTGAGTGGCAACAAAATTATGCGACACAACACTAAATATTATAATTATAACAAACTAGGAAGCTCGGAGTTATTCGTAGTGCTTTATTTAAAAAGTACCTAAGTATTATAATTTCCATTGTACATACCTGTTTTATTTAGAATCTCCCCGACTTCACACCATAATTTTTGCTTCATCTGTGTCTGTCTGTAGTCTTTATGCTTTACATTATATAATATCTCATGAACCCGCACAAAATCAATTAAAATTTCGTCGTCCTCGCTGCTCCAGTTGTTGAAACTCATTTTTTACAATAAAAAATATTCTGAAAATGGCTTCACCGCTATCGAAAAAAACGTTCACAGACCATCCGACACCGACAAGACGGCCGTCATGCAAATGGCGGCACCGCTTTCTTATGTTGACCGCTCCCTAGGAAACCGCGCCATTTTGTTTACATAGACAACGTTCTCGTGACGTCATTCACCGCTGTATTACGGTCGCTAAATGACGGCACCGTTATTGGAGGAAACCATAACTTTAGTCTTAAACTTCACCACGCATCACCAAGGGGGAGGGGGGAGTTAAACAATTCTAGAAAAAGCATCACGTGATTAAAGGACGGCCCCTTATACTACTCGTTTTACGGACGCATAAATACCTATATATATATAGGTATCTTCTGGGTAAGCGCGCTCCATCATCGATCGCATCATCACTTAACACCAGGTGGGATAGTGGTCAAGTGCTACCCAGTTCGGTATAAAAAAAACCTAGATGTTACAATGGCGCTATGCTTTTATGCTTATATTTGTATTTATTAACATGGCAAGTTAATTAAGTGGCAATTCACTTTATACACACTGTATGTAACCTTAAAATACAGATATCCTCAGCATTTAACATTACTCATATAAATGTATGAATTGTGAAAGTATTACTTATAATAATAGCATTTAGTATTAAGGCAATATCAATTCACTTGTGCAGAACATCATCATCATCATCATCAACTTGTGCAGAACATTAAACTTAAATTCTCTAAACTATGGTAGTCTTATTCTTTTCATACGAAAGTCAAGATACATCATTATTTTTTTTACACTCGTCCCAGTATAGGTTCTGCATTTTGTGAACACAAAAGAAGGCATTATTTCTTAAATGTTAGATACGCGCTGCGTCGTTGCCAGACAGGCTGGAACTAAGTTGACTCAAGACAATTAGCTTGTGTTGATGTCGCCAAGCCGAGCGCAGTAAGACGTATCTACCTCAGTTTATATATCATTGGTATGCAGTTTACTTACTGCTACTGTGATTGGTGCATGTAGGTAGGTATAGGTACTTTGTTACTGTGCAGGCCAATCAGAACCATGCCTTCGATATTACAATGACTTTGTGCCAATGCCAAACAAAAAGTACTTTTTTTTGTTTGAATGTAGCTTGTTCAATTTTATTGTATTTTTTTTAATTTTGAGCAACACCAGTTGAGTATATTTACATGTTAGAATACTTAATATATCTTTAATATATACTGTCTAAAATCTATATTACTTATAATAAAATAAATACCTTTATATGTATATACTTACTCTATATTTTTTTTTAATTGTAGCATGTAGGTAATCTTAAAATTTCTATGTAGAACCCTTAGCTTAGACAAAGGTTTAAAGTTATATGATTATTAACGGCATATTTACCGTAGTGAGGTTGTGGAATGAGTTCACGGGAAGACATCTTCCCGTGAACATGGTGCATGTAACTACGCCGAAATATCGGGAGCTCATTCCACAACCTTACCACGGTAAATATCCCGTTAATAATCATATAACTTTAGAGAACAACCGTGATAGTTTAAAACAGTGTTTTAGACAAAGGTTGTTTCAATTTCTAAATATATTTATTAAACAATGGCATACTTAATACATTTTGTACAATAGTGTGAGTTTTATCCTAAGAGTACAACAGTTAGACAAGTATAGCAGGCTTCTTAATTGTTCAAACGCTTACTAAATGCTTTACGGATGCTAAAATATAACAACAATATATTGTTTGTAATGATCACACCAATATGTATGTATTATGTTCATCATTATAATGGTCTCCTTTTGGCAACACACTGGAGCCAAAAATAAACGAATGTCTGTTAAAATACATTATGTAATTGGCGATAAAAAAAATGTAAAAAGACAAGTTCATTGGGTTTCTTGCCGGATCATCTGTCGTGTTCACGTACCGATCCAGTTGTAGGTTTAAAAAAAAAATGTAAAATGACAATTTGTAAGTGTCTCCATAGACCTATACAGATTACATGATTTGATTGGACTGGCCAGGATTTAAAAAAAAACTATAATAAATATTGAAATTTATAGAGAAAAATTCACATCCTCGGACGGGTTTCAAACCCGCGTCTTCTGACAATCACGGACGCCATGACCATCTAGGCCACCGAGGCTCGAGGTCGAGCATCGAATTGTAACTGGTTATCTGATTTTAACCGTCTGCGGACGGTGCGACATCTATTGAACAGCTTTGACAGCACTATCCAACCGAAAGTAGAATAGAGTTAAAATTCGATGCTCGGACCTAGAGCCTCGGTGACCTAGCGGTCATGGCGTCTGACACGGATTGTCTGAAGACGCGGGTCCGAATCCCGTCCGAGGGTGTTAATTTTTCTTTCTATAAATTTTAATGTATGGTATCGCTAAGCAGGCGTTAGTGCTTCAAAAAAATAATACTACAAAAATTATAATTTCAGATCTATAACATAAAAAAATAAATTCTGTTTATGAGACTGCAACATAATTGTTAGACAGATTACAGAGTATGGTACCAATTTACTCTTGAACACATATGCATCCGTCAACGTTAAAACTTATAAAAACGTTTGGTGCAAGAATAAACAGGATGCCAAGGCATTAAGTGCAGTAAATGATGACTAAACTGCCCAAGATCAGGGCTACAGCCCATTGTGCAGAAGTCTTATAATAGGAAAGGAGACCATGGTGCATGTGCTACGAGAAGGTACAAGGGTGTATAATAAGAAAGGCAAATTACTACCTTGCATCAGGACCAATTGCTAAAGATTGCCCCAAAACAAATGTTTACAGAGTCGTATTAAAATAAAGGTACAATGAGCATGTGCAGCTGGACCATTCAGCAGCCTGGTCATAATCCTATACAGGATTATGACTATGATAGCCATAATCCTTCTCTAGGCTGCTGGACAGATGGTCCAGCTTAATTGGGCATTGTTTACAGAGTCGTATTAAAATAAAGGTACAATGAGCATGTGCAGCTGGACCATTCAGCAGCCAGGTCATAATCCTATACAGGATTATGACTATGATAGCCATAATCCTTCTCTAGGCTGCTGGACAGATGGTCCAGCTTAATTGGGCATTGTTTACAGAGTCGTATTAAAATAAAGGTACAATGAGCATGTGCAGCTGGACCATTCAGCAGCCTGGTCATAATCCTATACAGGATTATGACTATGATAGCCATAATCCTTCTCTAGGCTGCTGGACAGATGGTCCAGCTTAATTGGGCATTGTTTACAGAGTCGTATTAAAATAAAGGTACAATGAGCATGTGCAGCTGGACCATTCAGCAGCCTGGTCATAATCCTATACAGGATTATGACTATGATAGCCATAATCCTTATCTAGGCTGCTGGACAGATGGTCCAGCTTAATTGGGCATTGTTTACAGAGTCGTATTAAAATAAAGGTACAATGAGCATGTGCAGCTGGACCATTCAGCAGCCAGGTCATAATCCTATACAGGATTATGACTATGATATCCATAATCCTTCTCTAGGCTGCTGGACAGATGGTCCAGCTTAATTGGGCATGCTCCAATGTACCTTTTCTTATGACTTTACAGAATTAAGACTATTCTATACAGGATTATGACTTTAGGTCACAGAATCTAGGTTACAGTTGGGCTAGGTAGTGTAGCTGGAGGGTGAAAAGCATTATAGACCATATGATATCTACTGCCTCCACACAAAATGAGAATAAAGCAATAAGTAATAAAAACATTTCATATATTTCTTATTAGTCATTTCTTAAAACCTAGCACTTTTGCGTCTGGCTATGGCATTTCCACCTTTATTTAGTGGCAATTTTAGTATAGCAACCCTCTTACTGCCCTGCTTTATTGTCCAACCACCTGTCATAGTTATCTTCGGGCTAATGGAACGTTCTATTGATTTCACTGCTTTACAAAACGCATCCATGTCAAACTTGTAGTTATTTATTAAAAACATGAAAACTATCGCGTGGCAAAGTGCTTTGTCTTTATATTGCAGTGGCCTCATCCGTACACTTTTAGAGTATGTGAAGAACTTTTCTAGAACAATTTTGTTCAATGTAACTGAGTATGGACATGCAACAAACTTCTTAACTTTAATCTCTTTCATTGTCTTTAGATTCAATTCCAATAAAGTGCTTGCGTAAACTGCTAAAACAGTTTGCTCGTTTGTCCATTTGTCTGAAAACATGTCTTTGATAAAATGAAACAAGTTGGACTTGTAATCAGAATTGTCTATCTCGTCAAAAATAGTATTATACTGCTCTTCTGTAAATATCGAAGTTAAAGGATAAATATCTTCAACGCAGGTCGCTTCTCTATTTATTGGAGGAATGTAGATGTCTTCAGAGTTATCTTGGTTGTATGAAGTCAGATCAAGTTGTTCTTGTGATACATTATGTGATATATCTTTCAACTGCTCGGTGACTATATCCTCTTTAACCTTCAGTTTTTCGTTCTGTTCTAACATTTTCTTGTGTTTTTTTGATCCGAACTTCTTACCCAACTCTATGTAGGATGTTTCTAGTTCATCTGCTTTTTCTACGCTCTTCATCATAGGTTTTAATTCTACATTGCCAACCTCAATGAGTCTAGTTTTGCCGGTTTTCCTATTTCGCGCTACAATCAAAGTTTTTTCCAGAGTATCTTCATATTCTTCACCGTAATATAAAATACTGTTTATCTCTGTTGCTACAGATTTCCTCTTGGACTTATTGTTTTCTAGCAGTACACATTCTTGGTCAGCAAAATTATCTGCTGGATATCCATTTTGGAAGTTAACTAGGAGTGGATAGGACTCGCCTCTTGGAAACACTTCGTCGATGTTGAAATCGAACATGTTTACGTGAATAGCTCAAATCAATACGAATAATAACTAACGTGTTCATAGATTTCGAATACAAATATTTTGATTTGGTCTGTTTGTGCAAACGTTTTGAGGTTAGATTTTTTGTTTTTTTTCTTTTCCTCCGTTCTGGAGGATTTGGCTTTGCATGATTAATGCATCTGCCAGTGTCAAGTGGTTTTTCCTTCTGTCATCATCTTATCTTGTCCAGCGAGTCTTGTTTTGTTAGTTTTAGTTATTCATTTTGTACTATAAAAAACTGGGGAAACGTGGCGCGATATATATTATATATATACAAAAAGTTTGGAATATTACTTGTAAAAAATTATAGGATCAGATGTCAGATTTTTATGCATATATTTATATTACAATATACATTATGTACACACATACTATACGTGAAATACACTATAAATAAAAATATAGTTAATTAAAATTAATAATTATATGTGTATATAGTACCTATAAATCACTATCTACAGTTTAATACTATTACTAGAGATAAAATCAGATAAAGCGTTATAAATAGGAGGGTTGGCATTGAAAAGCAAAGTATTTATATTAGTGGGGAAAGGGACATGGATGGATATTAAAGTACTATAAAAGGAAGCACGCTCATACGTAGGGCATGAGAAGAAAATATGGTCCAGATCCCCAAAGTCACCACAGTCGCATAGCGGGCTGCTGATTTTCCCAAACCTTGCCAAATGGGCTGGACATGGTTGTATGCAAAAATAATGTTTTCCTTTGATACGGCTACTTCTCTCCCAGAGTCTATTCCAGATATCTCGGAGATAAGATCTAGGAAGAGAAGCTAAGTCATGTGTGTAGTTTATGGATGGAACGAGATCTCCACACGCCACAGCCTGATTAGCAAGTCTATCAGCTTTTTCATTGCCTGTGATACCACAATGACTAGGTACCCAAACAAAAGTAACGGAAAGAACGTTCAAAGTACATAAATGTAGTTTACTTCTAGCTTCAGATATAAGTGGGAATTGTAGTTTTGACTTAAAAGGATACCTCAGTAATGCTTGTAAGCTGCTCATGGAGTCACTTATTATGAAACTTCTTTTAAGTTTGTAATGTTGCAGCTTGCGGGGATCGAACCTGCAAGGGCAATGCTTACATTACGGATCCCACGCGCCGGCTGCGCGTGAGATTGGGTGTGCTCGGCTAGCTATGGTCGGAGGCTTCCTAGCGGTGGAGGTGAAATTAAATACGGATCAATTTCCACTGGCCGTGTGCTTTATTTATTCTACACGAAAGTCACAGTCGGAACGCGGGGAGGGCTCCCTCTGACGGGGCCTCGGTATCCTACTCTATCGTGAAGTCTGTCTATCTGGCGAGAGGTCGTGCTGCTCGGTAACCACCGAGCCGCGCCAACGTCCCCGCTGATACGCGGATCCCTACTAGAATTCCACCGTGCTGCCCGGTAACCCCCAGGCCGCAACAGTGGTTTCCCTACCGGACCGCGGAACCCTGAGTGCTGCTCGGTAACCCCCGAGCCGCAGCTGCAAAGCTCCACGGGAGCGACTTGGTCTGCTTGCCTTCTTACTGATGTAGTGTGCGAATCGGTACCCCAGTCCGCACAACCTCTCAGCTCGAGCGCTCGCAGACGAGTGCTGCCGTTTTTTTTTTTTTTTAGAACGGACTAATTCTGTTTGCCTCTACCGGCATTTACAGCGTCACCGGACGGTTGGCGAGCGCAGATGGCACTCAGTCAGATGCGGGCGCAGAGGGCGCACCTAAGGCGAGCGTTGAAGACGCTTCGCCGCAAGGAGAGCACCACTAAGGTACGGACCTCGGCTTGGGCCGTTGCCAGGAGAGAGGGGAGTAGGAGAGAATCGCCCCGGTACATAAGTGTACCGTTGAAAGTGGGCCCTATGAATTTTAACTCTACGACTATTTGGAGAGAATCTAACCAAGACATAACTTTTGCCTCGAGCTCGCCGGCGAGCTCGGTGTTTGACCGTGTTTACCACTAAATCATAACCTTGTGTACCTCGCCCACAGTCGGCCGGAGCCTACACCGTGATCGGAATCACTACCTTGACTGGGGCTACAAACGGAAATACCTCGCCTCCCCCCATTTCCGCGACATGGGTCCACACCGCGACCAGGATCGTCGCGTTGTGCACTCATGACTGTACTTTGGGTTGGGCTACAATAAGAATGTGTAGTACCTCGCCCACAGCCGTGGTGGCTGGGACTACATAGAAAACCAGTGTTACCTCGTCCACAGCCATTTGCTGGGCCGGAGGATACATCGCGACCGGGGCCGCGGTGTATACTCCCACCCGCACCGTGGCTGGGACTACAATCGTGTGTGTGTGGATTACCTCGACTGCGACTGGGGCTGCGAAGAAGATCTCGGCCGGAGCCTACAATGCGATCGGGATCACAGCCCTGGTCGGGTCTACAACCATTACCGGGGTTCCCTTGGGACGACGCTAAAGCTGCCGAAGTAACGGCTGCGATGGGGTCGTCCGGGTCACCCAAAATATGCCTTGGACGGCGACGGGGGGGAAGGAAGTGAGGATCGGTTATGTCAGTGGAGTAGTTCGCCGCTTCGACCACGAGGGGATTCGAGTGGGGGGGAGCTTTGTCGAAGTGGCGGCGGGAGCAGTCTTTCATATACTGCGTAATAGAGGGGAGGGTGAAATCACAGTGCAGTTCGGCGTTCCGCAAGTACCACGGAGCGCCCACTGCCCTGCGCATAAAGCGATTCTGAATCACTTGAAGTTTGTGGAGGTCGTGTTTCTGAGCATGGGCGAACGCTACAGATGCGTAAGTCATGACTGGGCGGAGTGCTGCCGTTTACTGCCGCGAGTGGCTTATATAGCTCCGTGGCGAGTCGACGCGCGGCGTGGGTGGGCGCGGTGTGCCTGTGTGCGTGCGACCATACGTCATCGTGTGTCGCTGTGCGCTGGCCCATCGGAATGCGTGGAATGTACTGCGTGGCGGCTCGTTACAAGTTTAAATAGCAAAATGTAATCAATAGCCTTAACAAGTCCAAGACATTCTCCTGAAAATACTGATGTTTCGGATGGACATTTTATTTTTTGTACAATATTGTATTGAATATGATAAACACCTACACCTACCAAACCATCTGACGTGTGTTTAGACGCATCCGTATACAAGTGATGCCAATCAGGCCAGTTTCTTGTACAATTGATTTGAAGTGTATATTAGCGTAGTCATTGTATCTATCGAGTTCTAAATTAAAGTGAACTGTTGGGATTTGTATTTGTGCTTCAAAACTACTGTCAAACAGGCTAAATCTTGGAGAACGATAGGTTGAAGCGCATATTCCTTTAAATTTAATTAGGCTTTGAACTAAACAAGGGAGAGGTTTGTGTTTCCAATAATCTGACGACTCTATAACATTGGCGAGATGGTAAAGTTTTGATATTAATAAACTATTCAAAATTTGAAAATTGCTTTAAAACATACGATCGGATAAAAACTGTCTCCTCAATTGTAGAGGAGGTTCTTCACATTCGACTTGTAGCGCGTTTAGAGGCCTAGACTTCATTGCACCAGAGATTATTCTTAAAGATTTTGATTGGATACCATCCAGTTTCCGAAGTCCAGCCACACTAGATGGCTCTAGTAAAAAGGTCCCATAATCTAGAACACTTCGTACAAGAGCGTTGTAGAGAAGCTTTAAGGAAAAAGGATGTGCACCCCACCAAACACCCGAAAGACAACGCAACATATATAAAAGCTTTTCACATTTTGCTACAACGTACTCAGTGTGTGGAATACCAGAAAGTTTTGAATCTAGATATACCCCCAAAAACCTAACTTGTGTTTTCATGGGTATTAAGTTATTATCAAAGTATATTGATATTGGTGGAGGTAACCGTTGGCGCGTGAATACGACAGCAGAACTTTTATGAGCAGAGATATTCAAGCCATTTTTGTCTAACCAGTCTTTAACAAGATTCAAAGAATTTGATAAATGAGTACTTGCTGTAATAATGGATCTGTTTGAGGAGTACAACGCTACGTGCAAATTATAGATTAAGATATATGTATGCTACTAAAAGCTACACATACATGAAGGCCAATTACAAGTTTCCGCGGATAAGTATCTATGGTTATATTCCTCTTATAATTGATATTATTATCATATTTTATATCGAAAAAGTAATACGGCATCGCACAATACGTGTAATTCTTTCTATAGGAGTATATTATGGTGATATTATAGTATACAAGACAAAGCGAGCGAAAGCTCCATAGTAAAAACCCAGAAAATCAAATCAAATACTTTCACTGAATATAAGGAGCGTTTCTTGCAACTTCTCAGGGGTTTTAGTATTATTGCAAAGAATACATATTGATCCCGATGTAATCATACTCACGGAGTGCTGGCTTGCCTCTAACTCAAACATTCCTTTATTGGGTATGGGTACTACTCATGCAGCTTGCAACGATCATTCAACCAAAATGATGGGCTAATATCCTACTGCAAAAATGGTCTTGTGACTGAAACTTATGAACGAATAGTCACCGATGGTACATGCCTTGTTATTAAAATTAATAAATGTATTATTATTATAGCAATATATCATTCTCCTTCAGTTAAAAATATTCTTCCGTTTTTGAACTCTTTGGATGAATTAATATAAAATCTTTCTAAAATTATAAAAATGTTATTATAACCGGACATTTAAATATAAATATATCAGCAGAACCTCTTGATCGTTTTGCTAGCGAATACCTTGACTTAACAGCAATGCATGGAATACTTCCGGCTCATATTTTTCCGACCAGGGAAAACAGCTGTTTAGATGTATCATGTTGAGATCATCGCTTGACTGTCAAACATTAGTAATAAACAATCACGGACCATCTCACCTTATATTTACTAATAAATACGAAACAAAATAGCGTATATTCCCCCACAACAATCTCCAAAATTAACCAACTTCAGTTAAGTGACCTCTTAAAATTTACAGACTTTTCAAAAATAATGTCTACAGATGACTGTAACGTTGCTACTAATCTTTTTATTCAGATTATGGCCCAAATTATTGCTAGAAGTACAATTACATCATTAGCGCCAAAGAGAAGTACCGCTCGTAAACCATGGATTACATTAGGCCTAATCAGATGCATGAGAAATCGGGACAGGATGCATTTACAACTCCGTAAACAACTTGATAATCTTAATCGTCATCCAAATTAAAATGCCTGTTTGCAAAGTGAAAATGTTTAAAAATAATACTACACGAAATAAGAAATACACTGGGATCACATAGCATCAGTAAATACCATATAATTTTGAAATTTCAACATAAAATAACATGA
The DNA here is from genome assembly GCA_917880725.1 of Selenia dentaria. Lineage (NCBI taxonomy): Eukaryota > Metazoa > Arthropoda > Insecta > Lepidoptera > Geometridae > Selenia > Selenia dentaria. The sequence goes on from OU862903.1 coordinate 15,619,659, forward strand.
ACCTTAAACGCCGTTCAGTGTTGCCGTATAATATAACAATCAAGTTCCTATGGTTGAGATTTTTATAATGTGAATTTATTGTTATTATATTTCATTACTAAATATATTCAAAAAATTCTGTTTAACTTTAAACTTTTACTTTCTAATATAATTACATGAAGAGTAGATAACGGTGTTATACATAAAATTAAATGATTCGGCTAACAAAGTATTCACTTTTCAACCACTAGCTAAATAAAATTATCTCTTCGATATTCTTCACAAAATTATATACTATTATAATAATAGAGATAGAGATATAGAGAGATAGAGAGAATAGAGAATATTTGCAGAAATGTGTAAATTCTAAAAGGCAAACGTATCGTAAACTAGTTCAACTTAGTTGAATGTGATAAGTATTTCATTAATTTTTAGACTCTCCATGAACCTGCACATAATAGTAGGTTGAACTATGCCTATATGATTATATATTTTTTGTTGTTTCTACGATACTATTAATTGTAAATTAACCTAAGACGATACGTAAAAAAGGTAGAACCAAATTACTGACTGGTAGAATGGAAATAGAAAGCACTATAGGTACGAGTATTACTAAATACTTGTTATCTTTCTTCTTATATAAATAACTAAATACATAGTTATATAATAGTATAATATGATACAAATGAGCCATGTTTCTCATTATACGCGAGGCTGATGTATTTTTCTAAACTACATTTATAACCAGTAACTTAGATACATAATCACAACATACAATATTTTTCCCATTAATTGGAAAACAGTTTAGTAGCTAGCAACACAATTCTTCACGAACACTAGCATCCTCCCAATTAGCATTACACACTCTACAATATTGAGTTGCCGCATTCACGGAGCTGTTGCTTTTAAATAGCGCGGTATCTAGTCGAATCGAGAGCGAGACCAATGATTAATCCAAGCTGATAATATTATTCTACAAAAAACTTATAAGAGATACCGAAATTTCTGTACCGCCATCATAAAAAAGCCAAAAGTAAGTATGATTATGAGTGTCTCAAAGCTGCTAGTAACAGTAATAACTAAAAAAAACATGGAAAGTTATTAAGAACATAACCAGTTATAAATCTACTAATAAATTACCACATGATCTTCTTAAATTAAGCGAGGTTCCTAAGACGTCTGTAAACTATGTCAACAAATATTTCGCCAATGTCAGGGAAAATCTTGCACAAAAAATTATATCCACTGAAAATTTACACTGCAATCCAACTCTAACTGGAATATCATCCCAAAGCGTAAATTCTCTTGTGATGCTCGATACAGACTTGGCCCCAATTATAACTCACCTGGCTAACCTCTCTCCATACCGGTTGCTTCCCTAAAGCTTTGAAACATGCTATCGTAGTCCCGATACACAAGAGTGGTGACAAGTTAGTAACCGGTAACTACCGACTTATTTCTTTGCTCACTTCTCTGACTAAAATATTTGAACGCATTATAAACAAACGTGTTATAGATTACTTATAAAGTTATAATTTACTGTCAAAAATCCAATACGGGTTCCGAAGAAATAAATGAACATCAGATGCAGTTTTGAAACTTACAGACATTATAACAAAAAATCTTGACACGCAAAAAAACGATAGCTATATTCATCGACCTGGCTAAGGCTTTTGATAGTGTGTCTATACCTTTACTATTAAAAAAACTCGAAGTAATTGGTATTAGAGGAACGCAATATAAACTTCTAAGTGACTATATGCAGGAAAGGACACAGAGTGTTAAAATTGCTGAATACATTAGTGAACATTTACCTGTGAATTTTGGCGTTCCGCAAGGAAGTATACTCGGTCCAACACTCTTCCTGGCGTATATAAATGACCTGTGTAAGATAAGTATTGACCACGGTAATATAATAACCTATGTGGACGATACAGCCATTATTCTCCAGGGAGATCGTTGGGAGGAGGTGTTCCGATCTGCTTAGCTGGCGATGGATAGGATCTCTTCCTGGATGAAAACAAACGTCCTATCGCTTAATGTTGAAAAAACAAAATATATCACTTTTGCTTGTGGTACATACAAACCCCTCTTGTTTACACTTATTACAACCTGAATGTAACTGTCCTATTTCGAACGTGTAAGCACTATAAAATACCTCGGAGTCACAATTGATGAGAATTTGACCTTTGCACCTCACATAAGCCAAGCGACGAAAAGGGTTCGAAAACTTACAGCAGTTTTCAAATCTATCAGAGACTGTGCAGATTGGGAAATAATAAAACTCTTGTACTTTGCTCTCTGCCAATCTATCATAACTTATTGCATCACTTCGTGGGGTGGTACTGACAAAACCACGCTGCTGCCACTAGAAAGAGCCCAAAGAGGCCTATTAAAATGTAGCACTAAACGCCCTATTAGATATCCCACAGTTGACCTTCATAGAGAATGCCAACTCCTTACAGTTAGACAACTTTATATACAACAAGCAGTTCTCTTTCAGCATATATTATATCAAGCTCATACGATCCCATAGCATTACAAAGACGAGTCATACACAATGTTTTTATTATACCTAACGTTAATACTACTTTTGCTACTAAATTCATACATTTCCTTGGTCCATATGTACAACCAAATCAATAAAAAATACAAAATCCATTCTCTTTCAACTTACGAGGTTATAAAAGTTTTATTTCGTTATCTAGTTGCCATAGATTATAATGATACTGAAAACTTACTTTTCTCATCAAGTTAGTTAGTCAACAAGAAAAATTGATACTTTCACAACATACAACGCACATATACAACACTCCTCACATTCACTGACTACACTCACCTCTGCACACTAGTCACTCAAATTACCCCCACAGAGACTCGCTATTAAATCTGATTAAATAGCACACACACGTTCATTGCTCATATAGCTCCATAATGTTTATATTTTAAATAACATATAACGTGTTAATTATTTTACTTATATTTTATAATTACTTTGTATAATACTACTTAATACTACAGTAATAAAAATAATACTAATAACAAAACCAAATTGTTATTAGTATTATTTTTATTGGAATTAAATATTTGTTATTATGATTTTAAGTATGTTTTCTCTAATATTACTTATATTGGAATGCAATGTTTGTCAATATTTGGTTTTGATTTTATTTTTAATCTGATTTTTATTAAAAATTAAATTTTAATATTAGTTCTACTCTGAATTCTACATTTAAATGTAATTTTAATTCTAAGTTTAATGATATTTTTATTTCTTATACTATTAATTTTAATTTTATTTTAAATTTAATTTTAATGTTGTTTTTGATTTTAATTTTTATTGTATAAGTGTATAGAATTTAATGGCAATGATTTATCGGTTCACCGACGAGAGAGGCCTGGATCCTATCACACAGGCCTTTATGAGCCTAGTTTAGGAACCAGGTATTTCAGTTATATAATTTTTGTCACATTGCCTTGAACAAATATATGATTTTTGATTATTTTTAATTTTTTATTTTGAGCTAAGTACTTGAAACGGGTTTGAAGTTCCAGTTGAAACATTTCGTGGTTTTGGATTTGGGCAGGATTTGGACGGAGCGTAGACTTCACCAGATGTGACCTCGCAAGCTAGACATTGATATTCAATGCGCCTCTTACGATGCGGTGATCTCTACCGGTTTTCACCTTGCTGATCACAGAGACGTCATTGAATATGTGCTTATTGGTCGTCATGATGATGTCTATCTTGTTCGTAGTGGAACTCGGTCTCATCCACGCCCACTTCCTGAATGGCCGCTTCATGTAGAAGGAGTTCATCATAAAGAGTCCCTCCTTCTCTATGAAGTCAGCTACCTTTGTGCCCTCGGGTTCATACTCTTGACTCATCACGTTTCCTTGTGCCTAGCTTTGCGTTGAAGTCTCCCGTTACAACAGTGAAGTAGGTTTCAGAAGTAGACATTCCCTGGATATATCTTTGTACATACTTTCTACTTCATCGTCTGAGTGTGCCGGGTCGGTGCGTATACCTGTTTGACCTTCAGAGAATACCGTTTGGTTACTCTGAATAGAACGCTACCCTAGCCGACACACTATCGACTTTCACTACGTTGTTAACGAGAAACTTGCGGATGAGGAACCCGACACCACCCTGGGATTGTTGGCCTCCCTCCTGGTGGAAGAACAAGTTGCCGGAATTTAGAATTATCGTGTCCTGTCCCTGTCTTAGGACTTCAGATAATCCCATAACATCCCAGCGTAACTTGAGCATCTCTTCCTCCAATTTTACCATCTTATCGTCGGTCCTGAGCGTAATGTATGTTGCCAGGGCCAGGGATCGTATTTGGGATTGGTAGCCGGATGTCTGCCGGAGATTCTTCGCACCCCCTGCTCCACCGTTACAATGGCCACTACCTTAGCCACGGATAGCAGAGCTGCCAGGGACTGCAGGCTGTGGTTTTATGTTTCTGGTCATGGGGGGGGGGGATTTGCCATATTGCACCACGCTTGGCAGGCGTCTTGATCGCACGTGATCACAGTGGGGTTTGACGCAGACTGCAGGAAATGCTGCTGCGCATTTCCCGGATATTAACTTTACCGCCACTTACGGCACCCACGGGAAGAGTTGGGGGGTACAATTCTAAGTGTTTATGAAATGTACACAATGTACAAAAACACATATGTATCTCGCAAGTCCCAATACATGAGCCAAATTTGACATGTTTATGTGAAATACTTCCTGAGTTATGAGGTGGTCAAAAGTGGCACCAAATGTTTCGTGTAACACACGGTGCTGCTCGCCAGTTCTGTTAGCTTGAACTTGGCTAGACACGCAGTAACGTGTCATAAGTACAAAGATATGAAGCTACTCAAATTCCGACGGACCCGAGGGACGTTTTTAAAAACACAAAGATATTAATTAAACGTGTAATTGAAACAAAAGCCAGCAACAGACTGACTATAATATAACTTAACTAGAGACGCCTAGCTACTCACAAGCGTGCTGCGTTGACGATTCACGGCGTTCTCGCCGAACAATACTGCGTGGGCGATACTACGAAGAAGTCTGACCGTGCGACTGGCATAACTAGCTACAAAATATTTATATTGACAAGCTTATACACGTAGTTACGTTGCACAACTGAATAACACACTAATTTTTATAACTATATTATATGAACTAGATGTACCTATGCTGCGAGTGTCGTTATCGATAAAAATGAATTGCTTAATGTCATATCTCTAGTCATGTGGTACTGACAGATCTCAACGTCATACAGGCATCTGTCACCCGCACCATGTTACAACGCAAACTTATGGAATGGCAAATGTACAGAGTTACAAACGTACGAGTCTAATTATAAGGAAAAAAACACAACCAAACAATAAGTTTTAGTTCTGTTCATCGCAAACTAAAAATATTTATAAAATCAATAGTAATGGATAATCTAGCTGTTTGTAGAGTATGTCTGTCTGCTAAAATGAAGATGCATGTGATTACAAGCACCCATTTACACGTATTATACGAAAAACTCGTCGAGACCAAGGTAATTACAAACGAATTGTACTTTTTTCAATAAAAACATTAACCGTGGAAACATGGAACACAGGCTCAGCTAATATTTCATCAATTATTGCTGATATTGCATCCCTATATAGCTATTCCATTGCATTGGCCATTGGCCACCGGCTATAACCACATTTGCATCAGCAAATTTTCCGAAACAACTAGATTTGTTCCTTGCATCACGCAATATTATTACTAGTAGTGCGTTCGAATTTTCTGAGCGTTTTTAGCGAAAAAAACGCTCACAAGGGGCGATTGAATTGAGAATCTGTGGGTGTAAATGTCGTTCATGCCTCTTTTTGTTCAGTGTTCGGAAAGCTAAAGAAGAGGAATTTTTGCCCCATGTCCGGAGCATGGTTGTTTGTGATCGTTAATTGACAGCTATGTATTTGACAGCATAATCATGCGATTTTAGGTCTTATGGTCAGTTGAGCGTTCGAATAGGGTGTGGGCAAAAATAACATTTTTAAGCTTTACGAACGTCTTAACAAACGAGCCATCAATGACAACACCACTAATGCCCTCATAAGCTAAACGAACACATCTTAGATGTTGTAAGAACTGTAGACCTCGCAAGCCTTTATAACCATGGAATAACCGACACTTTTACTATCCCTTGGTTAGTGGAAATCCATCCATATACATATAACACTATAGCAAACATCCTCCCTATTCCTCCTAAACAAAAATTGCGATCTAGTAAACAATTTAAATAAATCGGTGGAAAAAGAAATAATTATATAATATTTATTATTTATTATTAATGGACGAGCAGCAATATGCTGATATGTCCATATCATTGCAGTGTTAGATTTATAGTTTCAGAAGAGATTTCTTTTCTGTAGATAGCCATTTGTCCAGTTTATTTTTAAAATTGTTTATTGATGTGGCTGACACAACATGTTCTGGTAGTTTATTCCAGTTATGCACTACTCTGTTACTCAGGAAATGGTGTGCAGGCTTTGTTTTGGCCAAATCCCGAGTCAGCTGGATTTTATGTCCCCAGTTTGGCCTTGAGCTTTCTCTGATTATATAAATGTCTTCTATGTTAGGTAGGTTATAATATTGATTAATTATCTTAAATGTCTCAATAAGATCACCCCTAAGGCGTCTTTCTTCTAGACTAGTGAGGCGTAGTGTTAGGAGTCTCTCTTCATAGGACTTGTGACGCAGGACCTGTGGTAATTTGGTTGCTTTCCTCTGGACACTTTCTAGAAGGTTAATATCTTTTTGGAAGTATGGGCTCCAAACTTGAAAGCCATATTCTAGCAGGGGTCTGATATATGTTTTGTATATTTTTAGAAAGACTTCTACAGTGAAGAGTTGGAATGATCTCCGTATGACATATAAAAATGAGTTGGCCTTTTTCACTATAGATATGATTTGATCTTCCCATTTAAGATTAGATGCTATTAACACTCCTAGGTCTTTTTGCAGATCAACAGATTCTATATCACTGTTGTCTAACCTATACTTTGCTCTAGGGTTTGCTGAGCCCGAGTGTAATACAGTGCATTTTGCTGCATTCAGTTTGATAATCCAATCCCTGGCCCAGGCTTGGATGCAATTAAGGTCCTCCTGTAGCTGTCCGGATTTAATTAGTGGGTTGGCAAAGATTTTACCATCATCAGCAAAGAAGGCGGTCTGGGATTGAATCACCTCTACCAGATCAGTGATATAAATTCCAAATAGATGAGCTGAGTGCACCGACCCCTGGGGAACACCACTAAATACTTGTTTTGGTTGAGATAGGTATGTTCCAACACGTACTTGAAAAGTTCTATCTTTTAAGTAGTTTTCTATCCACTTGAGTAGTGTACCTCGTACTCCAAAATGCTCTATTTATAAATAAAAGGCTCATAACATCTCAGGGTTACGAGTGCAGTGCAGTTTGTTACTTGTGACGTAAGTTGCAGAGGTTAGGAGGTAGGTGTTGTGCTTGTTCTCTATTTTAATGACAAAAAAATATCTTTTCAGCTAGATTGTGGAGATAAGTGGCCGACAATGCTGTGTTATATCTGCTATGGGCAGTTACAGAGGTGCCTGGGGTTTATGCAGATGGCACGCAGGTCGGACACTGTGTTGACCGAGTTGTATCACAGTGGAGTAGAGGTGGGTACTGGGTTATTTTATTATAACTACGCAAGGCCTCTTTGATCTGAGCACCCTTTAAACCGAATGCCCCATACCTATCCCGCTCCTTCACTTGTCGTCTCACTACTTGCTTACCGAATGTCGAGTGGAGGTGACATTCGCATTTGTTTGTTGTTTATTGTTGATTTAATTGGGCATAGAGGTAGCACCCTGGATTACCATATAGGTTTCTTTTTATCGTCGTCATCATCACCGCGTGGGTAAACCCGCGGGGCGCAATTCCTATGTATTATAATCTGAACTCTGTGAGTCTGAACGGGGGGTAAATTTCCAGTGTTTGGATTAAAGAGGTCCTACTGTAGTAGTTCTGCGAATGGTAGACCTTGTGAGCACAGACAACATATAGTTGCAGTGGCAATACTTTGCAGTCCGAGTCTGAGCTATGAGCTGAACTTGGAATATTACCGAAACATTCCTGAACCAATTATCCTCATATTCGATATTCCTCTTTATCCCGGTGTCTACTACTTTTGGTTACTTTCTCAACAACGCATAAAAGTTCAGATAAAAAATACTACTCTTGAATAGATTGACCAACTAAAAGCAAATTTATACCGGTAGAATGCATTGAATCTGATAAAATTAGTTACAAACAAGAGGGACATTAATTTTTGCACATACACATAGTGTATGTGCAAAAATGTACGCTTGACACGCAACCAATTAAAGTCAGGTACCTAATGGATGTACCAGTTTTAATCAAAACTGGTCAGTAAATTGCGCGGAGGCAAACTTACCGTCTTACTTACCCCATACAATCTAACAAACATTCAAAACAACAGATGAAAGTCAATTTGGCCAGTAAAGCGGAGATGCTTCACTCGCTCGGACAATTATTACATATTATAAATTGGCTTGTTTTTTCTGATTTTTCAATCAATACCACCATCTGCTTGAATAATGTAAAACAAAATTTAACACTGAATCGGACAAACATTATGACACAAATGATTCATACAAACAACTGAATTAAAACAATTATACACCTAATTTGCATAATTACCAAAAAAAAACAGCACTATATGCTGCTGGTACTTAATACATACATGGGAAGAATATTTAAAACAACTTTAAAAAAAAAAACCCACAATCATCAATATTTGGTAAACGTCTAGATTGATTCACACCTACAAATTTTATTCTAGGCATTTCCACTATTCATTAAAATATACTACATGCGCGCGGTCACAGATTACTGAATGCGCGGTTCATGTATGAAACTTAACACCCCTACATAGAAATTAGAAATGTATCATTTATTCATAATATTCGGCAAACTCGCGTCCTAGCTCTTACCCCGCACCCTCCGCCCTGCCACCGCGCGGCCTTTGTTTCTTCCGAAAACGAACGAACGAAAGCCGAAACTCGACAATCTCTTTCACACCGAACGCTCGGGTGGGGGGTGTAAGAAAGAGTAAGAGAGACGCGAATCATGTGTTTTCATTAATAAGTTGTACATAGGCATGTAGTATTTTTGTTAAGATGGTGTCCATACTTTTAGATGGAATTTTCGAAAACTTTAACAATTAATAATTATTTCACTGTGAAGTAATAAAAAAATTTGACTACATATGTACAATGTATTAACACTTTTATACCACCCATTTTTTTTTTTTTTTGGTAATTATACAAATAGGGTGTATAAATTTATGTGATACAATCTGAGTTCTATATGACATGCTAGCTGCACCCCGCGTTGTCACTCGTGTGGTGATGAATGATGATGAAAGTATCCTATGTCCTTCCCCAGCACATAATTTATCTCCTTTCCAAATTTCATTGCAATCCATTCAGCCTTTTAGGTGTAATTAGGTAATAGTGACAGCTAATTTAAAAAAATCTGTATGTGAATAATTTGTTAATCTTTTCTCAAATAATGAAATTTCTTTGGTACAGGCTGATGAAGGAGTAAAAACATTAAAAAACTGACAAGTTAGAAGCCATTGAAAAATGGGTGGAAAAGTGCCACTTTTTGCACAATTTTGCAAATTTTACATGCATTGTACTCATATAATATATTTTTCTACTTAACACTATATTGTCCAATAGTAAACTGGTTCTTCAGCCGAAATAGAAACCGAACTTCTGGCCTTGCTCTCTGTTTCGGTCGAAACTACTAACTAAAAATTATTAAAGCTACGATACTTAAACTACTGAAATTTACTGTTTTTTTTTTACATTTATTTGCATTTATATATGTCGTAGGATAATTTGATAATTCGAATCTTCGCGAAAATCCTAGGGGTTTTGCGAAAACGCGGATAATTAGACATAGGCGAAAAATTATCTTATCTTAATTACTGGACAAAGTCAGGATTTTTGCGAACAGCGCACGCTCGCTGCGCTCGCTCGGCTCGCGCGTTGTGGTCACAAGTAACCTAACACTCCTCCTCGCTTCGCTCGTCGTCGTACCTATTTGTGACTTTGCCTTAGACTGGTTTACGTTAATTTTAGGTATTAGGCACTTTTCGCAAAAATCCTGACTTTGTCCAGTAAGATTTGATAATTTTTCGCCTATGTCTAATTATCCGCGTTTTCGCAAAACCCCTAGGATTTTCGCGAAGATTCGAAGTATCAAATTATCCTACGACATATACATATAGACAGTTAACCATACATGTTGCAGTTCCTGGAAAAATAGGTTGATTTCTGCAAAATCTATTGTATTATTGGCCAAATTGAATATGACGAATCGTAAGTCGCAACGGTTAAATATTGTTAAATAAAGTAAAAATAAAATCATTAATAATCTGCTTAAATTATAAAAAAAATAAAAGTGTATATAAATAATAAAAAAAACTTGTGAGGTGTCAAGGGACACCCGGATAGAACGAAGTTCCTCATCAGAAAAAATAATGCTAAAAATACACAACCATGGTAAATATTCCAATAATAGGTTCCGATAATCGCGCGTATAGGGTTACTTCAATAAAACTCCTTTCTGCGTATGGGAAGTGTTCAAAAATATATATTTCTCAAAATTACATATTACATCCAGTGAATGAAATGCTAACTAACTTTACCTGAGTCGCCATCTAGTATAAATTTACGGAACTAAATGGCGCCACTTGCTACGATTACAACATCTGGCTTGCTTTCTATAAGAGAGAGAGAGAGAGACAGAGAAACATGCGACGCCGCACTTGCTTTCTATAAGAGAGAGAGAGACAGACAGAGAAACATAGCATACTATAGCAAAAAGTGTCGTGACAACTTTTCGTAAGAATTTTTTCCGTCTAGCCCCCTTTCACAACGCGCGATAAGGAACTTCGTTCCAAAATCATTAATGTCGTAACAAATATTTTTATTTAAATAAAGAATTGATCGTCGTGCGAAAATTCACGAACACTCGAGTTTCGGTCGGGCCTAAAGTTTCGGCTATATTGTGGCCGAAACTAAAACTAAAGCCGAAATTAGATATTTTAATCCGACGTAATTTTAACCGAAATTTCGGTTGGTCACTACTACCTAATTTTAATAAGGTTGTTTTCGCTCAGCATCCATGCTTGAATGAACACTCTAATGTTCATATTAGGGATGTAACGATACCGATTCCGATATTTCGGCTGATATAATCGGCAGGCTGATATATCGGCATCGCCGATTATAATGCAACCGATATCCAGAAGTTCGAAATGCGCGCAAAACGAACGACGCGCACTCGGCGACAGTTTCATCTCAATGGGTGAGTGAAATGACTATGAGTGTTTACAATGCGATTAAAATAAGAATAGGACCGGCCTAGCGCCATGTTGTGACGTCACTACGGGAACTTGGTATAGTGTGCAAAAAAAGCAATGTTAAAAAATATTGGCTTGTTTTATATTGTAATAGCACGTACTTTTTTATCTGATAGGTAGAGAAAAAAATAGTCTAAAAACGAATCATAGGTAGGCAAACTAAAGTAAACACAGAAACACATTGAACTGTCTTTATTTAGTGAATGTACGTATTTTAATTTTAATTGCTCAGCTCTTCAATTCCACTCATGTCCTGATGCCCAACTGAATCAGACTCCTCGTAATCGTCGTCATCATCACTGCTGCTGCTACTACTGTCACCTATGTTTATAATGAAACTGAAAATCAACAAAAACAAATTATCAACAAAAAGAGCGTAAGAACATAAAAATGCACTTGGAAACGTGTCGCGTAGTACACTGACGGATAAATAAGACATGTGTCATCAAATCAAGATGGCGTCTCACCAGTGTTGCAAAATTGAAAAATTAAATTCGTTAAATTTGCCATCTAAAAATCGGGAGATTTTTATTCGGAATAAAACAAGAGTATTTTATGTTAATAATATATTGATTTATTCAAGATCTTTTAGTTTTGCCGTATGAAGAATATTATTTTCAGTGTTTATTTATGAATATTATTTTACATTAGATGATAATTCAAAAATCGGGATACTGAATTGCTAAATCGGGATATCAGGAGACAATGACCAAAATCAGTAGATCTCATAATAAATCGGAAACTTTTGCAACACTGCGTCTGTGCTACCAACCTTATAAATATATAAATTTTATAAAATGAACGATTTTTAGTCATTCATTTAAAATTAATCTATTTTTAAGTTTGTTCTGCTGACCGTACTTATATGAGTGAAGTTAGCCGAGAGCCCGTCCTATTCTTACGAGGGTCAAACTGAAAGTTCTTAGAAAATCAAAAACTGATTACATTAGCCAGTTATTAGTTTTATTATATCTTTTCAAAATATTGTCCATTCACGTCAATACACCGCTGCATGCGATGGAACCACTGGGAAAAGCACTTTGCCCACTCGTCCTTAGGGGTCTCTTCAATGGCATCGCGATACGCAGCCACCGCTTCTTCAGCATTCATAAACCGCTTTCCTTTAAGTTTTTCTTTAATTTTTGAAAATAAATAAAAATCACAAGGCGCGAGGTCGGGGCTATACGGCGGGTGACCCAGTAATTCAACGTTTGATGTCGCCAAATAGTCGATCGTTCGCTTGGCGGTGTGCGATGAGGCGTTGTCGTGGTGAAGGAGGATCCTACTGCGAGGTCGTTTCTCTCGAACTTTTTCCAAGACAAGTGGCAAACAATTGGTAGTGTACCATTCTGCAGAAACTGTTTTTTGATCCTCTAACACAATTGTTGCGAAATGACCTATCCTTCCAAAGAACGAGGCCACCATTTTTTTCCCCGCACTTCGATCTCTCTTCACTTTAGTTGGCAACTCCTCGAAAGGAAACACCCACTGAGCAGATTGTCTTTTGGTTTCAGGATCATAACAGTAAATCCAGCTTTCGTCACCTGTTAGTATGTCGAACACAGCATTTGAGTCACCTCCGTTAAATCTTTCAATCATTTTACGGCACCAATCCACACGATGGAGTTTTTGAGCCTCAGTCAAATTATGAGGTATCCACCGGGCGCAAAGCTTCCTGACCGCTAAATGTTCGTGTAGGATTTTGTGCACTTGACTCATACCGATGCCTAAGCTTGTCCGAATCTGCTGATAGGTCACTCTTTTGTCAGTCTCTATCATACGCCGCACAACACAGATGTTATCTTCAGTCGTCGCCGTAGAAGGCCGTCCCTCACGTAAATCATCAGTGAGATTAGTGCGACCACGTTTAAACTCATTAAACCAGTTGTAAACAGTCGCACGAGATGGGGCTTCATCGTGAAAGGCCAATCGTAGTCTATCATAACTTTCTTGTTGACTTAAATGACATCGAAAGTCATAAAAAATCATTGCACGAAAATTTTCTCGTGTTAAATTCATGTTGACGTAACACAGACAATTTTCAATTTGCCGCCAAATCGTAAAACAAATGACAAATGAATGAAGTATATACTCAGTAATATTGGCAAAGAGTTCTATTTTCAAATTATAGAATTATTTTTTTATTATATTGTTTATAAGTGGCCAGTTCTAAGAACTTTCAGTTTGACCCTCGTATTTTAATCGCATTGTATATGTAATGTTCCGCACCTATTTTACGTTGTTCGTGATATTGTCTTTGAATTTTGATTGATTTTGAATTTCATCAACTTAACACATCTCATGGCTCGACTTCAGACATAAGTAACTTTTATGCATAGTAAGACAGAGATTATTATATCTTTTACTTCAAAACTCGCTCAAATATAATGTAATTTCATCCACTTTAAACTGTCAAATGTAGTTTTAACCAGTACAAACCCTAGTAGAGTAACAATAGTCCATCAAGGGTCGTTGGTCATCATAGGGCCACACACAATAGAAATTTCATTGTTATAATATAACGACTCTTGAAGGGATATCCCGTAGAAACGCAATAGTCAGTGGAATTTTGAACAGTATTCCAATTATTTAGGTTACTCGAAATGTTAGGTAAGAAAAAACTTACGTAAAACAATATGCTAGTGAATTGCATCTAGCAATACTTTAAAACTTGGCATATACTGCTACCCGTCTGCTGTCGTTAACCAGGATAACAATAGATTACCACTTGTTTCTGGGTCTGCGACAGCTGACATACAACATGTATAACTGACTGCGGCATACAAGATGTATAATTCATTATTTATTTGATTAATTATCTACAAAGCCATCGATATCGGCATCGGTATCAGTATCGCCGATTATTTCCTAAAAAAATCGGTATCGTATCGGCAAAATTATGTATCGTTACACCCCTAGTTCATATCTGTTTCAGTTGACTCAAGATGTACTAGACATGATGGAAAACCCAACAGCACATAGTTACTCAATATCTCCTATTGAATATGTGGATATATCTAACGGAGCGACAGAGAAGGAAGATGCGGAGCGAGCGAGACATAAGATCAAAATGGAAATCTTTGACGTACATGAACAAAAGAACGAAATAATTGATCAAGAATTTGATACAGGTATATTTAAGGGAATATATTACTGCTACGAGCCGAGGGTACTACATATGCAGGGTGTCCGGAAGGAACAGTGGCCATAGCACGAATAACTGCGTAAGTGTAACGTAACGTGTCGTTCACGTGCAACAGTACAAACTGTCATGTATCTAGGGCACAGATAACACATAGTCAGGACGAGCCATGTAGTAGGTGATATTATGTATGGATATCAGCATGCCGAGCGGTAGCAAGGCTGCTGAGATCTGCTATGCGGTTATGGTAGCCTGGTACTATGCGGTGATGTTGCGAGGAAACTGTAGTCTATACGTACTAGGCTATCATAACTGGCAAACAGTGTAAGTGTACCAACCAAGACGAGCAGTGTGCCTAGCACGAATAACTGCGTAAGTGTAACGTAACGTGTCGTTCACGTGCAACAGTACAAACTGTCATGTATATACGGCAACTGTGGCACAGATAATTCCTAGATTGTACGTCGAAGCGTGACGCGTTGACGTGCACGATACGAATAATTTTTCGCAAATTGTTTGTGCTACAGCCTCAGTTGTGTTTGTTTTGAAAAGTGTTTGAATGTGTCAACCGACCGACTTTTCTAACCGACTTCAAAAAAGGAGGAGGTTTTCAATTTGACAGTTTTATAAGTTTGTTACCTTGGAGCTTTAGACTGGGTGAATCTATTTTGATGATTTTTTTGTTATTTGAAAACTGGTGCTTCCCGTGTGGTCCCGTTTAAATTTCTTTAAATTAGGTACAGCAGTTTTTGAGTTACACTCTGTATACGGGAGTTATTGGGTAATTAATTAAAAGTAGTACGTACCAAGGTTATCCACTCCCAGGTGAGGCGGTCGGGCATTCCTCCACAGGTGTGCGCCGGGAATGTATCACTCGGGATTTGAACACAAATGTTCTAGGATGATTATCCAATGTCGTGCACTGAGCCGTAGGCACATATATATCACACAGACCTTGGAAAGGATTTCACGTCGCGAGCACAGCTTTGTCAGTTCGACGTACGCGCAGAGACTCATTGGTACTAGGGTAGGGGGTAGGAAAAAAAAACGGGTGGGAGCGGGACAAAACATAGGTCGAAGACAAGGAAACTACACAAATATAGATAGATAGATAATTCTTTATTGTTACACCACTTAATATACAAAAATAACATAAAAGTAAAAGAAAGCTTAAAATAAAGTGTTACAATGGGCGGCCTTATCACTTATAGTGATCTCTTCCAGGCAACCTTAGGATGGAGAGGAAATACATGAATAACAAGACGGGGCGTAATATAAAGATAAAGGTACAATCAAATCAAGAGAATAATACATTACTAAATCAAATTAATAATAAATTATAAACAAGAAAAGAAAAATATCTACTAATACATAAAAATACACTAATACATATTGAAATATATATAAACATATAATTAATACATTGATATACTTATATAATATATATATATATACACTACAATACAATACAATATACTTCCATACATATATTTATACATTAATTCTTTGATGTATTATAATCAAAACCCAAGTTCACACGGGTTAAACTAATTGGCGAGATAGAAACTTTTTACTTGGCTTTTGAAGGTCGACAAGGATTGTGCACGCCTGATAGTAACTGGTGATAAGTTCCATAAGCGAACAGCTTTCACTGAAAAAGAGTGATCATAAAATACTGTGCCATGCTGAGGCATACTGAGGGCAAGATTATACAAATAGTAAGCTTGATTGTGGCCTGAACACACTCCGATAACTGAACAGTGTTTCGTCTATTTTGATGGTTAATGATATCACAATTGACGGTGAATGACAATTGATCAAATGATTGAATTGATGATAGCAAGAGTCTAAAGGCAAACAGTACAAACAGGCCACATTATTCGCACCTCCAATCCTTATCTATTAATAAAGAGGAAAGATGGTTGTTTGTTTGTTTGTAATATATATAGAGGATACACGTAAAACTACTTAATCGATTCAAACCGAGTACAAAGCTACATTATGCCTGAGTTACATACGCTATATTTGATTCATCATCATCATCATGCATCACGCGGGTGAAACCGCCGCGCAGCGCAGTTAGTAAATTATATATATAATGTTTTCACAGGGCATTATAATATTATAAATACAGCCCGCGGCACGTAACTCTAGCGCTGAGCGAAATGTGGAGGGGATAGCTGCGCATGGGTACAGTCGCGCACATGTGACAGAGAGAGACAAGAGTCCCTCGTCTTTGATGTGCCAGAGAGAGACAAGAGTCCTTCGTCCCTCTAGCCCCCTTGTGATACCCAATTTTTGACTTCTGCGCAATAACGGTCAGCGCTAGAGTTACGTGCCGCGGGCTGTACCTACTGATATTATAAACGCGAAAGTTTGTGAGTATGGATGTGTGGATATTTGTTAAACTTTAACGCTCAAACGGCGGTGCCAATTTTGATGAAATTTGGTATGGAGGTAGATGAGGCGCTGGATTAACACATAGGATACTTTTCATCATCACCATCATCAGTGAAAAAGCGTGATATGCTTGGGCACAGCATAGACAAAATAATAAGATCTCCGCCTGCGTCAAGATCGTAATGATGACAGTTCTGTCAATGTTTGTGTCAGTTTCTGATAGCTTAGTCAAAAGTCAAGTCGATTTGACAGCTTGATACACTAGACGTGATCGGCGACCGTCAAGGGTGATGTAATGACAGTTTTTTTTTTCCGTGGTGATTAATTTTATATTTGTATGTACGTCCTGTATTTTATTATTAACGTTTACTGATTGATATACTAAGTATTTAAATTTACTCATTTATATACTCATAGAATATCTTTGTTATCCGCATTTCAGAAAGCCCACCGGATGATATTAAAGAGGACCCGGACGGTGATGTCGCCGACACCAGCATGTCCATCGATATCCAATCGGATCCTGAGGACGACCTCCCGCTGAAGAGCTTCAAGACTGAAGTCAAACTTGAGCGAAAGAAGAGGAGCTATAAAAAAAGTAAGATCTTACTAACATTGTAAAGTCCGACATTATATAGAAGATAAAGATGCTTGGAATACTCCACTTCTGGCAAGCTGTCTCTCTGCCACCCATAAAATGTAATATTTGTTATACCTATGTTATTGTACGTACGTGTGTACCCACTATTATAGTGGGTACACACGTACGTACTTGCTTGATAAACTTGCTCGATCTCGAGTAAGTACGAACGTGTGTACCATGCAAGTCTCAAGACAAATGCTCGAAGCCAACCAAAATGTTCGATTCGAACAAGATTCAAACGTCCATAATTCTTGCTCGATGTTCGATGCAAACATGTTTGTACATGTAGCCGCGAAGTCGAGCATGTTAGTCGTGATTGATATTTTTGTGAAGAGGGTGCGAGTGCGCTGTTAAAATGTCGGACTTTCGTTCATTTTCTCGGGATTTTGTGGCACAATTTATAAATATGTATCAGGAGGAAGAGTGCTTGTGGAAAACTACGTTAAAAGAATATAGTGATAAGGGTAAAAGAAACGCAGCATATGAACGTTTATTTTATTGTGCAAAACTGTTGAACCTAATATTGACAAGAACGGAGTAATAAAGAAGATAAATTCTCTAAGAGCATCTTGGAGAAGAGAGAAAAATGAGTGATGATTCCAAAGAAGTAGAAAAGGAAAAGATGAAGTTTATGAGCCTCGCTTGTGGTATTTCTCACTTCTTTCATTTTTGGACGACCAAATAGTTCCGATGTCATCGATATCCAATATAGAATCAACATCATCCGACTATGACAGCAAATTTCATCCTCCAAACACACAGGTATGTATTTATGCTTTATGTAATCATATTTTCCTGCCAGTCAACAGCTCCTTCGTTGTTAAAATATCTTTCGAATTTTTCTCTGACTAATTTAGCCTGATTTGTCGAGTTTGTCTGAACAGTCGATGTAACATTTGATAACATTTCAGCTCTTAATCCTGAATTTAAAGTACCTTGTTCAAAATGTTCTCTGTCTATGTCTTGAGTAGTTAAGTATGTAATTGGAGATTCTCGCATCAAATAATTGTGTAAAACACACGAAGCCATAATAACACTTTTGATGTTATCCACTGACTGAATCGATATGGGAGTGTGAAATACCCGGAATCTATTAGCGAGAATTCCAAAAGCATTTTCGACTATTCTTCTTGCACGACTAAGACGGTAATTAAATATCTTCCTATCGTGGTTAAGTGATTTTGAACAATATGGTTTCATAAAGTCTGTTCGTAAAGCAAAAGCTTCATCGCCGACAAATACAAAGGGTAAAATATCTTCACTTATTCCAGTTTTTTCGGGGGGAGGAATTTTCAGTTGGCGATCTTTAAGTAATTTGTAAAATATTGTGTTGTTTATTACTCCACCATCTGATATACGTCCGTTTGCCCCAGCATCGACCATGAAAAACTCATAATTTGCATTAACAGCAGCCATTAATATAATACTCAAATAATCCTTATAACAGTAGTAATTAGAACCGCTGTTTGGTGGGGCATTTATTCGAATATGTTTTCCATCGATTGCACCAAGGCAATGAGGGAAATTCCATTTTACTTCAAACTCCCTTGCTATTTTTTTCCACTCTTCTTCAGACGTAGGAAACTGTAACAAAAAAAGACGATAGTATTATTTTGTTTCAGGACATTTCATCGATAACTTCGCCTGACGTTGCCCATATTACAGATGAATCAAGCGAGTCTATTTTACAGCCCCTAGCCTCAACTTCCTACTTGCAAGACACGACTTAATTACTAAGTAGCGTAAGGCCACCACGACAAGCCAACAAACGATCTCATCAAACAGCTAATATCCCGCAGCAAGCTGAAAAAATTCTTGAATTTATTGGAGATAATTTAGCTGCGCCTAATCGTCAATTTGCACGATGAATATGATATAATGGGAAAACATTTTGCTAATAAAATGCGAAAATTATCACCATCTATGCAGTTAATTACAGAAAAACTTATCAATGATGTGTATTTCCAGGCCCAGATGGGTACTCTCTCCGTACACTCCACAATTAGGTATACTACATCCATTCCAGGATTTAACAACAACTCTGCAGCACAATATATTCAAAATTTTAACGATGAAACGATGTAACTAGATCCTACACATAACTAATTAATAAATTTAAATTCTCACATACCTTCATGTATTTTTCTTTCATAACCTCATAAATTGCATTACAGGTTTCAGGTATAATTGAGCTCAGGGCTTGTTTTGAAATAATTGCGCTGTATTGTAGATCAGTGTACGATCTTCCCGTTGCCAGGTAACGTAGCGCCACTTTCAATTTCTCATCCACACTAATGCATTTTCTCATCACTGTATCTTGTTTTTCCAATTTAGGCGTTACCAAAAGTAGCAAGTTATTGTATAGAGTCATATTCATTCGTAAATAGTTACGAAACTCTTCAGGTTCTAACTCTTTTATCAAACTAACATGACTGTGACGTTCTCTTCTTTGTAACATTGGCCTAACCCAGCGACGATGACGCTTTCTTCGCGTAGTTTTTCCCTGACAGTAAATGTAGCAGGCGATGCCCACCAAACACAACAACGTATCGTCCATTGCTCGAAGAGTTTCAACGCGCACTAAACCTGTTCTTCGAGCAAGCTTTTACGTGAAGACGCAGGGTCGAGCATGTTTGTAAATAGCCATGCTCGGATGAAACATGCTCATCGCGCATGTACGTACATGTGTACCCACCATAAGTAGAAACATTGTAAACATCTGTATGAAAAGAATGGCCCCGAGTTTCTTGCCGCTTCTTCTCGGTAGGCTCTATATATTTTGGAACGCGGCGGTAGTCTTTAAAGTACATTATTACTTCATCAGTCGAACGTGAAAAGTTCGGGAGTAACCTTCTAATATGTTATTGTTATCGGAGCGGTAATAAAACACAGCTGTGCTATTCAAATGTAATCAATCGACTGGCCGAAGCTTGTCTATGCATGAACTACCCTAGAATATTAATAAAATATACATGGGTACATTACAGAACGACCCAGACACAATAGAAATTTCATTGTTATATTGACAATCGACTGGTGAGGGGATACAATGAATAGACGTTTGACGTTCATAAGTGCGTCTTTGATGCCTAAATTGAATGAATGATCTTGACTTTGAATAAACGCGCAAGTTTGGGACGTAACACATAATATTGAACACTGAAATTCTGGAGTAGTCAATTTATCCTGTTAATATTATAACCGCGAAAGTTTGTGAGTATGGATGTGTGGATCTTTGTTACTCTTTCACGCTCAAGCGGCCGAGGCAATTGAAGTGGAGGCTGATTGAAATAGCCAGGTTGAAACGCTGAATTTACACATACTGTAGTGCAAGTACCGAACTTACCGATCGATAAATTTGAGTCTTGAATACGTCATGTTTCGTTAAAACTGGTTATATCGATACTTTGTCAATCATTGCAAGTATGTAACTGTTCGCGCTAAAGCGCGACGTCACTTCAGGAATGCCCCCCGCCCGCGCGTCCCGCCGCCGCTGTCCTGCAGCTGTAAAACTACGAGCAGGCGGCTGAAGGGCAGCGGAAACAGTCACCATTTTAACGTCGCCGGAGCGACCGCTTATCAGCGCCGCGTTTACGCGTCAGCCCAAAAGTGACCTTTAGGGTGTGTCGGCACGGCCACACATCGTCTCTTAAATCAGCCCCGCGTTTACTCGTCACCCCAGTGTACGCGAGTGCGCGATAAACCAGTGCACAAACCATAAAACAATACAAGGACGTTATACCTACAAGTGACACAACAACCATTCAGCACGCAGTCCGACCAGGACGCCTACCCATCAGCTCCAGAGTTACCCCGACGTCCGTAAGTACTTACCTAAACATAAACCCACCTTCCCTCCTAATAATAATAACACTTTTTAATACGACCGTATGGTTGCAGACATACTGCTCAACCAGTAACTAAGTTAAGCGATCGGTAGACAAATTAGATAAGATTTTACGATTATAACGATAACCCTGGCATGGAACTGTTAAATTACGTTTGAGATCGTCTATTTAATCGATTTTAACGTTCGATCGTTTGATCTTACTAGTATTATCTCTAGTATTAGATCTTTTAGTGCTATCACCCTTCAACTACTGCAGTACAGTGTATGGTCCCAGGATTTGGGCTATGACTGAGCGAGCGATACAAAGAGTGCAAAATGCATGCGCTCGTTTCTGCTTCAGAATACCTAGGAAGGATCACGTCACTCCCTATCTCGTGAAAAAAGGAATTATGAATATGAAGTTACGAAGGGAACTACATTTGGCATGTTTTACACAAAAAGTTATGTGGAACAAGAAACCGGAGTAACTTTTTGAAAAGCTTACATGGTCTAAAAACATGCATTCGTTAAATACACGCTCAAAGTTCCGCAACACCCTTGTAATCCCTAAACATAATGCCGCTGGTTTTAAAGGTTGCTTTAAGTTCAGTGCATCAAAAATTTGGAATGATCTCCCACCACCTTTAAGAACTAAGACTAGTTGCAGCATATTTAAAATAAAATTATAAATAATACTTCTGGCCCGCCAAAAGCATAATTTTAAAGCAACATTTAAAACACAGAGAAAGTCAGAACAAATACCCCTGGCAACATCTCTAGACTAATCAAGACCCTTTAACCATAAACAGTGTACACACTCACCCCACACATAATATAAGATCTACGGACATACACATCACACTGAAGCTAAAATACTATACTGTTGGTAAGGCTTCGATTTAGGTAATAATATAAATGTATTGTATGATGTATTTTTTACCTACTGCTTTTAACTGCTGTTTATCCTACTTTGTCTTTAAACTATAAATGTTATAAGTATAATTAAACATACACAGTTTGTTATTAAGTATTATTATAACTTTTTCTGTAAGTATTTAGTATTGTACTGTATAATTTGCATCTAACTTCTATTGTGAATCAGCTGTTTCTTTACATATATATATATATATATATATATATTTCAATTGTGATCCGCTTTTATCATCCTTAAGTCTCGGCAAACATCCGCCCGAGTAGGTTTATGCTGAAAAACAGCGTAGCGCACGTACTTCATGTACGCTGCGCTGCATAATGCTGCGCATATACCTTTTGCCTTAAGTAAAACTATTTTTATAATACTATTGTAATAACTGCTTTTAACATGTACATAGGCAATAAGTGAATATTTTATTTATTTATAAACGCGAAAGTTTGTATTCATGGATGAATGGATGTTTGTTATTCTCATACGCTCAAACGGCGGGTCCAATTTTGACGAAATTTGGCATGGAGGTAGAGGGGGCGCTGAATTAACACATTTTCATCAACATCGTCATCATCCATCACCATGCGGGTGTAACCGCGGGGCGCAGCTAAAATAAAAAAATAGATTTCGGCCTTCTTTTGATCGTAGAAGAGCGAAATGCTCTTAGAAATCTTCAAATGATGGAAGGACGCATTGTGGAATGCAAACAACTCGTAATAATCGATATACTGTCGACAATTTGACGATCGTATATGTCGTCGATATGATCTCCATACTTGCTAGGGGCGATACGATTTATACGATCTTAGCGACTTGACAATTTAACGACTATTATGGTACTTGCACTGCAGTATTTTTAACCATGGAATCAGTTTCCACCCCCTGCAACTTGAAGCTTGAAGAATTCTTAAGCCGCGTTGACACGATCATAGTCTGCTCGGACCGAGTGGACTCGTACGAGTGTACTAAGATAGCTGTTGATACTAACATAGCTCGCTCGGATCATTGCCTTCATTCTTCCAATTAATTTTATCGGTAAACATCATAAAATAAATTCGTATAATTCGAAAAACAGTTCTTACAAACTCTCTGAAGCTTCCCAAACGTGTCTAACTCATCTGCTTCGTACAAATCTACCTTTGTCACACTCATGGCGCTTTTTTTTCGCTCGAGTCGTTTTCTTCTTCTTTAAGTGATAATATAAAAAAAGCTGACTGCCGACCTTCAGCAATGGAGAGGTCCATTGCTGAAGGTTGGCAGTCAGTTTCTTAAATAGACTTGTCAAGCGCCAATCTGAACAATCCACGGTCTTAATTCCGGTCCACTCCCTGATATTACGGAACCAAGACATCATTCGTCTACCCGATTTACGCTTCCCGGGCACATCTCCCATCATGATGGTTTGCAAGAGGGAATACCGATCATGTCGTAGAACATGTCCGAGGAACCTTTCTCTGTTTGTAAGTGATAAGTTCAAGATTCTTTCCCATTCGAGTCGTTTGGTTGTTGTTATTAGTCGCCATATTGTTTTCCTACAGTCCCCGTGAATCTTTGAGAGATTTATTTTAAGAAATCAATATATTAAATTTGCTTTCCTTGTATGTATTTGAAAATATAATTTATGTTCGTAAAAATTTACATAAATATAAGTTAATCACCACACTTTTAATACCAGAAATACAAATAGGTTAGCTGTATTTAGTTTTAGACTTGCGAAGACTAATAAGTCATTCCTAGGAAATTGTGTGCGTTTTTACAATAAAATCCCAAAACACATAACTGAGCTCACAGAGGGCAAATTCAAATTGCCTGTAAAAAAAGTTTTAATAAAAAAAGCTTATTATAAAGTTCGACATTATATAGAAGATAAAGATGTTTGGAATACTCCACTTCTGGCAAGCTGTCACTCTGTCACCCATAAAATGTAATATTAGTAGTACCTAAGTAGAAACATTGTAAACATCTATATAAAAAGAATGGCCCCGAGTTTCTAGTCGCTTCTTCTCGGTAGGCTCTATATATTTTGGAATGCGGCGGTAGAGTCTTTAAAGTACTTTATAATGAAAAATTGACGTTCATAAGTGCGTCTTTGCTGCCTGCATTGAATAAATAATTTTGACTTTGACTTTGACTTACACGTATACGAGCTAGCTCGGACAAGTAGAATATGATCCGAGTTTACACGGATCGAACGCCGAGTTACGTCCGAGTATGGTTCGAGTCAACTCGGTCCGAGCAGACTATGATCGTGTCAACGCGACTTAATAAATAAGAACACATTTTTCGCTCTTATTACAAAAGTGAAGTTGGATAAAAATTACATTCGCACACAAGTCGGAACTGTGAAGTCAAAGTCAAAATAATTTATTCAATTTAAGCATCAAAGACGCACTTATGAACGTCAACTTTTCATTATAATGTACTTTAAAGACTCTACCGCCGCGTTCCAAAATACATAGAGCCCACCGAGAAGAAGCGCCAAGAAACTCGGGGCCATTCTTTTTATATAGATGTTTACAATGTTTCTACTTGGGTACTACAAATATTACATTTCTCTATTATGCTGTAAACATTAAAATCCCATGACAACAACCTAATACAAGTGTAAAAAGATACATTCAATTTTGATAGTAAGCTAGTAGCTTAATTATTTAACTAATATACTATTTAAATAATTAATTATTATACAATTCTGTAATTACTTTATTAAACTATTTAATTGATTATTTATGTAACTATTTATTTGATTAATTAATTTTTTTTCTTTTTATATCAAGCATATACACACTATGTGGCTATCTATGTGCTGTACATTTATGTAGTCCAATGTTATTATGGTTATTATTATTTATGTTCAGGAAAGAAACTGGACGTCCGTGAAGTGTTGTTAACGAAGGAGCAACAAGTTCAAGACGTTCTGTCGAGGGCCACCTCGCTGAACTACCTCAACTCTCCGTACCGGTGTGCTCTCTGTTACCGGGGCTTCGTGAGCCAGCAGGCCTACGACAACCATAAGGACAAGCATGATGAGGTACCTTCGCTTTATATTAATAAATACAATATGTTCTGTCGAGGGCCACCTCGCTGAGAACTCAATACATCAACCATGCGGCCATAAATATAAATATAAAAGAAATGTTCATAATTATGTGCCTAAAGGGCCATTCAGATGGAGCGAGTTTCTCGCCTCGAAGATACTGTTATCGAAATGAACATAAAAAGTTGCTTTGTGTAAACATTCACGATTCTCACCCTTTCGCTTGGGCGATAATTGCCTTGCAATATAATATAATATCTGTCTCCGTGTAAACAGAACTACAAAGCGAGAATTGCATTTCGAGTTTTTGTGCCCGTCGCTACCATGAGTGCAGTGCGCAAGGGTGTTTCAGTTATATCTACTCTTCTAAGACAAGAGTTAACTCTTGTTAAAAAAAAAAAAACAACTATATATTAATATATTAAATAATTAAACTAACACAAAATACTTCTATACTAGAGAACTCGTAAGCAAGAATCTTCTTACCATATATTTCGCCGTGTGTTTAGTCGCAGGAAATTATCGCCTAGAGATAATTGCTTGCGAATCTCGTATAACATAATCGTAGGCGAGAATTTAGTTCTTGCCTGTATGTAAACAGTATGATACGATAATCATATGGCGATTATTGCTTGGAATAGTTGCGTACGATTTCTCGCCTAGAAACGTACGAGAAACTCTCTCCATCTAAATGGCCCTTTACTGTTTGTAGTAATTTATCTGACGAAATAAATCTGTTAGATTTATGTTTATAGGAATAGGCTAAGTCAGTGGCTATAAGAACAATGTTTTTGTTGTATTAAAGAATCTAAATAGAATTTTAGGGTGTTATATTTTAGAATTTGATGAAATTGTTTATATTTTAAGTGTATTTTTAGAATTAGCCTTTTTTATATTTGCACGTCTGCTTGCAGGCAGAATACAGAAACAACGTAAAATGTACATAACATACTATTGTATCCTTGCAAATAAATATTTTTATTTGAACTACTATCATAAATCAGGAGCGTTTTGTAATAAGCTTAGAATAATCATACTTACTATAGTACCGACACAAAACGGTCAACCAAATTTAATGGTAACGTTGCAATATGACTACTTTAAGATATGGGAGTACGAAACTTCAAAAATTTGACATTGGAACAATGAAACTTAGTGTCTAGTCATGAAAAAGTATGCGAATTGCGTGAAATATTTGATACTACTTAATCAAAACGTCTATCGTAACGTAATCCAATATTATAAGTAAGGTAAGGTTGAAACATGACTGCTTTAAGAGGTGGGAGTAGGGCCCCTGAACTCTCCGTACCCGTGCGCATAAAAATTGAGAAAATGATTGAAAGTTTTTGTAATGCAATCTTGTAATTGTGTATTTCAGCGCAACGGTGCGTTTGAATGTGAGTACTGCAAGCTGCGCTATCAGACGGGCCGCCTGCTCCGCACACACACATATACGGCGCACGCGCGGTATTACCAGTGCAACAAGTGCACGCATCTCTCACACACTGCGTGAGTATCACACCTGGACACTCAAACACACACCCATCATCATACTATCTACTATCTACTTCTATCTACTATCTACCTCTATCTACTATCTACTTCTATCTACTATCTACTTCTATCTACTTCTTCTTCTTAGTCGTGCACTCTTGGCAGAGTGGTCGTGATTGCGGTGATGGCACATCAAGGCTCCTCGCTGTCGTCTTCGTCTCTTCCCAGGGCTGCCGCTCGTCTCGCGATGTTTCTCCATTTCTGGCGGCTGGTTGCATTGCGAGTACACTGCACCATGGTAGACTGCGTGGCATTTTTGATGGAGTCAGTCCAGCGAGTTGGTGACCGACCAGGGCTACGCTTGCCTTTTACTGGGCCCTGTACCACAAGCCTCTCTATCGAGTTCATGTTTCTGGAGATATGCCCAAAGAACTTCAGTATTCGCAACTGCACAATCGACGATAGTCTATCTCGTATATGAAGCTCTTTGAGGATAGAGTTATTGGTGCGGAACGCTGTCCACGGTATTTTCAACAGCCGCCTCCAACACCACATCTCCAGCGCATCGATTTTCCGGCGATCTTGCAGTTTCAGAGACCATGTTTCGGCTCCGTAGAGAAAGATTGGAAAGACGAGACACTTCATTAGACGAACCTTTGTTTTCTTGGTTATACGCCTGTCCTTCCAAATCTTTCCCAGTCGTTCTACTGCTGACCTCGTGATAGCACAACGTCGCCTGATCTCGTCTTCGCATCCTCCAGAGTTGGAAATGGTAGTGCCGAGGTAGATGTAGCTTTGCACCACTTCGCAGTTTGCTACACTCAGTACTCTTGTAGTGTTGTGTCCTGCTCGATCTACTACCATTACTTTTGTCTTGTCTCTATTAAGGGCAAGTCCGAATTGGAGACTAGTTGTTTCCAGACGAGTCAGAAGCTCTTCCAAGTCTTCTTTTGTTTGTGCAAGAAGTGTGGTATCATCAGCGTATCGCAAGTTATTAATCACGCGTCCCCCCATCGAGATACCCTTATTCCACCCATCCAGGACAATCCGCATTATGTATTCTGTGTAGGTGTTGAAGAGCTGTGGCGACAGTATACATCCCTGTCGAACACCGGACTCAGTTTTAAATTTGTCTGAGAAAACATCATCTACTCGTACCGCTGCTGTGCCATCCTCGTAAAGTCGTTTGAGAAGGAATACTAGATGATGTGGTACCCCCATTTCCAACAGGACTTTCCAAAGACGTTCCCAGATAACAGTATCAAATGCCTTACGGAAGTCAACAAAGCAAATGAAAATAGGCGTGTTGAATTCTCTGGCCTTCTCGATGATTTGCCGCAGTATGAGTATCTGTTCGCGTGTTCCTCTTCCTTTCACAAATCCGGCTTGTTCAGGTGCAATATGCCGAGCGAGATAGGCCTGCAGTCTGGTGTTTAGTATGTGAAGCAACACTTTACTTGCATGTGATATAAGTGAGATTAACCTGTAGTTGTTGCATTTTTTTGTGGAACCTTTCTTGTGCAAGGGTATGAATATTGATTGAGACCAGTCATCTGGCCATATTCCGGTTTCCCATATCTTGCAGCAGATATTGTACAAGAAATCCACCCCAGTCTCTCCCATAGCCTTAAAAATCTCTATA
This sequence comes from Selenia dentaria, assembly GCA_917880725.1. Lineage (NCBI taxonomy): Eukaryota > Metazoa > Arthropoda > Insecta > Lepidoptera > Geometridae > Selenia > Selenia dentaria. Next base: position 15,648,210 of record OU862903.1, read on the forward strand.
GGGATCTCGTCTCCTCCTATGGCTTTATTGCTTTTTAGATGTCGAATTGCCGCACGTACTTCGTCCCGTAAGATATTAGGTTCCTTGTCACTGATTTGATCTAATGTACATGTGTTACTTACTGTGGAGTTATTTGAGAAGAGTGATTTGCAATATTCCTTCCAAATACATACTATGTCTTTTATCTCAGTGACCGTTACGCCAGCGGTGTTTTCTATTGCCCATGTCTTAGGTTTGAATTGACGTGTTATGAGTCGCACCTTATCGTGGAGGTCTTTGGTTTGCAGTTTTTCAGAATGTTGTTCCAATTCTTCACATACCTTTGCCAAGGCGCTGTTGCGGTCCCGTCTACAGGCAGCTTGTATTGCAGTTTTTTTGGCATTTATTTCAACAGCACTGACACCACTCGCTTTCAGCGTTCTGCGTTCTTCAATTAATTGCCATGTGTCTGGTGTCATCCAGTGCTGCCTTTTAGCTGTGATTTTTCTTGGTTGCGATTCTGTTACTGCATCCACTATGCATTTCTTTGCAGAAATCCATAAAGAGTTGGGATCTTTGTTCCCGATTTCTGCCCGCCAGATAGAATGTTTACTCTCTATTGATGTGGTGAGAGAGTTCTGATCCATTACTTGCATTCGTCTGGGTGTTTTTGTAACCCTCGCTTTTTGAAGTTTTAGCTTTAAATTACCGATCAGTAGTTGATGATCGGATTCACAGTCGGCACCAGGTAAGGTAAGTGTATTGGTAACCGAACTTCTCCATCTCGATCTGACTAAGATGTAATCAATCTGGTTACGACATCTGTCGCCAGGGGATGTCCAGGTATATAAGCGCCTCGGGTGATGTTTGAATGTAGTATTCATGATGGTCAGGTTGTTATTAGCCGCAAATTCTATCAGGCGTTCTCCTCTTTTATTTCTAATGCCAAGGCCATAGTTTCCAACGATGTCTCGGATGCCAACATCCATTGTAGTTGCCCCCACTTTGGCGTTAAAATCTCCAATGATGAGCAATAGCTCTCTTTTAGGTATGTCAGCCATAGAAGACTCAAGTTGACTGTAGAATTCTTCAACTGACTCATCGCTGGCAGTCCCCGTGGGAGCATATACCTGCATGATGTTCAGTGGGGTCGGTGATGCGCTGAGTTTTATTGACATGATTCTATCACTAATAGGATTGTAGCCTAGTACAGCGCCACTCCATAGTTTAGGAATTGCGATGGCTACTCCAGAGAAACTGCTCTTATCATTTCCAGAAAAATAGAATATGTGTTTCTCTGCGTCAAAATGGCCGCTACCTTTCCAGTGTGTCTCGCTTAATCCGGTAATAGTTAGATTGCATCGCTCAAGTTCTCGTTCTAAAATAGGAAGCTTCCTGTCTTCAAGGAGACCTCTGACGTTCCAGGTACCGAAGCGATAGTGTCTTCTTAATTTGAAGCTTCTTCCAGTAGCATATTTTCCATGGGATACCTGGTTGCCTGCATCCTCATGGCCGGTAGTCCATTTCACACCCCCAGCCCCGGAAAGCGCGGGGCGCCGGTCGCTACGCGGATCGCCAGGCAGACTCATTCTGCATATTTGTGTATCCATCATTACAATTCTCATGGGATAATTAATGTAGTAGTTTCCCCTTGCTTTCTACATCGCGGTATTATAACCTCAGTGGCTATAATAGTCCATAGGTGAATCGGTTCAGAATCCACATCCTTGCGCTTCACTTTGGTACTGATGGCTACCGCTGCCCTCCATCAGGGTCCAGGTACTACGCCCTCTGTGGCTTGCCTCCTCCGCTGGTTTGACCGTACTGACAGCTGCTGTCTCCGCCCTCTCCACCGTTGAGGTCTTCACCCGTAACCCTGGGCAAGGGTTCTATGCTATACCCCATAGAGCTGGGTCCCCATCCGAACTCGGTCATCGTCTCACTCCGGCCTACTGAAGAGAGCTGTGTCCAGCCCCGCGACGTGGACGCGCCGGACGGGAGTTACCCCAGTGAAAGGCAGAGAAGGTCACTCTGCCCTTCCTGGGGCCGGGTTAACGGTCTCGTATGGGCCCGAGACCGAGGCCTACTTCTATCTACTATCTACTTCTATCTACTTCTATCTACTATCTACTTCTATCTACTATCTACTTCTATCTACTATCTACTTCTATATACTTCTATCTACTTCTATATACTTCTATCTACTTCTATATACTTCTATCTACTATCTACTTCTATCTACTATATACTTCTATCTACTATCTACTTCTATCTACTATCTACTTCTATCTACTATCTACTATCTACTTCTATCTACTATCTACTTCTATCTACTATCTACTATCTACTTCTATCTACTATCTACTTCTATCTACTATCTACTATCTACTTCTATTTACTATCTACTTCTATCTACTATCTACTTCTATCTACTATATACTTCTATCTACTATCTACTTCTATCTACTATCTACTTCTATCTACTATCTACTTCTATATACTTCTATCTACTTCTATATACTTCTATCTACTTCTATATACTTCTATCTACTATCTACTTCTATCTACTATATACTTCTATCTACTATCTACTTCTATCTACTATCTACTTCTATCTACTATCTACTATCTACTTCTATCTACTATCTACTTCTATCTACTATCTACTATCTACTTCTATCTACTATCTACTATCTACTTCTATCTCAACCAACCATTCATCATCATCATCATCATCTCAGCCGTAGGACGTCCACTGCTGAACATATGCCTCCCTCATAATTTTCCAAGAGGACCGATTGGAAGCGGCTTGCATCCAACGTCGTCCTGCGACCTTCCTCAGGTCGTCTGTCCACCGTGTCGGTGGACGACCTACGCTGCGCTTGCCGGTCCGTGGTCTCCACTCCAGAACCTTTCGGCCCCATCGACCATCTGTTCTGCGTGCTATGTGCCCTGCCGACTGCCACTTCAACTGGCTAATCTTCTGGGCTATGTTGGTGACTTACGTTCTTCTAAAGATCTCTTCAATTCTGATTCGATCACTTAGAGAAACCCCGAGCATAGCCCTCTCCATAGCTCGTTATGCGACTTTGAGCTTATCTATGAGGCCCATAGTAAGAGACCACATTTAAATGCCATAAGTCATCACTGGCAACACACATTGGTCGAAGACTCTTGTCTTGAGGCACTGAGGTATTTTTGACGAGTAGACTTCGGGAAGTTTCCGGAACACTGCCACACACTCTAAAACTCACTTAATCCTGCCTATACCGTGATAATTAAAACAAAAGATTTATGAATGAAACTGACGTATATTTACGTCTCTGGGACGCAAAGGGTTAAAGCATCATATTCTCACACACTCACCCTGTCCACCTTCTTATCTCTCATACACAAACTGCCGACGTTTTAATGAATCGAATTAGGAGAATTCACGCACAATATAATTTTAAAATAACATACCTGTGATAGGAAAGATGTCCTTCCCTTTGGGGGCTCGAATTGTTTGGGATATTGAAGTTAATTATCACACAAATGAACTACGTTTTTGTAAATAATTCGTTTAATAAATCAACGTTATTATTGTCATTCCTTTCATTTAATTTTTATCACGGATTTCATCTGGTCCTTTACAAAGGCATAAGGAGGGCTGCAGCAACACTTAGAGGCACAACATTTTGGTATAGCAAATACAATGTAGTATAAAAAACAGAAACTTTTGGATGGATGGTGACATGGTATATCTATTATAAAAATGGGTAAAATGGCATGGCTTTTGATATGTACTTATTAGTGATAAGGGAGATAGTGGGCTAATGAAGAGACGGCACCTGCCAATTTCAGTCTCATTTCAAAATATTTAGGCAGGTGGTGACTTGACACCCACTAAACGAGCCCCCCATAAAGGCCACCATGAATGGTGACAAAAGCGGCAATGTTGGTGTGGATGGCTAATGGGTGTCGAGAAGTGTGCTGCGGTTTCCCTTTAACACTTCCACCCTTGGAGCTTGTTGGTACTTGCTCTTGTGTCTCCACCCCCGGACGGCCTCAAAAATCAATCAAAGCAAGCCGAAGTCAGTGGTCTCATTTAGCCCCAGGGAGAATCAGGCTCCACGGTGTTGCCACTCGCCGAAGGCTCGCCGCAAGGCCGACCCTGCGGGTTTATTATATTATTATTATTATTGTTAATAATACTTAGACTTTTATTTACATATGATTTCGATTAAAGGTAACCAATGCATTTAAATGTAAAAAAACCATTGATTTCATCCCACAACACAGGGAATCCTAGTGTGGGATCTAGTATTACCTATGTACAACATAATACCTGACTAGTTTAAAAACTGTGGTCAGCTACTAAGATAGCATGTAACACTCGTTCCTATATTTTGTTTCCTCTTATAAAGCTAGTTATTACATATAGTGCCTATGTAGACAGTGTACCTAAAACTTTGGTGAATAAAGAAATTTATTATTATTATTCTACAAAAATTGGGTAACTCAATGTCATCAGTCAATAAAAACATTGATTTAATTCAATCAACACTGCACACAACCCTGATCCATATAAAATATAATTTTTATATATGTATACAGCGTGTAACGAATAGGTGCTGTAATATTGAAAGATGTGCATATGTATCAGTCAAGTTTATGCCTGACCACTGACTAAGGGTGAATTTTGCGTGAAATGACCATTCGTACCCCCGCCTATTCTCTGCTTATTGGTGTGTAATAAAAGCTTATTGAAAGTACAAGTTCTTTTCACATAGTTTTTACGTGGTAATCCTTGGAACAGAAGTAGCCAACATGCTTAAAAAGGCTCGGTACTACTTTTAATTTTACTTTTTATATTAAAACTATCTAACCCGCCAGCGGCTTCACTCGCTTGGTCTTGGTATAGAGGTATAAGTGCCGTTTTAGAACCTCGAGGTCCTGCGTGGATCCCCGGGTTGGACAGTTACTGGCTTTTTCTGCCCAATAAATTTTGAAAGAGTGCCCCTATAGTTTGTAATAGACTTGCCTCATAAGTCCAAAAAATAACCCCCATGCAAAATTTTAAACTTTTAGCACTAGTCGTAACGAAGTTTCATACAAACTATCAACCCGAAAAAAAACCCTTAGGGTTTTGAATTTCATAAAATCCTGTCTTAGTGAGCACCTACGTCCTAAAAAGAACCCGCATGCAAAATTTGAAACTCCTAGCACTTGTAGTTTCTGAGATTTCGTGATGAGTGAGTGACCTTTCGCTTTTATATATATATATATAACAATATTAAAACAATATTAAAATACAATAAGCAGGTTTAACGTTGTATTCAAAAAAACTAAGAGTTATAAAAAGTTTGATATAATACAATAAACTAATAATATAAAACTAAGAAGGTAAAACTATAAGGTATACAAGAAAAAATCTAAGTAATATCAATGCGTTTAAAAGAACTGCTTTTTTTATTGTATAACCCGCGGCCGTAACTCTAGCGCTGAGCGAAATGTTGAAGGGATAGCTGCGCATGGGTACAGTCGCGCACATGTGACAGAGAGAGACAACAGTCCCTCGTCTTCGATGTGGCAGAGAGAGACAAGAGTCCTTCGTCCCTCTAGCCACCCTGTGATAGCCAATGTTTGACTTCTGCGCAATAACAGTCAGCGCTAGAGTTACGTGCCGCGGGTTATAATAAAATGCAATAATCATATTCCTGACAAAATCATACAATTTCTAAAAGATGTAGGAACAAAAGATTGTTACAACGGAATTGCTTTTTATCGCTGTCATTGGGCAATACAATAAAAGGCGGAGTCAGCTTGCAATGCACATGTGCAAAGTAAAACCTATTTGAACTGGTCAGGCATAAAATTGTGTGATAGAACGTAGTCAGGATTCACGTGGTGAAGTATCGACGTTTAAATCGCTTATAATTTTTTTCAAACAAAGGTAAAAAATATTGTTCTAAATTTATGTCTGTCTGCTTGTCCGTCTGTCACAGGCTGTAGCTCATGAACCGTGATAGTTGACAGTTGAAATGTTCACAGATGATGTATTTCTGTTGCCGCTATAACAACAAATACTAAAAAAACCGGCCAAGTGCGAGTCAGACTCGGGTTCCGTACCATTATAAAAATGACAAAAACATCATATCATATAATGGTACGTAACCCTTCGTGTGCGAGTCCGACTCGCACTTGGCCGGTTTTATTTCGGTATATCCCATTGCGGATTACCTTGATACACGTGCACAGTCGTAAACAAGGACTAGTATTGTTACAATCTGATGGTAGCTCTTCCGTTGCAGGTACCAAGCGAGTGACCACGAGAGATGGCATGAGGGCCATACATATAGATGCCAGCTGTGCAGCCAGAGCTTCGTGTGAGTTTACATTTTATATATCTTATACAAAACTAGTATTTCGTCGAACAGTAGACCTCGCGAGCGCAGTCTTATCAGCGGCAATATCTCGCAGTACTTCAAAACCTATTATCTCCACAACCACTATTAACTAATATACTAGTAGTTCTGCGAACAGTAGACCTCGCGAGCACAGTCTTATCAGCGGCAATATCTCGCAGTACTTCACAACCTATTATCTCCACAACCACTATTAACTAATATACTAGTAGTTCTGCGAACAGTAGACCTCGCGAGCACAGTCTTATCAGCGGCAATATCTCGCAGTACTTCACAACCTATTATCTCCACAACCACTATTAACTAATATACTAGTAGTTCTGCGAACAGTAGACCTCGCGAGCGCAGTCTTATCAGCGGCAATATCTCGCAGTACTTCAAAACCTATTATCTCCACAACCACTATTAACTAATATACTAGTAGTTCTGCGAACAGTAGACCTCGCGAGCACAGTCTTATCAGCGGCAATATCTCGCAGTACTTCACAACCTATTATCTCCACAACCACTATTAACTAATATACTAGTAGTTCTGCGAACAGTAGACCTCGCGAGCACAGTCTTATCAGCGGCAATGTGTCGCAGTACTTCACAACCTATTATCTCCACAACCACTATTAACTAATATACTAGTAGTTCTGCGAACAGTAGACCTCGCGAGCACAGTCTTATCAGCGGCAATATCTCGCAGTACTTCACAACCTATTATCTCTACAGCCACTATTAACTAATATACTAGTAGTTCTGCGAACAGTAGACCTCGCGAGCACAGTCTTATCAGCGGCAATATCTCGCAGTACTTCACAACCTATTATCTCTACAGCCACTATTAACTAATATACTAGTAGTTCTGCGAACAGTAGACCTCGCGAGCACAGTCTTATCAGCGGCAATATCTCGCAGTACTTCACAACCTATTATCTCCACAACCACTATTAACTAATATACTAGTAGTTCTGCGAACAGTAGACCTCGCGAGCACAGTCTTATCAGCGGCAATATCTCGCAGTACTTCACAACCTATTATCTCCACAACCACTATTAACTAATATACTAGTAGTTCTGCGAACAGTAGACCTCGCGAGCACAGTCTTATCAGCGGCAATATCTCGCAGTACTTCACAACCTATTATCTATACAGCCACTATTAACTAATATACTAGTAGTTCTGCGAACAGTAGACCTCGCGAGCACAGTCTTATCAGCGGCAATATCTCGCAGTACTTCACAACCTATTATCTCCACAACCACTATTAACTAATATACTAGTAGTTCTGCGAACAGTAGACCTCGCGAGCACAGTCTTATCAGCGGCAATATCTCGCAGTACTTCAAAACCTATTATCTCCACAACCACTATTAACTAATATACTAGTAGTTCTGCGAACAGTAGACCTCGCGAGCACAGTCTTATCAGCGGCAATATCTCGCAGTACTTCACAACCTATTATCTCTACAGCCACTATTAACTAATATACTAGTAGTTCTGCGAACAGTAGACCTCGCGAGCACAGTCTTATCAGCGGCAATATCTCGCAGTACTTCACAACCTATTATCTCCACAACCACTATTAACTAATATACTAGTAGTTCTGCGAACAGTAGACCTCGCGAGCACAGTCTTATCAGCGGCAATATCTCGCAGTACTTCACAACCTATTATCTCCACAACCACTATTAACTAATATACTAGTAGTTCTGCGAACAGTAGACCTCGCGAGCACAGTCTTATCAGCGGCAATATCTCGCAGTACTTCACAACCTATTATCTCCACAACCACTATTAACTAATATACTAGTAGTTCTGCGAACAGTAGACCTCGCGAGCACAGTGTTATCAGCGGCAATATCTCGCAGTACTTCACAACCTATTATCTCTACAGCCACTATTAACTAATATACTAGTAGTTCTGCGAACAGTAGACCTCGCGAGCACAGTCTTATCAGCGGCAATATCTCGCAGTACTTCACAACCTATTATCTCTACAGCCACTATTAACTAATATACTAGTAGTTCTGCGAACAGTAGACCTCGCGAGCACAGTCTTATCAGCGGCAATATCTCGCAGTACTTCACAACCTATTATCTCTACAGCCACTATTAACTAATATACTAGTAGTTCTGCGAACAGTAGACCTCGCGAGCACAGTCTTATCAGCGGCAATATCTCGCAGTACTTCAAAACCTATTATCTCCACAACCACTATTAACTAATATACTAGTAGTTCTGCGAACAGTAGACCTCGCGAGCACAGTCTTATCAGCGGCAATATCTCGCAGTACTTCACAACCTATTATCTCCACAACCACTATTAACTAATATACTAGTAGTTCTGCGAACAGTAGACCTCGCGAGCACAGTCTTATCAGCGGCAATATCTCGCAGTACTTCAAAACCTATTATCTCCACAACCACTATTAACTAATATACTAGTAGTTCTGCGAACAGTAGACCTCGCGAGCACAGTCTTATCAGCGGCAATATCTCGCAGTACTTCACAACCTATTATCTCTACAGCCACTATTAACTAATATACTAGTAGTTCTGCGAACAGTAGACCTCGCGAGCACAGTCTTATCAGCGGCAATATCTCGCAGTACTTCACAACCTATTATCTCCACAACCACTATTAACTAATATACTAGTAGTTCTGCGAACAGTAGACCTCGCGAGCACAGTCTTATCAGCGGCAATATCTCGCAGTACTTCACAACCTATTATCTCCACAACCACTATTAACTAATATACTAGTAGTTCTGCGAACAGTAGACCTCGCGAGCACAGTCTTATCAGCGGCAATATCTCGCAGTACTTCACAACCTATTATCTCCACAACCACTATTAACTAATATACTAGTAGTTCTGCGAACAGTAGACCTCGCGAGCACAGTGTTATCAGCGGCAATATCTCGCAGTACTTCAAAACCTATTATCTCCACAACCACTATTAACTAATATACTAGTAGTTCTGCGAACAGTAGACCTCGCGAGCACAGTCTTATCAGCGGCAATATCTCGCAGTACTTCAAAACCTATTATCTCCACAACCACTATTAACTAATATACTAGTAGTTCTGCGAACAGTAGACCTCGCGAGCACAGTCTTATCAGCGGCAATATCTCGCAGTACTTCACAACCTATTATCTCCACAACCACTATTAACTAATACACTAGTAGTTCTGCGAACAGTAGACCTCGCGAGCACAGTCTTATCAGCGGCAATATCTCGCAGTACTTCAAAACCTATTATCTCCACAACCACTCTTAACTAATATACTAGTAGTTCTGCGAACAGTAGACCTCGCGAGCACAGTCTTATCAGCGGCAATATCTCGCAGTACTTCACAACCTATTATCTCCACAACCACTATTAACTAATATACTAGTAGTTCTGCGAACAGTAGACCTCGCGAGCACAGTCTTATCAGCGGCAATATCTCGCAGTACTTCAAAACCTATTATCTCCACAACCACTATTAACTAATATACTAGTAGTTCTGCGAACAGTAGACCTCGCGAGCACAGTCTTATCAGCGGCAATATCTCGCAGTACTTCACAACCTATTATCTCCACAACCACTATTAACTAATACACTAGTAGTTCTGCGAACAGTAGACCTCGCGAGCACAGTCTTATCAGCGGCAATATCTCGCAGTACTTCAAAACCTATTATCTCCACAACCACTCTTAACTAATATACTAGTAGTTCTGCGAACAGTAGACCTCGCGAGCACAGTCTTATCAGCGGCAATATCTCGCAGTACTTCACAACCTAATATCTCCACAACTACTATTAACTAATATACTAGTAGTTCTGCGAACAGTAGACCTCGCGAGCACAGTCTTATCAGCGGCAATATCTCGCAGTACTTCACAACCTAATATCTCCACAACCACTATTAACTAATATACTAGTTGGTGAGGCAATATGCCACCATACGATAGGTAGGGAAGAATTAATGGTACCTGGGTTCCGTGGGGTATGTCGGGAGACTCTGGAACTGGTGAGAGCTGGTGACCGTGGGTCCTCGTGGAGGCGTCCTGCTGTCGACGGCGTGCTGATATGAGCTGAAGGCGATTGTTCACTTGTTCACTTGGGTTTGTATTGTCAGTGTCCCTTTTATTTGTGCACTCGCGTACGCGTATGTGTCGTCGGTAAAATTATTGGGGGCGTTTCCGACTCGTGGCAAAATGGCGGCGGTGCAGAGCGGATTTCACTTAGTGTTGCGTGCGCGCGAGCAGAAGGCGTGTCGCTCAGTGGTGGCGTGCGAGAGCCGCCGCGTTTGACGTTTCCCCTTACCGGCGGGTAGCGGGGGACGCGCAGTGGGTGAGGTGACGTCACGCTTTCGCGTGAACATATTCCCCACGCGGCAAAGGTGTGGTGTGGTGCTCAATCGATAGGCAGGCGGGCGATCTTGAGGACAGGTCGCGTCAGTATGCCCAAAGTCGTCTTGAGTTCCACCACTCGGGTGACGCCATCCCTCCCCGGGAGCGTCTTGGTGATGCGGCCCATGCGCCAGTGTAGAGGCGGCACCTGGTCGTCCACTATCAGTACCAGTTCCCCGACTTGAGGTGGGCTGGAACGGGAAGTCCATTTGGAGCGGGTTTGGAGGGTGTGCAGGTAGGACTTGGACCAGGATCGCCAAAAGTGTTGGGATAAGGATTGGACGAGCTTGAACCTTTTTAGTGCAGAAATGGCTCGGCCTTCTACCGAATATTCAGGTAAGGCTGTGAGCGGACGGCCAATAAGGAAATGACCTGCGGTGAGAGCATCAAGATCCGCAGGGTCAGAAGAGAGTGGGCTGAGAGGGCGTGAATTGAGCACGGCTTCAATGCGTGCTAATAGAGTTGAAAACTCTTCAAATGTGAGGCGTTGTTCGCCGACCACACGGTACAGTAGTTGTTTAGCTGACTTTACCGCTGTTTCATGAAGTGCACCGAACCAGGGTGCCTTTGGTGGATTTAGCCACCATGTTATGTGCTGTTTAGAAAGCGTATGTGCGATACTGTCATTATTGGTTGCAAGAAAGGCCTGTATTTCCCTAAGTTCATTCCTAGCGCCTACATAATTTGTACCGCAATCAGACCTAATTAACGTCGGTACACCGCGCCTAGAAACAAAACGCTGTAATGCCGCAAGGAACGCTTCCGTGGATAACTCAGATACCGGTTCGAGATGGACCGCCTTCGTGGCTAGACATGTTATAACACAGAAGTAGCCCTTTAATAGCTTGGCGTTTCTAAGTGTACTGGATTTTATCAAAAATGGTCCAGCAAAGTCCGTCGTGACTTTGCTAAATACGGGCTGAACGTTTACGCGGTCGGCGGGTAGGTCGGCCATGTACGGGGCCTTAGTTTTAGCGCGGAAACGAAAACAATGTATACATTTGTATACTCGATGGCGAATAACGCGGCGGGCTGATAATATCCAGAATTGCTGGCGTAAGAGTGAGTGCAGAGTGTCCGCCCCTGGATGACAGTAAATTTTATGATAGTAGTCTATAATGAGATCAACTAGTGGACTCGAGCTGGGTAATATCAGTGGGTGCTGAGCGTCGTAACGCAGAGCAGACTGGGTGAGTCGACCACTCACTTTCAGTAAGTCGTTCTCTAAGAATGGTGACAGGCGTTGTACACGTATCGTACATTCTTTGTTGTGTTTTAAGCGATGTATGTCTTCAGCAAAGCAATTGTGTTGTACTGAGCGCACCCAATGTAAAAGGGCTTCCTTTCGTTCGCTAACCGTAATGGGCCCAGCGACACGCGCAGAGCGGCTCTGTCTGCAATTGTGTATGAATCGTTTTATACACGCCGTTACACCTATCAGTTTATCTAGTGAGCTGAATCTTGTGAGCAGAGTCTCGTCGAGGTCAGGTATGGCTATGTGGGCGACGGCCTTCTTTGGCTTGAGGCCTGGTAGGGCGTGATGGCCCAACGCGGGCGGTAGGGCTGGCCATGTTTGTGGCGGGTCCTTAAGCCAGGACGGTGACCACCACATGTCATGCTTCAAGAGATCTTGAGCTGACATGCCCCTGCTGGCACAGTCAGCAGGATTTAGGGCGGAGGGTACATGTCTCCACGTGAGATTGCATGTATTTGCCTTGATTGAGGAGACTCTGTTGGCTTCAAATGTCTGAAGCGATTGTACAGGCGTGTTCAGCCAGGCCAGTACTATGGTACTGTCTGACCAACATATGTGCTGACGAACGGTGATGTGAGCTGATAACTGGGCCGAGACATGGGCCATGAGCTTAGCCAACAAGTGGGCGGCTGAGAGCTCCAGTTTAGGAATGGTTTGGCGGTTTTTAATAGGAGCTACCTTTGATTTGGACATGAGCAAGTGCACATGTACCTGTCCATCAGGTGTAGTTTCGTGGAGGTAAATAACCGCGGCGTAGCCGAGTTCTGAAGCATCCGCATATCCCTGAAGGGTGTGTGTGGATGCCTTGTTTGAGCAGACGTTTCTTGGAAACCTGAGCGCTGAGAGGCGTGGTAGGTCACGATAGATATTCTGACACTCAAGAGCGACATCACTGGGTACTCGTTCGTCCCAACCGAGTTTTAAGGTCCACAACCTTTGAATCAAGGTTTTAGCGCGGAAGATGACGGGGCTGATCCAACCGCATGGGTCGTACAGACGCGCTATGTTGCTGAGTATTGACCTCTTGGTGAATCCATCTACCGTAGGTACTGAGACACTGTAGGTAAATTCGTCAGTTTGTGGTATCCATTGTATGCCAAGGACTTTGATGGAGTTATCGTCTGGGCTAACGTCAAAATCTTTCGACATCTCGCACTGGTCATCTGGGAACCTTTCTAAGAGCTGGCGTGAGTTGGATGTCCACTTACGCAGTTGGAAACCCCCCAGTGCGAGTAGGCTAATCAACTCGGTTTGTAAGTTAATGGCTTCACCGACAGTATCATGTCCGGTGAGCACGTCGTCAACAAATATTGACCTAGAGAGCACCTGAGCGGCTCTGGGATAGCGTTGCCCTTCATCCGCGATCAACTGCTGGATGGTGCGGTTCGCTAAGAATGGGCTGGAGCGTAATCCGTAAGTCACGGTGGACAATGCATATGTTAATAAGGGCTGATCTGGCGATGAACGCCAGAGAATGAGCTGAAACCGTCTGTGGTCGGGCTGAATCATAATGTTTCTGAACATCTGTTGTATGTCTGTGCTGAAAACGACCTTGTGTGTTCGGAAGTTTAAAATGATATCCGTGATATCTCGCTGCAGGGCCGGTCCCGTATGTAAGGTGTCGTTGAGACTAGTGCCATTTGCGCTTTTACAACTAGCGTCAAAGACTGTACGTAGCTTGTCTGAATTGGCCTTGAAAATGCCATGGTGCGGTATGTAGCAGTGGGGCTGATCGCGGAACGTGTTTGGATGGCAGGGGTTCATGTGACCTTTATCTAGGTACTCCTGCATAAACGCTACATATTTTGAGCGGAGTTCGGGGTTTCGTTGGAGTTTCTTTTCGAGGTTGAGAAACCGCCGAAGTGCTATAGCGTGCGTAGCCCCTAGTTCGGGGGCATCCGTAACAAATGGTAGCGCGACTATATATTTACCAGACTGGTCCCTCGTGGTGGTGGACTGGTATATTTTTTCGCACTCTTCGTGCGCTGATGTAGCATCGGGAATGGTATTACTGACTTCTTCTACTTCCCAGAATCTCTCTAGAGCTGACTGGATGTCTTGGCTGGACTGTAGTGCCAAGTCAGTATGGTCAATTTGAGCTGAGTTGACTTGAGGCTGAGTGCCCGTATCTTGTGATACTGGGCCTAATAACGTGAAGTTAAATATCGTGCCGAAGGCTATGGGTCTGCCGGGCCCTAGAGAAATTTTAGTACCGTCTAAGATGCTACCTAATATGTCTGACCCTAATAAGAGGTCAATCGGTGCAGGTATATTAAAAGAAAAATCTGCTAGTGGAACGTAATTGGTGCTTTCATCCAAACCAGGCAGTTTAGTGTGCGGTAAAACTCCCGTTACGTTTTTGAGCACATATGCCTTTGTCCTTATTACGGGCCTGTCCGTATGTACAGGTCGAAAAGTAATGTCGACATATGACGAAGAATTTTCTGAGTGCTGATCACCTATACCTTTTATTTTTAATTGGGTGCGCTGAGTAGGTAAACAAAGTCGCTTTACTATGTTTTCGTCTATTAGTGTTATCATAGAGCCACAATCCAACAACGCTCGTGCTTGTTGAAAATTGCCCTTGTAGTCTGCTATCTCGAGTGAGACTGTAGGTAGTAGGACAGGTCTATTATGCATACTGTTTGGCGTTGAGATGTCAGTAGTATGACTCAAGGTGTTTGCGACGACATTTTGTCGTCGTGTTGTGTGTGTAGTTGTGGGCTGATAATCTGCGCGCTGCGATGTGTGCTGATTAACGTTGCGCTGAGATGTGTGCTGATTATCTTCGCGCTGGGATGTGTGCTGATTAGCTTCGGACTGATGTGTGTGCTGATGATTAACCGTTAGCTGGGCTGATATGTGCTGATGGTGCCGCCCTAGTCACTGCCTAGGGGGCGGAGGCGAACGCGAGGTAGTGCGCGTTGGAGTACGTCTGAAGGACACCATCCGGTCCGTATCAGGTGAGTGACGGCGGCGTGGTATCTCGCGCTGTTGTGCGGGTAGTAAATGCGCGGAATTGTGCGTAGGTGAGGTACACCCCAACCTGTGCAGGGTCGTGTGGTGGTTTGCACTGCCGCATGTTTTGCATAGGCCCGTTGACGTGCACTCATCGTCATAATGCGGGCCTAGACATTTGGCGCAGCGGTTGCGCGCGTAGATAAAATCCCAGCGACCCTGCACTGGTTGTTTGTTATACTGTGGGCACACCCGTAGCTTGTGGCCCCGGGCATTACACCACGGGCAGTAATGATTACCTCGAGAAAATGTCTGCTGAGGTGGGGGCGAGAAGCGCGCGGGTGATGGTGTCAATGCCTGTGTATAGCGCGGCGGTTGCGGGTTCGATCCCTGCCGAGGTGGGGGCGAGAAGCGCGCGGGTCGTGCGGTTAACGCCTGTGCATAACGCTGAGGTCGCGGGTTCGAATCCTCGGAGTGTGTCGGGGATGTGTTCGCAGTATGTACCCGTCGAGCCTGCGCGTAGTCGTGGTGATACTTGCGCTCGCGTTGTGCCCCGGACGGTGACGCTCGGTTTGCGTTTGGTCCGGGCGTGGGCGGAGCTATGGCGGTCGATACGCTGACCTCGTTGCAGCGTGCGTGATGCTCGAGGAAGGTGACGAGGTCGGCTAGGGTTGGGAGTCGGTCAGATGACCCGTGTTGACGCTCAAAGAAGGACCTAAGTTCCCCCTTGAGTTTTCGTACTACGATCGACACTAAAATATATCCACTATCTCCAGTAGTAGATAAGTTTAAATTGGCAAGCGCGGATTGTGCGGATATGAGCGGAGTTAGGAACTGCCTCCTGATTTCCGAACGCGACGATATGGTGGGCAAATCGAAAATTACGTCCACGAAACGATCTATGAGTAACCGCCGATTTTCGTACCTTCGCGTCAGGATATCTAAGGCTACTACGTAATTTTCGTTCGTGATCGTTAAATGTGCAATGAGCGACCGCGATTCCCCCGCCAGACAGGAAAGTAAATAGTGCAGTTTTACTGCACCCGTAAGGTTGGCCATGTTATCGGTCAAGCTCTTAAATACCGATATGAAGGAGGGCCAGTCCTCGAGTCGCGAGGTAAATTTGGGTAACTCGATTTGGGGCAAAACCGAGTTTACCGTAGCTGGTGCTGTGACGTTTCCCGGGTTGTGTGCTGATGGTACCTCGTCACTTTGGGCTGATGGCAATATATTAATATCTACATGTGCAACCAGAATCGCGTCATAGGCTTCTATTGCCCGTTCGTATTGCTCCATGTACAATTTCTCCTGGGCGTCTGACAAATCGTCGGTATCTAATATTTCGTAGTATACGGCGTCGAGTTTATCACGCATGGTTCTCACGTCCGCAACCTTCGCGTTGAAATCTGCGTTCGTATACTTCTGTTTCCCTTCTCGTAACGACGTCGCAATTTCCGAAAGGGCAATTAAAGCGCGTTGTCCCTCTCTAAAACGAGCGGCCTGCGATTTGGAAGGCATCGTAACGTCGACGTCGAAGTCAGACACAAGGAGAGAAAAAAAAAGAAAAAGTAATTAAAATTATTAAATTATTTAATCGTCGGTGAAATTCCGCACCTCCTTTTTCGGAAGTCGGTTAAAATAACGTCTAAATTAATAACGTGTGTACGAAACCTTATATGAGCTGATGGTTTAATTACTTAATTAATTATATTCCGTAAATTTCGTTATGTTATTTACGTAAATTCTGTACGGGACCCTAAGACGTTTTGTGCTGGTCTCTTAAATGTAAACAATTAACTTACATTAATTATTTCATGCTAATCACGAACACAAGTAAATGTTTTAACAGTACTTAGTATTATTTTATAATTAAAATCAACAAAGTACCTGGCCTTGAGTTATGTTATTTACGACTTTCTTGCAAACAATAGCTAACAATCATAAAAACAAACGCCTCATTAACGTTATCGTTAACGAGTTTGGAATTTCAAACCAAACAACTCTGCAGTATTATTGTCTATTCTGTGGCGCGCGAGTGTCAAACGAACAAAAGCTAATCGCTAGTCGGGGTTTGTTCGATAAGCAAATACCTGAGTTAATTAGGTGATTTGTATGGCGTAAGGGGATTTAAATTAAATTGAATCTATAAGAAGTAGTTTTTAAATTAAATAGGGCTGATATGGGCAATGGACTGTATTAAAAGGAATTATTATTTTTTGACAAGGGGGGATAGCACTGGTTCTTTTATCCGGCAGCGAAAGAAAATATGTTGCCGGATATCCGCGCTCGAAGGAAAATATGGTGAGGCAATATGCCACCATACGATAGGTAGGGAAGAATTAATGGTACCTGGGTTCCGTGGGGTATGTCGGGAGACTCTGGAACTGGTGAGAGCTGGTGACCGTGGGTCCTCGTGGAGGCGTCCTGCTGTCGACGGCGTGCTGATATGAGCTGAAGGCGATTGTTCACTTGTTCACTTGGGTTTGTATTGTCAGTGTCCCTTTTATTTGTGCACTCGCGTACGCGTATGTGTCGTCGGTAAAATTATTGGGGGCGTTTCCGACTCGTGGCAAAATGGCGGCGGTGCAGAGCGGATTTCACTTAGTGTTGCGTGCGCGCGAGCAGAAGGCGTGTCGCTCAGTGGTGGCGTGCGAGAGCCGCCGCGTTTGACGTTTCCCCTTACCGGCGGGTAGCGGGGGACGCGCAGTGGGTGAGGTGACGTCACGCTTTCGCGTGAACACTAGTAGTTCTGCGAACAGTAGACCTCGCGAGCACAGTCTTATCAGCGGCAATATCTCGCAGTACTTCACAACCTAATATCTCCACAACCACTATTAACTAATATACTAGTAGTTCTGCGAACAGTAGACCTCGCGAGCACAGTCTTATCAGCGGCAATATCTCGCAGTACTTCACAACCTATTATCTCCACAACCACTCTTAACTAATACACTAGTAGTTCTGCGAACAGTAGACCTCGCGAGCACAGTCTTATCAGCGGCAATATCTCGCAGTACTTCAAAACCTATTATCTCCACAACCACTCTTAACTAATATACTAGTAGTTCTGCGAACAGTAGACCTCGCGAGCACAGTCTTATCAGCGGTAATATCTCGCAGTACTTCAAAACCTATTATCTCCACAACCACTCTTAACTAATACACTAGTAGTTCTGCGAACAGTAGACCTCGCGAGCACAGTCTTATCAGCGGCAATATCTCGCAGTACTTCAAAACCTTTTATCTCCACAACCACTCTTAACTAATATACTAGTAGTTCTGCGAACAGTAGACCTCGCGAGCACAGTCTTATCAGCGGCAATATCTCGCAGTACTTCAAAACCTATTATCTCCACAACCACTATTAACTAATATACTAGTAGTTCTGCGAACAGTAGACCTCGCGAGCACAGTCTTATCAGCGGCAATATCTCGCAGTACTTCACAACCTAATATCTCCACAACCACTATTAACTAATATACTAGTAGTTCTGCGAACAGTAGACCTCGCGAGCACAGTCTTATCAGCGGCAATATCTCGCAGTACTTCAAAACCTATTATCTCCACAACCACTCTTAACTAATATACTAGTAGTTCTGCGAACAGTAGACCTCGCGAGCACAGTCTTATCAGCGGCAATATCTCGCAGTACTTCAAAACCTATTATCTCCACAACCACTCTTAACTAATACACTAGTAGTTCTGCGAACAGTAGACCTCGCGAGCACAGTCTTATCAGCGGCAATATCTCGCAGTACTTCAAAACCTATTATCTCCACAACCACTCTTAACTAATACACTAGTATTTCTGCGAACAGTAGACCTCGCGAGCACAGTCTTATCAGCGGCAATATCTCGCAGTACTTCAAAACCTAT
Organism: Selenia dentaria; assembly: GCA_917880725.1. Lineage (NCBI taxonomy): Eukaryota > Metazoa > Arthropoda > Insecta > Lepidoptera > Geometridae > Selenia > Selenia dentaria. The sequence goes on from OU862903.1 coordinate 15,667,076, forward strand.
TATCTCCACAACCACTCTTAACTAATATACTAGTAGTTCTGCGAACAGTAGACCTCGCGAGCACAGTCTTATCAGCGGCAATATCTCGCAGTACTTCAAAACCTATTATCTCCACAACCACTATTAACTAATATACTAGTAGTTCTGCGAACAGTAGACCTCGCGAGCACAGTCTTATCAGCGGCAATATCTCGGAGTACTTCACAACCTATTATCTCCACAACCACTATTAACTAATATACTAGTAGTTCTGCGAACAGTAGACCTCGCGAGCACAGTCTTATCAGCGGCAATATCTCGCAGTACTTCACAACCTAATATCTCCACAACCACTATTAACTAATATACTAGTAGTACTGCGAACAGTAGACCTCGCGAGCACAGTCTTATCAGCGGCAATATCTCGCAGTACTTCACAACCTATTATCTCCACAACCACTATTAACTAATACACTAGTAGTTCTGCGAACAGTAGACCTCGCGAGCACAGTCTTATCAGCGGCAATATCTCGCAGTACTTCAAAACCTATTATCTCCACAACCACTCTTAACTAATATACTAGTAGTTCTGCGAACAGTAGACCTCGCGAGCACAGTCTTATCAGCGGCAATATCTCGCAGTACTTCACAACCTAATATCTCCACAACCACTATTAACTAATATACTAGTAGTTCTGCGAACAGTAGACCTCGCGAGCACAGTCTTATCAGCGGCAATATCTCGCAGTACTTCACAACCTAATATCTCCACAACCACTATTAACTAATATACTAGTAGTTCTGCGAACAGTAGACCTCGCGAGCACAGTCTTATCAGCGGCAATATCTCGCAGTACTTCAAAACCTATTATCTCCACAACCACTATTAACTAATATACTAGTAGTTCTGCGAACAGTAGACCTCGCGAGCACAGTCTTATCAGCGGCAATATCTCGCAGTACTTCACAACCTATTATCTCCACAACCACTATTAACTAATATACTAGTAGTTCTGCGAACAGTAGACCTCGCGAGCACAGTCTTATCAGCGGCAATATCTCGCAGTACTTCAAAACCTATTATCTCCACAACCACTATTAACTAATATACTAGTAGTTCTGCAAACAGTAGACCTCGCGAGCACAGTCTTATCAGCGGCAATATCTCGCAGTACTTCACAACCTATTATCTCCACAACCACTATTAACTAATATACTAGTAGTTCTGCGAACAGTAGACCTCGCGAGCACAGTCTTATCAGCGGCAATATCTCGGAGTACTTCACAACCTATTATCTCCACAACCACTATTAACTAATATACTAGTAGTTCTGCGAACAGTAGACCTCGCGAGCACAGTCTTATCAGCGGCAATATCTCGCAGTACTTCAAAACCTATTATCTCCACAACCACTATTAACTAATATACTAGTAGTTCTGCGAACAGTAGACCTCGCGAGCACAGTCTTATCAGCGGCAATATCTCGCAGTACTTCACAACCTATTATCTCCACAACCACTATTAACTAATATACTAGTAGTTCTGCGAACAGTAGACCTCGCGAGCACAGTCTTATCAGCGGCAATATCTCGGAGTACTTCACAACCTATTATCTCCACAACCACTATTAACTAATATACTAGTAGTTCTGCGAACAGTAGACCTCGCGAGCACAGTCTTATCAGCGGCAATATCTCGCAGTACTTCACAACCTATTATCTCCACAACCACTATTAACTAATATACTAGTAGTTCTGCGAACAGTAGACCTCGCGAGCACAGTCTTATCAGCGGCAATATCTCGCAGTACTTCAAAACCTATTATCTCCACAACCACTCTTAACTAATATACTAGTAGTTCTGCGAACAGTAGACCTCGCGAGCACAGTCTTATCAGCGGCAATATCTCGCAGTACTTCACAACCTAATATCTCCACAACCACTATTAACTAATATACTAGTAGTTCTGCGAACAGTAGACCTCGCGAGCACAGTCTTATCAGCGGCAATATCTCGCAGTACTTCACAACCTAATATCTCCACAACCACTATTAACTAATATACTAGTAGTTCTGCGAACAGTAGACCTCGCGAGCACAGTCTTATCAGCGGCAATATCTCGCAGTACTTCAAAACCTATTATCTCCACAACCACTCTTAACTAATATACTAGTAGTTCTGCGAACAGTAGACCTCGCGAGCACAGTCTTATCAGCGGCAATATCTCGCAGTACTTCAAAACCTATTATCTCCACAACCACTATTAACTAATATACTAGTAGTTCTGCGAACAGTAGACCTCGCGAGCACAGTCTTATCAGCGGCAATATCTCGCAGTACTTCACAACCTAATATCTCCACAACCACTATTAACTAATATACTAGTAGTTCTGCGAACAGTAGACCTCGCGAGCACAGTCTTATCAGCGGCAATATCTCGCAGTACTTCACAACCTAATATCTCCACAACCACTATTAACTAATATACTAGTAGTTCTGCGAACAGTAGACCTCGCGAGCACAGTCTTATCAGCGGCAATATCTCGCAGTACTTCACAACCTAATATCTCCACAACCACTCTTAACTAATATACTAGTAGTTCTGCGAACAGTAGACCTCGCGAGCACAGTCTTATCAGCGGCAATATCTCGCAGTACTTCACAACCTAATATCTCCACAACCACTATTAACTAATATACTAGTAGTTCTGCGAACAGTAGACCTCGCGAGCACAGTCTTATCAGCGGCAATATCTCGCAGTACTTCAAAACCTATTATCTCCACAACCACTATTAACTAATATACTAGTAGTTCTGCGAACAGTAGACCTCGCGAGCACAGTCTTATCAGCGGCAATATCTCGCAGTACTTCAAAACCTATTATCTCCACAACCACTATTAACTAATATACTAGTAGTTCTGCGAACAGTAGACCTCGCGAGCACAGTCTTATCAGGGGCAATATCTCGCAGTACTTCAAAACCTATTATCTCCACAACCACTATTAACTAATATACTAGTAGTTCTGCGAACAGTAGACCTCGCGAGCACAGTCTTATCAGCGGCAATATCTCGCAGTACTTCACAACCTAATATCTCCACAACCACTATTAACTAATATACTAGTAGTTCTGCGAACAGTAGACCTCGCGAGCACAGTCTTATCAGCGGCAATATCTCGCAGTACTTCACAACCTAATATCTCCACAACCACTATTAACTAATATACTAGTAGTTCTGCGAACAGTAGACCTCGCGAGCACAGTCTTATCAGCGGCAATATCTCGCAGTACTTCACAGCCTAATATCTCCACAACCACTATTAACTAATATACTAGTAGTTCTGCGAACAGTAGACCTCGCGAGCACAGTCTTATCAGCGGCAATATCTCGCAGTACTTCACAACCTAATATCTCCACAACCACTATTAACTAATATACTAGTAGTTCTGCGAACAGTAGACCTCGCGAGCACAGTCTTATCAGCGGCAATATCTCGCAGTACTTCACAACCTAATATCTCCACAACCACTCTTAACTAATATACTAGTAGTTCTGCGAACAGTAGACCTCGCGAGCACAGTCTTATCAGCGGCAATATCTCGCAGTACTTCACAACCTAATATCTCCACAACCACTATTAACTAATACACTAGTAGTTCTGCGAACAGTAGACCTCGCGAGCACAGTCTTATCAGCGGCAATATCTCGCAGTACTTCACAACCTAATATCTCCACAACCACTATTAACTAATACACTAGTAGTTCTGCGAACAGTAGACCTCGCGAGCACAGTCTTATCAGCGGCAATATCTCGCAGTACGTCACAACCTAATATCTCCACAACCACTATTAACTAATACACTAGTAGTTCTGCGAACAGTAGACCTCGCGAGCACAGTCTTATCAGCGGCAATATATCGCAGTACTTCACAACCTAATATCTCCACAACCACTCTTAACTAATATACTAGTAGTTCTGCGAACAGTAGACCTCGCGAGCACAGTCTTATCAGCGGCAATATCTCGCAGTACTTCACAACCTAATATCTCCACAACCACTATTAACTAATACACTAGTAGTTCTGCGAACAGTAGACCTCGCGAGCACAGTCTTATCAGCGGCAATATCTCGCAGTACTTCACAACCTATTATCTCCACAACCACTCTTAACTAATATACTAGTAGTTCTGCGAACAGTAGACCTCGCGAGCACAGTCTTATCAGCGGCAATATCTCGCAGTACGTCACAACCTAATATCTCCACAACCACTATTAACTAATACACTAGTAGTTCTGCGAACAGTAGACCTCGCGAGCACAGTCTTATCAGCGGCAATATCTCGCAGTACTTCACAACCTAATATCTCCACAACCACTATTAACTAATACACTAGTAGTTCTGCGAACAGTAGACCTCGCGAGCACAGTCTTATCAGCGGCAATATCTCGCTGTACTTCACAACCTAATATCTCCACAACCACTATTAACTAATACACTAGTAGTTCTGCGAACAGTAGACCTCGCGAGCACAGTCTTATCAGCGGCAATATCTCGAAGTACGTCACAACCTAATATCTCCACAACCACTATTAACTAATACACTAGTAGTTCTGCGAACAGTAGACCTCGCGAGCACAGTCTTATCAGCGGCAATATATCGCAGTACTTCACAACCTAATATCTCCACAACCACTCTTAACTAATATACTAGTAGTTCTGCGAACAGTAGACCTCGCGAGCACAGTCTTATCAGCGGCAATATCTCGCAGTACTTCACAACCTATTATCTCCACAACCACTCTTAACTAATATACTAGTAGTTCTGCGAACAGTAGACCTCTCGAGCACAGTCTTATCAGCGGCAATATCTCGCAGTACTTCACAACCTATTATCTCCACAACCACTCTTAACTAATATACTAGTAGTTCTGCGAACAGTAGACCTCGCGAGCACAGTCTTATCAGCGGCAATATCTCGCAGTACTTCACAACCTATTATCTCCACAACCACTCTTAACTAATATACTAGTAGTTCTGCGAACAGTAGACCTCGCGAGCACAGTCTTATCAGCGGCAATATCTCGCAGTACTTCACAACCTAATATCTCCACAACCACTCTTAACTAATATACTAGTAGTTCTGCGAACAGTAGACCTCGCGAGCACAGTCTTATCAGCGGCAATATCTCGCAGTACTTCACAACCTATTATCTCCACAACCACCCTTAACTAATATACTAGTAGTTCTGCGAACAGTAGACCTCGCGAGCACAGTCTTATCAGCGGCAATATCTCGCAGTACTTCACAACCTATTATCTCCACAACCACCCTTAACTAATATACTAGTAGTTCTGCGAACAGTAGACCTCGCGAGCACAGTCTTATCAGCGGCAATATCTCGCAGTACTTCACAACCTATTATCTCCACAACCACTCTTAACTAATATACTAGTAGTTCTGCGAACAGTAGACCTCGCGAGCACAGTCTTATCAGCGGCAATATCTCGCAGTACGTCACAACCTAATATCTCCACAACCACTATTAACTAATACACTAGTAGTTCTGCGAACAGTAGACCTCGCGAGCACAGTCTTATCAGCGGCAATATCTCGCAGTACTTCACAACCTATTATCTCCACAACCACTCTTAACTAATATACTAGTAGTTCTGCGAACAGTAGACCTCGCGAGCACAGTCTTATCAGCGGCAATATCTCGCAGTACTTCACAACCTATTATCTCCACAACCACCCTTAACTAATATACTAGTAGTTCTGCGAACAGTAGACCTCGCGAGCACAGTCTTATCAGCGGCAATATCTCGCAGTACTTCACAACCTATTATCTCCACAACCACCCTTAACTAATATACTAGTAGTTCTGCGAACAGTAGACCTCGCGAGCACAGTCTTATCAGCGGCAATATCTCGCAGTACTTCACAACCTATTATCTCCACAACCACTCTTAACTAATATACTAGTAGTTCTGCGAACAGTAGACCTCGCGAGCACAGTCTTATCAGCGGCAATATCTCGCAGTACTTCACAACCTATTATCTCCACAACCACCTTTAACTAATATACTAGTAGTTCTGCGAACAGTAGACCTCGCGAGCACAGTCTTATCAGCGGCAATATCTCGCAGTACTTCACAACCTATTATCTCCACAACCACCCTTAACTAATATACTAGTAGTTCTGCGAACAGTAGACCTCGCGAGCACAGTCTTATCAGCGGCAATATCTCGCAGTACTTCACAACCTATTATCTCCACAACCACTCTTAACTAATATACTAGTAGTTCTGCGAACAGTAGACCTCGCGAGCACAGTCTTATCAGCGGCAATATCTCGCAGTACTTCACAACCTATTATCTCCACAACCACTCTTAACTAATATACTAGTAGTTCTGCGAACAGTAGACCTCGCGAGCACAGTCTTATCAGCGGCAATATCTCGCAGTACTTCACAACCTAATATCTCCACAACCACTCTTAACTAATATACTAGTAGTTCTGCGAACAGTAGACCTCGCGAGCACAGTCTTATCAGCGGCAATATCTCGCAGTACTTCACAACCTATTATCTCCACAACCACTCTTAACTAATATACTAGTAGTTCTGCGAACAGTAGACCTCGCGAGCACAGTCTTATCAGCGGCAATATCTCGCAGTACTTCACAACCTAATATCTCCACAACCACTATTAACTAATATACTAGTAGTTCTGCGAACAGTAGACCTCGCGAGCACAGTCTTATCAGCGGCAATATCTCGCAGTACTTCACAACCTAATATCTCCACAACCACTATTAACTAATATACTAGTAGTTCTGCGAACAGTAGACCTCGCGAGCACAGTCTTATCAGCGGCAATATCTCGCAGTACTTCACAACCTATTATCTCCACAACCACTCTTAACTAATATACTAGTAGTTCTGCGAACAGTAGACCTCGCGAGCACAGTCTTATCAGCGGCAATATCTCGCAGTACTTCACAACCTATTAACTCCACAACCACTCTTAACTAATATACTAGTAGTTCTGCGAACAGTAGACCTCGCGAGCACAGTCTTATCAGCGGCAATATCTCGCAGTACTTCACAACCTATTATCTCCACAACCACTATTAACTAATATACTAGTAGTTCTGCGAACAGTAGACCTCGCGAGCACAGTCTTATCAGCGGCAATATCTCGCAGTACTTCACAACCTATTATTTCCACAACCACTCTTAACTAATATACTAGTAGTTCTGCGAACAGTAGACCTCGCGAGCACAGTCTTATCAGCGGCAATATCTCGCAGTACTTCACAACCTATTATCTCCACAACCACTCTTAACTAATATACTAGTAGTTCTGCGAACAGTAGACCTCGCGAGCACAGTCTTATCAGCGGCAATATCTCGCAGTACTTCACAACCTAATATCTCCACAACCACTATTAACTAATATACTAGTAGTTCTGCGAACAGTAGACCTCTCGAGCACAGTCTTATCAGCGGCAATATCTCGCATTACTTCACAACCTATTATCTCCACAACCACTCTTAACTAATATACTAGTAGTTCTGCGAACAGTAGACCTCGCGAGCACAGTCTTATCAGCGGCAATATCTCGCAGCACTTCACAACCTATTATCTCCACAACCACCCTTAACTAATATACTAGTAGTTCTGCGAACAGTAGACCTCGCGAGCACAGTCTTATCAGCGGCAATATCTCGCAGTACTTCACAACCTATTATCTCCACAACCACCCTTAACTAATATACTAGTAGTTCTGCGAACAGTAGACCTCGCGAGCACAGTCTTATCAGCGGCAATATCTCGCAGTACTTCACAACCTATTATCTCCACAACCACTCTTAACTAATATACTAGTAGTTCTGCGAACAGTAGACCTCTCGAGCACAGTCTTATCAGCGGCAATATCTCGCAGTACTTCACAACCTATTATCTCCACAACCACTCTTAACTAATATACTAGTAGTTCTGCGAACAGTAGACCTCTCGAGCACAGTCTTATCAGCGGCAATATCTCGCATTACTTCACAACCTATTATCTCCACAACCACTCTTAACTAATATACTAGTAGTTCTGCGAACAGTAGACCTCGCGAGCACAGTCTTATCAGCGGCAATATCTCGCAGTACTTCACAACCTATTATCTCCACAACCACTCTTAACTAATATACTTACTAGTAGTTCTGCGAACAGTAGACCTCGCGAGCACAGTCTTATCAGCGGCAATATCTCGCAGTACTTCACAACCTATTATCTCCACAACCACTCTTAACTAATATACTAGTAGTTCTGCGAACAGTAGACCTCGCGAGCACAGTCTTATCAGCGGCAATATCTCGCAGTACTTCACAACCTATTATCTCCACAACCACCCTTAACTAATATACTAGTAGTTCTGCGAACAGTAGACCTCGCGAGCACAGTCTTATCAGCGGCAATATCTCGCAGTACTTCACAACCTATTATCTCCACAACCACCCTTAACTAATATACTAGTAGTTCTGCGAACAGTAGACCTCGCGAGCACAGTCTTATCAGCGGCAATATCTCGCAGTACTTCACAACCTATTATCTCCACAACCACTCTTAACTAATATACTAGTAGTTCTGCGAACAGTAGACCTCGCGAGCACAGTCTTATCAGCGGCAATATCTCGCAGTACTTCACAACCTATTATCTCCACAACCACCTTTAACTAATATACTAGTAGTTCTGCGAACAGTAGACCTCGCGAGCACAGTCTTATCAGCGGCAATATCTCGCAGTACTTCACAACCTATTATCTCCACAACCACCCTTAACTAATATACTAGTAGTTCTGCGAACAGTAGACCTCGCGAGCACAGTCTTATCAGCGGCAATATCTCGCAGTACTTCACAACCTATTATCTCCACAACCACTCTTAACTAATATACTAGTAGTTCTGCGAACAGTAGACCTCGCGAGCACAGTCTTATCAGCGGCAATATCTCGCAATACTTCACAACCTATTATCTCCACAACCACTCTTAACTAATATACTAGTAGTTCTGCGAACAGTAGACCTCGCGAGCACAGTCTTATCAGCGGCAATATCTCGCAGTACTTCACAACCTAATATCTCCACAACCACTCTTAACTAATATACTAGTAGTTCTGCGAACAGTAGACCTCGCGAGCACAGTCTTATCAGCGGCAATATCTCGCAGTACTTCACAACCTATTATCTCCACAACCACTCTTAACTAATATACTAGTAGTTCTGCGAACAGTAGACCTCGCGAGCACAGTCTTATCAGCGGCAATATCTCGCAGTACTTCACAACCTAATATCTCCACAACCACTATTAACTAATATACTAGTAGTTCTGCGAACAGAAGACCTCGCGAGCACAGTCTTATCAGCGGCAATATCTCGCAGTACTTCACAACCTAATATCTCCACAACCACTATTAACTAATATACTAGTAGTTCTGCGAACAGTAGACCTCGCGAGCACAGTCTTATCAGCGGCAATATCTCGCAGTACTTCACAACCTATTATCTCCACAACCACTCTTAACTAATATACTAGTAGTTCTGCGAACAGTAGACCTCTCGAGCACAGTCTTATCAGCGGCAATATCTCGCAGTACTTCACAACCTATTAACTCCACAACCACTCTTAACTAATATACTAGTAGTTCTGCGAACAGTAGACCTCGCGAGCACAGTCTTATCAGCGGCAATATCTCGCAGTACTTCACAACCTATTATCTCCACAACCACTCTTAACTAATATACTAGTAGTTCTGCGAACAGTAGACCTCGCGAGCACAGTCTTATCAGCGGCAATATCTCGCAGTACTTCACAACCTATTATTTCCACAACCACTCTTAACTAATATACTAGTAGTTCTGCGAACAGTAGACCTCGCGAGCACAGTCTTATCAGCGGCAATATCTCGCAGTACTTCACAACCTATTATCTCCACAACCACTCTTAACTAATATACTAGTAGTTCTGCGAACAGTAGACCTCGCGAGCACAGTCTTATCAGCGGCAATATCTCGCAGTACTTCACAACCTAATATCTCCACAACCACTATTAACTAATATACTAGTAGTTCTGCGAACAGTAGACCTCTCGAGCACAGTCTTATCAGCGGCAATATCTCGCATTACTTCACAACCTATTATCTCCACAACCACTCTTAACTAATATACTAGTAGTTCTGCGAACAGAAGACCTCGCGAGCACAGTCTTATCAGCGGCAATATCTCGCAGTACTTCACAACCTATTATCTCCACAACCACTCTTAACTAATATACTAGTAGTTCTGCGAACAGTAGACCTCGCGAGCACAGTCTTATCAGCGGCAATATCTCGCAGTACTTCACAACCTATTATCTCCACAACCACTCTTAACTAATATACTAGTAGTTCTGCGAACAGTAGACCTCTCGAGCACAGTCTTATCAGCGGCAATATCTCGCATTACTTCACAACCTATTATCTCCACAACCACTCTTAACTAATATACTAGTAGTTCTGCGAACAGTAGACCTCGCGAGCACAGTCTTATCAGCGGCAATATCTCGCAGTACTTCACAACCTATTATCTCCACAACCACTCTTAACTAATATACTTACTAGTAGTTCTGCGAACAGTAGACCTCGCGAGCACAGTCTTATCAGCGGCAATATCTCGCAGTACTTCACAACCTATTATCTCCACAACCACTCTTAACTAATATACTAGTAGTTCTGCGAACAGTAGACCTCGCGAGCACAGTCTTATCAGCGGCAATATCTCGCAGTACTTCACAACCTATTATCTCCACAACCACCCTTAACTAATATACTAGTAGTTCTGCGAACAGTAGACCTCGCGAGCACAGTCTTATCAGCGGCAATATCTCGCAGTACTTCACAACCTATTATCTCCACAACCACCCTTAACTAATATACTAGTAGTTCTGCGAACAGTAGACCTCGCGAGCACAGTCTTATCAGCGGCAATATCTCGCAGTACTTCACAACCTATTATCTCCACAACCACTCTTAACTAATATACTAGTAGTTCTGCGAACAGTAGACCTCGCGAGCACAGTCTTATCAGCGGCAATATCTCGCAGTACTTCACAACCTATTATCTCCACAAGCACCTTTAACTAATATACTAGTAGTTCTGCGAACAGTAGACCTCGCGAGCACAGTCTTATCAGCGGCAATATCTCGCAGTACTTCACAACCTATTATCTCCACAACCACCCTTAACTAATATACTAGTAGTTCTGCGAACAGTAGACCTCGCGAGCACAGTCTTATCAGCGGCAATATCTCGCAGTACTTCACAACCTATTATCTCCACAACCACTCTTAACTAATATACTAGTAGTTCTGCGAACAGTAGACCTCGCGAGCACAGTCTTATCAGCGGCAATATCTCGCAATACTTCACAACCTATTATCTCCACAACCACTCTTAACTAATATACTAGTAGTTCTGCGAACAGTAGACCTCGCGAGCACAGTCTTATCAGCGGCAATATCTCGCAGTACTTCACAACCTAATATCTCCACAACCACTCTTAACTAATATACTAGTAGTTCTGCGAACAGTAGACCTCGCGAGCACAGTCTTATCAGCGGCAATATCTCGCAGTACTTCACAACCTATTATCTCCACAACCACTCTTAACTAATATACTAGTAGTTCTGCGAACAGTAGACCTCGCGAGCACAGTCTTATCAGCGGCAATATCTCGCAGTACTTCACAACCTAATATCTCCACAACCACTATTAACTAATATACTAGTAGTTCTGCGAACAGAAGACCTCGCGAGCACAGTCTTATCAGCGGCAATATCTCGCAGTACTTCACAACCTATTATCTCCACAACCACTATTAACTAATATACTAGTAGTTCTGCGAACAGTAGACCTCGCGAGCACAGTCTTATCAGCGGCAATATCTCGCAGTACTTCACAACCTATTATCTCCACAACCACTCTTAACTAATATACTAGTAGTTCTGCGAACAGTAGACCTCGCGAGCACAGTCTTATCAGCGGCAATATCTCGCAGTACTTCACAACCTATTAACTCCACAACCACTCTTAACTAATATACTAGTAGTTCTGCGAACAGTAGACCTCGCGAGCACAGTCTTATCAGCGGCAATATCTCGCAGTACTTCACAACCTATTATCTCCACAACCACTCTTAACTAATATACTAGTAGTTCTGCGAACAGTAGACCTCGCGAGCACAGTCTTATCAGCGGCAATATCTCGCAGTACTTCACAACCTATTATTTCCACAACCACTCTTAACTAATATACTAGTAGTTCTGCGAACAGTAGACCTCGCGAGCACAGTCTTATCAGCGGCAATATCTCGCAGTACTTCACAACCTATTATCTCCACAACCACTCTTAACTAATATACTAGTAGTTCTGCGAACAGTAGACCTCGCGAGCACAGTCTTATCAGCGGCAATATCTCGCAGTACTTCACAACCTAATATCTCCACAACCACTATTAACTAATATACTAGTAGTTCTGCGAACAGTAGACCTCTCGAGCACAGTCTTATCAGCGGCAATATCTCGCATTACTTCACAACCTATTATCTCCACAACCACTCTTAACTAATATACTAGTAGTTCTGCGAACAGAAGACCTCGCGAGCACAGTCTTATCAGCGGCAATATCTCGCAGTACTTCACAACCTATTATCTCCACAACCACTCTTAACTAATATACTAGTAGTTCTGCGAACAGTAGACCTCGCGAGCACAGTCTTATCAGCGGCAATATCTCGCAGTACTTCACAACCTATTATCTCCACAACCACTCTTAACTAATATACTAGTAGTTCTGCGAACAGTAGACCTCGCGAGCACAGTCTTATCAGCGGCAATATCTCGCAGTACTTCACAACCTATTATCTCCACAACCACCCTTAACTAATATACTAGTAGTTCTGCGAACAGTAGACCTCGCGAGCACAGTCTTATCAGCGGCAATATCTCGCAGTACTTCACAACCTATTATCTCCACAACCACCCTTAACTAATATACTAGTAGTTCTGCGAACAGTAGACCTCGCGAGCACAGTCTTATCAGCGGCAATATCTCGCAGTACTTCACAACCTATTATCTCCACAACCACTCTTAACTAATATACTAGTAGTTCTGCGAACAGTAGACCTCGCGAGCACAGTCTTATCAGCGGCAATATCTCGCAGTACTTCACAACCTATTATCTCCACAACCACTCTTAACTAATATACTAGTAGTTCTGCGAACAGTAGACCTCGCGAGCACAGTCTTATCAGCGGCAATATCTCGCAGTACTTCACAACCTATTATCTCCACAACCACTCTTAACTAATATACTAGTAGTTCTGCGAACAGTAGACCTCGCGAGCACAGTCTTATCAGCGGCAATATCTCGCAGTACTTCACAACCTATTATCTCCACAACCACCCTTAACTAATATACTAGTAGTTCTGCGAACAGTAGACCTCGCGAGCACAGTCTTATCAGCGGCAATATCTCGCAGTACTTCACAACCTATTATCTCCACAACCACCCTTAACTAATATACTAGTAGTTCTGCGAACAGTAGACCTCGCGAGCACAGTCTTATCAGCGGCAATATCTCGCAGTACTTCACAACCTATTATCTCCACAACCACTCTTAACTAATATACTAGTAGTTCTGCGAACAGTAGACCTCGCGAGCACAGTCTTATCAGCGGCAATATCTCGCAGTACTTCACAACCTATTATCTCCACAACCACCCTTAACTAATATACTAGTAGTTCTGCGAACAGTAGACCTCGCGAGCACAGTCTTATCAGCGGCAATATCTCGCAGTACTTCACAACCTATTATCTCCACAACCACCCTTAACTAATATACTAGTAGTTCTGCGAACAGTAGACCTCGCGAGCACAGTCTTATCAGCGGCAATATCTCGCAGTACTTCACAACCTAATATCTCCACAACCACTCTTAACTAATATACTAGTAGTTCTGCGAACAGTAGACCTCGCGAGCACAGTCTTATCAGCGGCAATATCTCGCAGTACTTCACAACCTATTATCTCCACAACCACTCTTAACTAATATAATAGTAGTTCTGCGAACAGTAGACCTCGCGAGCACAGTCTTATCAGCGGCAATATCTCGCAGTACTTCACAACCTAATATCTCCACAACCACTCTTAACTAATATACTAGTAGTTCTGCGAACAGTAGACCTCGCGAGCACAGTCTTATCAGCGGCAATATCTCGCAGTACTTCACAACCTATTATCTCCACAACCACTCTTAACTAATATACTAGTAGTTCTGCGAACAGTAGACCTCGCGAGCACAGTCTTATCAGCGGCAATATCTCGCAGTACTTCACAACCTAATATCTCCACAACCACTATTAACTAATATACTAGTAGTTCTGCGAACAGTAGACCTCGCGAGCACAGTCTTATCAGCGGCAATATCTCGCAGTACTTCACAACCTATTATCTCCACAACCACTCTTAACTAATATACTAGTAGTTCTGCGAACAGTAGACCTCGCGAGCACAGTCTTATCAGCGGCAATATCTCGCAGTACTTCACAACCTATTAACTCCACAACCACTCTTAACTAATATACTAGTAGTTCTGCGAACAGTAGACCTCGCGAGCACAGTCTTATCAGCGGCAATATCTCGCAGTACTTCACAACCTATTATTTCCACAACCACTCTTAACTAATATACTAGTAGTTCTGCGAACAGTAGACCTCGCGAGCACAGTCTTATCAGCGGCAATATCTCGCAGTACTTCACAACCTATTATCTCCACAACCACTATTAACTAATATACTAGTAGTTCTGCGAACAGTAGACCTCGCGAGCACAGTCTTATCAGCGGCAATATCTCGCAGTACTTCACAACCTAATATCTCCACAACCACTCTTAACTAATATACTAGTAGTTCTGCGAACAGTAGACCTCGCGAGCACAGTCTTATCAACGGCAATATCTCGCAGTACTTCACAACCTAATATCTCCACAACCACTCTTAACTAATATACTAGTAGTTCTGCGAACAGTAGACCTCGCGAGCACAGTCTTATCAGCGGCAATATCTCGCAGTACTTCACAACCTATTATCTCCACAACCACTCTTAACTAATATACTAGTAGTTCTGCGAACAGTAGACCTCGCGAGCACAGTCTTATCAGCGGCAATATCTCGCAGTACTTCACAACCTAATATCTCCACAACCACTCTTAACTAATATACTAGTAGTTCTGCGAACAGTAGACCTCGCGAGCACAGTCTTATCAGCGGCAATATCTCGCAGTACTTCAAAACCTATTATCTCCACAACCACTCTTAACTAATATACTAGTAGTTCTGCGAACAGTAGACCTCGCGAGCACAGTCTTATCAGCGGCAATATCTCGCAGTACTTCACAACCTAATATCTCCACAACCACTCTTAACTAATATACTAGTAGTTCTGCGAACAGTAGACCTCGCGAGCACAGTCTTATCAGCGGCAATATCTCGCAGTACTTCACAACCTAATATCTCCACAACCACTCTTAACTAATATACTAGTAGTTCTGCGAACAGTAGACCTCGCGAGCACAGTCTTATCAGTGGCAATATCTCGCAGTACTTCACAACCTATTATCTCCACAACCACTCTTAACTAATATACTAGTAGTTCTGCGAACAGTAGACCTCGCGAGCACAGTCTTATCAGCGGCAATATCTCGCAGTACTTCACAACCTATTATCTCCACAACCACTCTTAACTAATATACTAGTAGTTCTGCGAACAGTAGACCTCGCGAGCACAGTCTTATCAGTGGCAATATCTCGCAGTACTTCACAACCTATTATCTCCACAACCACTCTTAACTAATATACTAGTAGTTCTGCGAACAGTAGACCTCGCGAGCACAGTCTTATCAGCGGCAATATCTCGCAGTACTTCACAACCTATTATCTCCACAACCACCCTTAACTAATATACTAGTAGTTCTGCGAACAGTAGACCTCGCGAGCACAGTCTTATCAGCGGCAATATCTCGCAGTACTTCACAACCTATTATCTCCACAACCACCCTTAACTAATATACTAGTAGTTCTGCGAACAGTAGACCTCGCGAGCACAGTCTTATCAGCGGCAATATCTCGCAGTACTTCACAACCTAATATCTCCACAACCACTCTTAACTAATATACTAGTAGTTCTGCGAACAGTAGACCTCGCGAGCACAGTCTTATCAGCGGCAATATCTCGCAGTACTTCACAACCTATTATCTCCACAACCACTCTTAACTAATATACTAGTAGTTCTGCGAACAGTAGACCTCGCGAGCACAGTCTTATCAGCGGCAATATCTCGCAGTACTTCACAACCTAATATCTCCACAACCACTCTTAACTAATATACTAGTAGTTCTGCGAACAGTAGACCTCGCGAGCACAGTCTTATCAGCGGCAATATCTCGCAGTACTTCACAACCTATTATCTCCACAACCACCCTTAACTAATATACTAGTAGTTCTGCGAACAGTAGACCTCGCGAGCACAGTCTTATCAGCGGCAATATCTCGCAGTACTTCACAACCTATTATCTCCACAACCACTCTTAACTAATATACTAGTAGTTCTGCGAACAGTAGACCTCGCGAGCACAGTCTTATCAGCGGCAATATCTCGCAGTACTTCACAACCTATTATCTCCACAACCACTCTTAACTAATATACTAGTAGTTCTGCGAACAGTAGACCTCGCGAGCACAGTCTTATCAGCGGCAATATCTCGCAGTACTTCACAACCTATTATCTCCACAACCACCCTTAACTAATATACTAGTAGTTCTGCGAACAGTAGACCTCGCGAGCACAGTCTTATCAGCGGCAATATCTCGCAGTACTTCACAACCTAATATCTCCACAACCACTATTAACTAATATACTAGTAGTTCTGCGAACAGTAGACCTCGCGAGCACAGTCTTATCAGCGGCAATATCTCGCAGTACTTCACAACCTATTATCTCCACAACCACTCTTAACTAATATACTCGTAGTTCTGCGAACAGTAGACCTAGCGAGCACAGTCTTATCAGCGGCAATATCTCGCAGTACTTCACAACCTATTATCTCCACAACCACCCTTAACTAATATACTAGTAGTTCTGCGAACAGTAGACCTCGCGAGCACAGTCTTATCAGCGGCAATATCTCGCATTACTTCACTACCTATTATCTCCACAACCACTCTTAACTAATATACTAGTAGTTCTGCGAACAGTAGACCTCTCGAGCACAGTCTTATCAGCGGCAATATCTCGCAGTACTTCACAACCTATTATCTCCACAACCACTCTTAACTAATATACTAGTAGTTCTGCGAACAGTAGACCTCTCGAGCACAGTCTTATCAGCGGCAATATCTCGCATTACTTCACAACCTATTATCTCCACAACCACTCTTAACTAATATACTAGTAGTTCTGCGAACAGTAGACCTCGCGAGCACAGTCTTATCAGCGGCAATATCTCGCAGTACTTCACAACCTATTATCTCCACAACCACTCTTAACTAATATACTTACTAGTAGTTCTGCGAACAGTAGACCTCGCGAGCACAGTCTTATCAGCGGCAATATCTCGCAGTACTTCACAACCTATTATCTCCACAACCACTCTTAACTAATATACTAGTAGTTCTGCGAACAGTAGACCTCGCGAGCACAGTCTTATCAGCGGCAATATCTCGCAGTACTTCACAACCTATTATCTCCACAACCACCCTTAACTAATATACTAGTAGTTCTGCGAACAGTAGACCTCGCGAGCACAGTCTTATCAGCGGCAATATCTCGCAGTACTTCACAACCTATTATCTCCACAACCACCCTTAACTAATATACTAGTAGTTCTGCGAACAGTAGACCTCGCGAGCACAGTCTTATCAGCGGCAATATCTCGCAGTACTTCACAACCTATTATCTCCACAACCACTCTTAACTAATATACTAGTAGTTCTGCGAACAGTAGACCTCGCGAGCACAGTCTTATCAGCGGCAATATCTCGCAGTACTTCACAACCTATTATCTCCACAACCACCTTTAACTAATATACTAGTAGTTCTGCGAACAGTAGACCTCGCGAGCACAGTCTTATCAGCGGCAATATCTCGCAGTACTTCACAACCTATTATCTCCACACCCACCCTTAACTAATATACTAGTAGTTCTGCGAACAGTAGACCTCGCGAGCACAGTCTTATCAGCGGCAATATCTCGCAGTACTTCACAACCTATTATCTCCACAACCACCCTTAACTAATATACTAGTAGTTCTGCGAACAGTAGACCTCGCGAGCACAGTCTTATCAGCGGCAATATCTCGCAGTACTTCACAACCTATTATCTCCACAACCACTCTTAACTAATATACTAGTAGTTCTGCGAACAGTAGACCTCGCGAGCACAGTCTTATCAGCGGCAATATCTCGCAGTACTTCACAACCTAATATCTCCACAACCACTCTTAACTAATATACTAGTAGTTCTGCGAACAGTAGACCTCGCGAGCACAGTCTTATCAGCGGCAATATCTCGCAGTACTTCACAACCTATTATCTCCACAACCACTCTTAACTAATATACTAGTAGTTCTGCGAACAGTAGACCTCGCGAGCACAGTCTTATCAGCGGCAATATCTCGCAGTACTTCACAACCTAATATCTCCACAACCACTCTTAACTAATATACTAGTAGTTCTGCGAACAGTAGACCTCGCGAGCACAGTCTTATCAGCGGCAATATCTCGCAGTACTTCACAACCTATTATCTCCACAACCACCCTTAACTAATATACTAGTAGTTCTGCGAACAGTAGACCTCGCGAGCACAGTCTTATCAGCGGCAATATCTCGCAGTACTTCACAACCTATTATCTCCACAACCACTCTTAACTAATATACTAGTAGTTCTGCGAACAGTAGACCTCGCGAGCACAGTCTTATCAGCGGCAATATCTCGCAGTACTTCACAACCTATTATCTCCACAACCACTCTTAACTAATATACTAGTAGTTCTGCGAACAGTAGACCTCGCGAGCACAGTCTTATCAGCGGCAATATCTCGCAGTACTTCACAACCTATTATCTCCACAACCACCCTTAACTAATATACTAGTAGTTCTGCGAACAGTAGACCTCGCGAGCACAGTCTTATCAGCGGCAATATCTCGCAGTACTTCACAACCTATTATCTCCACAACCACTCTTAACTAATATACTAGTAGTTCTGCGAACAGTAGACCTCGCGAGCACAGTCTTATCAGCGGCAATATCTCGCAGTACTTCACAACCTATTATCTCCACAACCACTCTTAACTAATATACTCGTAGTTCTGCGAACAGTAGACCTAGCGAGCACAGTCTTATCAGCGGCAATATCTCGCAGTACTTCACAACCTATTATCTCCACAACCACCCTTAACTAATATACTAGTAGTTCTGCGAACAGTAGACCTCGCGAGCACAGTCTTATCAGCGGCAATATCTCGCAGTACTTCACAACCTATTATCTCCACAACCACTCTTAACTAATATACTAGTAGTTCTGCGAACAGTAGACCTCTCGAGCACAGTCTTATCAGCGGCAATATCTCGCAGTACTTCACAACCTATTATCTCCACAACCACTCTTAACTAATATACTAGTAGTTCTGCGAACAGTAGACCTCTCGAGCACAGTCTTATCAGCGGCAATATCTCGCATTACTTCACAACCTATTATCTCCACAACCACTCTTAACTAATATACTAGTAGTTCTGCGAACAGTAGACCTCGCGAGCACAGTCTTATCAGCGGCAATATCTCGCAGTACTTCACAACCTATTATCTCCACAACCACTCTTAACTAATATACTTACTAGTAGTTCTGCGAACAGTAGACCTCGCGAGCACAGTCTTATCAGCGGCAATATCTCGCAGTACTTCACAACCTATTATCTCCACAACCACTCTTAACTAATATACTAGTAGTTCTGCGAACAGTAGACCTCGCGAGCACAGTCTTATCAGCGGCAATATCTCGCAGTACTTCACAACCTATTATCTCCACAACCACCCTTAACTAATATACTAGTAGTTCTGCGAACAGTAGACCTCGCGAGCACAGTCTTATCAGCGGCAATATCTCGCAGTACTTCACAACCTATTATCTCCACAACCACCCTTAACTAATATACTAGTAGTTCTGCGAACAGTAGACCTCGCGAGCACAGTCTTATCAGCGGCAATATCTCGCAGTACTTCACAACCTATTATCTCCACAACCACTCTTAACTAATATACTAGTAGTTCTGCGAACAGTAGACCTCGCGAGCACAGTCTTATCAGCGGCAATATCTCGCAGTACTTCACAACCTATTATCTCCACAACCACCTTTAACTAATATACTAGTAGTTCTGCGAACAGTAGACCTCGCGAGCACAGTCTTATCAGCGGCAATATCTCGCAGTACTTCACAACCTATTATCTCCACAACCACCCTTAACTAATATACTAGTAGTTCTGCGAACAGTAGACCTCGCGAGCACAGTCTTATCAGCGGCAATATCTCGCAGTACTTCACAACCTATTATCTCCACAACCACCCTTAACTAATATACTAGTAGTTCTGCGAACAGTAGACCTCGCGAGCACAGTCTTATCAGCGGCAATATCTCGCAGTACTTCACAACCTATTATCTCCACAACCACTCTTAACTAATATACTAGTAGTTCTGCGAACAGTAGACCTCGCGAGCACAGTCTTATCAGCGGCAATATCTCGCAGTACTTCACAACCTATTATCTCCACAACCACCCTTAACTAATATACTAGTAGTTCTGCGAACAGTAGACCTCGCGAGCACAGTCTTATCAGCGGCAATATCTCGCAGTACTTCACAACCTATTATCTCCACAACCACCCTTAACTAATATACTAGTAGTTCTGCGAACAGTAGACCTCGCGAGCACAGTCTTATCAGCGGCAATATCTCGCAGTACTTCACAACCTATTATCTCCACAACCACTCTTAACTAATATACTCGTAGTTCTGCGAACAGTAGACCTAGCGAGCACAGTCTTATCAGCGGCAATATCTCGCAGTACTTCACAACCTATTATCTCCACAACCACTCTTAACTAATATACTAGTAGTTCTGCGAACAGTAGACCTCGCGAGCACAGTCTTATCAGCGGCAATATCTCGCAGTACTTCACAACCTATTATCTCCACAACCACCCTTAACTAATATACTAGTAGTTCTGCGAACAGTAGACCTCGCGAGCACAGTCTTATCAGCGGCAATATCTCGCAGTACTTCACAACCTAATATCTCCACAACCACTCTTAACTAATATACTAGTAGTTCTGCGAACAGTAGACCTCGCGAGCACAGTCTTATCAGTGGCAATATCTCGCAGTACTTCACAACCTATTATCTCCACAACCACTCTTAACTAATATACTAGTAGTTCTGCGAACAGTAGACCTCGCGAGCACAGTCTTATCAGCGGCAATATCTCGCAGTACTTCACAACCTAATATCTCCACAACCACTCTTAACTAATATACTAGTAGTTCTGCGAACAGTAGACCTCGCGAGCACAGTCTTATCAGCGGCAATATCTCGCAGTACTTCACAACCTATTATCTCCACAACCACTCTTAACTAATATACTAGTAGTTCTGCGAACAGTAGACCTCGCGAGCACAGTCTTATCAGCGGCAATATCTCGCAGTACTTCACAACCTAATATCTCCACAACCACTATTAACTAATATACTAGTAGTTCTGCGAACAGTAGACCTCGCGAGCACAGTCTTATCAGCGGCAATATCTCGCAGTACTTCACAACCTAATATCTCCACAACCACTATTAACTAATATACTAGTAGTTCTGCGAACAGTAGACCTCGCGAGCACAGTCTTATCAGCGGCAATATCTCGCAGTACTTCACAACCTATTATCTCCACAACCACCCTTAACTAATATACTAGTAGTTCTGCGAACAGTAGACCTCGCGAGCACAGTCTTATCAGCGGCAATATCTCGCAGTACTTCACAACCTATTATCTCCACAACCACTCTTAACTAATATACTAGTAGTTCTGCGAACAGTAGACCTCGCGAGCACAGTCTTATCAGCGGCAATATCTCGCAGTACTTCACAACCTAATATCTCCACAACCACTCTTAACTAATATACTAGTAGTTCTGCGAACAGTAGACCTCGCGAGCACAGTCTTATCAGCGGCAATATCTCGCAGTACTTCACAACCTATTATCTCCACAACCACTCTTAACTAATATACTAGTAGTTCTGCGAACAGTAGACCTCGCGAGCACAGTCTTATCAGTGGCAATATCTCGCAGTACTTCACAACCTATTATCTCCACAACCACTCTTAACTAATATACTAGTAGTTCTGCGAACAGTAGACCTCGCGAGCACAGTCTTATCAGTGGCAATATCTCGCAGTACTTCACAACCTATTATCTCCACAACCACTCTTAACTAATATACTAGTAGTTCTGCGAACAGTAGACCTCGCGAGCACAGTCTTATCAGCGGCAATATCTCGCAGTACTTCACAACCTAATATCTCCACAACCACTCTTAACTAATATACTAGTAGTTCTGCGAACAGTAGACCTCGCGAGCACAGTCTTATCAGCGGCAATATCTCGCAGTACTTCACAACCTATTATCTCCACAACCACTCTTAACTAATATACTAGTAGTTCTGCGAACAGTAGACCTCGCGAGCACAGTCTTATCAGTGGCAATATCTCGCAGTACTTCACAACCTATTATCTCCACAACCACTCTTAACTAATATACTAGTAGTTCTGCGAACAGTAGACCTCGCGAGCACAGTCTTATCAGTGGCAATATCTCGCAGTACTTCACAACCTATTATCTCCACAACCACTCTTAACTAATATACTAGTAGTTCTGCGAACAGTAGACCTCGCGAGCACAGTCTTATCAGTGGCAATATCTCGCAGTACTTCACAACCTAATATCTCCACAACCACTCTTAACTAATATACTAGTAGTTCTGCGAACAGTAGACCTCGCGAGCACAGTCTTATCAACGGCAATATCTCGCAGTACTTCACAACCTAATATCTCCACAACCACTCTTAACTAATATACTAGTAGTTCTGCGAACAGTAGACCTCGCGAGCACAGTCTTATCAGCGGTAATATCTCGCAGTACTTCACAACCTATTATCTCCACAACCACTCTTAACTAATATACTAGTAGTTCTGCGAACAGTAGACCTCGCGAGCACAGTCTTATCAGTGGCAATATCTCGCAGTACTTCACAACCTATTATCTCCACAACCACTCTTAATTAATATACTAGTAGTTCTGCGAACAGTAGACCTCGCGAGCACAGTCTTATCAGCGGCAATATCTCGCAGTACTTCACAACCTAATATCTCCACAACCACTCTTAACAAATATACTAGTAGTTCTGCGAACAGTAGACCTCGCGAGCACAGTCTTATCAGCGGCAATATCTCGCAGTACTTCACAACCTATTATCTCCACAACCACTCTTAACTAATATACTAGTAGTTCTGCGAACAGTAGACCTCGCGAGCACAGTCTTATCAGCGGCAATATCTCGCAGTACTTCACAACCTATTATCTCCACAACCACTCTTAACTAATATACTAGTAGTTCTGCGAACAGTAGACCTCGCGAGCACAGTCTTATCAGTGGCAATATCTCGCAGTACTTCACAACCTATTATCTCCACAACCACTCTTAACTAATATACTAGTAGTTCTGCGAACAGTAGACCTCGCGAGCACAGTCTTATCAGCGGCAATATCTCGCAGTACTTCACAACCTATTATCTCCACAACCACCCTTAACTAATATACTAGTAGTTCTGCGAACAGTAGACCTCGCGAGCACAGTCTTATCAGCGGCAATATCTCGCAGTACTTCACAACCTATTATCTCCACAACCACCCTTAACTAATATACTAGTAGTTCTGCGAACAGTAGACCTCGCGAGCACAGTCTTATCAGCGGCAATATCTCGCAGTACTTCACAACCTAATATCTCCACAACCACTCTTAACTAATATACTAGTAGTTCTGCGAACAGTAGACCTCGCGAGCACAGTCTTATCAGCGGCAATATCTCGCAGTACTTCACAACCTATTATCTCCACAACCACCCTTAACTAATATACTAGTAGTTCTGCGAACAGTAGACCTCGCGAGCACAGTCTTATCAGCGGCAATATCTCGCAGTACTTCACAACCTATTATCTCCACAACCACTCTTAACTAATATACTAGTAGTTCTGCGAACAGTAGCCCTCGCGAGCACAGTCTTATCAGCGGCAATATCTCGCAGTACTTCACAACCTATTATCTCCACAACCACCCTTAACTAATATACTAGTAGTTCTGCGAACAGTAGACCTCGCGAGCACAGTCTTATCAGCGGCAATATCTCGCAGTACTTCACAACCTATTATCTCCACAACCACTATTAACTAATATAGTAGTAGTTCTGCGAACAGTAGACCTCGCGAGCACAGTCTTATCAGCGGCAATATCTCGCAGTACTTCACAACCTATTATCTCCACAACCACCCTTAACTAATATACTAGTAGTTCTGCGAACAGTAGACCTCGCGAGCACAGTCTTATCAGCGGCAATATCTCGCAGTACTTCACAACCTATTATCTCCACAACCACCCTTAACTAATATACTAGTAGTTCTGCGAACAGTAGACCTCGCGAGCACAGTCTTATCAGCGGCAATATCTCGCAGTACTTCACAACCTATTATCTCCACAACCACCCTTAACTAATATACTAGTAGTTCTGCGAACAGTAGACCTCGCGAGCACAGTCTTATCAGCGGCAATATCTCGCAGTACTTCACAACCTATTATCTCCACAACCACTCTTAACTAATATACTAGTAGTTCTGCGAACAGTAGACCTCGCGAGCACAGTCTTATCAGCGGCAATATCTCGCAGTACTTCACAACCTATTATCTCCACAACCACTCTTAACTAATATACTAGTAGTTCTGCGAACAGTAGACCTCGCGAGCACAGTCTTATCAGCGGCAATATCTCGCAGTACTTCACAACCTAATATCTCCACAACCACTCTTAACTAATATACTAGTAGTTCTGCGAACAGTAGACCTCGCGAGCACAGTCTTATCAGCGGCAATATCTCGCAGTACTTCACAACCTATTATCTCCACAACCACTCTTAACTAATATACTAGTAGTTCTGCGAACAGTAGACCTCGCGAGCACAGTCTTATCAGCGGCAATATCTCGCAGTACTTCACAACCTATTATCTCCACAACCACTCTTAACTAATATACTAGTAGTTCTGCGAACAGTAGACCTCGCGAGCACAGTCTTATCAGCGGCAATATCTCGCAGTACTTCACAACCTATTATCTCCACAACCACCCTTAACTAATATACTAGTAGTTCTGCGAACAGTAGACCTCGCGAGCACAGTCTTATCAGCGGCAATATCTCGCAGTACTTCACAACCTATTATCTCCACAACCACCCTTAACTAATATACTAGTAGTTCTGCGAACAGTAGACCTCGCGAGCACAGTCTTATCAGCGGCAATATCTCGCAGTACTTCACAACCTATTATCTCCACAACCACTCTTAACTAATATACTAGTAGTTCTGCGAACAGTAGACCTCGCGAGCACAGTCTTATCAGCGGCAATATCTCGCAGTACTTCACAACCTATTATCTCCACAACCACCCTTAACTAATATACTAGTAGTTCTGCGAACAGTAGACCTCGCGAGCACAGTCTTATCAGCGGCAATATCTCGCAGTACTTCACAACCTATTATCTCCACAACCACCCTTAACTAATATACTAGTAGTTCTGCGAACAGTAGACCTCGCGAGCACAGTCTTATCAGCGGCAATATCTCGCAGTACTTCACAACCTAATATCTCCACAACCACTCTTAACTAATATACTAGTAGTTCTGCGAACAGTAGACCTCGCGAGCACAGTCTTATCAGCGGCAATATCTCGCAGTACATCACAACCTATTATCTCCACAACCACTCTTAACTAATATAATAGTAGTTCTGCGAACAGTAGACCTCGCGAGCACAGTCTTATCAGCGGCAATATCTCGCAGTACTTCACAACCTAATATCTC
Organism: Selenia dentaria; assembly: GCA_917880725.1. Taxonomy (NCBI): domain Eukaryota; kingdom Metazoa; phylum Arthropoda; class Insecta; order Lepidoptera; family Geometridae; genus Selenia; species Selenia dentaria. Next base: position 15,693,386 of record OU862903.1, read on the forward strand.
CACAACCACTCTTAACTAATATACTAGTAGTTCTGCGAACAGTAGACCTCGCGAGCACAGTCTTATCAGCGGCAATATCTCGCAGTACTTCACAACCTATTATCTCCACAACCACTCTTAACTAATATACTAGTAGTTCTGCGAACAGTAGACCTCGCGAGCACAGTCTTATCAGCGGCAATATCTCGCAGTACTTCACAACCTAATATCTCCACAACCACTATTAACTAATATACTAGTAGTTCTGCGAACAGTAGACCTCGCGAGCACAGTCTTATCAGCGGCAATATCTCGCAGTACTTCACAACCTATTATCTCCACAACCACTCTTAACTAATATACTAGTAGTTCTGCGAACAGTAGACCTCGCGAGCACAGTCTTATCAGCGGCAATATCTCGCAGTACTTCACAACCTATTAACTCCACAACCACTCTTAACTAATATACTAGTAGTTCTGCGAACAGTAGACCTCGCGAGCACAGTCTTATCAGCGGCAATATCTCGCAGTACTTCACAACCTATTATTTCCACAACCACTCTTAACTAATATACTAGTAGTTCTGCGAACAGTAGACCTCGCGAGCACAGTCTTATCAGCGGCAATATCTCGCAGTACTTCACAACCTATTATCTCCACAACCACTCTTAACTAATATACTAGTAGTTCTGCGAACAGTAGACCTCGCGAGCACAGTCTTATCAGCGGCAATATCTCGCAGTACTTCACAACCTAATATCTCCACAACCACTCTTAACTAATATACTAGTAGTTCTGCGAACAGTAGACCTCGCGAGCACAGTCTTATCAACGGCAATATCTCGCAGTACTTCACAACCTAATATCTCCACAACCACTCTTAACTAATATACTAGTAGTTCTGCGAACAGTAGACCTCGCGAGCACAGTCTTATCAGCGGCAATATCTCGCAGTACTTCACAACCTATTATCTCCACAACCACACTTAACTAATATACTAGTAGTTCTGCGAACAGTAGACCTCGCGAGCACAGTCTTATCAGCGGCAATATCTCGCAGTACTTCACAACCTAATATCTCCACAACCACTCTTAACAAATATACTAGTAGTTCTGCGAACAGTAGACCTCGCGAGCACAGTCTTATCAGCGGCAATATCTCGCAGTACTTCACAACCTATTATCTCCACAACCACTCTTAACTAATATACTAGTAGTTCTGCGAACAGTAGACCTCGCGAGCACAGTCTTATCAGCGGCAATATCTCGCAGTACTTCACAACCTAATATCTCCACAACCACTCTTAACTAATATACTAGTAGTTCTGCGAACAGTAGACCTCGCGAGCACAGTCTTATCAGCGGCAATATCTCGCAGTACTTCACAACCTAATATCTCCACAACCACTCTTAACTAATATACTAGTAGTTCTGCGAACAGTAGACCTCGCGAGCACAGTCTTATCAGTGGCAATATCTCGCAGTACTTCACAACCTATTATCTCCACAACCACTCTTAACTAATATACTAGTAGTTCTGCGAACAGTAGACCTCGCGAGCACAGTCTTATCAGCGGCAATATCTCGCAGTACTTCACAACCTATTATCTCCACAACCACACTTAACTAATATACTAGTAGTTCTGCGAACAGTAGACCTCGCGAGCACAGTCTTATCAGTGGCAATATCTCGCAGTACTTCACAACCTATTATCTCCACAACCACTCTTAACTAATATACTAGTAGTTCTGCGAACAGTAGACCTCTCGAGCACAGTCTTATCAGCGGCAATATCTCGCAGTACTTCACAACCTATTATCTCCACAACCACCCTTAACTAATATACTAGTAGTTCTGCGAACAGTAGACCTCGCGAGCACAGTCTTATCAGCGGCAATATCTCGCAGTACTTCACAACCTATTATCTCCACAACCACCCTTAACTAATATACTAGTAGTTCTGCGAACAGTAGACCTCGCGAGCACAGTCTTATCAGCGGCAATATCTCGCAGTACTTCACAACCTAATATCTCCACAACCACTCTTAACTAATATACTAGTAGTTCTGCGAACAGTAGACCTCGCGAGCACAGTCTTATCAGCGGCAATATCTCGCAGTACTTCACAACCTATTATCTCCACAACCACTCTTAACTAATATACTAGTAGTTCTGCGAACAGTAGACCTCGCGAGCACAGTCTTATCAGCGGCAATATCTCGCAGTACTTCACAACCTAATATCTCCACAACCACTCTTAACTAATATACTAGTAGTTCTGCGAACAGTAGACCTCGCGAGCACAGTCTTATCAGCGGCAATATCTCGCAGTACTTCACAACCTATTATCTCCACAACCACCCTTAACTAATATACTAGTAGTTCTGCGAACAGTAGACCTCGCGAGCACAGTCTTATCAGCGGCAATATCTCGCAGTACTTCACAACCTATTATCTCCACAACCACTCTTAACTAATATACTAGTAGTTCTGCGAACAGTAGACCTCGCGAGCACAGTCTTATCAGCGGCAATATCTCGCAGTACTTCACAACCTATTATCTCCACAACCACTCTTAACTAATATACTAGTAGTTCTGCGAACAGTAGACCTCGCGAGCACAGTCTTATCAGCGGCAATATCTCGCAGTACTTCACAACCTATTATCTCCACAACCACCCTTAACTAATATACTAGTAGTTCTGCGAACAGTAGACCTCGCGAGCACAGTCTTATCAGCGGCAATATCTCGCAGTACTTCACAACCTATTATCTCCACAACCACTCTTAACTAATATACTAGTAGTTCTGCGAACAGTAGACCTCGCGAGCACAGTCTTATCAGCGGCAATATCTCGCAGTACTTCACAACCTATTATCTCCACAACCACTCTTAACTAATATACTAGTAGTTCTGCGAACAGTAGACCTAGCGAGCACAGTCTTATCAGCGGCAATATCTCGCAGTACTTCACAACCTATTATCTCCACAACCACTCTTAACTAATATACTAGTAGTTCTGCGAACAGTAGACCTCGCGAGCACAGTCTTATCAGCGGCAATATCTCGCAGTACTTCACAACCTATTATCTCCACAACCACTCTTAACTAATATACTAGTAGTTCTGCGAACAGTAGACCTCTCGAGCACAGTCTTATCAGCGGCAATATCTCGCAGTACTTCACAACCTATTATCTCCACAACCACTCTTAACTAATATACTAGTAGTTCTGCGAACAGTAGACCTCTCGAGCACAGTCTTATCAGCGGCAATATCTCGCATTACTTCACAACCTATTATCTCCACAACCACTCTTAACTAATATACTAGTAGTTCTGCGAACAGTAGACCTCTCGAGCACAGTCTTATCAGCGGCAATATCTCGCAGTACTTCACAACCTATTATCTCCACAACCACTCTTAACTAATATACTTACTAGTAGTTCTGCGAACAGTAGACCTCGCGAGCACAGTCTTATCAGCGGCAATATCTCGCAGTACTTCACAACCTATTATCTCCACAACCACTCTTAACTAATATACTAGTAGTTCTGCGAACAGTAGACCTCGCGAGCACAGTCTTATCAGCGGCAATATCTCGCAGTACTTCACAACCTATTATCTCCACAACCACCCTTAACTAATATACTAGTAGTTCTGCGAACAGTAGACCTCGCGAGCACAGTCTTATCAGCGGCAATATCTCGCAGTACTTCACAACCTATTATCTCCACAACCACCCTTAACTAATATACTAGTAGTTCTGCGAACAGTAGACCTCGCGAGCACAGTCTTATCAGCGGCAATATCTCGCAGTACTTCACAACCTATTATCTCCACAACCACTCTTAACTAATATACTAGTAGTTCTGCGAACAGTAGACCTCGCGAGCACAGTCTTATCAGCGGCAATATCTCGCAGTACTTCACAACCTATTATCTCCACAACCACCTTTAACTAATATACTAGTAGTTCTGCGAACAGTAGACCTCGCGAGCACAGTCTTATCAGCGGCAATATCTCGCAGTACTTCACAACCTATTATCTCCACAACCACCCTTAACTAATATACTAGTAGTTCTGCGAACAGTAGACCTCGCGAGCACAGTCTTATCAGCGGCAATATCTCGCAGTACTTCACAACCTATTATCTCCACAACCACCCTTAACTAATATACTAGTAGTTCTGCGAACAGTAGACCTCGCGAGCACAGTCTTATCAGCGGCAATATCTCGCAGTACTTCACAACCTATTATCTCCACAACCACTCTTAACTAATATACTAGTAGTTCTGCGAACAGTAGACCTCGCGAGCACAGTCTTATCAGCGGCAATATCTCGCAGTACTTCACAACCTATTATCTCCACAACCACCCTTAACTAATATACTAGTAGTTCTGCGAACAGTAGACCTCGCGAGCACAGTCTTATCAGCGGCAATATCTCGCAGTACTTCACAACCTAATATCTCCACAACCACCCTTAACTAATATACTAGTAGTTCTGCGAACAGTAGACCTCGCGAGCACAGTCTTATCAGCGGCAATATCTCGCAGTACTTCACAACCTATTATCTCCACAACCACTCTTAACTAATATACTCGTAGTTCTGCGAACAGTAGACCTAGCGAGCACAGTCTTATCAGCGGCAATATCTCGCAGTACTTCACAACCTATTATCTCCACAACCACCCTTAACTAATATACTAGTAGTTCTGCGAACAGTAGACCTCGCGAGCACAGTCTTATCAGCGGCAATATCTCGCAGTACTTCACAACCTATTATCTCCACAACCACCCTTAACTAATATACTAGTAGTTCTGCGAACAGTAGACCTCGCGAGCACAGTCTTATCAGCGGCAATATCTCGCAGTACTTCACAACCTAATATCTCCACAACCACTATTAACTAATATACTAGTAGTTCTGCGAACAGTAGACCTCGCGAGCACAGTCTTATCAGCGGCAATATCTCGCAGTACTTCACAACCTATTATCTCCACAACCACTCTTAACTAATATACTAGTAGTTCTGCGAACAGTAGACCTCGCGAGCACAGTCTTATCAGCGGCAATATCTCGCAGTACTTCACAACCTAATATCTCCACAACCACTCTTAACTAATATACTAGTAGTTCTGCGAACAGTAGACCTCGCGAGCACAGTCTTATCAGCGGCAATATCTCGCAGTACTTCACAACCTATTATCTCCACAACCACTCTTAACTAATATACTAGTAGTTCTGCGAACAGTAGACCTCGCGAGCACAGTCTTATCAGCGGCAATATCTCGCAGTACTTCACAACCTAATATCTCCACAACCACTATTAACTAATATACTAGTAGTTCTGCGAACAGTAGACCTCGCGAGCACAGTCTTATCAGCGGCAATATCTCGCAGTACTTCACAACCTAATATCTCCACAACCACTATTAACTAATATACTAGTAGTTCTGCGAACAGTAGACCTCGCGAGCACAGTCTTATCAGCGGCAATATCTCGCAGTACTTCACAACCTATTATCTCCACAACCACCCTTAACTAATATACTAGTAGTTCTGCGAACAGTAGACCTCGCGAGCACAGTCTTATCAGCGGCAATATCTCGCAGTACTTCACAACCTATTATCTCCACAACCACTCTTAACTAATATACTAGTAGTTCTGCGAACAGTAGACCTCGCGAGCACAGTCTTATCAGCGGAAATATCTCGCAGTACTTCACAACCTAATATCTCCACAACCACTCTTAACTAATATACTAGTAGTTCTGCGAACAGTAGACCTCGCGAGCACAGTCTTATCAGCGGCAATATCTCGCAGTACTTCACAACCTATTATCTCCACAACCACTCTTAACTAATATACTAGTAGTTCTGCGAACAGTAGACCTCGCGAGCACAGTCTTATCAGTGGCAATATCTCGCAGTACTTCACAACCTATTATCTCCACAACCACTCTTAATTAATATACTAGTAGTTCTGCGAACAGTAGACCTCGCAAGCACAGTCTTATCAGTGGCAATATCTCGCAGTACTTCACAACCTATTATCTCCACAACCACTCTTAACTAATATACTAGTAGTTCTGCGAACAGTAGACCTCGCGAGCACAGTCTTATCAGCGGCAATATCTCGCAGTACTTCACAACCTAATATCTCCACAACCACTCTTAACTAATATACTAGTAGTTCTGCGAACAGTAGACCTCGCGAGCACAGTCTTATCAGCGGCAATATCTCGCAGTACTTCACAACCTATTATCTCCACAACCACTCTTAACTAATATACTAGTAGTTCTGCGAACAGTAGACCTCGCGAGCACAGTCTTATCAGTGGCAATATCTCGCAGTACTTCACAACCTATTATCTCCACAACCACTCTTAACTAATATACTAGTAGTTCTGCGAACAGTAGACCTCGCGAGCACAGTCTTATCAGTGGCAATATCTCGCAGTACTTCACAACCTATTATCTCCACAACCACTCTTAACTAATATACTAGTAGTTCTGCGAACAGTAGACCTCGCGAGCACAGTCTTATCAGTGGCAATATCTCGCAGTACTTCACAACCTAATATCTCCACAACCACTCTTAACTAATATACTAGTAGTTCTGCGAACAGTAGACCTCGCGAGCACAGTCTTATCAACGGCAATATCTCGCAGTACTTCACAACCTAATATCTCCACAACCACTCTTAACTAATATACTAGTAGTTCTGCGAACAGTAGACCTCGCGAGCACAGTCTTATCAGCGGTAATATCTCGCAGTACTTCACAACCTATTATCTCCACAACCACTCTTAACTAATATACTAGTAGTTCTGCGAACAGTAGACCTCGCGAGCACAGTCTTATCAGTGGCAATATCTCGCAGTACTTCACAACCTATTATCTCCACAACCACTCTTAACTAATATACTAGTAGTTCTGCGAACAGTAGACCTCGCGAGCACAGTCTTATCAGCGGCAATATCTCGCAGTACTTCACAACCTAATATCTCCACAACCACTCTTAACAAATATACTAGTAGTTCTGCGAACAGTAGACCTCGCGAGCACAGTCTTATCAGCGGCAATATCTCGCAGTACTTCACAACCTATTATCTCCACAACCACTCTTAACTAATATACTAGTAGTTCTGCGAACAGTAGACCTCGCGAGCACAGTCTTATCAGCGGCAATATCTCGCAGTACTTCACAACCTATTATCTCCACAACCACTCTTAACTAATATACTAGTAGTTCTGCGAACAGTAGACCTCGCGAGCACAGTCTTATCAGTGGCAATATCTCGCAGTACTTCACAACCTATTATCTCCACAACCACTCTTAACTAATATACTAGTAGTTCTGCGAACAGTAGACCTCGCGAGCACAGTCTTATCAGCGGCAATATCTCGCAGTACTTCACAACCTATTATCTCCACAACCACCCTTAACTAATATACTAGTAGTTCTGCGAACAGTAGACCTCGCGAGCACAGTCTTATCAGCGGCAATATCTCGCAGTACTTCACAACCTATTATCTCCACAACCACCCTTAACTAATATACTAGTAGTTCTGCGAACAGTAGACCTCGCGAGCACAGTCTTATCAGCGGCAATATCTCGCAGTACTTCACAACCTAATATCTCCACAACCACTCTTAACTAATATACTAGTAGTTCTGCGAACAGTAGACCTCGCGAGCACAGTCTTATCAGCGGCAATATCTCGCAGTACTTCACAACCTATTATCTCCACAACCACCCTTAACTAATATACTAGTAGTTCTGCGAACAGTAGACCTCGCGAGCACAGTCTTATCAGCGGCAATATCTCGCAGTACTTCACAACCTATTATCTCCACAACCACTCTTAACTAATATACTAGTAGTTCTGCGAACAGTAGCCCTCGCGAGCACAGTCTTATCAGCGGCAATATCTCGCAGTACTTCACAACCTATTATCTCCACAACCACCCTTAACTAATATACTAGTAGTTCTGCGAACAGTAGACCTCGCGAGCACAGTCTTATCAGCGGCAATATCTCGCAGTACTTCACAACCTATTATCTCCACAACCACTATTAACTAATATAGTAGTAGTTCTGCGAACAGTAGACCTCGCGAGCACAGTCTTATCAGCGGCAATATCTCGCAGTACTTCACAACCTATTATCTCCACAACCACCCTTAACTAATATACTAGTAGTTCTGCGAACAGTAGACCTCGCGAGCACAGTCTTATCAGCGGCAATATCTCGCAGTACTTCACAACCTATTATCTCCACAACCACCCTTAACTAATATACTAGTAGTTCTGCGAACAGTAGACCTCGCGAGCACAGTCTTATCAGCGGCAATATCTCGCAGTACTTCACAACCTATTATCTCCACAACCACCCTTAACTAATATACTAGTAGTTCTGCGAACAGTAGACCTCGCGAGCACAGTCTTATCAGCGGCAATATCTCGCAGTACTTCACAACCTATTATCTCCACAACCACTCTTAACTAATATACTAGTAGTTCTGCGAACAGTAGACCTCGCGAGCACAGTCTTATCAGCGGCAATATCTCGCAGTACTTCACAACCTATTATCTCCACAACCACCCTTAACTAATATACTAGTAGTTCTGCGAACAGTAGACCTCGCGAGCACAGTCTTATCAGCGGCAATATCTCGCAGTACTTCACAACCTATTATCTCCACAACCACCCTTAACTAATATACTAGTAGTTCTGCGAACAGTAGACCTCGCGAGCACAGTCTTATCAGCGGCAATATCTCGCAGTACTTCACAACCTATTATCTCCACAACCACCCTTATCTAATATACTAGTAGTTCTGCGAACAGTAGACCTCGCGAGCACAGTCTTATCAGCGGCAATATCTCGCAGTACTTCACAACCTATTATCTCCACAACCACTATTAACTAATATAGTAGTAGTTCTGCGAACAGTAGACCTCGCGAGCACAGTCTTATCAGGTGCAATATCTCGCAGTACTTCACAACCTATTATCTCCACAACCACTCTTAACTAATATACTAGTAGTTCTGCGAACAGTAGACCTCGCGAGCACAGTCTTATCAGCGGCAATATCTCGCAGTACTTCACAACCTATTATCTCCACAACCACTCTTAACTAATATACTAGTAGTTCTGCGAACAGTAGACCTCGCGAGCACAGTCTTATCAGCGGCAATATCTCGCAGTACTTCACAACCTATTATCTCCACAACCACTCTTAACTAATATACTAGTAGTTCTGCGAACAGTAGACCTCGCGAGCACAGTCTTATCAGCGGCAATATCTCGCAGTACTTCACAACCTATTATCTCCACAACCACCCTTAACTAATATACTAGTAGTTCTGCGAACAGTAGACCTCGCGAGCACAGTCTTATCAGCGGCAATATCTCGCAGTACTTCACAACCTATTATCTCCACAACCACCCTTAACTAATATACTAGTAGTTCTGCGAACAGTAGACCTCGCGAGCACAGTCTTATCAGCGGCAATATCTCGCAGTACTTCACAACCTATTATCTCCACAACCACCCTTAACTAATATACTAGTAGTTCTGCGAACAGTAGACCTCGCGAGCACAGTCTTATCAGCGGCAATATCTCGCAGTACTTCACAACCTATTATCTCCACAACCACCCTTAACTAATATACTAGTAGTTCTGCGAACAGTAGACCTCGCGAGCACAGTCTTATCAGCGGCAATATCTCGCAGTACTTCACAACCTATTATCTCCACAACCACCCTTAACTAATATACTAGTAGTTCTGCGAACAGTAGACCTCGCGAGCACAGTCTTATCAGCGGCAATATCTCGCAGTACTTCACAACCTATTATCTCCACAACCACCCTTAACTAATATACTAGTAGTTCTGCGAACAGTAGACCTCGCGAGCACAGTCTTATCAGCGGCAATATCTCGCAGTACTTCACAACCTATTATCTCCACAACCACCCTTAACTAATATACTAGTAGTTCTGCGAACAGTAGACCTCGCGAGCACAGTCTTATCAGCGGCAATATCTCGCAGTACTTCACAACCTATTATCTCCACAACCACCCTTAACTAATATACTAGTAGTTCTGCGAACAGTAGACCTCGCGAGCACAGTCTTATCAGCGGCAATATCTCGCAGTACTTCACAACCTAATATCTCCACAACCACTCATAACTAATATACTAGTAGTTCTGCGAACAGTAGACCTCGCGAGCACAGTCTTATCAGCGGCAATATCTCGCAGTACTTCACAACCTATTATCTCCACAACCACCCTTAACTAATATACTAGTAGTTCTGCGAACAGTAGACCTCGCGAGCACAGTCTTATCAGCGGCAATATCTCGCAGTACTTCACAACCTATTATCTCCACAACCACTCTTAACTAATATACTAGTAGTTCTGCGATTAGTAGACCTCGCGAGCACAGTCTTATCAGCGGCAATATCTCGCAGTACTTCACAACCTATTATCTCCACAACCACCCTTAACTAATATACTAGTAGTTCTGCGAACAGTAGACCTCGCGAGCACAGTCTTATCAGCGGCAATATCTCGCAGTACTTCACAACCTATTATCTCCACAACCACTATTAACTAATATACTAGTAGTTCTGCGAACAGTAGACCTCGCGAGCACAGTCTTATCAGCGGCAATATCTCGCAGTACTTCACAACCTATTATCTCCACAACCACCCTTAACTAATATACTAGTAGTTCTGCGAACAGTAGACCTCGCGAGCACAGTCTTATCAGCGGCAATATCTCGCAGTACTTCACAACCTATTATCTCCACAACCACCCTTAACTAATATACTAGTAGTTCTGCGAACAGTAGACCTCGCGAGCACAGTCTTATCAGCGGCAATATCTCGCAGTACTTCACAACCTATTATCTCCACAACCACCCTTAACTAATATACTAGTAGTTCTGCGAACAGTAGACCTCGCGAGCACAGTCTTATCAGCGGCAATATCTCGCAGTACTTCACAACCTATTATCTCCACAACCACTCTTAACTAATATACTAGTAGTTCTGCGAACAGTAGACCTCGCGAGCACAGTCTTATCAGCGGCAATATCTCGCAGTACTTCACAACCTATTATCTCCACAACCACCCTTAACTAATATACTAGTAGTTCTGCGAACAGTAGACCTCGCGAGCACAGTCTTATCAGCGGCAATATCTCGCAGTACTTCACAACCTATTATCTCCACAACCACCCTTAACTAATATACTAGTAGTTCTGCGAACAGTAGACCTCGCGAGCACAGTCTTATCAGCGGCAATATCTCGCAGTACTTCACAACCTATTATCTCCACAACCACCCTTAACTAATATACTAGTAGTTCTGCGAACAGTAGACCTCGCGAGCACAGTCTTATCAGCGGCAATATCTCGCAGTACTTCACAACCTATTATCTCCACAACCACTATTAACTAATATAGTAGTAGTTCTGCGAACAGTAGACCTCGCGAGCACAGTCTTATCAGGTGCAATATCTCGCAGTACTTCACAACCTATTATCTCCACAACCACTCTTAACTAATATACTAGTAGTTCTGCGAACAGTAGACCTCGCGAGCACAGTCTTATCAGCGGCAATATCTCGCAGTACTTCACAACCTATTATCTCCACAACCACTCTTAACTAATATACTAGTAGTTCTGCGAACAGTAGACCTCGCGAGCACAGTCTTATCAGCGGCAATATCTCGCAGTACTTCACAACCTATTATCTCCACAACCACTCTTAACTAATATACTAGTAGTTCTGCGAACAGTAGACCTCGCGAGCACAGTCTTATCAGCGGCAATATCTCGCAGTACTTCACAACCTATTATCTCCACAACCACCCTTAACTAATATACTAGTAGTTCTGCGAACAGTAGACCTCGCGAGCACAGTCTTATCAGCGGCAATATCTCGCAGTACTTCACAACCTATTATCTCCACAACCACCCTTAACTAATATACTAGTAGTTCTGCGAACAGTAGACCTCGCGAGCACAGTCTTATCAGCGGCAATATCTCGCAGTACTTCACAACCTATTATCTCCACAACCACCCTTAACTAATATACTAGTAGTTCTGCGAACAGTAGACCTCGCGAGCACAGTCTTATCAGCGGCAATATCTCGCAGTACTTCACAACCTATTATCTCCACAACCACCCTTAACTAATATACTAGTAGTTCTGCGAACAGTAGACCTCGCGAGCACAGTCTTATCAGCGGCAATATCTCGCAGTACTTCACAACCTATTATCTCCACAACCACCCTTAACTAATATACTAGTAGTTCTGCGAACAGTAGACCTCGCGAGCACAGTCTTATCAGCGGCAATATCTCGCAGTACTTCACAACCTATTATCTCCACAACCACCCTTAACTAATATACTAGTAGTTCTGCGAACAGTAGACCTCGCGAGCACAGTCTTATCAGCGGCAATATCTCGCAGTACTTCACAACCTATTATCTCCACAACCACCCTTAACTAATATACTAGTAGTTCTGCGAACAGTAGACCTCGCGAGCACAGTCTTATCAGCGGCAATATCTCGCAGTACTTCACAACCTATTATCTCCACAACCACCCTTAACTAATATACTAGTAGTTCTGCGAACAGTAGACCTCGCGAGCACAGTCTTATCAGCGGCAATATCTCGCAGTACTTCACAACCTATTATCTCCACAACCACTATTAACTAATATAGTAGTAGTTCTGCGAACAGTAGACCTCGCGAGCACAGTCTTATCAGGTGCAATATCTCGCAGTACTTCACAACCTATTATCTCCACAACCACTCTTAACTAATATACTAGTAGTTCTGCGAACAGTAGACCTCGCGAGCACAGTCTTATCAGCGGCAATATCTCGCAGTACTTCACAACCTATTATCTCCACAACCACTCTTAACTAATATACTAGTAGTTCTGCGAACAGTAGACCTCGCGAGCACAGTCTTATCAGCGGCAATATCTCGCAGTACTTCACAACCTATTATCTCCACAACCACTCTTAACTAATATACTAGTAGTTCTGCGAACAGTAGACCTCGCGAGCACAGTCTTATCAGCGGCAATATCTCGCAGTACTTCACAACCTATTATCTCCACAACCACTATTAACTAATATAGTAGTAGTTCTGCGAACAGTAGACCTCGCGAGCACAGTCTTATCAGCGGCAATATCTCGCAGTACTTCACAACCTATTATCTCCACAACCACTCTTAACTAATATACTAGTAGTTCTGCGAACAGTAGACCTCGCGAGCACAGTCTTATCAGCGGCAATATCTCGCAGTACTTCACAACCTATTATCTCCACAACCACTCTTAACTAATATACTAGTAGTTCTGCGAACAGTAGACCTCGCGAGCACAGTCTTATCAGCGGCAATATCTCGCAGTACTTCACAACCTATTATTTCCACAACCACTCTTAACTAATATACTAGTAGTTCTGCGAACAGTAGACCTCGCGAGCACAGTCTTATCAGCGGCAATATCTCGCAGTACTTCACAACCTATTATCTCCACAACCACTATTAACTAATATAGTAGTAGTTCTGCGAACAGTAGACCTCGCGAGCACAGTCTTATCAGCGGCAATATCTCGCAGTACTTCACAACCTATTATCTCCACAACCACCCTTAACTAATATACTAGTAGTTCTGCGAACAGTTGACCTCGCGAGCACAGTCTTATCAGCGGCAATATCTCGCAGTACTTCACAACCTATTATCTCCACAACCACCCTTAACTAATATACTAGTAGTTCTGCGAACAGTAGACCTCGCGAGCACAGTCTTATCAGCGGCAATATCTCGCAGTACTTCACAACCTATTATCTCCACAACCACCCTTAACTAATATACTAGTAGTTCTGCGAACAGTAGACCTCGCGAGCACAGTCTTATCAGCGGCAATATCTCGCAGTACTTCACAACCTATTATCTCCACAACCACCCTTAACTAATATACTAGTAGTTCTGCGAACAGTAGACCTCGCGAGCACAGTCTTATCAGCGGCAATATCTCGCAGTACTTCACAACCTATTATCTCCACAACCACTATTAACTAATATAGTAGTAGTTCTGCGAACAGTAGACCTCGCGAGCACAGTCTTATCAGCGGCAATATCTCGCAGTACTTCACAACCTATTATCTCCACAACCACTCTTAACTAATATACTAGTAGTTCTGCGAACAGTAGACCTCGCGAGCACAGTCTTATCAGCGGCAATATCTCGCAGTACTTCACAACCTATTATCTCCACAACCACTCTTAACTAATATACTAGTAGTTCTGCGAACAGTAGACCTCGCGAGCACAGTCTTATCAGCGGCAATATCTCGCAGTACTTCACAACCTATTATCTCCACAACCACTCTTAACTAATATACTAGTAGTTCTGCGAACAGTAGACCTCGCGAGCACAGTCTTATCAGCGGCAATATCTCGCAGTACTTCACAACCTATTATCTCCACAACCACTATTAACTAATATACTAGTAGTTCTGCGAACAGTAGACCTCGCGAGCACAGTCTTATCAGCGGCAATATCTCGCAGTACTTCACAACCTATTATCTCCACAACCACCCTTAACTAATATACTAGTAGTTCTGCGAACAGTAGACCTCGCGAGCACAGTCTTATCAGCGGCAATATCTCGCAGTACTTCACAACCTATTATCTCCACAACCACTCTTAACTAATATACTAGTAGTTCTGCGAACAGTAGACCTCGCGAGCACAGTCTTATCAGCGGCAATATCTCGCAGTACTTCACAACCTATTATCTCCACAACCACTATTAACTAATATACTAGTAGTTCTGCGAACAGTAGACCTCGCGAGCACAGTCTTATCAGCGGCAATATCTCGCAGTACTTCACAACCTATTATCTCCACAACCACTATTAACTAATATACTAGTAGTTCTGCGAACAGTAGACCTCGCGAGCACAGTCTTATCAGCGGTAATATCTCGCAGTACTTCACAACCTATTATCTCCACAACCACTCTTAACTAATATACTAGTAGTTCTGCGAACAGTAGACCTCGCGAGCACAGTCTTATCAGTGGCAATATCTCGCAGTACTTCACAACCTATTATCTCCACAACCACTCTTAACTAATATACTAGTAGTTCTGCGAACAGTAGACCTCGCGAGCACAGTCTTATCAGCGGCAATATCTCGCAGTACTTCACAACCTATTATCTCCACAACCACTCTTAACTAATATACTAGTAGTTCTGCGAACAGTAGACCTCGCGAGCACAGTCTTATCAGTGGCAATATCTCGCAGTACTTCACAACCTATTATCTCCACAACCACTCTTAACTAATATACTAGTAGTTCTGCGAACAGTAGACCTCGCGAGCACAGTCTTATCAGCGGCAATATCTCGCAGTACTTCACAACCTATTATCTCCACAACCACCCTTAACTAATATACTAGTAGTTCTGCGAACAGTAGACCTCGCGAGCACAGTCTTATCAGCGGCAATATCTCGCAGTACTTCACAACCTATTATCCCCACAACCACCCTTAACTAATATACTAGTAGTTCTGCGAACAGTAGACCTCGCGAGCACAGTCTTATCAGCGGCAATATCTCGCAGTACTTCACAACCTAATATCTCCACAACCACTCTTAACTAATATACTAGTAGTTCTGCGAACAGTAGACCTCGCGAGCACAGTCTTATCAGCGGCAATATCTCGCAGTACTTCACAACCTATTATCTCCACAACCACCCTTAACTAATATACTAGTAGTTCTGCGAACAGTAGACCTCGCGAGCACAGTCTTATCAGCGGCAATATCTCGCAGTACTTCACAACCTATTATCTCCACAACCACTCTTAACTAATATACTAGTAGTTCTGCGAACAGTAGCCCTCGCGAGCACAGTCTTATCAGCGGCAATATCTCGCAGTACTTCACAACCTATTATCTCCACAACCACCCTTAACTAATATACTAGTAGTTCTGCGAACAGTAGACCTCGCGAGCACAGTCTTATCAGCGGCAATATCTCGCAGTACTTCACAACCTATTATCACCACAACCACTATTAACTAATATAGTAGTAGTTCTGCGAACAGTAGACCTCGCGAGCACAGTCTTATCAGCGGCAATATCTCGCAGTACTTCACAACCTATTATCTCCACAACCACCCTTAACTAATATACTAGTAGTTCTGCGAACAGTAGACCTCGCGAGCACAGTCTTATCAGCGGCAATATCTCGCAGTACTTCACAACCTATTATCTCCACAACCACCCTTAACTAATATACTAGTAGTTCTGCGAACAGTAGACCTCGCGAGCACAGTCTTATCAGCGGCAATATCTCGCAGTACTTCACAACCTATTATCTCCACAACCACCCTTAACTAATATACTAGTAGTTCTGCGAACAGTAGACCTCGCGAGCACAGTCTTATCAGCGGCAATATCTCGCAGTACTTCACAACCTATTATCTCCACAACCACTCTTAACTAATATACTAGTAGTTCTGCGAACAGTAGACCTCGCGAGCACAGTCTTATCAGCGGCAATATCTCGCAGTACTTCACAACCTATTATCTCCACAACCACCCTTAACTAATATACTAGTAGTTCTGCGAACAGTAGACCTCGCGAGCACAGTCTTATCAGCGGCAATATCTCGCAGTACTTCATAACCTATTATCTCCACAACCACCCTTAACTAATATACTAGTAGTTCTGCGAACAGTAGACCTCGCGAGCACAGTCTTATCAGCGGCAATATCTCGCAGTACTTCACAACCTATTATCTCCACAACCACTATTAACTAATATAGTAGTAGTTCTGCGAACAGTAGACCTCGCGAGCACAGTCTTATCAGGTGCAATATCTCGCAGTACTTCACAACCTATTATCTCCACAACCACTCTTAACTAATATACTAGTAGTTCTGCGAACAGTAGACCTCGCGAGCACAGTCTTATCAGCGGCAATATCTCGCAGTACTTCACAACCTATTATCTCCACAACCACTCTTAACTAATATACTAGTAGTTCTGCGAACAGTAGACCTCGCGAGCACAGTCTTATCAGCGGCAATATCTCGCAGTACTTCACAACCTATTATCTCCACAACCACTCTTAACTAATATACTAGTAGTTCTGCGAACAGTAGACCTCGCGAGCACAGTCTTATCAGCGGCAATATCTCGCAGTACTTCACAACCTATTATCTCCACAACCACCCTTAACTAATATACTAGTAGTTCTGCGAACAGTAGACCTCGCGAGCACAGTCTTATCAGCGGCAATATCTCGCAGTACTTCACAACCTATTATCTCCACAACCACCCTTAACTAATATACTAGTAGTTCTGCGAACAGTAGACCTCGCGAGCACAGTCTTATCAGCGGCAATATCTCGCAGTACTTCACAACCTATTATCTCCACAACCACCCTTAACTAATATACTAGTAGTTCTGCGAACAGTAGACCTCGCGAGCACAGTCTTATCAGCGGCAATATCTCGCAGTACTTCACAACCTATTATCTCCACAACCACCCTTAACTAATATACTAGTAGTTCTGCGAACAGTAGACCTCGCGAGCACAGTCTTATCAGCGGCAATATCTCGCAGTACTTCACAACCTATTATCTCCACAACCACCCTTAACTAATATACTAGTAGTTCTGCGAACAGTAGACCTCGCGAGCACAGTCTTATCAGCGGCAATATCTCGCAGTACTTCACAACCTATTATCTCCACAACCACCATTAACTAATATACTAGTAGTTCTGCGAACAGTAGACCTCGCGAGCACAGTCTTATCAGCGGCAATATCTCGCAGTACTTCACAACCTATTATCTCCACAACCACCCTTAACTAATATACTAGTAGTTCTGCGAACAGTAGACCTCGCGAGCACAGTCTTATCAGCGGCAATATCTCGCAGTACTTCACAACCTATTATCTCCACAACCACCCTTAACTAATATACTAGTAGTTCTGCGAACAGTAGACCTCGCGAGCACAGTCTTATCAGCGGCAATATCTCGCAGTACTTCACAACCTAATATCTCCACAACCACTCATAACTAATATACTAGTAGTTCTGCGAACAGTAGACCTCGCGAGCACAGTCTTATCAGCGGCAATATCTCGCAGTACTTCACAACCTATTATCTCCACAACCACCCTTAACTAATATACTAGTAGTTCTGCGAACAGTAGACCTCGCGAGCACAGTCTTATCAGCGGCAATATCTCGCAGTACTTCACAACCTATTATCTCCACAACCACTCTTAACTAATATACTAGTAGTTCTGCGATTAGTAGACCTCGCGAGCACAGTCTTATCAGCGGCAATATCTCGCAGTACTTCACAACCTATTATCTCCACAACCACCCTTAACTAATATACTAGTAGTTCTGCGAACAGTAGACCTCGCGAGCACAGTCTTATCAGCGGCAATATCTCGCAGTACTTCACAACCTATTATCTCCACAACCACTATTAACTAATATACTAGTAGTTCTGCGAACAGTAGACCTCGCGAGCACAGTCTTATCAGCGGCAATATCTCGCAGTACTTCACAACCTATTATCTCCACAACCACCCTTAACTAATATACTAGTAGTTCTGCGAACAGTAGACCTCGCGAGCACAGTCTTATCAGCGGCAATATCTCGCAGTACTTCACAACCTATTATCTCCACAACCACCCTTAACTAATATACTAGTAGTTCTGCGAACAGTAGACCTCGCGAGCACAGTCTTATCAGCGGCAATATCTCGCAGTACTTCACAACCTATTATCTCCACAACCACCCTTAACTAATATACTAGTAGTTCTGCGAACAGTAGACCTCGCGAGCACAGTCTTATCAGCGGCAATATCTCGCAGTACTTCACAACCTATTATCTCCACAACCACCCTTAACTAATATACTAGTAGTTCTGCGAACAGTAGACCTCGCGAGCACAGTCTTATCAGCGGCAATATCTCGCAGTACTTCACAACCTATTATCTCCACAACCACCCTTAACTAATATACTAGTAGTTCTGCGAACAGTAGACCTCGCGAGCACAGTCTTATCAGCGGCAATATCTCGCAGTACTTCACAACCTATTATCTCCACAACCACCCTTAACTAATATACTAGTAGTTCTGCGAACAGTAGACCTCGCGAGCACAGTCTTATCAGCGGCAATATCTCGCAGTACTTCACAACCTATTATCTCCACAACCACCCTTAACTAATATACTAGTAGTTCTGCGAACAGTAGACCTCGCGAGCACAGTCTTATCAGCGGCAATATCTCGCAGTACTTCACAACCTATTATCTCCACAACCACTATTAACTAATATAGTAGTAGTTCTGCGAACAGTAGACCTCGCGAGCACAGTCTTATCAGGTGCAATATCTCGCAGTACTTCACAACCTATTATCTCCACAACCACTCTTAACTAATATACTAGTAGTTCTGCGAACAGTAGACCTCGCGAGCACAGTCTTATCAGCGGCAATATCTCGCAGTACTTCACAACCTATTATCTCCACAACCACTCTTAACTAATATACTAGTAGTTCTGCGAACAGTAGACCTCGCGAGCACAGTCTTATCAGCGGCAATATCTCGCAGTACTTCACAACCTATTATCTCCACAACCACTCTTAACTAATATACTAGTAGTTCTGCGAACAGTAGACCTCGCGAGCACAGTCTTATCAGCGGCAATATCTCGCAGTACTTCACAACCTATTATCTCCACAACCACTATTAACTAATATAGTAGTAGTTCTGCGAACAGTAGACCTCGCGAGCACAGTCTTATCAGCGGCAATATCTCGCAGTACTTCACAACCTATTATCTCCACAACCACTCTTAACTAATATACTAGTAGTTCTGCGAACAGTAGACCTCGCGAGCACAGTCTTATCAGCGGCAATATCTCGCAGTACTTCACAACCTATTATCTCCACAACCACTCTTAACTAATATACTAGTAGTTCTGCGAACAGTAGACCTCGCGAGCACAGTCTTATCAGCGGCAATATCTCGCAGTACTTCACAACCTATTATTTCCACAACCACTCTTAACTAATATACTAGTAGTTCTGCGAACAGTAGACCTCGCGAGCACAGTCTTATCAGCGGCAATATCTCGCAGTACTTCACAACCTATTATCTCCACAACCACTATTAACTAATATAGTAGTAGTTCTGCGAACAGTAGACCTCGCGAGCACAGTCTTATCAGCGGCAATATCTCGCAGTACTTCACAACCTATTATCTCCACAACCACCCTTAACTAATATACTAGTAGTTCTGCGAACAGTTGACCTCGCGAGCACAGTCTTATCAGCGGCAATATCTCGCAGTACTTCACAACCTATTATCTCCACAACCACCCTTAACTAATATACTAGTAGTTCTGCGAACAGTAGACCTCGCGAGCACAGTCTTATCAGCGGCAATATCTCGCAGTACTTCACAACCTATTATCTCCACAACCACCCTTAACTAATATACTAGTAGTTCTGCGAACAGTAGACCTCGCGAGCACAGTCTTATCAGCGGCAATATCTCGCAGTACTTCACAACCTATTATCTCCACAACCACCCTTAACTAATATACTAGTAGTTCTGCGAACAGTAGACCTCGCGAGCACAGTCTTATCAGCGGCAATATCTCGCAGTACTTCACAACCTATTATCTCCACAACCACTCTTAACTAATATAGTAGTAGTTCTGCGAACAGTAGACCTCGCGAGCACAGTCTTATCAGCGGCAATATCTCGCAGTACTTCACAACCTATTATCTCCACAACCACTCTTAACTAATATACTAGTAGTTCTGCGAACAGTAGACCTCGCGAGCACAGTCTTATCAGCGGCAATATCTCGCAGTACTTCACAACCTATTATCTCCACAACCACTCTTAACTAATATACTAGTAGTTCTGCGAACAGTAGACCTCGCGAGCACAGTCTTATCAGCGGCAATATCTCGCAGTACTTCACAACCTATTATCTCCACAACCACTCTTAACTAATATACTAGTAGTTCTGCGAACAGTAGACCTCGCGAGCACAGTCTTATCAGCGGCAATATCTCGCAGTACTTCACAACCTATTATCTCCACAACCACTATTAACTAATATACTAGTAGTTCTGCGAACAGTAGACCTCGCGAGCACAGTCTTATCAGCGGCAATATCTCGCAGTACTTCACAACCTATTATCTCCACAACCACCCTTAACTAATATACTAGTAGTTCTGCGAACAGTAGACCTCGCGAGCACAGTCTTATCAGCGGCAATATCTCGCAGTACTTCACAACCTATTATCTCCACAACCACTCTTAACTAATATACTAGTAGTTCTGCGAACAGTAGACCTCGCGAGCACAGTCTTATCAGCGGCAATATCTCGCAGTACTTCACAACCTATTATCTCCACAACCACTATTAACTAATATACTAGTAGTTCTGCGAACAGTAGACCTCGCGAGCACAGTCTTATCAGCGGCAATATCTCGCAGTACTTCACAACCTATTATCTCCACAACCACTATTAACTAATATACTAGTAGTTCTGCGAACAGTAGACCTCGCGAGCACAGTCTTATCAGCGGCAATATCTCGCAGTACTTCACAACCTATTATCTCCACAACCACTCTTAACTAATATACTAGTAGTTCTGCGAACAGTAGACCTCGCGAGCACAGTCTTATCAGCGGCAATATCTCGCAGTACTTCACAACCTATTATCTCCACAACCACTATTAACTAATATACTAGTAGTTCTGCGAACAGTAGACCTCGCGAGCACAGTCTTATCAGCGGCAATATCTCGCAGTACTTCACAACCTATTATCTCCACAACCACTCTTAACTAATATACTAGTAGTTCTGCGAACAGTAGACCTCGCGAGCACAGTCTTATCAGCGGCAATATCTCGCAGTACTTCACAACCTATTATCTCCACAACCACTCTTAACTAATATACTAGTAGTTCTGCGAACAGTAGACCTCGCGAGCACAGTCTTATCAGCGGCAATATCTCGCAGTACTTCACAACCTATTATCCCCACAACCACTATTAACTAATATACTAGTAGTTCTGCGAACAGTAGACCTCGCGAGCACAGTCTTATCAGCGGCAATATCTCGCAGTACTTCACAACCTATTATCTCCACAACCACTATTAACTAATATACTAGTAGTTCTGCGAACAGTAGACCTCGCGAGCACAGTCTTATCAGCGGCAATATCTCGCAGTACTTCACAACCTATTATCTCCACAACCACTCTTAACTAATATACTAGTAGTTCTGCGAACAGTAGACCTCGCGAGCACAGTCTTATCAGCGGCAATATCTCGCAGTACTTCACAACCTATTATCTCCACAACCACTCTTAACTAATATACTAGTAGTTCTGCGAACAGTAGCCCTCGCGAGCACAGTCTTATCAGCGGCAATATCTCGCAGTACTTCACAACCTATTATCTCCACAACCACTCTTAACTAATATACTAGTAGTTCTGCGAACAGTAGACCTCGCGAGCACAGTCTTATCAGCGGCAATATCTCGCAGTACTTCACAACCTATTATCTCCACAACCACTCTTAACTAATATACTAGTAGTTCTGCGAACAGTAGCCCTCGCGAGCACAGTCTTATCAGCGGCAATATCTCGCAGTACTTCACAACCTATTATCTCCACAACCACTCTTAACTAATATACTAGTAGTTCTGCGAACAGTAGACCTCGCGAGCACAGTCTTATCAGCGGCAATATCTCGCAGTACTTCACAACCTATTATCTCCACAACCACTCTTAACTAATATACTAGTAGTTCTGCGAACAGTAGACCTCGCGAGCACAGTCTTATCAGCGGCAATATCTCGCAGTACTTCACAACCTATTATCTCCACAACCACTCTTAACTAATATACTAGTAGTTCTGCGAACAGTAGACCTCGCGAGCACAGTCTTATCAGCGGCAATATCTCGCAGTACTTCACAACCTATTATCTCCACAACCACTCTTAACTAATATACTAGTAGTTCTGCGAACAGTAGACCTCGCGAGCACAGTCTTATCAGCGGCAATATCTCGCAGTACTTCACAACCTATTATCTCCACAACTACTCTTAACTAATATACTAGTAGTTCTGCGAACAGTAGACCTCGCGAGCACAGTCTTATCAGCGGCAATATCTCGCAGTACTTCACAACCTATTATCTCCACAACCACTCTTAACTAATATACTAGTAGTTCTGCGAACAGTAGACCTCGCGAGCACAGTCTTATCAGCGGCAATATCTCGCAGTACTTCACAACCTATTATCTCCACAACAACTCTTAACTAATATACTAGTAGTTCTGCGAACAGTAGACCTCGCGAGCACAGTCTTTTCAGCGGCAATATCTCGCAGTATTTCACAACCTATTATCTCCACAACCACTCTTAACTAATATACTAGTAGTTCTGCGAACAGTAGACCTCGCGAGCACAGTCTTATCAGCGGCAATATCTCGCAGTACTTCACAACCTATTATCTCCACAACCACTCTTAACTAATATACTAGTAGTTCTGCGAACAGTAGACCTCGCGAGCACAGTCTTATCAGCGGCAATATCTCGCAGTACTTCACAACCTATTATCTCCACAACCACTCTTAACTAATATACTAGTAGTTCTGCGAACAGTAGACCTCGCGAGCACAGTCTTATCAGCGGCAATATCTCGCAGTACTTCACAACCTATTATCTCCACAACCACTCTTAACTAATATACTAGTAGTTCTGCGAACAGTAGACCTCGCGAGCACAGTCTTATCAGTGGCAATATCTCGCAGTACTTCACAACCTATTATCTCCACAACCACTCTTAACTAATATACGAGTAGTTCTGCGAACAGTAGACCTCGCGAGCACAGTCTTATCAGCGGCAATATCTCGCAGTACTTCACAACCTATTATCTCCACAACCACTCTTAACTAATATACTAGTAGTTCTGCGAACAGTAGACCTCGCGAGCACAGTCTTATCAGCGGCAATATCTCGCAGTACTTCACAACCTATTATCTCCACAACCACTCTTAACTAATATACTAGTAGTTCTGCGAACAGTAGACCTCGCGAGCACAGTCTTATCAGCGGCAATATCTCGCAGTACTTCACAACCTATTATCTCCACAACCACTATTAACTAATATACTAGTAGTTCTGCGAACAGTAGACCTCGCGAGCACAGTCTTATCAGCGGCAATATCTCGCAGTACTTCACAACCTATTATCTCCACAACCACTATTAACTAATATACTAGTAGTTCTGCGAACAGTAGACCTCGCGAGCACAGTCTTATCAGCGGCAATATCTCGCAGTACTTCACAACCTATTATCTCCACAACCACTATTAACTAATATACTAGTAGTTCTGCGAACAGTAGACCTCGCGAGCACAGTCTTATCAGCGGCAATATCTCGCAGTACTTCACAACCTATTATCTCCACAACCACTCTTAACTAATATACTAGTAGTTCTGCGAACAGTAGACCTCGCGAGCACAGTCTTATCAGCGGCAATATCTCGCAGTACTTCACAACCTATTATCTCCACAACCACTCTTAACTAATATACTAGTAGTTCTGCGAACAGTAGCCCTCGCGAGCACAGTCTTATCAGCGGCAATATCTCGCAGTACTTCACAACCTATTATCTCCACAACCACTCTTAACTAATATACTAGTAGTTCTGCGAACAGTAGACCTCGCGAGCACAGTCTTATCAGCGGCAATATCTCGCAGTACTTCACAACCTATTATCTCCACAACCACTCTTAACTAATATACTAGTAGTTCTGCGAACAGTAGCCCTCGCGAGCACAGTCTTATCAGCGGCAATATCTCGCAGTACATCACAACCTATTATCTCCACAACCACTTGATCAATTATTCTTATATTCGAAATTCCTCTTTAAATTCAGGTACCTAATATTTGTACGAAATTGTACCACAATCGGTAGGTAAATAACGCTGCAACAAACTTCACCACTTTTTAGGAAAATCACCGCCCACTCGAAAATAGCTTACGACAAAAAAAAATATTGAATAGTAGAACATTCATAGTTTCGTCAAGATATGTTGAAAAATGTCGCCTGTACATGAGACCCAGATGAAAGACAATTTGTACAGTACGCAGAGACGCTTCGCTCCCTCGGCCAATTACTGTTACGTCTAATACTTTGTTGTGCCATCTATTCGAAAAGTTCTAGTTCCCCGTAAACAGGGAACAAAATAGCATTTCAAACCCTACGGCCTAAAAGTGATTTGAATTTGGAATGTGTATGTGTTTCAAGCACCGCTCTCAGTCCCCTTTGTCGTCATACCCCCGCGCCCCTGTACCGCGCAGGCGAGGACTAACATAAACGACCAACCTATTTATTTTTTATGTAACAAAACTGTTATAGAATTATTTTAAGAAATGTTCTGTCAAAGTTTGTGTCAGTTTCTGATATCTTACTCAAAAGCCAAGTAATTTGATAGCTCGATACACTAGACGTGCTCGGCGACCGTCAAGGGTGATGCAATGTAATGACAGTTTTATTTCCATGGTGATTAATTTTATATTTGTATGTACGTAAGTCCTGTATCATATTCTTCTATTCTATTCTTATTTAAGGCCTATTCAAACCTGGGCATTATTCGCTACCGCGATCGATAGAGAAATCGGAAAGGGTATGCGTTAATTTCACTGTTCACACCAAAGCGGATATCGCTACCGCGCGCGGTAGAGATATTCGTTGGCAACGGTTAGCGGGGCGGCGGAACTAGTTTCGCCAAACAAGAGAAAATACCGCCTCACCAGGCGTACAAGATTCGCTGCAGTTATGGAACTTCATACTATTTACCCATTGAGTTCCGCGTGGTATTTTTCGCTACCCACAGCGGTAGCGAATAACGCTCAGGTTGGAATAGGCCTTAATGTTTACTGATTGATATACTAAGTACATATTTATATGTACTTAGTAATACATATTTTAATGTACATATTTTTTGACAGTTTGGTATAAAGGTAGATATGTCCTTGGAGAAATAATAATCTACTCGAAGTACTAATCCTGCGCAGACGTAGTCGCGGGCACCAGCTAGTTAGCATATAATGACCTTAAAACCAAACAAAGATCAAAGAAAGAAAAGAAGATCCATAACTTTACTTTTAATTCGTTACTTCACATTTTTATAAACGTACATACACATGCACTTGATTCCGCTTCCTAGTTCGCACTGAGACCGAAAAATAATGTGATGACGTTCTCTTTTGCTCGCCCGCTAAACCCTTTGAAGCGGGCAGAAATACCAACACCGATCGGAGAACCAGTCGAGCACGAGAACGAGTCATAGAGAAACCTCACACATTCACCCGTCTCGGGCGTTCTCGGGTTTTTTCGACGTGAGTCTGTAGAGCCTATCGCGTTCCGCCTGAGCCGAGCGTGCAAGCGAGAGCGCAGAACAAGCGATAGAGAGGCACTATAGTCACCGCATTACCGACTGAGTCGTATGGCCATAAACGTCAATATGGATAGGAATGTGCAACGCGTCCTAACATGTTATCGATAATCCGCTACCTGCATTCGACCCTCATTAGCGCTCGCTTATCGCACACAGGAAGACTGTGTCAAGTGTGTGAGGCATGCCGAGGAACTTCAAAACACTAACTTACAGAAAGCCATTATAAGAGATCAAGCACCATTCATAATCAATCTACAGGACGATACAGAGGACGAAGGTTCCGATGAGGAAGAATAAACGTTATTTATTTAACATTCATTACAAACGGCCCTTTTCAGGGCCACAATACTATCTATCTGATTTTATTCTTATCGATATGCGCCTATAACCATCTTACGCACATCACTATCCGGCTCCATAAGACCAACAAGTGCGAGCGAGATAGACATAGTGAAATGATTAATGGCCGCACGACTCAGTTGGTAACGCGTTGACTATAGGCGTTCGGCTTGTCTTAACGTTACCGCGTAAAATGATCGTCCGTAAACTGACTTTACAGAAAACCATTTTTTTCCGTTTAGCAAACGCACCTCGTACCTGACCCACGTGCGCAAGCGTCACCCGAGCGAGCACGTGTGCGACGTATGCGGCGAGAGGTTTGTTGGGAGGCACGGGCTGCTGATGCACAAGAGCAAAGCTCACAGGGTCAAGCACGAGGTAAGGGGTTGTAAAGGTGCAAGTTGGTTGCCGGCTGCACGCAGCAGCAGCAGCAGACGACGTGTCGCCGGTTCATGTCGCCATGACACGTCGTCGCTTCATGTCGCCGCGACACGTCGTCGCTTCATGTCGCCGCGACACGTCGCCGCTTCGTCGCTTCAATAGAAGCGCATGGACAATTCAATGTTTCTATCTAAAGATTACAAATGTCGGTTTAGCAAAACCGGTGATGTTTTTTAGTCGTGCAAGGCACAATGAGAGTTAATAATTGATATGACTAACGCAAGTTTACAAACTGGCAGACTTATTTATTCAACCCGAGCAAACGTGCAAGTGGGTCTTAGAATTCTAGCCTTTGATAGTTCTAACTTCAGGCAAGTTCTAGTCTGTAGAATTAAAATCGTAACTAAGTAATTACTTTTGCTTGTATATAAATACGGCAGTTTGTTTAAATGCTTATCAGTTGTTTAGCTAGGTAGATTGGTATCCACGAGCGGCACTACTGATCTGCGGTCGGGCGTCAGTGTCATCTGCCGCTCGACGACGCGTTGGTAGCTTTATTTTTATTTGTATGGAATAGGTTGGCAAACGAGCAGGCGGATCACTTGATAGTAAGTGATAACGTCGCCCACGGACATCCGCAATACTCGAGGTTTCGAGGAAGCGTTGCCGACCTTTGAGGAAGTTGAGGGTGGAAGGGGGAATCGGGTCTTCCGGAACCTCCCACATATCGACTGAAACTCAATAGCAAGCTATGTTACTTCACGTCGGTGTTATGTGGGAGTGTGGTACTTCCTCGGTCGTGCCGGCCCATAAGTCTGTGGGGTTGCAGCGTGGCACTACCACCGAATAAGCTTCGTGTCGCTAACTACGAATGGCATTTCATAGAAATACATAGAAACCAGTAGTGTCGCTGCGACACGTCGTCTGCTGCGGCTTCATGCAGCCGGCTACCAACTCGCACGTTTAGTCGTTTTTAAACGACTTGAAAAAAGGAGGTTATATGTCCGATTGTGTTTTTTGGGTATGCTAGCCGATTTCTACCCCACTTGTAGACCGATTTTCAAAATTCTTTTTTGTGTGGTACGGCGCAAGTCAACCCGCGTGTTCGTCAAGTCTCATCACTAGTGGCACGTATTTACGAGCTGTGTGTTTACACCACATCGGATACTTTGTTAAACAAGTTATATGTATGTTTACAGGAGCCCGAAGATACGTCGTCGCCACCCGAGCGTTTCTGCTCGTTGTGCAACATTCAGTTCGCCTCGTCACGCGCGTGGCAGCGTCACATCCTCACATCCACCAAGCACGCCGACCACGCGAGACTTACGTATGTTTACCTTTTGTTTCTATTCTGAACTGGCCTCAGACTTTGTATTATATTATAACATAGAAAAAACCGGTAAAGTGCGAGTCGGACTTACGTACGAAGGGTTCCGTATCTATAAATCTCCCATAAAAGAGATATGAAGTTTTTATGATTTTCTACCGACTTCCGAAAAGGAGGAGGTACTCAATTCGACGACTGTTTTTTTTTATGTTTACCTCATAACTTTCGATTGGGTGAACCGATACTCAAAATTATTTTTCTGTTTGAAAGCTGGTGCTTCTTGCTGGTGTGGTCCCATTTAAATTTCATCAAATTCGGTCAAGTAGTTTTCGAGTTACACTCCAATAACTGAATAGAATGGAAGGCGGTATTAAATTTTTCAAATTGTACTTGTTATAGATAACTGGCCGCGACTTCGTTCGCGTAGTAGGCTTGGCCTTCAGCCTCGCCATAGCCTCCCGTCTTTTCTTAGTTTTTCTTTCATAAGAACCTTCTCCTGACAATAATTAACACAACAAAAATGAATGAGCGAGATTGTTCCATCCGTTTTCAAGTTATAGCGTGACCAGGAGAATAGGGGTTCATTTTTATATATGTACCATGTACCATACATGATGATACGGAACCCTTCATGTGCGCGTCCGACTCGCACTTGGCCGGTTGTTTAGCATTTGTTGTTATAGCGGCAACAGAAATACATCATCTGTGAACATTTCAACTGTCTAACTATCACGGTTCATGAGATGCAGCCTGGTGACAGACGGACAGCGGAGTCTTAGTAATAGGGTCCCGTTTAAACCTTTGTATACGGAACCCTAAATAGCAGCAAATTTGCGTAGTTAGTTGACTGAAATTTATTTATTTATTTGGTTCACCAACGATTGTTACATTGTTTCTTATAACTAATCTATAACAGAATTATAGTTGGTACATATTGCTAAATGCACAATGATAAACACAGCATAATAAATTAAATTTACAAAAAAGGAGTAACATCTGACATAGCTGTTGTTTAATAAGATGATAAATATCCATTGGTCCGGTATCGAACCATCATTTAACATTCTGCACAATCTAGGAATCGGAGAGTTACTGCCATAAACTGTGGAGCGAGAAGTGAAACTGGGCGACGTGGTATTCTACGTACGTAAATCAATGAATAAAAGTCAATATTTTTATTCATTGATATCAGTCATTTAACTAAAATAATGAAATGAATAAACGAAAATAATTATTTTATTTTTATTTTACGCTATTAAGAGGCATTTCACATTTTAATGCGCGTAATCGTAGATTTTAAGCGCTTAATTTACTATCATAGGAAAGATTCACAAATAGTTGAATAATTGAAATAAATAGAATAATCTGTCCTCTTTTCAGTTAATGTACCACATTTACAAGCATAACTTTAATTATTTTGTAGTGACCAATCTCCCGCACCTCGTTTTACGAATTAAATGGAATATAGCAAACTTCAGAGTTCTATCTCTTGTATAAAAACTCATCAAATTAACTAAACAAAAAAATCTATTCATCAGGAATATAATCTTGTTGACACACAGTGTACTAGAATATCGATAATTGATCATCATTATAGAAAAAAAAATAAAGATCTTTCGCCAATTTCCACGAATTATATCAGCAGTTTAACACGATTTATTGCGTTAAATAAAGTGTAATTCCAAACTGATATTATATCAAAAGAAAGTACATTCTTCAATTAATCTGATCTCAGTTAAAATATGATATTAACTCTGCTTTGTTAGACACGAAAAAATATTTAACATAAGTCTAAATGATTATAAATTGAATCGACAAGAAATTGATTGTTTACTCATTCCAAAGCCACAGTTTTTAAAATGAGTGCAAGTATCAAAATATATTACTCACAGTCACGCTATTCCGTCGTCACTTCTTTCGCCTGTGTAAGCGATGCGCTGGCATTTACCTAAACTTCAGTAGAGTGATTTTGTGAAATGGCTCTTAAGTAAACTACAGGTTTATGACAGGTGTTCGATGAAAGTTTAATGAATTAAAAGAAATCCATTCATTCATGTTTCAAACAGTACATAGTATAAAATAAGTCTTGTATTGCAGTAAACGATGTCCAATATGCCGTTGCGTCCTCTCGACTTCGCTTTCGGAGCATTTCTCAGAGCACGCTCGCAAGCTGCGAATACACCGGCCCGCGCCCGCACTACGCTCGGAAGTCACACGCCCGTTGGCTTGCGGACAGGTAAATTAATCGTAAATAAAATTTTAATGGCGACGAAACTAGCAACTAGTCGCTCGCCTGTTTATAATAATATGTTCTTTGTTTACGGACAACAAAAATATTCTATTTTTTAGTAACTTACGTAACTAGAAAAACTTACAAGTGCAATTTGAAAAATTTAATACCGACTTCCATTCTATTGCTTTGGTAAAAATCAGTGTATCTCAAAAACTACTGGACCGAATTTGATGAAATTTACATGGGACCACACGGGAACCATCAGACTTCAAACAGAATTTTGGGAATTGGTTCACCCAGTCGAACGTTATGAGGTAACAAACATTAAAAAAATACAGTCGAATTGAGTACCTCCTCCTTTTTGGATGTCGGTAGAAAATGTCAATCGGCGAAGAAACTAGCGAGTCGCTCGCCTGTTTATAATAATATGATCTTTATTTACGGACAACAAAAATATTTAATTTTTTGGAAACTTATGTAACTTACAATAAAATAGGACTAAGGCCGCCTTTACACCTGTAAGTTACTTTCTTAATATTTATGTAACTTACTTACGGTTGCATTTACACATATGGAATGAGAACTTACAATTACCTTCTACCTAAATTAATTAACACTTTACCTAAAGACACACAGGACATATACCTCCACACTCCGCGCCCTTTCAAAATACTTAAAAAGAAACATATATTATTAAATAACTTATAATATATATAGACATAAGTGGGGCCAACACTTTTTGGTATAAAAATATAAAATATACAAAGTACATGGCAGAGTAACTGACGTTCCTTTGACCGATCAAACTTTTTGATGGTTTAAACTAAAAGTCATGGCTTAAACTGCTGATGATATTACGGGTCTAAGTGGGCATTCTTAAACCACGGATTAGCAAATCTTTCTTCAACCCCCTTGTGATGTCCCCCGCCCATGATTAATGGAGGATCCTTTATGTGCAGTGCGGCGAGACGTTCCCAAACAAAGGCAAACTATCGGCGCACGTGAGACGCGTCCATCTCGGCGTCAAGTACAACAAGAATATCGTCTGCGAGGTTTGCGCCAAGAAATGTACGGTGAGTATCTTACCTTATCTCTATCTGGCCGGTTGGCGCAGTCGGTAGGATCCCTGCCTTCTGAGCCCCTGGTTCCGGCTCAAACATTTGTGTGCATGGACATGTCTGTTTGAGCTGTGTCTGGGTGTGTTTATGTATATAAGTATGTATATCAGACATCAGGTTACATAGTACAGGCTCTGTCTAGTTTGGGACCTGAACACCGCGTGTGGATGTTGTCCCATATGATATGCATGAACATGTCTGTTTGAACTGTGTCTGGGTGTGTATATGTATATAAGTATGTATATCAGACATCAGGTTACATAGTACAGGCCCTGCCTAGTTTGGGACCTGAACACCGCGTGTGCATGAACATGTCTGTTTGAACTGTGTCTGGGTGTGTATATGTATATTATAAGTATGTATATCAGACATCAGGTTACATAGTACAGGCTCTGTCTAGTTTGGGACCTGAACACCGCGTGTGGATGTTGTCCCATATGATATGCATGAACATGTCTGTTTGAGCTGTGTCTGGGTGTGTATATGTATATAAGTATGTATATCAGACATCAGGTTACATAGTACAGGCTCTGTCTAGTTTGGGACCTGAACACCGCGTGTGGATGTTGTCCCATATGATATGCATGAACATGTCTGTTTGAACTGTGTCTGGGTGTGTCTATGTATATAAGTATGTATATCAGACATCAGGTAACATAGTACAGGCTCTGTCTAGTTTGGGACCTGCTAGCCTAAAAAAGCAACTTTACACGAATCATAATAGAAATGACAAAATGGCCACTTAAAGAGAATTCATATTATGATTCGGTGTGGTGACACGCTGCTCTCCCTATCCGTTGCGGCTAACGTAGCAGGTGATGGGGCTACGTATGTGTCGCTACATGGGTCTGGAAAAGGATAGCCGCGGCGGGTGGCAGAGACGGACACCGCAGAGTTTTAGTGGACATGCGCTAGACTCCCACATGTCTACCGCGTGGCCCATAAGTACCGTGGACATGCTAGACTCCCACATGTCTACCGGGTGGCCCATAAGTACCGTGGACATGCTAGACTCCCACATGTCTACCGGGTGGCCCATAAGTACCGTGGACATGTTAGACTCCCACATGTCTACCGGGTGGCCCATAAGTACCGTGGACATGCTAGACTCCCACATGTCTACCGGGTGGCCCATAAGTACCGTGGACATGCTAGACTCCCACATGTCTACCGGGTGGCCCATAAGTACCGTGGACATGCTAGACTCCCACATGTCTACCGGGTGGCTCATAAGTACCGTGGACATGCTAGACTCCTACATGTCTACCGGGTGGCCCATAAGTACCGTGGACATGCTAGACTCCCACATGTCTACCGGGTGGCTCATAAGTACCGTGGACATGCTAGACTCCTACATGTCTACCGGGTGGCCCATAAGTACCGTGGACATGCTAGACTCCCACATGTCTACCGGGTGGCCCATAAGTACCGTGGACATGCTAGACTCCCACATGTCTACCGGGTGGCCCTTAAGTACCGTGGACATGCTAGACTCCCACATGTCTACCGGGTGGCCCATAAGTACCGTGGACATGTTAGACTCCCACATGTCTACCGGGTGGCCCATAAGTACTGTGGACATGCTAGACTCCCACATGTCTACCGCGTGGCCCATAAGTACCGTGGACATGCTAGACTCCCACATGTCTACCGGGTGGCCCATAAGTACCGTGGACATGCTAGACTCCCACATGTCTACCGGGTGGCTCATAAGTACCGTGGACATGCTAGACTCCTACATGTCTACCGGGTGGCCCATAAGTACCGTGGACATGCTAGACTCCCACATGTCTACCGGGTGGCCCATAAGTACCGTGGACATGCTAGACTCCCACATGTCTACCGGGTGGCTCATAAGTACCGTGGACATGCTAGACTCCTACATGTCTACCGGGTGGCCCATAAGTACCGTGGACATGCTAGACTCCCACATGTCTACCGGGTGGCCCATAAGTACCGTGGACATGCTAGACTCCCACATGTCTACCGGGTGGCCCTTAAGTACCGTGGACATGCTAGACTCCCACATGTCTACCGGGTGGCCCATAAGTACCGTGGACATGCTAGACTCCCACGTGTCTACAGGATGGCCCATAAGTACCGTGGACATCCTAGACTCCCACATGTCTACCGGGTGGCCCATAAGTACCGTGGACATGCTAGACTCCCACATGTCTACCGGGTGGCCCATAAGTACCGTGGACATGCTAGACTCCCACATGTCTACCGGGTGGCCCATAAGTACCGTGGACATGCTAGACTCCCACATGTCTACCGGGTGGCCCATAAGTACCGTGGACATGCTAGACTCCCACATGTCTACCGGGTGGCCCATAAGTACCGTGGACATGCTAGACTCCCACATGTCTACCGGGTGGACCATAAGTACCGTGGACATGCTCCCACGTGTCTACCGGGTGGCCCAAAGTACCGCCATCATTGGCGATGAAATTTAAGGAGCAACGTTATTGTGGATGGCTAAAGGTTGTCGAGAGCTGAGACAGAGCGCTAGAGTGCTATTTCCGGCGTTATGCCTTTTAACACTTTATTGTTAATTCGAACTGTAGAGGTCCACAAAATTGCGGATTACGGATTTTTTCACAACGCCCTCAATATGGGTATCAAATGAAAGGGCTTGACTGGTAGAATACTATACACTATGACTATTTTTGTTTTTTTTGTTTCGGGTTTATACGTGATCTCTCTATGGTAGTTTCTCAGATGACTGAGGATCGTGATCATCGGTGGATGTGGATGGTGTTCACCGAGATAGAATAATCTGCTTACATCGGTGCTTATCCATCGCGTCTCTGACAACTGAGCAAAACTCGATTGAGGAAGGATGTTTCAATTAAAGAAAGACGAAAGAAAATAATTTATTCGAGATAGAACTGCACACAACAACATTAAACAAAGTACAAATCTCTTAAAGAAATAAATAACAAAATCTTAAATGTATTAATTTATTCTAACATGTGCACATGTATTCGGACTGCTGTCATATCCAGTGCTGCCAGAAAAGGTCTGAGCTCAGCATAATGCTGTGGAATGTCCAACAGCGCTGGTTTTCAGCTCTGACCGTTAGTGACACACGGACACAAAATACCTAATAATTAAAATATATTTAGATTATATAGTGATATGCTTATAATGATAATAATTCATGTTTTAATAGATATTATATGACGTGATTGTATGTGTTTCAGTGTGTATGTGCAAGAATTAATAATTACATTAATGAAAATAGATATAAAACATAGTAAAAGATTGGAAAAACTTGAGACTATAAAAAATGAAATATCAATAGAAATAGTCAAGGTATAATTGGTTGTTCCATCTAGTTGGGGATCGCCCGCGGGCTCTTTTGCCCTCCGTGTTCCCCACCACGATAAGTCTTTCAACGTGTGATACCGTCTTATAAATCGATGAACGCCGGCTGCTCGCACGTAGAAGTATGACTCATTGTCGCGTTTCTTGTTCGATCGGCTTCTCTTATTACGATATCACTTAAAATTATCGTCCTCAAACCGACTTTACAACCCTTTTTTAATGTGTCACTTTGACTGACAGTTGACATTGAATCAATTCATAGATTAGAAGCTTTTTATTTTTTAATAAATGAATGAATAAATATATATTTGCTACAGTTTTGGGTACAACATTGCATTGTTAAAGCACAATATTACAGATCCAACAAAACTCTAACCAAATGCAAATGGTTTTTACAAGATAAGTATTTGATTTATTGAACATGTTAATGTTCGTTTCAGTCGAACGCCGCGTTGAAGTACCACCAACGCACGCACACAGGCGAGCGTCCGTACAAATGCGGCTCGTGCACAAAGAGATTCGCCGACAGGAATCAGCTCCGTATACACACGCGCACGCATACAGGCGAGAAGCCCTACAGCTGCGAGCACTGCGCCAAGCGGTTCGCGCAGAAGCCAGCCCTCAACAGGCATTATAGGGTGAGCATACACCACAAGGTTACTCTTTATTAGTACCAGTAGTTCTGCGAACAGTAGACCTCGCGAGCACAGTCTTATCAGCGGCAATATCTCGCAGTACTTCACAACCTATTATCTCCAGAACCACTCTTAACTAATATACTAGTAGTTCTGCGAACAGTAGACCTCGCGAGCGCAGTCTTATCAGCGGCAATATCTCGCAGTACTTCACAACCTATTATCTCCAGAACCACTCTTAACTAATATACTAGTAGTTCTGCGAACAGTAGACCTCGCGAGCACAGTCTTATCAGCGGCAATATCTCGCAGTACTTCACAACCTATTATCTCCAGAACCACTCTTAACTAATATACTAGTAGTTCTGTGAACAGTAGACCTCGCGAGCACAGTCTTATCAGCGGCAATATCTCGCAGTACTTCACAACCTATTGTCTCCAGAACCACTCTTAACTAATATACTAGTAGTTCTGAGAACAGAAGACCTCGTGAGCACAGTCTTATCAGCGGCAATATCTCGCAGTACTTCACAACCTATTGTCTCCAGAACCACTCTTAACTAATATACTAGTAGTTCTGAGAACAGAAGACCTCGTGAGCACAGTCTTATCAGCGGCAATATCTCGCAATACTTCACAACCTATTGTCTCCAGAACCACTCTTAACTAATATACTAGTAGTTCTGAGAACAGAAGACCTCGTGAGCACAGTCTTATCAGCGGCAATATCTCGCAGAACTTCATAACCTATTGTCTCCACAAGCACTCTTAACTAATATACTAGTAGTTCTGCGAACAGTAGACCTCGCGAGCACAGTCTTATCAGTGGCAATATCTCGCA